>OW052184.1:41876892-42476892 GCA_932526625.1 Rhingia campestris | reverse complement strand
CTATACCCATTCACATATCTACAGCTTTTTGTGGAAAGTTCTCCAGATTATGGCTATGAACGGCACGCACCAAAATCGGTACTTTTCACTTTCGATTTGATTATGCAAATAAGCAAAGAGTCCGAAAAAGAAGCCAGAAAACAGAATAAGAAAACAGCAGATCTTGTGGGGAGATACTGTCGCCTAACAATGGCCCGGACAGAAGTTGGTGAAAACGTTTTATTCCCTCATGTAAATTAAAATTATGATCGCGGCTTTATATACACTTATACGTAAGCTAATGCTTAATCATTGTCAGCTCGACCTGTTGCTATTTCAATTAAGAATTCGATGGGATAACTTTCTTTTAGCAATGGGCAGCACTTAGTACCCGCTTTTGGACAGATATCATCATGGTAATCGTTACATGTTACGTAAGGTCGATTGGACTACTTGATTTGGGTGTTTATGTGTTTGACTTCTTTAGTGGCGCTGACTAATTGGGGCTCAGGTTAAAGAATTTTTATAGGTTTAGTAGTTGTAGTCAGGTGTTTCATAACATTGAAGGTGACATATTTTTTAATGGATAATTGATATGACATTCATAGAGCGGCGATACTTTTTATTTTCTTGATTCATAGAGGTACTGAGATGAGTTATTTGAAATCGTTCGTTTATTCAGAGAATCTTGAATGGTAGACATTGACCGCCTTTTGCTTGAAAATTCTTACTTACTTACTATAGTCCGGAATGAACCTGGGCCTCAACCAGCATCCCTCAATTAGCCCGGGACTAAGCTAACTGCCTCCAGTTGCGCACTTTAAGTTGGTTCAGGTCGGTATCTGGCTGGAAATCAAAGACTCTGCGAGCCGGAGTATTGTTGTCCATACGCTCTACATGTCCTAGACCTAGACATCTTAAACGTACAATGCGGACTTTTTTTAACTAGAGGTATGTCGCTGTACAGCTCATATAGTTCTTGGTTGAATCTTCGTCTCCATAGCCCGTCACCGCAAACGGGACCGAAGATTTTTTCTCTCGAATCGAACAAGGATTTCTTAATCCGCTTTTGATAAGGTCCATGCTTCAGCGCCGTAGAGCAGGACTGGGATAATCAGGGTCTTATATAGGATCTCCTTAGTAGTTCGAGTGAGGGCTTTACTACTAAATTGCCTTCTTAGCCCGAAGAAATAGCGTCTGGCTTCGTTTGATTTCTGACGAGATGTTGTTGTCAGAGTTAATAGCGGAGCCGAGGTAGACAAAGTCCCGTACTACGTCAAAGTTATATCTGTCAATGGTGACATTCTGTCTAATTCGTCGCTGTTGTGTGTCCTTTCGTGTTGACAGCATATACTTAGTCTTATCCTCATTTACTGCTAAACCCATTTTTGCCGCTTCCGTCTCTATACTAGCAAACGTGGCTATGACATCACGTTGAGTCCTACCAATGATGTCAATATCGTCGGCGTATGCTAGTAGTTGCACCGATATTTGGAAAATTGTGCCACTGGTGTTGGCTCGGGAGTTTTGCACAATCCTTTCAAGAATCAATTTAAAGAAATCACATGACAGCGCATCGCCTTGCTTAAATCCTTTTCTGGTATGGAATGTGTCGGTGAGATCATTTCCGACCCTTATGGAGCAGCAAGAATTCTCCATCGTCAACTTACACAAACGGACAAGTTTGAGCGGTATACCAAAACTAGACATGGCTCTGTATAGTTCGTCTCTATAAATGCTGTCGTATGCGGCTTTGAAATCGATAAATATGTGGTGGGTATCGATTTGTACTTCTTGGGTTTTTTCCAGTATCTGCCGAAGTGTGAAAATTTTATCGATTGTAGATTTTCCTGGCCTTATACCACACAGAAAAGGGCCGATCAGGTTGTTGATAAAGGGTTTCATGCGTTCACATATTACGGCAGATAGGATCATGTAGGCGATGTTTAGGAGACTTATGGCGCTGTAGTTGGCGCAGTTCAGAGGGTGTCCATTTTTGAGGATTCGGCAAACGATGCTGAAGTTCCATTCTTCAGGCATACTTTCAACATATCAGGTTTGGCTTATGGGTTTGTTAGATGTTACTTACCATGTCATCTCCCCCGGCTTAATAAAGCTCAGCGGGAAGGCCGTCATTTCCGGCAGCCTTATTAAGCTTGAGTTTAGATATTGCTATCCTCACTTCACTTAGGTCGGGTTGTTGGCAGTTTTCGCTGTCGTTGCCAATATTAAATGGTTCGTTCTGCCTGACAGCGGAATTTTGTTCGTCATCGCCGTTTAACAGTCTGCAGAAGTGGGTCTTCAATATCCTCATCATCCACTGTGTCTCAACTACGATTTTTCCTTGTTCATCTGCGAACATCGTTCCTGGAGTGGCACCTCTCTAACTCTATATCCTCGATCGCGAATTTTTCTTGCTCTTTTTTCTTCTTTCTGAAAAGCTGGTGTTCTTCACATCTTCTTTGCCTATAGAGCTCAATGGCAGCTCTCGTCTTCACCTGCAGCTTAGCCTTGTAGGCCTCATTGATGTCACAGTTTTTCATCCTCTTTTTGCCCGGCCCATCGTTTTTCCTGAATAGCAGCAATGTCTGCTTTGTAGCAGTTAAGGGCTTCCGCTAGTTGTTTGCCTGCACTTCTCCTGTTTAATGTTCTCACATTATAGGTGCAGATACGAACGTCCTTTTTTCGTTTAGCAGGGTCGTCAATAAAAATATCAGTCCTTTCAGAGGCTATTGGTTGCTTCGTAACATACGCATTTTTCCGTGGATGGGAAATTAACCCAAAGCACAACCCCCAACCTGGAGGGCCAGTTCCAATTTATATGATACCCCTAGGACACGGGGCCATCAGTATCCACTACGGGATTGAGCGCTGCCGTTGACCTTTTGGTTCATCCGCCACCATCTCTGTTCAAAGGACCTGACTTACCCTTGAAATTCCTAGATAACCTGTTGTCCGAATATGTCGAAGCAGCTGCCTTTAAGGAAAGTTCTGTTTTATTAAAAATAGAAATAGAAAAGTAAATATTCATCATTCTGCATTATCACTCTCCCATGGAGAACAGTTTTAGCAACACTTTCTCTTAAAGTAATCAAAATATTCAGCGAATTCCAACCACTTTCAGCTTCCATTGCCAACAAACATAAACTCACGAAAAAAAAAACTATCTTCAAGGGTTTCACAAGATCATTCTTAAGTGCTGTTAGACCAACCGCATAAGTGTTGTGTTCTTTCAAGCGCTCTTACATCACCTCAAGTTCCACACGATGTAGATGCCTTCAAATCGATTAAGACGGGTATGCGTGGACAAGCATAATTCTATGAATCCGGTATAGAAAGTAAAAGTTCTTAAGAACCATCATCATCATTATTGTTACGAAATTTTGTTCAAAAAAGAATTTGTAAAAAAAAAAAATTCCACCAAACCCGAACATGTGCTCCTATACCACTTAAACGATGAGGCCATGACCTATAATCATATTTTCGTGTACGAAATGTTTCGCTTACTCATTCGCACATCGTTTTGTTCGTCTTATTTTTGGAATCTCAAACAAGACAACAAATCCGCCAACACAAGTGAAAGTGATAACCAATGAAACAGAGCAAAAGGATGACATAGAGAGCCATCTCGGCGGTATGATTAAGCCGGATCACATGTCTTGGCTGTTGAATAGCTTGAATAGCCTATTTTGGCTATACCATAGACATGAGTGGAATTTACCCATGGAAACTGATAACATTCACTCTTCTGATGAAATCGTATACCCGCAGTATCTACCTTGACCGACCGCTGAAACTGTGTCCGCATTGGATGATTCATTTGGGCCGCAACCGCGTCGGGTTGCAAAATTTATTTTATTCGCCGAATATCTACAGGGCTACCCGAGGAGAGTATAAGTTACCTAAGATTCGACAACTACGTCAGCCTTTACCTTGCAACACGATGGTTCGTGTTTCTGTGAGTATGTGTGTGACAAACATCTGAGCAAACAACCAAAAACCCAACAACAGCAACAATTACTGCAAACGACAAGACGCGACGCAACGTTTGAAGACATTTTCAAAGAAAATTCCATCCACACTCTGGTGGTGCTGCTACTTCTGGTGTTTGCTGGTGTGACTGACGTTGCTACTTCTCCTGATGGTGCCTAGTACCTATGGTGTCTGAGTCTCTGCTGTATATGTGCGTTACACTGTAGTAATTCCATGTTATACACTGTTTCTCTCTCGTTTGTGCGAATGGGTTTCGATTGAGAAAAAGTGCCATGCAAAGTGGAGAAAGGGGTCACAACTTTCACGCGATATAAAATCTAGATACTGATTCGGGACTGCCGCATTTCCATGTTAGCTTTGGATCTGTAGAGAGGTGTGCTGATTGTCAATTCTTTCTTTTTTCTTCTTCTTTTTTTTTGTAAATTTTCATTCGCTTGTGAGTGTCATTTTTTTTTCGATAAATAAACAAAATACAGATCCTTGTGCATATATCCTTCCATTGGAAAAAAAAACAAATAAACCAGTGCTATATCAGTGAAAATAAAAATCTTGAAATTAAAATAAATAAAATAAATTGTTGGTGAAGAAAATCGCATGAAAACAACAAATTAGTGCAAAGCAATCGGGATACTAATAATATAAAGAGTGCCATTTTGGATATTTGAAAATTTTTGTGGATTATAACCTACAGCCAGTAAAAGGATTAAGTGGTCAAACCACACACAAGAAACAGGTGAGAATTGAAAGAAAAAAAAAGAAAAACACAATTGGATAGACTCTAGAAAAAAAAAAACAAAAATTCCACGACAATATTGAGGGAGATAAAAAAAATTAATTAGTTGTAGGTCAGTGAATTAAGTTTAAAGAACGGTTAGTGGATGTCTGAGACTTACGTCTCAGCGTAGGGACGGTGCTGTTAATGTATTTGACATAATACCCTAGACGATTTATTGCCTAGCCGAATGGAACGGGTTATTTAAGAACGAATGGGAATATGAGAAATTTACCAGTTCGTAGTACAACTCTTTTGTTTAGCCTGGTTCTTTACCTAGCATTTACCGCATAGTTATGAGGAAATACGTTTTTATGCGAGACATTTTGGGAACCAAGTTGAACACTTTGTGATTTGGACAAAGACGGCGTATTGTTGTCATACTTGATTGTGTGATAATAGAAGGTCTTCGATTCTACATTATGAAGGAATAAGAAAATTCATTCTTCTACAAACACATCACTGTATGGGCAGACATTTGGGGCGCAAGAAGGTTAATTGAGGTTAAAGTTGACGGAAACAAGTTAGACAATAAATGCATGTAAGAGCCTTCTGTAAACATTTAGCAGTTCGAATATGTCTTTCAATTTTTAGACCAAATTTCGGATTCAAACTGGTTAGCCCAAAACTTCATGAAAAATGCTTCTCTAGGCATACAACCGTTCAAATTTGTCTCTCAATCTTATGACTTTTTGACTGAATTTAAGCAAAATGTAAGGTTTCACGTTCTCACTAGCCAGTTGAAGTAGTGATTTCTGTTTTTTTTTTCTTTTTTTAGTAAGGCAGTTCGCGTCAGAATGTTTATTTTAGAATTTTGTCCGTTGTGATACCTCTTGGTTTTGGAAATTTATCCATAACTTAGGCTGCGGATAAAATAAAAGAGAATTTGTCCGTTTACTTTTGAGATTAGATGAGATGGTTTATGAGAGAGTAGGTTGCTTTTATTTGAATGGCAAACCACGATGAAGTGATTTATGAGATACAGACATACGAGCATGTTCATACAAATATTTAATTACTTATTAACCTCCGGACTGGCGTAGGGTCTCTTTATGAGACTTGGTTTTAAAGATTCACTACTTTTCAGTCGGTCAGTGTGGCATTTGGATGGGATCAGTGATGCAGTACCCTTTTCTCGCGATGATTTGACAAATCACCAGAGGATTTTTCAGGAAAAGGTTATTTATGATAGAGCTGTTTCACCATTACAATAAGTTCTAAAGCTGATATAAATGATTAAAGAAAAGCCAGGTCCTAACGAGAGGTTCTAGATTATCCTTTGACTGACAGACTGAACATTTTAAAAATTTCGTTCCTTGGCTTGAGTTCTAAAAGATCTCAATTTCAATAAGGTCTCTAATCAACATATCCTTCATCTCGTTGCCTTGTTAATGTGTTCTTACACTCTGCCCAAGCATCTCCGCAAATATGATGGACACGTTGGTCTATTTCTATTAAGATAAAAACATGCGCATCGTAAGCCAGGGATTGGCTAAATTTATTTACTTTTAGATGTAAATTTGCTAATGTTCTGCCGATCAAGTTCAAGTCGAGAAGATGATATCGGCCAATTGGGCGCCGTCACAATTGTTTGCCATACGGGCTCGTTTTATGACATTTTTCATCACTTCGGCGAAAACTTCGGGCGACAGATTCACGTACTCGTGTCGAATGTTGTCCTTGAGGGGTTCTAGGGTCTCGGACTTGTTCACGTAAATACGGGACTTCAAAAAACCAAAAAAAAAAGTCTGGAACGGTTAAATCGGGCGATCTTGCGGGCCAATGCAAATCGCCAAAACGAGATATGAGGCGACCCAGGAACGCCGCCTTCAGAATATCGGTTATGGCTAGCGCAGTGTGTGCGGTTGCTCCGTCCTGTTGAAAACACATGTCCTCCAGTCTTAATTTGTCCAATTGAGTCAGAAAAAACTCGGTTAACATGGCCCTATAGCGCGCACCTTCCACTGTTGCCGTTTGACCAGCGGCGTTCTCAAAAAAAATGGCCCGATGACTCCTCCAGCGTGAACAGCGCACCATGCAGTAACTTTGAGCGGGTGTAATGGCTCCTCGTGCATTACTCGTGGATTTTCGGTGCCCGATAGTTTTGCTTGTTCACGTACCCGCTGAGGTGGAAATGAGCCTCATCGCTCATTATGATTTTGGTCGAAAAATCGTCCACTTCGTCCTCGAGATTGAGGATGGCTTGGGCGTAAGTTACACGCGTTTGGCGGTCGATAGGCAGCAGCTGATGCATGGACTTTGTACGGGAACATGCGCAAAAATTCGCCTTAGGGACGACCAGCTGATGGCTAATTGCGATGCACGGCATCTGGTTGATATTTCCGACAACAGCTCGAAATCTTTGCAACATCGTCGATATCTTCGGCACAACGGGCGCTCCGGGGCCGGCCACTCTTAGCAACGTCTCGTGTGGTCCCATACTCTTCAAGGTTAATGGCCATACGGATCAGTGTTTGCTCAGTCGGTGTCGGATGGCCGGGGAATCGGCGACGGAATTCGCGCTGCGCCAACACTACGGACGAATTTTTACGATTATTCCGCGTTCTTGGGGAGTGTATCGCTGCAGGACTTGTTCTACATCTGTCAAGTCCACAAATGTCAAAACAGATTTGACATTGGCGGCCATTTGTAAAAATAAGGGCATCTTTCAATAGGGTGATCTCTTTATGACTGGATTTATTGAAATCTGCATTGTTATCACATAGAGATGTTCGTTTCGAATAAGGCCTTCAAAAACATCTTTAGAATGATGCCAAGATAATGCTTAACAAAGGTTTGCATATTTTTTTGATCGTGGCTGTCTTTTCTTGGATGCTGTCTAGCTTTGCTAATTTAATGAGATTTCGTGATCAAAGGAGGTCTTCCATCCAATAAACACCAGTTGTTACTAGGTGGAGTTCCATGATCTTGTCTCTTACATAACATTCGTTCTCTACTGTCAGTCGATAATGCAACACTTAGCACATTGATAATTACCAATCAAAATACGGTGGCAAGGTGCAGCCATATCCGATGTCCTTTTGATCTAGAATGACAAGCCTAGTAAACGGTAAGCCAGTACCAGAAAAACCTATATGTGAGATAATAATATTTATCAGACAGCATGGATATTTATACGACCCTCTGAATTCCTCAGCTGTATTGTTATTTAGGCGTATTCTTGTCATGTTTATTCTATACCTAGACCTAGTTTCTTCTCAGATTTAGATCATGATACACCTACCAGATGCTCCTCTATTTAATACACCATCCTTCTACATTAATTACATCCCAATCATAACCCAACGATCTTCTCACAGAAGGTCTAATTTTCAATTCAAATACTGTTCCAAATTTGAAACAATGCAAAGATACCACTACAAATGCACGCAGAAAAAAGAATGCAAAAATTATATTCTACAAAAATAAATAATACCTGCAATTAATTTTGTGTACTGAGCAATGAAAGATCCACAAATTAAAGGTGGAAGATGAAAAACTTTCTTTCATCTTGCCATCTGTGAGCTAACGCGCAAGCGTGCGCACATTCAATGACAAGTGCAGCCGGCACAAGAAGAAAAACCCTTTCTTTTCATATTCACATTCCCCCCAACCGCATGTATGCACACATCCACTTCGAGCTGGAGTCAACAGAGAGGAACCCAACTACCACCATTGAATACGATCCAATCCAATGGATGGACGGAAGTTCGCCTGGCCTGGGTTAGGATCAAGTTTTATGTTGTTTATAGGAGTCTTCTTCTGCGAAATAAAAATGGAAAGCACTTTCTTCGTGCACATTGCCATGTGGAAAAGTGCACAGGGTTTCGCATCAAACTAGGTCAACTTCTTAATGGCATGGCTGCACATATAGTATGCACGTATATAGAGCGTTGAATGGCTGAGCAGAGTGGCAGGAATTTTTTTTGTATTTTGTTTCTTACCACCAGGCAGGATATTTTTGTAAAAAGTGCAAGCCCTTGAGTTTTTACTTTCATTTCTGGTACAAATGCAAAAAAAAAATAAACAGGTTTCTATATTCCTTTATATGCTTGAATGAATCTTTTCAATTTGGATGTATGGGTAGGTAAGAGTGGATTTTTCATTGTTAGAGTTCGCAGTTGAACTCTTTTGTCTTGCATTTAATACCAACGAAGAAATTTGTTTGTTAAACTGACAGATAAGCCAACGAAACCAATTACGAAAAACACTTTCCCTATCGTTGTTCTGGTTTTTCACCTCGTTTTAGGTGTGTGTCTGTTCATGTAAGTGGGCGCCATAGTCGTGTCGGCATACAAACGTTGCGCCCTCGTTGATGGTGATTGCAAACGACAATTTTCACCATATGCAGGTGACAACTGACACTATCTACCGGTGTAGTGTAAAACTAGAGCAAAGAAAATTAATTGGTTACCTATTTTACATAATTTTTGCTTATCTTCTGGTGTGCTCGTTGAGCCGAAGTATCCAGACATAAAATTTCAAACGAAAACCTGGTGGTTGGTGGGTGTACCCTTTTTATGGGCTAAGTGCATAATTTACTAACTTATCAGGGCTTAAGAGTTATTTTCACTTTGCTATAAGTACAACACGATTTGGATAAGACATAATTAACGTGACAATTGGCGGTTGTGTAGTTGTTGCATAAAATGAGGAAAAGCGGTTCAATTGTCAGCGGGTACTTCGCAACGTACCATTCCATTATTCGTGGCAATTTGCCAAAAAAAAAAAAAGGTTTTATGTACCCTCTTGGCTGTGAAGTAATTTCACTTTCACAATACGCAATGGTGTGTGTTGTTTTTTTTTTGAACG
Organism: Rhingia campestris; assembly: GCA_932526625.1. NCBI lineage: Eukaryota > Metazoa > Arthropoda > Insecta > Diptera > Syrphidae > Rhingia > Rhingia campestris. The sequence goes on along the minus strand of OW052184.1, from coordinate 42,467,336 downwards.
AAATTCAGTTAGCATGACCGAATGAACAACAATTGCTATTCAGCTGTCTGTTTGACTTTTTGATTAACATGGAAAGAGATTTGTGATGTAAAAAAATAGAAGAAACAGAGCTTTTTTAAACAATTGATGGTAGGTGTGTGTATTCACTGGAAATCTACATCCTTTTTGAGTTGAGAAATGCATTTTCCTTCATCATTGTATGCTGTCGCAGAATGTGACTTTATTTATAAACCTTGCACGAAATGAGCCAACTGCTGGTGTGGACGTTTTAAATATACATAACGGTAATTTTTTTTTTTCTGAATAAGAATCGGGGATTGCTATTATGATAAAATATTCATTTATGGAAATTATTAATAAAATACTACTTTTTTTTATGTAGCTACTTTGACTGAAATGAGTGTTAGCATTTCAGAGCAGCGTATAATTTTTAATAAAAATTGATCTGTTTTGATAAATTTCGGATTTTTCATTCAACAAATAATAACGAAAAGCCAGTTCATTATTTCTTCGTCATAAGACTGTTTGAATCAATTATGGTAGACAAGATGGTTGTAACTGAAAATAATGTAATCTACAAGCAGTCTGCAGCTGAAGCTATCTAGTTATGGATTATTGGCTTTGCAAGGCCTAATTGGAAAATACACGAAATTCTAAATGATTGATTAGGAACAATTGTTGAGCCAGTTGGACATTTCAAATATGGCTGAGTCGATTAAGCCATGTCTATCTGTCTGTCCGTCCGTCCCACTTTTTGGGGGCGTTTTAAATAAAAAACCTTTTTCGGTCAAATTTTAAAATTTTGGAAAAAAATTTTATGCAGAATCATTTGTAATATTAATATGAATATTTCGTCTGTAGAACATTTTAGCCCACGCCCACTTTAAAGGGGCGTTTTTATATAAAAACCATTTTTATACACTACCCCATAACATATGCAGGAGAAAAACGTTGTCCTTTGAGAACCATGAATGTGCTCTATAAACGGTCTGAACGATTTGTTGTGACAATGTGATTTTCTATATTTAATCCCCATCGAGTTTTAAGCCATGTCCACTTTTTGGGGACATTAGTTTTACAGATAGGATGGGATAGGGTATTCAACGATCCGCACTGCGGATTGTAGCCTTCTCATATTTCGATTTGGCGATTTCGAACTCCAAATTTGAGAAGCTTTTCATAAAATTTGTATACTCTTGGATATTTGTCAGACTCTCGCAAGAGTCTTGACAGTAAAAAAAACTATTTTAGCTTTCAGAATTTGAGAACTTACTCTTAATATTCCATCGAACTAGCAACTAGGCCACTGGGGCTTTCAGATCAACATCTTATTTTAGAAAAAATCTTAATTTTATTGACTTGACTTGTTTGGTAACCCATATGGGCTACTCTTGGTGATTTTAGTCTGAGTCAATAGCAAATTTCTAAAAGATAGATAACCTGTTAATCGTAGTGGGATCTACTGCGAATTTCTCATATTTGAACACATAGATCATGGAAATGTCCTTAATTTGAGTAAGTTAGTTAGTTAGTTAGATTGGCTGTTCGTACAAGACGAAACACAATTAGCGCTGGAGTGCGCCGTTTTGATGCCAAATACTCGTGCGGTTAAATGTTATATCTTGTTGTTAGTTGGCGTGTACTAAATCCAACCAGTGACATTAAGGTAGGCGATCAGTTCTTTGATGTGTTTATCAGAGAGGTCGCGGATATTGTCAAAGAAAGGTTTGCCTAGAGTTCGTTGTCTTGCTCTTGACAGAGCACAGAAAGTGAGTTAAAGTTTCCTTCTCCCCCACCTCCTTGCAACTGCGACAGTTGGTGTTGTGGGGTATACCCATTATAATAGCATGGTCACCGATGGGCCAGTGTCCAGTGGTAATTGTTATCACCCTGGAGACTTCCTTACGGGATCTGCTTAAGAGGTCGCGTGTTTTTGTCTTGTTGTAGCGAGGCCACATATCTCTTGAAATGGCGCACCCACTGAGGTTTCGCCACCTATGTTCAGCTGTTTTAAGAGAGTGTGTGTCGATGTTATTCATGATAGTTTTTAAAGGAGTGAAAATGCCGATTGCACGTGAGCTGGGAAGGGACGAGCCCAACCTGGCAAGGGCATCAGCCTGTTCATTTCCATCTATGTCACTGTGGCCTGGAACCCATATGAGAGTGATATTGTACCGACTTCCAATGGAGTCCAGTTCGTTCTGGCATTGAAGTACTAGTTTTGATGACGTCGATGCCGAGATAATCGCCTTAATAGCGGCTTGACTGTCGACAAAAATAGCGATATTTTGCTTGGGAGTACTATCGTGTTTAATCGCGTGACATGCCTCCCTAATAGCCAACAATTCCGCTTGGAGTACGCTGGAGGAATCAGGGAGGCGAAACGATTTTTTTATTTTTAGTGTGTCCGAGTAGACACCGGCGCCTACTCCGCAGTCCATTTTGGAGCCGTCGGTGTAAATAAGTGTGTCAAAATCTTTTTCAACCAATGCGTTTTTCCAATCCTCTCTAGTTGGAAAACCAGCGGTGAAGTGATTGTGGAAGTTCAGTTTGGGTATCATGTAGTCGGTATGATGGTCAGCTAGACCTGCTGGCAATGAATCTAGGATATTGCTGTGCCCATAGGGCTTATTGAACCAGCAGCCAGATTCTTTGAGCCTGACTGCACTACACATTGCAATATCTTTGATATGGATATCTAGAGGGAGAAGGTGGAGAAGAACCGTTAAGGCATCAGTGGGACAAGATCTCATGGCCCCAGTTGTGCTGATACAAGCAGTTCTTTGTACCCTCTTAAGTTTGTCAATGATATACCCTTTACTCACAGAAGGCCACCAGACTAGTGCCCCATAGGTGAGTATCGGCCGAACAACAGCAGTGTACATCCAAAGTGTCATCTTTGGTTGTAGGCCCCATCTTTTGCCGAATGTTTTTCTACAGGCATAGAAAGCTATACATGCTTTCTTGACCCTTTGTTCTATGTTGGTTTTCCAATTAAGCTTAGTATCTAGGATAGTCCCTAGATATTTGGCATTGGATGAGAGTGAGAGCGCTTGTCCATTAAGTCGGGGGAGGTTAAAGGCTGGTATTTTGGTCTTCGTGGTGAAGAGCATCATTTCCGTTTTGCTCGGATTAACACCAAGGCCACAGCTTGTAGCCCACGTGCTCACAGAACCCAGAGCGTACTCCATGATTTCGCTAATCACTGGGAGAAACTTTCCTGACACTAGGATCACCACGTCGTCCGCGTATGCCACTGCCTTAATCCTATCCCGATCAAGTCGGACTAACAGTTTGTTCATAACAATAAGCCACAGCAGAGGAGATATCACACCACCCTGTGGTGTACCTCTGTCAGCATATCGCGTTAAGCTGCTGTTGCCTAGTGTTGATTGAATGATTCTAGACCTTAGCATGGATGTAATCCATTGGCTAAAATGCTCCTCTACACCAGTTACGGTTAGGGCTTCTAGTATACTGTCAGTTTGTACATTATTGAAAGCCCCTTCTATATCAAGGAAGGTGGCTAGGGTGTAATCTTTGTAGTAGAGGGACTTTTCGATGGTCCCAATCACCTCATGTAGAGCGGATTCAGTCGATCTGCCTTTGAGATATGCGTGTTGTGATGTGGATAGCGGTGATTCATTAAGAATGCTTCGCACATGGATGTCAAGGATCCGCTCCAGGGTCTTTAGTATAAAGGAAGCAAGGCTGATGGGCCTAAAATCTTTTGCAGATTCATGTCCACGTCTGCCTACCTTTGGTATAAAAACTACCCTGACACGTCTCCATGAGTGTCCTTAATTTGAGTAAACATCTTTAAGTATTATTTGTGACAGCTTAACAACAGGTTGTGAAACGATAACTGGATCACAAATAATTCTTGAAGTCTAACAACATTTGGAACATTAACCCCAGAGTTCTTTGAATCGTTGATATCATTTACTAAATTTGTTGTTAAAAAAAAAATAAAAGCTGGATTTAAATAAAACTATCAATTAATATGTAATTTATAATGATGGGTCTTTAAAAGTAGCAAAATTGTGTAAGAATTTAACTATAATTGTCTGTTCCAATACTTTCCCGGAAATAAACAATTTGTTGGCGATTACTTACCACCGTTTTGAGCTCAACTCTTTTATCTGAATAGAAAATAAATAGAAAAAATTATCAGTAGAACGAATAATTTTCAACGAAACATAAAATAATTGCCTTAGCAACTTTTGAAGAGTAAAGGAGTCCAGCTCAAAACTGTGATCTTAATCAAGAAGTACAAATTTTTTGAACGGATTTTAATATTTGATATAAAATAGTTAAACATGTTTCCTGGCATTCTAAATAAACATAAATGTAACAAACAAATATGCCCAATGTGAAGCTCTCATCTGTGAAAGTTGAATATATAAAACCGCATGTGGTTTTTTTTATTTTTAAACTTTCAAACAGCCTTAAAAAAGTTTTTTTTTTTATTAATAAATTTATTACTCTCAATTTTGTACTGACATAAACTAAAACCTATTTATTTACTACCTGTACATATAATTTGTTTTCCTATATACATAACAACAGGTATTTTAAGTGCATACTCAGTAAAAAAAAAGAATCCTCTGTTGATGCTTATTCCCAACTAACACTATCGAAGCTATTTCCCCTCCAGCGGTATTGCCTGTATGAAAACTTATGGAAAAGCGTTTGGCTCACTTTTAGAAAGCTATGTACTTCTATAGGGCTTCTTAAAATACTTCTAATAAGCCTTATAGAAAAAACTATGTTTGCTTATAAAAGGTCTTAAAGAAGCAAATTATATAGTCTTTCCCAAAAAATATTTCCAAATCTTCTCGAAGTTGAAAAATATTTTTTTATTATTTTCTTATATTATTTACTTTTATTAATTTCAATTTCAATCTCTTATAATTATTAAAACCCAATTCGTTATTATGAAAGTATGAAGTTCAATGAAATCACCTTACTGAGATTCGAACTCGAGTTCTCTCGCACGGTAGTCCAATACGCTATCCACTAGGCTGTACTCCTGAACATGAAAGACGAGTATGTACAACGAAGTACTTGAATCGTGCTGACTCATTCTCGGGTTAGTTTCCGATCTTTTCACTTTTTTTTTTCAGATCTTTTCACCTTTTTCCCAATCTTTTAACTAAGCTTTTTTAAGCCTTCATTCGTATGTTCTATACAAGCTATGCTTCGGATTAACTTCGTGCGAGGTTCTACCGAAACGTATCTATTGTACATGTTCACACACAGCTTAAAAACAACCTTACAGAAGTTACGCCATCATAATTTGGTCATTCACAAGCATAAGAATTGTCCTGCATAATATCTTAAACAAGCTTCTACCCAAACAATCGACTGCCAAAATGCTCAACCTCCACGCACAAGCACTATATAAGGCCTATAGAAATAATTGCTTGTGGAAATTAAATGTTTGTGTCTTATAGAATAATAATTGTTAGTTGGGTTGGCAGCACTGCTCGTGAATGTAATGCTTTAATTCGAATGCGATAATTCATTCTTCTGGAAAAAAGTAGTATCAAGGTTGTGGTTGTGTATAGATTTTTTATTTTTGTAAATATGAACCTGAACTAGAGCTTTCTTGCTAAAAAAAAACTTCCTAGTAATACTCTAAAGTTTTGTTTTTGGTCAGCCTAAATTCATGTAAAGGGTTTCCCATATTGTTTCTCTGGCTGTATGGCATGTGGAACCGTCTTGTTGAAACTACATCTTGGTCACATCTATATTTGGTAATCAAGGCACTAAAATCCGGGTTATTATGTCATGATAACAAACAACATTAATTTTTACTGCCCGACCATTCTCATTTTCGAAGAAGAATGGTCCATTTTTAGCTAAGGCCTGGGCTAATTTGAGTGGCATTGTTGGTTGAGGCCCAGGTTCATTTCAGACTGTAAATAATGGTCTATTATTTTTAAAATATTCCTTCGTATCGATTTCGCTCAATTTTACTAACCCCGAACTGTCAGCTGTCACAATGTTATCTTTTTTTCGTTGCCATACCACATTACAATTAAATGGAGTAAAATTCAATTATTGCGTGAATTATGGACACCCGTTGGATACTTTTACGAAACCACCAAAACAACAATAAAATATTTCGTATAGCTCTTAATTTTTACTAAACCCAAACTGTCAGCTGTCACATTGTTATCCTTTTTTCGTTGGCAACACAGTACTATTGAATGGCGCAAAATTCAAATTTTGCGTGAAGTGTGGAACACCCTTTATATGTCTAAAATGATTCAATGGTGTAACTTTCCTGAAAAAGCTTTTTAAAATTGCTTTTATGATTCTAAAATCGGAGTTTAACTGAAGATAGGATTCTCTGTGGAAAAAAAACATAAAAATATAACTTGACACACACACAAACGAATGGAGAAGCTAGGTTTGAGGCCATGGTATGGCATTAATGCCAGAATTTCCAAGATCCTTCAATAGAATTGGACACCAACAAAGGTAGTTTTAGTTTTTGTTTTTGAATATTTAGATGGCAAGCACGTATTTAGAGAAAAACCACTACGTTTTCCTTCGATTCTGTGCTACAGTATCGACTACTTAACTTCTCGTCAGTATAGTCTGCAGGAATCGTTGTAGGAAAAACCCAGTCGAAGAGTATTCCTAGGTTGAAGTGTCGCGTAATGGTTTTGGTGAAGGCAGTATCCAGCCTTATTTAAATAAGCGACTTTAACTTATTGACGTCAGGTATGGATCAAATGAGCCGAGACGTAGCCAAGCTGGCACCACCACCTGCACTTGGTTCTGGACAACACAAAATTGCGGTTTTTTGATTGAATATAAGATATAGAAGCATTGACGTAGTCAAGATGTCTGCCATTTAATTTTCCTATGTAGTTCCCTGGCAATATCCGAGTGACTTCTCTATTTTATCCACTCTTGATATGGTCCATGATTCGGTACCGTAGAGCGGAACTGGGATGATAAGAATCTTATATGAAATTCCATAGTATTTCTAGTGAGGGCTTTTAATTGCCTTATATGCACAGAGAAACAGCGGTTATTTTCGTGATGTTTCGTCGAGTCCTAGCTCCTAGGGTTGACTAGGTAGCTTAAGACAATTCTCTCAAGAATTATGTTACAAAATTCACATGATCATGCGTGATCCTTTCCTAAATCCTGTGTTGGTATCGAATGTTTCGTTGAGGTCATTATCGACCCTGATAGAGCAGCGAGAATCCAGTATAGATGGATAAATATTGTCGCATCTGGCTACGAAAATGGATATCGATTTGGATTTGGGTTTTTTGTTTGTCTGGAATGATCCTTAATAAAGCGTGCACTTAGGCCACAAAAAGGTACCATTGTGATACCAGTATACGAGTAGTAAGAAAACTCTTTATAGCAATTCATTAAACCAATGTTAAGATTGTTAAGAATAAGCCTGATAGAGCTCCTTCTACTGAGCGCCTCTTTATATTGTTGGTATTAGCTGAGCTGCATAAGGCTATAGACTACATCCAATCGCCTTTGTTGACTCCAGTGACTACAGAAGATTAACAGATGATGGCTTCTAAAACCTCTACCTACGGCTGATTACCGGTCTTGTGCTGATATATAGTGCTACGACTAAACGAATGATAATACAAAAATCTGAAAGACACTAACTTCTGTCATTTTTGTCTCTACGGCCGTGCCCATTCACATGTCTGCAAGATCTCAGCATGTCCAACTCTTCACAATAACCTGACCCAAGGCTAAAACTATTAAAAATCAATTCAAACTGAAAGAAATTCTATGAATAATTATCGCAATCCATCTCTCCACCATCATTTCGCCATGAGAAACTTCGCTCATTATTCCCACATCCAGGTGATCTTGCCAAAGCATTAATTCTGAACAAAATTGAGATCGCGTTTCTAATTAGCTAAACAAAATAACAGCACTTCCAAATATTGCCCCAGATACACGCATATACTCGGTGTCCGAATGTTGGGAATGGTCAAATCTATTAGCACCCAGCCAAAATAAATTAACACTTTCCCTAAAGCAATTAACAAAAATTTCCGCCACAAGCGTTCGGTTTTCTTTCTTTCGTCGGGCTCAACACTTTAGCTTTGCGGTGCGATAAAATACCACAGCACATAGATACTGCGCGATAAAAATCAGTCATTTTCATGAGAAAGCGCTCAATTTATTTAATTGATATAATAGCTCGTGCTGATGGTGCGTCTCCACCGAATTCCACCGAAGACAAACAAATACCAACACGGCGAAAACTAGATTCTACCACTAAACTGAAGAATCCATCAAAAGGAAAAATTGTTGTACACGCAACGGAAAGAGAAAGGCTACCTCGACTGTCTAAACAGACAAAAACCAGCGAGCATATTCGTCTTAGATAGAAGATACACTTGTTCCATTGGCTAATTATCGGCATTCGTGGGCCGCTGCTACCGCTAGAGGCGCATGAAATTCCACACAACGCACAGCTGCATACCACGGTAATATGTTGACATCTTCTTCTTCTCTTCTGAAGAAATTGAAATGTAGCCGCGCATCAGCTGCAACTGCGCATCTCTTCTCTGATGGCTTGGCTATAAATTAAGAAAGCCATCGGATAATTGTAAATATTTGGAGCTAAATTTTTTTTTTTTTTTTGCCTTTCCACTGAGAGAACATATTTTTTTTTTGTATATGGAGAGACCACATCAACATGCAATATGTGCGCATTAAGTGCAATAATGATGAAAAAAAAAAATATATATATCTATATATTGTATCTACGAGTAGAGTATATTCCAAGTGTAAGCATGTTGGTAGTAGTTTTGAGTTTTCTTTTCTTTTGCCAGTTCAATTGGATACTGGTTCACCTAGTTTATCACATCGGATGCAGGAGAAAACACCATAGACAAACGACGAATCGTATCTACGTACTCATGTTCCATAGAGAAAAGCACCGGAACGACAACAACTACTACTGCGTTAGCAAAAATTAAAAGAAAAAAGATACAAATGCATTAAAATCTGTTAAATCTTTGTGTTGTCTTAGATCTGCCACCATGATGTGGATGCATTATTTAAACACCTGTTTTGTAAAGATATTTTATCTGTATCTTGCAAACCGAAGCATCACCAAGGCGACTAAAATGAAAACACTTTCACATTTCATATTTATTTTCGACCGCAGGTTTTTTGAGTTTTGACAAAGAGCATCAGGGGTTTGGGGAGACCGCAAACACATCTTACGTAAGATTAACGAGATTTCCCTCAAGACGACTTGAGCAGTTGATGTTTGTTTTGTGTCAAATTCTTGTTAGGGTTTCTTTTTTGTCATTCCTACTGTTGTATTGTCCATTTTGGGTCTCTTAGGTCAACGCGTTAAGTGATGGCCTTAATAGGATTTTTTTTATTTGTTAATTGGTGAAGGTGTTGAATGGATACAATCTAGTGGAAGACAGATAAAAGTCCGAGCTGATGTGTTTTCTCATTGAAAATGCTGTTTGAATTGAAAGTGGCAAATGTCATTATTTTTATTTTTGGCCTTTACTCGAAAATTATATAAAAAAATGTAAGATGTACGACATAAGGTAAAAGTCTTAACTGGCTTATAAAAGCGGTGACTTCCATTTGAACTATTTAGGGATTCCTATCATCGATTGTCCTCAAGTTCGGAAACGGCATAAACCTGAGATTTAAATTTCCACAAAGAAAGTCTAAAGGCATTAAATCCCATCATCTAGTCGGCTTATCGTGAGATAACATGCCCAGGAAACTTAGCTTCCCACATACTTTCTGTGGTAGAATACATAGACTCTAGGGCACTAAGAAGTGCAAAATTTGTTTGTTCAGACGAAAATGGGCCTCCTTAATCATTTTGAAAGTCATCAGAGCGGGAACTAAGTTTGGACCTAGGCAGTAGGTGATGAAATGTTGGCACTTTGTGAGGAAATCGTGATCTTGAGGAGTACACCATTTCTATATAAATGATCAGATTTAGGTCAAATATGCGCCATTTTGTTCGATAACTTGTCGCCATTTTGAAAGTAATTTCATTATGGAACCCTCCGTACCTATAGGAAAAAAAATTCTGGGACTATACATTGGATGCATAAGAACCTTCATACCATATTCCTGATGCAACAAAATTGCTCTCATATTGGCCAATGCTGGGCGCTTCTGGGTGTTCATAACCTATAGATCCCACGATTTTTGCAGAAATAAAGTACAATAGAGTAGCTGGGACCTTTATGGGTCGTTTATGTATATTTTTTAAAACCACACCAAATAAGATTTCAATTGGCAGTGGGAAATCGTTCGTCATGGCCGTTTAACTGTGAGAAGTGGTCCTTCCATGTTCTCAGCATCGACTTGTGGAGCTTGAGAAAATTCTGTTCTGGCCTGATGTCTTTATCGTTTCATATGTTTGGTAAAACTTCGAAATACAGTTTTTGGAACATCACCTCGTTATATCTTCGATCGCAATGGGCTGCAAGCATCTGCGGTATTTGTAGCCAACAGATACTTCCAATAACTTGTGGATAATACCGCCACTGGGCTGTAAAACTGTGTGCGGTCGCTCCCGATTAGAGCTTTTAAAACTTCAACCTTTTCACTGGTTCCGTTTTATTTATAGTTTGTGAGTGCAGAGAAAACAAAGTCCTGGTATCCAAATGTGAACATCGTAAGCTGGACATAGTGGCATAACATATAGATTTGAAGCTTAAAATATTAGCCCGACTCCTAAAGACGTTTCCTCTTTCTTTCTTGACGTTGAAATCTTTCAGAATGATTTTAACATTTAAAATCGACAGTCGCTCGTAAGTTATGTCAAGGAGCACAAAGAAACAGTCTTTAGAAGTGTCATGTTTTTTCACCGTCGCGGCAGTCGGAGCTCAAGCACGCATAATGCTTACATCCAGGATGACCATGGGCTTCAATTAATATGCTCCTCCACATAACCCGGTCTTTAGCTACATATCTTTTAGTTACTACTTCAAGATGGTTGAAGTCGATTTCTACCTATGCGCGCAAAATAAACCCAGTTAAGGCGAGGTCTTTACTGGATCTAGCTGAGAATGGTTGAATTGAGCAGCCGAAGTAGTTGTGTCCATTTACTCTAATGCCTTAGGCATCATAAGCGTCGAATGCGGAGTTTTTTCTACCAGGTCTATGCCCTTATACAACTCGTAATGTTCGTAATTGTATCTTCGTCTCTACAGTTCATTTTGATGAGGTCAATGCCGAAGCATTGTAGAGCAGGACTGGGATGATCATGGTTTTATATAGGATCCCCTTAAAAGTTTGAGAAAAGTAAAATTGCCTTATTAGCCCAAAGAAACGGAGGTTGGAAAGTGCAATTGATGTCGTTCGCTGATGTCTTCAAAGCCTAAGACATTTTTCCTAAGGCCGTGGTTACGACTAATGCTATTAAACGTTAAAGCTAGTTCGCTAGTGTGTTAGTAAATGTAATGTATGGGTAATGGATAATGAATGGATAATCAATAAAGTGATCACACTTTTTTTTTTAGGATTCGCGCTAGTCCGCGTTGGTCTGATCTAGTCCGCGCTGGTCCACGCTAGTCCACGGGAATCCACGCTTGTAATTTTATATATCAAAACTCATTTGATTTTAAAGTTTACTAGAGTGAACTAGCGTGAACAATCGTCCACGGTTTGTTTACTAGCGCCCTCGCTAACTAGCGTTGGCCATAACCGCGTCCTGAATCTTGAGAAATCCATATCCGAATAGTCGTTGATTCTGCTATAACAAGTACCGTACCAAATGTATTCGTTTTTTTTTTTGTCTTATTTTTTGCCCGGTTCATCTCACGGTATTTCCTTGATGGCATTAATGTGATACAAAGCGTCAGCTCTGGGCCTCCGTAAGACTTTATTACCATCTTAGAAATTCTTGGAGATTCATTGTACCTTCTTAGTTAAGTTTGGTCATCATCCCAACCATGGGGGTCACTTCCAATGAGGCCTGGGTCCACTTAATTTCCTAGTACAACCGCCAACTGAGGTAAGTGACCAATGTCTTCTTTTATTGGGTTGGTTTGGAAAGGGCTTTAAACCTTTTACTGCTATAAAGACATTCATCAAGATAGCAACCACATGATTTCATTAGTAATCGCATTCCTGCGGCTACCTAAATCCAGCGCCGGAGTAAGCGCCTGGAAGGATACCCGCAGGATACAAACCCCAACAAGATTTAACAACTACGAGTATTTGGTATTCAAATGGTGCGACGTCCCTTTGCCATTATAGTGTTTCATCCCTCATGAATAGCGAAATTAATGAATCTATAGGGCAGATCTAATTTCTAATTTATTCATGAGAGGGTAGATGTTTTGAAGTTTTTTATCTGGTGATTGATGATTAGTCTAATCAATACCTTGTGCGAGAAGCTCAAGTACTGGATGCATCTTTGGTAATATCTTATAATTAGTATAACCACTTTCTGCAGAATACTCAATGGCCGAACACCTTACTTACTTAAGTGGCACTACAGTCCGGGATGAACCTGGGCCTCAACCAACATGCCTTTACAATTAGCCCGGTCTTTGGCTAACTGCCTCCAGTTGCGCACTCCAAGTTGGTTGAGGTCAGTTTCTACTTGTGTGCGCCACTGGCTGACGTCTGGCTGGGAATCGAAGACTCTGCGAGCCGGAGTATTGGTGTCCATTCTTTCTACATGTCCTAGCCATCTTAAACGTCCAATGCGGAGTTTTTTGACTAGGGGTATATCGTTGTACAGCTCGTATAGTTCGTGGTTGAATCTTCGTCTCCATAGCCCGTCAACGCAAACGGGGCCGAAGATTTTTCGAAGAATTTTTTTCTCGAATCGACCAAGGATTTCTTCATCCGCTTTTGATACGGTCCATGCTTCAGCGCCGTAGAGCAGGACTGGGATGATCAGGATCTTATAGAGGATCTCCTTAGTAACGGGTGATTTTTTAGCTGGTTTGGTTTTGGCAACACTGGTTTTGACAGCTGACGTATGTTTAGTACCTTGTGTCACTATCAAACAGCTTCAGTTTGGTTTGCAATTTAACCATGGATCGTCTTACAAATGAACAACGCTTGCAAATTATTGAATTTTACTATCAAAATTCGTGCTCGGTTCGAAATGTTCATCGCGCGCTGCTTCCATTTTATGATCGGCATTCTCGACATTCTGAGCAGTCTATTCGGAAGATTGTGACCAAATTTCGCACCAAATTTACTTTGTTGGACATTAAACCACCAACACGTTTACGTACTGTGCGTAGTGAATAAAATATTGCGGCCGTATCAGCTAGTGTGACAGAAGACCGCGAAATGTCGATTCGGCGCCGTTCCCAGCAGTTAGGCCTTTGTTACAGCACTACGTGGAAAATTTTGCGGAAGGATTTGGGCGTAAAGCCTTTTAAGATACAGCTGGTGCAAGAACTAAAGCCAGCCGACCTACCACAACGCCGAATTTTTGGTGAATGGGCTCTTGGAAAGCTGGCTCAGGATCCGCTTTTTTATCGAAAAATTGTGTTCAGCGATGAGGCTCATTTTTGGTTGAATGGGTACGTAAATAAGCAAAATTGCCGCATTTGGAGTGAAGATCAGCCAGAAGCATTGCAACAGCTACCAATGCATCCCGAAAAAGCCACTGTTTGGTGCGGTTTATGGGCCGGCGGCATTATTGGGCCATATTTCTTCAAAGATGATGCGAATCGCAGCGTTACTGTCAATGGTGAACGCTACCGAGCGATGATAACAAACTTTTTTTTGCCCGAAATGGAAGTTCTTGACTTGAATGATATGTGGTTTCAACAAGACGGTGCCACATGCCACACAGCACGCGAAACAATGGCGCAATTGCGAGGCGAGTTTGGTGAACAGTTAATTTCACGTTTCGGGCCGGTCAATTGGCCGCCTAGATCGTGCGATTTGACACCATTAGATTATTGTTTGTGGGGGTATGTCAAGGCTAATGTCTATAGGGACAAGCCCGCTTCGATTGACGCACTGGAAGCCAACATCCATGCATTCATTCGTGAGATACCGGCCGATATGTGTGAAAGAGTATGCCAAAATTGGACTCACCGGATGGGCTACCTGAGACGCAGCCGCGGTCAACATTTGCATGAAATTATCTTTAAACATTAAATTACAAGGTTCAAACTATCGATTCAAATAAATATTTCATTCATTTTTTCGAATTTTTTGTGTTTTTTTTTTTTTAAAAAGTTCTAAATCTCTTAAAAAATCACCCGTTAGTTCCAGTGAGGGCTTTACTACTAAATTGCCTTCTTAGACCGAAGAAACAGCGATTGGCAAGAGTAATTCTTCGTTTGATTTCTGACGAGATGTTGTTGTCAGAGTTAACAGCGGAACCGAGGTAGACAAAGTGCCGTACTACCTCAAAGTTATACCTGTCAATGGTGACCTTCTGTCCAATTCGTCGATGTTGTGTGTCCTTTCGTGTTGACAGCATATACTTAGTCTTACCCTCATTTACTGCTTAACCCTTTTTTGCCGCTTACTTCTCTATACTAGCAAACGTGGCTATGAGATCAAGTTGAGTCCTACCAATATGATGTCAATATCGTCGGCGTATGCTAGTAGTTGCACCGATTTTTGGAAAATTGTACCTCTGGGGTTGGCTCGGGAGTTTTGCTCAATTCTCTCAAAAACCAAGTTGAAGAAGTCTTGCCTAAATCCTTTTTGGTATCGAATGTGTCGGTGAGGTCATTTCGGACCCAGATGGAGCAGCTAGAACTCTCCATCGTCATCCTAACTAAACGGACGAGTTTGGGCGGTATACCAAAACTAGGCATGGCTCTGTATAGTTCGTCTCTATAAATGATGTCGTATACTGCTTTGAAATCGATAAATAGGTGGTGGGTATCGATTTGGACTTCTTGGGTTTTTTTCCAGGATCTGCCGAAGTGCGAAAATTTTATCGATTGTGGACTTTCCTGGCCTAAGTCCACACTGATAAGGGCCGATCAGGTTGTTGGTAAACGGTTTCAGGCGCTCACATATTACGGCAGATAGGATCTTGTAGGCGATGTTGAGGAGACTTATGCCTCTGTAGTTGGCGCAGTTCAGAGGGTCTCCTTTTTTGTGGATCGGGCAAACGATGCTGAGGTTCCATTCTTCAGGCATATTTTCATCCGACCAGATTTGGCTTATGAGTTGGTGGATGTTACTTACCAAGTCATCTCCGCCAGCTTTATAAAGCTCAGCGGGAAGGCCGTCATTTCCAGCGGCCTTATTAAGCTTGATTTAAGATATTGCTATCCTCACTTCACTTATGTCGGGTGGTTGAATTTTTCGCTGTCGTTGCCAATATTGAATGGTTCGTTCTGCCTGACAGCGGAATGTTATTCGTCATCGCCGTTTAACAGTCTACAGAAGTGGTTCTTCCATATCCTCAGCATCGACTGTGTCTCAACTACGATATTTCATTGTTCATCTCGACAGGATTTTGTTCAAGCCTTGTGTGCTTGGCTTTGACGTTTTACACTTTGGTAAAAATTGCGAACATCGTTCCTGGAGTGGCACCTCTCTATATCCTCGATAACCACGGCCCAACACCTTGGTTATACAAAATTTAATCAGCTTCCCCCTTCTATTGCATGGCAGAGTGTAAGAGCTTAAGAGGCATTTAATTTAAATGATCGTAACTTAATTTGAAGATTATCATCTCTCTAAGTTTGCCAATGTTTCCATTGCTTCACATTTGAGTGGTGCTGTTAAAAGTTGACTCCAGCTTAATACATAGCCGACCTTCAGAAATTGTACAAATTAAGTCAACCAGCCAGAAATTGTTTCTACGTATCATTATCTATAAGTCTGATTCTTTCGTGCATGACATTTTATAACAACAAGCAGATCATTCAAAAGCACAAACAACTGAACCGTGTGCTAAATTTCATCAAATCGCTAATATGACGAATGTACCTCTGCCGTACCTACTCCACAAGCCGCCTTAACATGGCAATGGGAATGTAAATGTAAATGATGATGAAGATTGCATGAAAGCAAGATCAACGCACAACAACAGTTGTTCCCTAATTTGAATTTCATAAGAAATACCTCAGAATCGAAGATTTACATAAAACGTCTTTTAAATACCGAATTATACGAGCAATGCCGTGTAGCATGATTGGGATTCGTTTTTTTTTTTTCCTTTTTTTGAGGATAGAAAGTAGGTTTTGTTTACGCATTATTTGAATATTTCTATTTTGTTGATTAATTTAAACAGCAGAAAATTCCATTCCATTCTTCGGTTAGATATGCACTTTCTACTTAACACGAATTTGACAAATCGATATGGTTCGTTCAGCGACAGAGTGCAGCACCTATCACTCTCAATTTTCAAAAGCAAAGTTCTGCTGCATCCACTCAAAGGTAGTAAGGAGTATGCCATCCAAAATGAGAGACATCTAGATCTGGGGGTATGGAAGATAGACGTTATGCGAAAACGGAGAAAATTATTCTTCGAATATAACGCGATACAAGTTTACAAGATGCAGTTCATCTTGATGATGATGGTGGTGGTGGCGGTTTCATCCATCCATCCATCGCACGTCTAATCAAATGCGTGCACGGCTATGCTGCGCCTGCGCGTATTCTGTTTTACTCCAAATCTTAAACGCAGAGAAAGCGGTTTATTATATTTTATTTCTTTTTTTTTTATGAATCAAACAGTGACTTTGTCGATTCGTTTGTTGTGCAAGCTCGAATAGGAAAAGAAAACAACTCGCGATTTCTTATAACCAAATGTAAAGCACATAGCTGCCATATCTCAAGACACGAAAGCCGTTGATAATGATGATTTATATGTTTTGTTGCTCGTGAAATTAGAGATGGTTTTGGTGAGCGGTTTTCTGCATAAACGAATGGAACTGCTGTTGCAACAGCGCACAGTCGGCAACAACAAGGTGTGCACCTAAACTAATATCATTTTGTGGGGAAGCGATAAAATAAATTGATTTTTTGGTGCTTGAGCATTGAGGTTTATGGAATTTTCGTATGGTGAAACTAATGATCTAGATAGGAAGTTGGACGAGAAATGGAACAAAGCTGGAAATAGTTTTGCCGTAGAAAAATGGGCAAATGGTAATAAATTTACTGATTGAAGAAAATGACCGAATTCTAGGGAAAATTTATAAATAATTCAAGACCAACAACATTCTACAGAAATTGGTTTGAATATCATAAAAATCTGATTTAAATTAGCACTGTAAAACATGGCGGCCAAAAGTCAACTTGATTGTAAGAAAAGTAAAAATTAAAAAAAAAAAAACAACGAAAGAAAATTTCCCTCGATTTGATTGAAATAAGAAATTTGTCTACCGAGGGTTCCGTACGAATTATGTTTTCGAACAGATCTTACTAAAAATTATATCGCGCATGATCACGCAGCGGCATAATGTCATAATGTAAGTCAACATTTTTTTGACAGCTAAGCGTTGAAATTCTTCCGAAGTTGGCCGACTAAGAATTATTGCATGGTGTAGCAATAACCCACCAAACTGCCAAAACGGCCTTAAGTGGTATACGGATGGTTCTAAAATAGACTCAGGGGTAGGAGCTGGCATACATGGACCAAATTGAAACATCTCAATACCTATGGGAAAAAAACCCTAGTGTATTCCAAGCTGAGCTCCGTGCCATAAAAGAATGCGCAAACCTAATACACAACTCAGGTATTAAAGGCGCAAACATCCATATATTCACGGACAGTCAAGCAGCTATAAAAGCCCTTAGCTCATACATTTTTGACTCCAAATCAGTACTGCACTGCTTCAATTCCCTCCAAACACTCAGTTCCAGGAACAAAACCAGACTATGGTGGGTCGCCGGACATAAGGGGATTGAAGGTAACGAAAAAGCTGATGAACTAACCAGAAAAGGTTCGGAAACCCCCTTCATTGGACCTGAACCCTTCTGTGCAATCCCCAAATCAGCCATAAATCTGGTTACAAAAAACTGGGAACAAAACAAATATTTTTCATACTGGGAAAACATCCCAGGCCTAAGACAGTCCAAAAGAGCTATTCAGCCAATAAGATACTCAATCTTCGCAGACGCGATATCAAAAGCTTAGTAGGCTACCTAACTGGTCATTACGGTCTGCAATATCACCTAAATAAAATGCATCTAGTCGACTCACCGAAGTGCAGACTATGTCTAGAAGAAGACGAAACAGCCGAACATATGATAATGTGAATGCCCGGCCCTTTACGGTATGAGAAGGGAATCTTTCTTCAGGGAATTTTTAAGTCCCGAAGAACTGAGAAAATCTTCGGCTGAAAGTATTATCAGCTACATTAGGAAAGTAGAAGCGCTACTAACCTAAAAAGCATCTGACGGCAAGCACAATAGATCTTTTAGGTCGATGTGTATCTTACTGCTTAGGCAGGTCAGAATTAAAAAACAAACATATGAGAGTGCTACAATCCGCTGTGCGGATCGTTTAATACCCTATCCCATCCCATCCTTAAAATTAATATCCCCACAATGTGGTCGTTATGGTCATAAAGTATTGAAAATGACGTTGTTACAACATATTGTTCAGAAGGTTTATCAAATTCTTTTCTGGTTCGACAAAAACCAACGTTTTTCTATTGAATATGCCTTGGGGTAGGGAATACAAATGGTTTTTGTATGAAAACGCCCCAAAACAGTGGGCGTGGGTTAAAATGGTCTATTCAGGAAATGTTCATATTAATACTACCAATGATTGTGCATCAACATTTTTTTCGAAAATTTAAAAATTTTACTATAAATCGTTTTTTTTTAAACGCCCCAAAAAGTCGGCGTGGCAAAAAATTTTATATTGACAAAATATAGATAATTCGATTCTCTAAATATGCTGATCGGACACTTTTTTAAAATTCTTTACGGTTTGGCCAAAAAAAAAGTTTTCCTAAAAAGGGGGCGTGGCAGTGGGCGGATTTTAAAAATTTTTACATTTGTTCTGATGACTCGGACAAGGATCAAAATTTAAGGCCCGAAAATCGGTGACGAACAGACAGACGGACGGACGGACAGACAGACATGGCTAATTCGACTCAGCTAGCGATTCTGAGTCGATCCATATACTTTGAGGTATATGTAGCAAAATTATTTCTCTATGTTGCAAACTATGTATCAAAACTAATATACCCCTATGGGATAGGGTATAAAAAGAATTGTTGCTGAATCCATCAAATGCGATTGAAAGTTTCATTTATTTTATTCCGAAATTAATATGTTGAAATCAAACTGAGTTCCGGTTGAAACTGACTTTCATCTGCTGAATTTTCTGGACTCCTAAGGCCGTGTGTACAGTGGCGCGAGAAGCGTTTGAGAGCGAGAAAACTGTTCCCATGTATTCTTATGCACGCGCGCACAGTGGAGCGATTTTTTATGCGACAAATGCAATCTTCTCACAAACCTGTCGAATGCTTCTGGAACACAGGCTCTTCTGACCACTTTTTCAACAGAGTGAGTGTGAAAAACAACCTAAAAGGTTAATATTTTGGGAAGCGTACGAATGGTCAACAAAACGAGTGTTGGGTCGTACACAACTTTCTCTTTCACAGCGAGTTGGTCGTTGTATCAAATTATAAGCATTTTGATGCATGATGCTAAAAATGATATAAATAATGTCAAAATGTGATTAGACGAAGGTTTTCTCCGAAATTTGAAGGAATCGGTGTCTATGTGAATAATAATGATTTTCCGTTATTGGCCAAAACTGAAAATTCCGTTTAGTGATAGTTGGGCCAAAACTAATTATGTGGAATTGCTTCAAGCTGTAATAGTAGTAAAGGGTCCGCCAAATAACTTTTTTTTTTTTGAAAATGCTATAAAAAAAAAGTACTGAATATTATCTCAAATTTCTTTTTTTATTTGAAAGTACAATAATTTAAAAAATAATTTAATTCAAATCTGCCTCGGCTGGCCATGCAGTAGCCTACACGATCGGTCCAATTTTTAAGCACATTATCGATTGTTTGCAGCTGTATTTCACCAATGGCTTCACGAATATTGTCCTTTAAAGCGTCAATTGTCTCTGGCTTGTCGGCGTAACACTTATCTTTTACGGCACCCCACAAATAATAGTCCAACGGTGTCAAATCGCAGCTCCGAGGTGGCCAAACGACATCAGCTCTGCGGCTGATAATGCGATCATCAAAAACAGGGCGCAAAACATCGAGTGTAGCTTCGGCTGTGTGGCACGTAGCGCCGTCCTGTTGAAACCAAATGTTGCCAATATCCTCCTCTTCAATTTTTGTGAACAAAAATTCATTTAACATGGCCCGATAACGATCGCCATTGACTGTAACGGCCACTCCTAGCTCATTTTCGAAGAAAAATGGCCCAATTATGCCTCTGGACCAAAATCCGCACCAAACAGTGACGCGTTTTGGGTGTATCGGCTTTTCAATGTATGCGTGCGGGTTTTTTGTGCCCCAAATGCGACAATTTTGCTTGTTTACATACCCGCCAAGATCAAAATGAGCTTCATCTGAAAAGATGATTTTTTTGGCAAAATCGGCATCTTCTCCAAGTCGATCGCAGGCCCACTTAGCGAAGCGAAAACGCATTGGATGGTCAGTTGGCTTCAACTCCTGAACCAATTGGACTTTGTATGGCGTCACACCAAGGTCTTTATGCAAAATTCGTCTCAATGATGTCTCCGAAATGTTCAATTGTTGAGAACAAATGTGAATTGATGTTGCTGGCGCTTCACGCACACTTTCTGCCACAGCAGCAATATTCTCGGGTGTACGCACTGTTTTTGGCTTTTCACGCTTTGGTTTATCGATGAGGATGCCAGTTTCTTTCACTTTTTTCACAAGATAACGAACATACGGAGCTGACGGTGCTTCTCTTCTTCTAAAATCCGTACGCGATTTTCGCACACATTCTGCAACATTACCATGATTTTCAAAGTAATGTCGCAATATTTCCCAGCGTTGTTCAAGCGTATACACAACCATATTCGTTCAGCGGAAGGATAAAACTAATTATCTGTCAAATCAGACATGAGCTAAGTGTTACCATTCACGAAATAAGCACTAGTTGAAAAAAAAACGTTAGATGGCGGACCCGTTATATATATTTAATTTCATTCAATTTGGCATAATAGTTTGCGAGAAATTTACAATTTTCTCAATACGGGCTAAATGACAAAATCCGTTATATGAATTTTCTCGAAAAAAACTGGGTAAGCAGTTTTGTTGGAACAAATATGCTTATAATATATATAAAGTTTAATCAAAATCGTTATAGCCGTTTTCGACAAAATTGAGGTTATGTGCAATTTTTATATGGCAGGTACCGTTAATAACATGGCTTAAAGCAAAAAAATGGCCTACAATTATGACCAAAACAAACTTGAATACGACTTATGAAGAAAATCGGTTAAGTCGTTTAGGCTGGGGAGACCATTACGGACAGATGAACCGACGGACGGAATTCCAAAAAACACTTTTTGGGTTCCGCTATCATCGTAATGTTAAAATCAATCAAAATCTTGAGGTCGAAAATTTCCACGATGACAATATCTTTCTCTTAGTAAGAGAAAGTTAAAAAATGTCGACTGGACAAATATAAACTTCGTGGACTGTTATTAAAAGGACGACTGAAGTTTGATTGACAAAAAAAAAAAGTTGACAGTCTAAAATTCAGGCAATTAAAATGTCGATTGACAGGAATGCTCTCTCTGAATGATTAAAAAAATACTTTTAGTGTAAATATTAACAATTATCCGAGTGTGGCTTGTTGATCGACACATGCGGCGTCGCATTTATGTGAACATAATTTTCTTTGCCACTGTAAAGCTTTTAAAAGTCGATATTTTCAATATTTTTATTAGAGTCGACATTTTGATCAGTCGGTATTTTTACCGCAATCAACTTTTTGAAAGTCGACATTATGACGGTCGATCTTTTTAAATCGACATTTTAAAAACCGCCAAATCGTACCCAACCCTATTTTTTGCTGTTGATTTGTTTGAAATGAAATAAAAACAAAGAGGATAAAAACACTTATTGCTGCTTTTTGAAAAGCCTCCACGTTGGGATAGAAAAAAAAATAAAAATTATCAGAAAATAAAAATTAACAGAATTTTTGTGGAAAAGAAATGGTCATTCCAGTCGCAGTGGAGTTAATTTACAAAATTGGTCCAGGTAACTTGTATCAGATGCTCAATTTTTTGTAATCAAACGTTTTGAACGACATTCTTGTATACTCAAACATTTTTATTTCATCCTTTCTTAATTTGAGATACTCTTCACAATTGGGAGGGTAAATAGGTCAAGGTTCCCGAACACCTCCGAGCCCAAATTGTTTTATTTTTTTTATTGGTTTCTGTTTGTCTGGTCTGTTTTTATTAGTAACCAATTTCTTTTGATTTTTTTAGAAACTTTAAGAATATTTTTGTTTTTATTTTTCGGTACGTATCCAAATTATGGATCGAAGGGGTGTTTTTTTAGAGGCATAGAACTTCGAATTGAAATAAAACACAAGAAAAACATTTAATGTCCATCGATTTGGCTTTATTGGAAGGATAATTTTATGTGGCTGCCGCAAGTGGTTCGAATAAAGCCAAGTCTAGAGGTCCAATTTTCAACCACTTGTTTCAACCACTTGTCGGCAATAACGCCACGAATGTTGGCTTCCAAGTCCCCTAACGTTTCTGGTTTGTTGGCGTAGACGAGCGACTTCACATATCCCCAAAGAAAATAGTCCAATGGTGTCAAATCACACGATCTTGGTGGCCAATTGACAGGTCCATACCGCGAAATTATTCGCTCATCGAATGTTTCCTTCAATAAATCGATTGTGACGTGCGCTGTGTGGCATGTAGCGCCGTCTTATTGGAACCACATCTCATCCACATTCATGTCATCCAATTCGGGAACAAAATAGTCGGTTATTATGGCTTTATACCGGTCTCCATTAACGGTAACTGACTCTCCAGCATCATTTTGGAAGATGTATGTCCCAATGACTCCACCAGCCCATAGAGCACACGAAACAGTCAGTTTTTGTGGATGTTATGGCGTCTCAATAGTCTCCTGTGGATTCTCTTCACTCCAAGCATCATCACTGAACAAAATTTTGCGATAAAAATCAGCATCGAGATCAAAATCTCATTTTCGGCCCATACACCAAAATCACGACGCATTGCATGTTCTCGCGGCTTTAATTCTTGCACAAGCTGGATCTTGTAAGGTCGTAAGCCAAGATCTTTGCGCAAAATCTTCCATAAAGTTGATGGACAAATCTCCAATTGCTGTGCACGGTGGCGAATCGATTCATTGGGGTCCTGTTCGGCAATGTTCGACGTCTCTGTGGATGCGTACTATCACATAGAGTAAACGTAGTGCGAAAACGATCCATGGATAGTCCAATAAATTACTCTGATGGACGATTATGTCGACCATAAAATGATCGGAGCTTGCGGTAAACTTCGCGAACTGAACAATTATTTTCGAAATAAATTTGCACGATTTGCAAGCGTTGTTCATTTGTCAACCTGTTCATGGTGAAATGGCAAACCAAACTAAACATAAATGACATTAGAGTTGCCCGATTTGACCCCAAAATGTCAGTTTTATCACTATTCGAAAAACCAACCTCTAAAAAAAATCCTTAATATGAACAGGCAAGAACCCACCCAGTCAGCGAGCTAAGCCGCGCTGCAAGCTTGACATACCATCCGCCTGCCACCATATTTATCCCCCTCTCGCGATTCGAACCACAACCGACTTCGTTCTTATGAAGAGGGTTAAAGGGCCGCCCAGAATGCGTATCTGTAGCTGATGCTTGTATCTGAGTAAAAAGTTCGAAACAAGGCAACCCGTAAGCGCCTACACAATGTGTATCTTTGTGAATCTGTAGCTTCAAGTTGAATAGAGGGCAACTTCATGCAAGAAATGTATCTCTCTTTTGACAGCGATGCAAGATACAAGCTACAGATATGCATTCTGAGCAAGCCTTTACCTTTGAGGGGAACGTTTGCCGTTAGGACTGCTTTAAAATATAAATTTTCCCTTAAAAAAAAACTCTTCTTCTGAAGAGGAGTCCATCTTGTCTCGTTAAGGAAAATCACAGCACAGAAAAGCGTTTACTTTCCATGACGCATCTCGCACTGTTTCTCGTATCGCTTTCCGTTACGCACCTAACATCGCATCGCTTTCTCGAGCCACTGTACGCTCGGCCTAAGGAACTGTACCTCTTATCTGCCCTGAATTTCATAAAAATCTGATTTGAATTAACACTGTTGTTCGGAATCATAAACAAAGCGTGTAACCTATTATAATATTGATTGAGATTAGGGTGAGAATTGACCCAAATCAGAAGACTCATGCACGAATCACCAATGCCACCCTTTACCCAAATTTGTACACCTACAGTCCTACAGTATGCACTTTTAGAAATGACGCAAAAACCTTATTCATAAAGTCTTACAACGCTGGCTGGGTAGAGGCTTCATTAGCGCGTTTGGAGGTTATATGGTGTCTGGTTTTAGCTTCGTTCGGTGTAAAGTTTATTATCATAAACGGATTGATGGCAATTCAAAAAAAAAAATTGTTAACAAATCTGAATTTTCTGTACATAGGTTTCGATTGATGAATTTCGGTTGCACAAAGTTTTTGCTGCCAGAGTTTGGAGACACCAAACCCAAATTAGAAGACCACGTCTACCATCTGTCTGGGAATCGGAGTATTGGTACCAATTTTCTCCAAATGTCTTCCTTTTTCCTTAAATGGAGTTCAGGGTAAATCTGGGCCTCAACTAACCAGCCCGGTCCCTAGATACAGTTGTGCACTTCATGTTGGTTGAGATCGGTTGCTCCTTGTGCTCGCCACTTTTAGTGAGGTCTTACACTACTCCGTCTGACGTCTAGCTGCGAATCGGAAACTCTGCGGACCGGAGTCTTCATTCGCTCCACATATTCTATAGCAATTCTAATCGTTTAAATTTTTGCGTCCATACCC
This sequence comes from Rhingia campestris, assembly GCA_932526625.1. Lineage (NCBI taxonomy): Eukaryota > Metazoa > Arthropoda > Insecta > Diptera > Syrphidae > Rhingia > Rhingia campestris. The sequence continues at coordinate 42,442,359 of OW052184.1, read as the reverse complement.
TGTCAACAAAAATGGAAAAAAATTGTTAGAAGGAATTCAAAACGTCCAAACATTTCATCAACCACATTTAATACGGTTCGTGCTTCAGCGCCATTAAGCAATACTTGGATGATTAAGGTCTTATATGGGATCACCTTTCTAGTTGGAGTAGATACGGTTTTTCTTTTTGTTACTCTGCGGCTTTGTATAGTTCGTTACTATAAACGCTATCATATGTGGATCTGACAAATCATCCAAGTAGTATCGATTGCCAAAAAAGGCTTATCTCACTGTTCGTATTCTGTAGAAAACAGCTAGAGCCTGTGTACTAACGAGTCTGGTTAGGGTAATAATTTGTATTTTTGTATTTTGAATTAGTGAAGGGTTTCGATTTGGATTTTCTGGGATATTTTCTTTCAGTATCTACCAAAGTGTGAAGTTTTGGTCAGTAAAGCACTTTCCGTTGTCAGTTGTCTTTTTTTTTGTGGGACGAGCAAACTATGATGAGAATATATTTTTCCGGCGCAAGTCATCACAAAGTCATAACCCGCGACTGTATATAGATTTGCAATCTTGTTAAGCTTTAGTTTAGATATTTCTACTTTCATTCACATTTAGATTGGGTGAGCTAGTTTTTATCGCCAAAAATTAAACGATTCTTCTGCCTGAAGGTGTATAGATTCTTCCATATTAGGTACACTAGTCGGCATAAGTATTTTGACGAAATAAAAATCGTGCATTTTTGAGTTTAACTTCTAAATGGCTTGACAAGAATTCATGTTTATTTTTTCATTTTTATATATAACTAATACAAACTTAAAAATAGGCAAACAAATATTTTTTCATAGAAGTCAAAAAAGATATAAATTAATTTGTAATTTCGTGTGTTGGCATAAGTATTTTGACAAGTATATAACTCTAAGAAAAAATATTTTAAACTTAACAAAAGTAAATAAATAAAGAAGAATTTAGTAAAATATATAACCTCCTTTGGCTTCAATAACTTTTTGAAGGCGTCTCGGTACTGAATCTACTAAATTTTGAAGAATCTCTGGAGATATCTCTTCCCAAAGGGAAGTGACCTCAGAAATCGTCTCCTCTCTGGTTTTATTTAAAGAAACTGTTCTTTTGCGTTTCAAAAGAGACCAGACGTTTTCTATTATATTTAAATCTGGACTTTGAGGTGGCCAGTCCAAAGTGGCAACACCAACATCCTTCAAAAATTTAGTTATCATCCGGGCTTTGTGGCATGGGGCATTGTCCTGTTGCAGGATAAATGATTCACCAATAAGCCTACCTCCGGAAGGAAAGGCATTATCATTTAGGGTTCTTAAATATTGACCTTGGTTCATCGAGCCGGTGATAGGAACCAATTCACCCAGGCCATTATACGCAACACATCCCCAGAACATGACAGAGCCTCCACCATGGCTCACTTTTTGACAAACGGGGCGTCTTTTTTGCCTTTCTACCTTTGGCAATCTAACGTAAAATTTGTTTTTTGATGAGTTATACTCAAAGGAGCTTTCATCTGTCCATAGAACGCTTCTCCAGTACTCCTTTGGCTTGTGCAGATGTTCCTTTGCGAAAGACAGTCTTTTAAGCTTGTTTACCTTTGATATGTACGGCACGTCCTTAGCTTTAAATGTTTTAAAATCTCCTTCCATTAAACGTCGTCGGACAGTGCGCTCACTGATTGGATTCGTTGCCGTCAAATTCCATTGATTTGCAGCAGTTTGAGGCTTCAGGAATATATTTCTTTTAAATTCCCGTAGAAGGGTTCGGTCTTCAGTGGGCGTTGTTTTGCGCTTAGCACCTGATCGCGACACATTAAACTCACTTGCTATGTCTTTTACTGCCATTCCAGCGTTAAACTTCGCTACCATTGAAGATCTGACAACCAAACTCAACTCAGCCGTTTTACCCATGGTTTTTAATAAATTTTAATAAAGTTTTATTTTGTTATCAACGTTTAATGTAAATTTAAGTAACTACACAAGTTTTTTGGTTATCACGTGCTCAAAACTGTTAAAATATTTACACAAAGTTTCCGTCAAAATACTTATGCCACGTAAAAATTCTTTGTCTGCATGCGTTCTTATCAGCAGATAGAGAATGCAAAAGGTAAACAATACAAAACTTGGCATGCATAGAGCTAAAAATAGATTCTTTGTTTCGCGCATCATTTTTGCACCGTTGTTTTAACGATACCAAGCAAAGTTAGTCTCAATAGTCACAAAAAGGTTTCGTCAAAATACTTATGCCGACTAGTGTATATCACTATTTGATAGTCTGACTAAGTGGTTATCTGCAACATACAAACTCGATTGTGACTCTACAACGATGTTACCTATCTTATGTCGACAGGATTTTATTTATATTACTTGCTCTGCCGTTTTAGTTTTATGAAAATTCCTAAAGTTATTACTGGAGTTGCACCTTTCTATACATTCGATGGTGCGTTTTTCTTGTTTTCAGTCCGAGGATTTTGTTTTTTTAACAATATCTTTTCACAATCTTGGATTGTTTAACCAAATTACCTACAACAAGTACCTACATACCCATCAGACGTGAAACTAGTGTCCAATTTTGTATTGAGTGCCTCCGTTGACTTCCGGTTCGTTTACTAACACATGTATCCAGGACCTTTAAGATTGTTGTTCGAATATGTCCAAGCTGCTCACTTTGAATAGGCTAATCAATGGAATTTGTCCGCTGTCATCTAGAAAAGGAAGAAATGCCTTAGTATAAAGACAAATAACGGGTGATTTTTTAAGCGTTATTTTTTTTTAAATCTAATAAAACACTCAAATTTGAATCAAATATTCAAAATTTTTATTGTAATCGATAAATAGGCCTTTGCCATTTATGTTTTAAGGACAACTTCATGTAAATGTTGTCCGCGGCTCCGTTTCAAATGGTCCATTCGGAAGGTCCAATTTTGCGTCACTTTTTCAAGCATTTCGGCCTGTATTCCACGAATTACGTTTGTTGTGCTATCCTGTAAGGCTTCAATCGTGTTCGCCTTGTCCACATAGACTAACGACTTTACATAACTCCACAAGAAATAATCAAGAGGTGTTAAATTGCATGATCTTGGCGGCCATTTCGAGAGATAAGCTGCTCAACAAATTCATCCTTCTACACTTCCATTTTTTCACGAGATGTGTGTGGCATGTGGCTCTTGATGAAACCACATGTCAACCAAGTTCAACTCACCCAACTGGGGCAAAAAAAAAAGTCGCGTATCATGGCTCGATATCGTTCGTCGTTGACGGTAAAGTTTCTTCCACGGTCGTCTTTGAAGAAAAATGGACCGATGATGCCACCAGCCCATAAACCACACCAAACTGTCATTTTTTCGGGATGCATCGGTAATTCTTGCATGTGGCTGTTCATCACTCCAGATGCGACAGTTTTGCTTATTTACAGCACGATTTGTTGATTCACCAGGTCGATTATAACGACCATAATATGGTCGTAACAAGCGGTGCACATTTTTCACAGAGCATGAATTTTGATAATAAATTTCAGTAATTTACAATCGTTGCTTGTTTTTAAGTCTTTCAATGATTAAATGACGGAGTATACTGAAAACTTTTCACTTTGACAGATGACGTTTGGACGCCATTACTTACCAGTGCTGCCAAACTGAAAAACTTAACTCTAAAACTTACTTCGTTCGTTTAATATACGTGACACACAATTATCGCCACATGACGGCTGAGAGTTTGAATTGGCTGGCATCTGTTATATAAAACTGATTGTACTTTCATGTAATATGATTTTTGCCTACCATTTGACCACCCGATTTTTATGATTTACAAAACGGTTATGAATTTATTCCCTTTTAACAATTTAAACGCATTTATGTATGTACATGTACACTCTACTGCCAGCATTTATATTCCTGCACCATCAATTTATTTGTCGAGTATATTTTCAGTGGACGCATTCAACTGCGGTCGGTAATGTAGTTCACAGTGTGTGTTAGAATGGAAGCCTTTTAAAAGTGCGGCGTTTAAATACTGCAATCAGTTTATACAACATTACCAAATCTGAATCAATAATAATTAAATAAAGTGGCCCTAGATGCTCAAATGAAAAAAGTTATCAAAAAAAGATGACATACCTTACATCCATGCTATCACGTCCGTTTCTTCCAACAAACCTTCCACTTCAGAACTCAAAACTATGTAAAACTAGATACTGTCAAACAAAGCCGCTAGGTTAATCTTGTATGAATCATCTATAGTCTACTCCGAGACATCTATACGCCTACCTCCTAACAGTATCGTAATAAAAATAAGTAATTCCCTTAATTTCTTTCTAATGACCCTCACTTCCATTTTATGTTGCATTATTTTATAATAATCCCCGCTCGTTTAACAAGTGACACACAATTATGGTTGACACTTAAAAAGAGAGTAATCAACATAAACCCGCAACAACCGGTTACCGAAATCCCATCTGCGGAATTTCATTTCTATTTTCATGTCTTCTTGTGTCGCCAATTTCCATAGATCACGCAAACAGTAAACCAGTGTTGGTGTATGCGCCTGTCAATTAAAACCCAAATCACACTGCCTCACTTTTTAATCGTATTAATAAAAAAAAATTGTATACAAATTGCCACAACTAACCGTTATTTTTTGTGTACGGTTTTTAATTAAGTGATTCGCTTCTCGCGGACATTTGAACACAGACTTTCACTTCTTTGCGCTCTGTGACCATGATCGCTCTGAGGTTGATCTCGTCGAGGATTTAAATTCAAATTAAGGATTTATGTTCAACTATTAGCTGAGATACAGCGATATCGATGGACTGGCGCGTGTGTTGTCATTTCAGCTGATAACTCGATTTAATGTTAAAATTCAATTAATCACCGCTTGGAGTAGTTGCAGCTGAGTTTCAACTTGGCCCACATTAAATCGATTTCGATTTCGCTTTCGATTTCATTTTAAAAAGTGCATATCATCTGGAAACCTCTTTCCAAATATAACCAATACGGTGTTGTTGTATGTACCGTTCTATGCCGGCCGATGTATAATTTATTTGTGTGACGGACAGTTCGCGCGCATATCTTTGCACTGAATCTTGCTCGCAGTGAAAGATACACACAAGTCGAGAGCGTAAACATAAATTTTCGTCTCTTATCCACAGCCCGATGAATCCCTAATGCACGAGTACATAGTGCTTAACTGGCTATAGTCCGCAGAGAGTAACTTTCACTTGCATTAAATGAAAACCAACAAAAAGTTCCGTTCCTCGTCGACTTCTTTTGAATGGTCGTGTGGTGGCAAGCGCCAAGAGACTGAGATAAATAAATAAGATACAAAAAAAAAAAAAAACAAACACCGGAGGTACTTCAGAAAGTAAAACGTCGAGCGAAAAAGAATAAACAAAAACAGCGGAACCAACGGATTTCAGAGTATCCGAGATAGAGTTTAGAGACTCCCCCGGCCCCGATGCGCTGGCAACTGTATTCGTATTCGTATGATATCTCAACTGAAGAGGAACTCGTTTGGCAGCCACAGCTTCGTCTTCTTCGTCTGTGAAACTAATATCCGAATGGTTGATGCACATCCATGGCGAGGTAGTATCTAGCTAGGCGAAATGGAGAGCCAATGTCATTGGTGCTAGTCTGTGGCTGTTGCAGCGTAAAGTTGTCTTACTATAGTTGGATGGTTCTGTATCAGTAGGTTAATGGCACACTTGCTTTGTGCTGCCTATTCGGTTCCCCGATGGCGGCTTTTGTGGTGAGTTTGGTGCTGAGCTGCTTGCTGCACACACTATGGTTAGTGGCTCTCAACACATCACTATCAGGCTGTGAGCTTGAAATCGCTGAATTGTGGTACAACGGGCCATATTAAGTATTGGACAAAGCGATTAGTTTGATTCGCAAGCACATCCATTCATTGAGATACAGATTCTATTTGTTTGCGACCAAGTGTTCTGGAAGAATCGAGTCTATCAGCAAGGTGGTGGAGTGCCAAACTGGATTGGATGACTTTTCTTCTTATTCTTCTTCTCGGTGGTGATGGTGGAATGCTTCGTTTTATGTGACAGGTTTTTTTTTATATCTTGTAAAGGAAATGTCCAAGATGAATGATGAGAGAGATGGGATATTGTGGGTTGTAGTCAACATCAATAAAATCAGCAAATTTAGCAGGTTCATTAGTTGAGCGCGCGCTGTTTGAATGGTGCTATTTCATATTCATCTTCAATTAGAAAACTTGGCCGATATCAGTTGTTTTTAAAAAAGTGGTGTTGAAGAATTATGTAGTCTCTTCGCTATGAAAATGCCTAACTGAAGCTTTTTAACACAACCATCACCCAGAAGAAAATAATGAACTAAGCTCTGCTGTTCGCACACCAAAATTAATGGAGAAGCTAGACTTGAAGGCCTGTATGGGTCGTCAATGCCGGATATTTTATTTCAAGCCCTGCTGTTGCTCCAGCCAGGTCAAAAATGGATATTCTCATCCAAAAATAGGTACTTTCTTCTTTTTGGACAGAACTTTAGCTAATGTTGTAGGTTGTGCCTACTTGAGGCATCACTGTTTTAGATTTTATATGACAGAACTAAAAATACACTCCACGGATAGAAAACTTTACAGCCTACTCCGATTTAAGAACTAAACGCCTACAAGTGCAGACTTAAAGTTGGGTAAGGTCTCTCTTTGACACACAAGGTAAACACTTCATTTACTGCTCTGATCCCGCTGAAGTAGGTTTTGAAGTCATTGCTGGGCGAATCACAAGTGTCGATATTGGCTCTACATTTTTTCAAGCCATCTTACACGTCAAAAGGATTTTCTTTGTTCCTTTCGGTAAATCGCGAACAAAATTAAATTATTGCAGCATCCAGACAATTAGCGATGATCGTAAAGGTGAAATCGTAATGAAATAAAAGTGTAATGACCAAGGTCGTATGAAGGACCTCCATATTGGTTTGAGCTTAGACTTGGCCAGAGTAACCTATAACCAATAACCATTAGCATGTTATATAGCTACTTTGGTTGTGCTCTTACTTCACTCCGTTTTGTATTTTTCTAAACTCATCGGTCGGTAAGGTAGTCATTATCATTCACAGTCGGTCGTATATGTGTGGTAATTAGGATAATCCTGCAAGCTATGTAGCTTCACTCCGTCTTTGTATTTTTCTAAACTCAACGGTCGGTAAGGTAATCCTCGACATTCACCGTCGGTTGTATTTGTGCGGTCGGTAATTTGGATAATCTTGCAAAGTATGTAGATTACCACATTTTTAGATCTTTTAGATCTTTCTTACCTAAAACTACAGGAATGAGATCCGATCAGTTAAAAAAAATACAAATTTTTGGCGCAACAGGCTCGTTAGTACCCAGGGCCTAGCTTTCTCACAACCATTGTGTGTACTTCTTGCACGATAGCGGGACCTACTGCTTTATGCCGACTCCGAACGGCTTAGTTCCGATAAGCTTTTCTTGACAATTGATTCTACTCGGATGATTTGTCAGATCATAACGAATGGAGGGCCAGTGAAAAATCATTTAGGTATTGCTACGGCTGGGAATCGAACACAGATTTTCTGCGCGGCAGTTCATCGCACTAACCATCGCGCCACTGATCCGATCAGTTTGTTCACAATATTAGGGAAGACGATGCATAATTTAGGTTCTATGCCGTTAATGTCCCGAATAGTTTTCGAAGATTTTTTCTCCTGAATCGACCAAGGATTTCTTCATCCGCTTTTGATACGGTCCATGCTTCAGCGCCGTAGAGCAGGACTGGGATGATGAGGGTATTATATAGGATCTCCTTAGTAGTTCTAGTGAGGGTTTTACTACTAAATTGCCTTCTTAGCCCGAAGAAACAGCGGTTGGCAAGAGTAATTCTTTGTTTGATTTCTGACAAGATGTTGTTGTCAATTCATAGCGGAGCCGAGGTAGACAAAGTCCCGCACTACCTCAAAGTTATATCTGTCAATGGTGACGTTCTGTCCAATTCTTCGATGTTGTGTGTCCTTTCGTGTTGATAGCATATACTTAATCTTACCCTCATTGCACAATCCACTCAAGAATCGTATTTAAGAATTCACATGACAGCACATCGCCTTGCCTAAATCCTTTTTTGGTATCGAATGTGTCGGTGAGGTAGTTTCCGACACTGATGGAGTAGCGAGAAGTCTCCATCGTCATCCTACACAAACGGACGAGTTTGGGAGGTATACCAAAACTAGACATGGCTCTGTATGGTTCGTCTCTATAAATGCTGTCGTATGCGGCTTTGAAATCGATAACGAGGTGGTAAGTATCGATTTGGACCTCTTGGGTTTTTTACAGGATCTGATGAAGTGTGAAAATTCAATCGGTTGTGGACTTTCCTGGTCTAAAACCACACTGATAAGGGCCGATTAGGTTTTTGGTAAATGGTTTCAGGCGTTCACTTATTACGGCAGATAATATCTTGGAGGCGATTTTGAGCAGACTTATGCCTCTGTAGTTGGCGCAGTTCAAAGGGTCTCCTTTTTTGTGGATCGGGCAAACGATGCTGAGGTTCCATTTTTTAGGCATACTTTCATCCGACCAGATTTGGCTTATGAGTTGGTGGATGTTACTTGCCAAGTAATCTTCGCCAGCTTTATAAAGCTCAGCGGGGAGGCCGTCCTTTCCGGCAGCGTTATTAAGCTTGAGTTTAGATATTGCTATCCTCACTTCACTTAGGTCGGGTTATTGGCAGTTTTCGCAGTCGTTGCCAATATTGAGTGGCTCGTTCTGCCTGACAGCAGAATATTGTTCTTCATCGCCGTTTAACAGTCTGCAGAAGTGGTTCTTCCATATCCTCAGCATCGACTGTGTCTCAACTACGATATTTCCTTATTCATCTCGAGAGGATTCTGTTCGAGCCTTGTATCCATGGCTTTGACGTTTTACACTTTGGTAAAACTTGCGAACATCGTTCCTGGAGTGGCACCTCTCTATATCCTCAAAAGCGCGCTTTTCTTGCTCTTTTTTCTTCTTTCTGAAAAGCCGGTGTTCTTCCCTTCTTCTTTGCCTATAGAGCTCAATGGAAGCTCTCGTCTTCACCTGCCGCTTAGCCTTGTAGGCCTCGTTCTTGGCTGCGAGCATCTGTCGGCATTCCTAGTCAAACCAGGGGTTTCTTGCTGCTGGCCTCGAGAAACCTAACACATCAGTTGCGGCTGATCTAATGGCTTATTGGCATCGTTGCCATTGTTCTTCGACATAAGATGCTGGTGGTATGGTGTGAATCGACAGGTTAAGGGATTCGCATTTCGCGAAGGCCTTGGCGGTCTCTTGCGATTGCAGTCTTTCGACATTAAATTTTTTCACTGTATTTCTGGTTTGTTGTGGCGTTTTGGATAAAACAAGATAGTGGTCCGAGTCGATGTTAGCCCCTCGGAATGTTCGGACATCCAAAATACTGGATGCGTGCCTCTTGTCTATCGGAATGTGATCAATTTGGTTGACTGTACGTTGATCTGGAGACCGCCATGTCCCCTTATGGATATCAAGGTGAGGAAACCGTGTGCTGGCTATAGTGGCATTTCGTTCCGTAGCGAAGTCAAGTAGCCTAAATCCGTTACCAGACGTGTTGTCGTGTAGGCTTCCTACATTTGCGTTAAAATCTCCCAGCACGATTTTAACATCGTACTTTGGCCATGATGCGGATTGTTACAATCCGTTCACTAATGTCTTGGAAACAAAAGTATTTTTTTTTTACAGTGTACCAAAATTGTGAATTGTTAACCCTACTACTGGCTGTAAATCGTCCTATAATCCAACATAATTGTTATATAAGCCAAGGGAATTTACTTTTTCCAAATTAGGTACAATGTAGGAATTTAAAATATTTTCTCCTACTACATTTAAAAAAAACACACAAACTGAATACACTTAAAAAAAACAGTACGTATGTTTATTCAACTAAATAAAGAGGAGAGAGGTGACTCTCTTATTTAAAAACTCTTTCTTTCACCAAGATAAATTGAATGATATTAAATATAAATCAATCTGAGTCATGTGTATATATATAGATACACAACGGTCCTCATAAAGTGTGTCTATTTCATCAATCCCAAAGTAAAAAATTCATCTCGTTGAAAGTAGTAGACACCACACCATAGTATAGCTAGCAGTATTATTTTACTATGAATAGAAATTGCGTGCTATTCCACAAGACAACAATAACAACAACAACAACCTCAAAGAAGATGTTAACCATGTGCAGAGAAGCAGACACACAAAAAAAAAACGCATATAATCAAAAGAAAAAGCACACTAAAGAGAAAGAAGAAAAAAAAGAAATGGTAAACGAACAAATAGCATAGCATAGAGGCATCTTAGCATCTTGGCTACTTCAAACTTTAACCATCAGCTAGCTTCGATTAGTCGAACGTTAGACTTGGTTACATCAGTTAGTTGCCAGAGAAATATTCTCCTACATATTATCGACCGTCGGGCATCCTATCTAACCCCCGTCCCATAGCTGTATCTGTCGTCTGTCGCGTTTGAGATACTTTTTGTTCGTTATTTTACTTCTTACATGTGAATTTGTTAGATCCATTTAGCTTGGATAGTTGTGAATAAATTCTCATAAATCACAAATCTGTCATAAATACTTACAACATAAAAAATAAAATAAAGATACATACGAATCCAAATGCAAACGAGATGCGATACGATGATGACTGAAAAATAGAAAGTGGTTCCTTTGGTGTGGTAGAAGTTTTGTAAGTGAAACTTCAGTGAGTCTATCGATGGCATACTTATTAATTAACACCATTAAGTGAAAGATCTACATGAACGGATCCGTGATTGTTTTATGTTTCGTCAACATTGTTGTGGAATTTTATTTTTGTCCATTAAGTGACCCCAAGTGCGACTTGAACTAAAGTATCTTTTGTGTTCTATTTGATTTCAGATTGAAACGAAAAAAAAAAATCTAGTGAAAGAAGAGAAACGAATTGAATTTCGTAGCGCTGTGTTCGGGATAAAGGACCTACAATAAATAAAATAGACGACAAAATTTAAACAAACTTCCAACAAATATGGGGCATCACACGCGACACCTGCTCGCGGCTTTTCTATGTTTAGTGTTTATATCAAAGGTGAGTTAACATATTTTTTTTTTTTTTGCAAAAAATAACAGAAATTATATGAGATACAATTAAAAACAGATCGATTCATCCGCATCTTCTTCTGTATCTATGCATAGCAGTTTTTTTTTTTTCTTTTTCGTTTTTGTTCATTTTATAAACAGAAGATATTATACGCTTTCTGACCGTTACCAATCTGACCAACAGTAGATACTAGTTCTGATGCAGAAAATTAAGAAAAAAAAAAAAAAAATAAAACGTTGAACTAAAGTTAGTAGAAAAGTCGCGCGTCGAGTGAATGAGTGAGAAGGAGAAAAAGAAAAAAAATCCAGTTATGCTCTGATTTGTACTAGTTTCGACTTTCTTTTGATAATGGACTTATAGGTGATTTTATCATCATCGTATATGAATTGGTTGGGTGAAGAAGCGCAGCGCCAGCTCATACTATCCGATGAACATGACGACGATGATGATGATGCTGCAGTCGGTAGCTGTAGCTGGCAGTTATGTGTGTGTTCCGGGAATCAATAGTGTTACATGAGGGTAATTGATTAAATGGGGGAAGCAAAAGATGATGTGTTCAAAAGGCGATTATGGGCGATTAAGGGCACGTGCGTTCCATTGAGAGTGGGGATTATTTTTTTATCGTTTGCAGATGCACGTTTTATTGAAGCTAGTGAATGGGTGATGTTATATTTGGAAACGGGATCTGCAATGCGATTGGATTGGGAGAATTTTCAGATATTTCTTCCTCCTTTTTCTATACATCTATGTATCGATCAATCAATCATAATGTAGACAACTATTTAAGAAACCTAAAACTCCAAAGAGACATAGGACTAGTATCAATATACCTCGACAAAAAACTAAGCTGGAACTCCCACATTAACAACAAAATTCAAAAAGCAACCAAAGCTTTCTGGGCTTGCCGAAACATGTATGGTAAAACCTGGGGATTCTCTCCAAAGACCACACACTGGATCTACACGATCATGGTCAGGCCCATTATAACATACGCTTCAATAGTATGGTGGAACAAAGTCACCCAAAAAAACAACTAAAGGGTCCGCCAAATTTTTTTTTTTGAAAATGCTATAAAAAAAACTACTGAATATTTTCTCAAATTTCTTTTTTTATTTGAAAGTACAATCCTTCCGGTTAATAATGGAAAATAATTTCATTCAAATAGCTGCCTCGGCTGGCCATGCAGTAGCCGGTCCAATTTTTAAGTACATTATCGATTGTGTGCAGCTGTATTTCACCAATGGCTTCACGAATATTGTCCTTTAAAGCGTCAATTGTCTTTGGCTTGTCGGCGTAGCACTTACCTTTAACTGCACCCCACAAATAATAGTCCAACGGTGTCAAATCGCAGCTCCGAGCTGGCCAAACGACATCAGCTCTGCGGCTGATAATGCGATCTTCAAAAAGAGGGCGCAAAACATCGAGTGTAGCTTGGGCTGTGTGACACGTAGCGCCGTCCTGTTGAAACCAAATGTTGCCAATATCCTCCTCTTCAATTTTTCTGAACAAAAATTCGTTCAACATGGCCCGATAATGATCGCCATTGACTGTAACGGCCACTCCTTGTTATTTTTCGAAGAAAAATGGCCCAATTATGCCTCTGAACCAAAATCCGCACCAAACAGTGACTCGTTTTGCGTGTATTGGCTTTTCAATGTATGCGTGCGGGTTTTCTGTACCCCAAATGCGAGAATTTTGCTTGTTACATACCCGCCAAGATCAAAATGAGCTTCATCTGAAAAGATGATTTTTTTTTTGGCAAAATCGTCATCTTCTCCAAGTCGATCGCAGGCCCACTTAGCGAAGCGAAAACGCATTGGATGGTCAGTTGGCTTAAACTCCTGAACCAATTGGACTTTGTATGGCGTCATACCAAGGTCTTTATGCAAAATTCGTCTCAATGATGTCTCCGAAATGTTCAATTGTTGTGAACGACGGTGAATTGATGTTGATGGCGCTTCACGCACACTTTCTGCCACAGCAGCAATATTCTCGGGTGTACCTACGCACTGTTTTTGGCTTTTCACGCTTTCGTTTGTCGATGAGAATGTCAGTTTCTTTCACTTTTTTCACAAGATAACGAACATACGGAGCTGACGGTGCTTCTCTTCTTCCAAAATCCGAACGCAATTTTCGCACACATTCTGCAACATCACCATGATTTTCAAAGTAATGTCGCAATACATCCCTGCGTTTTTCAAGTGTATACACAACCATATTCATTCAGCGGAAGGATAAAACTAATTATCTGTCAAATCAGACATGAGCTAAGTGTTACCACTCACGAAATAAGTACTAGTTGAAAAAAAACGTTAGATGGCGGACCCATTATAAATAAATTAAACAAGGTACAACGGCTTGCCTGTCTGGGCATTACCGGAGCTATGCGTACCTGTCCCACAGCGGCTAAAGAAGCCTTAATAGGACTAACACCCCTCCATATTTATATAAAAAAGTGGAAATTCGCAGCTCATCAAGTTTGACACAAGCGGAAGAGTTAAACATTAGCGAACACCTAAAACTAATTGAACTTCTATCCGAACTTTCAGAACTTGACATGATCTGTGCGGTTACAGACCGCTTCCCAAAGACACTATGCTTCGACAAAAGATTCTCAACGGAGATCACAACCAGAGAAGCATGGTGTAGCAATAACCCACCAAACTGCCAAAACTGCCTAAAGTGGTATACGGATGGTTCTAAAAAGGACTCAGGGATAGGAGCTGGCATACATGGACCAAATAGAAACATCTCAATACCTATGGGAAAAAACCCTAGTGTATTACAAGCCGAGCTCCATACCATAAAAGAATGCGCAAACCTAATACACAACTCAGGTATTAAAGGCGCAAACATCCATATATTCACGGACAGTCATGAAGCTATAAAAGCCATTAGCTCACACATTATTGACTACAAATCAGTACTATACTGCTTTAATTCCCTCCAAACCCTTAGTTCTAGGAACAAAACAGGTTATGGTGGGTCCCCGGACATAAGGGATTGAAGGCAACCAAACAGCTGATGAACTAGACAGAAAAGGTTCGGAAACCCCCTTCATTGGACCTGAACCCTTCTGTGCAATCCCCAAATCAGCCATAAATCTGGTTATAAAAAACTGGGAACAAAACAAATGTTTTTCATACTGGGAAAACATCCCAGGCCTAAGACAGGCCAAAAGAGCTATTCAGCCCTTCAAAGCAGATGCCAATAAGATACTAAATCTTCGCAGACACGATATCAAAAACTGGTCATCATGGTCTGCGATATCACCTAAATAAAATGCATCTAGTCGACTCACCGGAGGGCAGACTATATCTAGAAGAAGACGAAACAGCCAAAAACACATCATATGTGAATGCCCGGCCCTTTACGGTATGAGAAGGGAATCTTTTTTCAGGGAATTTTTAAGTCCCAAAGAACTGAGAAAATCTTCGGCTGAAAGTATTATCAGCTACATCAGGAAAGAAGACGCGCTACTAACCTAAAAAACATCTGACGGCAAGCACAATTGATCTTTTAGGTCGATGTGTATCTTACTGCTTAAGCAAGTCAGAATTTTAAAAAAAAAATGTACCAATATAAGGCATTTTTCAAAACATGTAATCATGTTAGGTAGGTTAGGTTAGGTGGCTGCACTCGGAACGCGTGCACACTTAGACCAAGAAGGTCCGTTTTGGTACCACATGGATCAAACATCTTTTCCTATGAGTCGTCTGCCTAGTTGATCCAATCCGAGCTACAAATAAAACGGTGGAGATTCAATGTTAATCAGGTCACCTAGGTTGTCGAAGAAGAAGCCTCCCAGGTGGAGTCTTCTTTTGTTGGAGAGCGCTGGACATGAAAAAAGAAGATGAGTGATACTTTCCTCCTCCTCCTCGTCCATGCAGCTTCTGCAGAAGTCGTTGCTATAAAGGCCAAGTCTTTTAGCTTGTAGGCCTATGGGGCGGGCGGTATCCTGTAAGGACACCAATGATGGTGCTGATGGTGGATCTGTTCAGCATTATTAAACTGAGGGAGCGTTTCTGGCTATATATGGGCCAGATTTGCCGGGATATAAGACACGTTGAGCCGTTTGTCCATCTACAATTAGTTTTTTTGATGGCATCTAGTTTAAGTGTTGATTTACAAGGAGCGAGGGCCATGTCTAACGTTTCTACATGTAAGCTCGTGCGCCCTACAATTCCCTGGGATATCACTGTGCCCGGCACCCAACATAGGTAAATGGTAAATAGCTCTATCGTCTCGTTAAGAGACAGTCGGCATTCGTGGGCTGATTTTGAAGTGAATGCGGTAGATCTCAAGGATTTGATTGCCGCTTGGCTATAACTGAAGATGCTTATATTCTTCGCGGATATTACATTACACCTCAGCCAGGACAGGGCTTCTTTGATTGCCATGATTTCCGCCTGGAAAACGCTACAATGATTGGGAAGGCGAAAGGATATGCTCAGGTTGAACATCTCAGAGAAGACACCTCCACCTACCCCCGCTTCAGTTTTAGACCCATCTGTGTAGATGTGAATCGAGTTGTCCAATCCAACCGAGTCTTGTTCCCAATCAAGTCGGCTGGGAATTGTTGACTGGAAGTTACAATCGAAGTTGAGTTGGGTAGTGATGTGGTCGGTGTTTTCTGTAATGCTTAGATGATTTAATATCTTTGTGTATACACCCTGACTGGGTGTCCATTGTGACGAAGCTCTTAGTCGCACAGCTGCACAAGCTGCTGTCTGTTTGCCTAAGATGTCTAAGGGCACTAGATGTAGAAAAGCATCTAGAGCTGGGGATGGAGTGGTTCTTAGAGCGCCACATGTAATACATCACTGAGAAAGGAAAAGGAGACACGCAGGCTTACCTTCTTTAACAACGTGTAAAATTTCTCGTGGCCTCCAGACTCTACAAACGCACTAAGAACTGATGGTCAATGGACATTTTTCAGTAGATCCTACAAACGAATAGGGGCTGAACCTTAAATATACTCAAACCAGCCTTTCAATATGTAGAAGATAGCATTACCAAAGGCAGACCTGCGGGTCTCTATCCTACTGCCGTGGTTTCAATCATTATGTCTGAGGCTTGTAAAGTGGAGGAAAGTAGAAATTATTTTCATTTTGAAAGTAGGCATAGGCTCTCATATGTTAATACGAACGGTTATAATATCCTCCTTTCGATATTCGACTGATTATTTGATTGACTAGTATTGACTAGTAGAGGGGATGCCTTTGCAGCACATAAGCACACAGTACCAAAGAATCTACAGCGATTCAAGTGCATATAGTTACTAAACTTTGCGCTCTCCAGCAAAGTCTTTGCGCTCTCCTACAAAGTGTTCCACAATGCATTTAATCATCTTTGCATTTCTGTCATTGCTAAATAGAAGTTGTTGGCCCGTGTGACTTAAACGTTAACGGTACGGTGACGGTCACTATTTCACTTTTTTCGGTTCACTCCCCATCTTTTTGAATAAGTTTTATACGTGACCCAAAAAAGCTACCTTCGATTAAAAAATATTTAATTTGCTAGTTTTCAAAATAACAAAGTAAATAAATTAGATAAACAGGCTGTCTGGGAGGAAGTTTTGAGAAAAGACCAATCCCTGCAACTGACATCGGTCCAAAAAACATCTATGTGAGGGACAGTTTGTTTGGGCTCTGGAAGAAGGGAATCCACGCATCATAAAAAAAAACTTTTCAGCAATACCACTGACTTCATTGGGCCACCGCACTATGTTTTAAAACAACACGTTTATTATAACGTCGACAACTCTATGCATAGTTCTGCAAACTGTTGATTTTGCAATGCCATGCATAGCTATTTCGCGAGCCAATTCAAGCACAGTAGCACTTGATTTTCAGCCGACAAAGCATGATTGCGCTGAGTATTGTGTTCTAATTTTTCTACAATTTTATCTAAACGGAATTAAACTTGAATTTAATTTAAACGAAAGCACTCTTTAAAATTAAAGTTTTGTAGTCCTGAAAAATTAATTCTGTCTCTATAATTTCTTGTTATAACCTGTTATAACCGCGTCTTGACTATCGTCGAACAAAACTCACGTCTTAACATTTTAAAATCTTCACTGGTTATAACAACATGAATTTGTAAAGCAATCGTTTACCATGCAAACTTTTGACAAAATTATCAAAATTTGCTTTGTAAAAATAGAGTTTACAGTTTTTGTGGAACGAAACAGCGTAATTTTTTGCAAAGTCTTTACAAATCACACTTTTTAAAATTAACTTTTCACTTTGCACAAGAGAACGTATACGTGGAACAGAAATTGCAAAGGGAATATAAAAATTGCAAAGGCTTTGTAAATTACACTTTCAATATCAACATGTCACTCATCAATTTTTTTTAGTTCTGAGGAACATAAAGTTTGGCAAATTGACGAAAAAGTGAAGAAAGTTCAAAGTTAAAAAGTTGTTTTGTGGAATAGAGCCATGGTCTGGATTAAAAAAAATATTCTAAGTAGCCCCAGAAAACACGATTTTTTTAATTAAAACCGTTTATCTGTTGTTTTTTAAAGTTAAAGAAATATTCGAATTATGTCATTTGAAACGAAAAATGTTAAGAAGATATGTTACCCTTTAATAATTCTTAACAACACACACGATTTGTAGGGAACAACGATAACAATGAACGATGGAAATAAAATCAGTTCGCAGTTGAACTCTTTTGTCTAGGCATATGTTATAAGACTTTGTAAAAACCTACATAAGTCTAGTCTATGTTTTGATGTGAGTGCTAAAACAAATAGTCATTTGGAAGCAGAATTGTACAGTTTGAAATGTCAAGATATGGAACACAGCTAAATAATTCCTTTTTTTTAAGGTTTTGTCTGAAATCTGTCTTATAAAATCTTATATCGTCACCTGAATGCAATAAGTGGATAACTCGATTCTTTTATTTTTGAGATATCTACGTCTTTTGCTACCTTGATTCGATATAAATTTAGTGCCATAACCAGCAAACTCATTTTCTTGATCTACTGCCACTTATCTTGTAGCTATGTCGGAAATAGATTGCGAAAAAGTCGTTTAAAAAAAGAAGGAAGACGTTTTTTTTACCGATTTCTCAAAAGTGTGGAAAGTGCATTCAGGTGGCGATATATAAAACAGAGTTGGCATATGTAATGCTCATCTTCGAAAGTAATGCTCATTTTCGCAAAAGGAAACTTTTTACGATGAGAAAATTGGAAAAAATTTAAAAAAAATTGGAAAATTTTAGAGGACAATTTAAAAATTCTATTTTCTATACATTTTGTGCGAATCTTCTTTTTTTTCATTTAGAACTATAGATGGGAATTCAAATGTTTGCATATGTAAAGAACTATGAATTTGAATTGGATTTTTCGGTTACTTGTGAAACATGGAAGTCGATTATTTATTCGTGTTCGATCAAAAAAAAATCTTACGGATGGATTCATGAATACTTGAATTTATAAAAATTAACAAAAAAACGAGTGGTGGGTACATGACTGGGTCGTACGCAACTTTCTCCCAAGCATGATAGAATTTAACGATTTTCATAACTAGGCCAAAATACACAATAATACTCATTTTAATTATTGATGCTAGAAATGATATAAATAATGTCGAAATGTGATTATACGAACATTTATTTCGGAATTTGAAGGAATCAGTGTCTATGTGAATAATAAAGATTTTCTGTTATTGGCCGAAACTGAAAATTCCCTTTAGGGATAGTTGGGCAAAACTCATTATGTGGAATTGTTGCAAACAATAATAGAAGTAAATAAACTAAATTTCATTCAATTTAACAACATAGTTTGCAAGAAATTAACAATTTAATCGTTTGACGATAACATTTCGACCGAAGTCTTGCATCACGTAAGATCGATCAATAATCGTTTTTGCTGTCGGCGATATCACTTTATTAGCTTTACGTAAAACAATAATCGTCAAATCACAGACCATTATTCAGCGATTGGTCATGAGATCTCGTCTTGTATCATCTTGGAAGTTGTAAAGACAACTAAAGCATATTTCATGCGCTTTCAAACTATCAATAGCCTCTTTAAAATTTTTTTTATTTTTACAGACCATTATAACGCTCAAATTGCGGCATTTAAAACTGATTTTGTATTTAAAACATATAAAACCATTTGTAACCCACTGTAATTTAAAGATTCTAAAAGTAGACTGTAGGTCATTGTAATTCACCGTAACTGACCTAATATTAAAAAAGGACCTGAAGATGTTTGTAATCATCAATTACTTACATTTTGCATGTTTTTTTATGAAATTGTGCGGCATCAAACACAACAAAAAACATATGAGAAGGCTACAATCCGCTATGCGAATCGTTGAATGCCCTATCCCATTCCATCTTTAAAATAATATCCTTCCAATGTGGGCTTTATGGTGATAAAATATAGAAAATTACGTTGTCACAACATATTGTTCAGACGGTTTACCAAAATCTTTTATGGTTCGTCAAAAAAACAACGTTTTTCTATTGCACATGCCTTGGGGTAGGGTATCAAAATGGTTTTTGTAAGAAAACGCCCCCAAAAAGTGGACTTGGGTTAAAATGATCTAAAAACGAAATGTTCATATTATCATAATTAATGATCTTGCATCGAACGTTTTTTCAAATATTTCGAAAATGTACCAAAAAAACGTGTTTCTAGATATTAGAGATTCTCTAAATATGCTGCTCAGACACTTTTTTAAAATTCCTTATGGTTTGGTGATGTGTATATCGCCCACGACTACTGTTTTGGTGATAATTGTTTTCATAAATCGTTTTACATAAAACGCCCACAAAAACTGGGCTCGGCAAAAAATTTTACATAGACGAAATATAGATATTGAGATTTTTTTTAAATTGTGACATGCCGAAGCAATAAGATGCACGTAGACCTGAAAGATCAGATGTCTGATAGGTTAGTAGCGCTTCTACTTTCCTAATGTAGCTGATAATACGTTCTGCAGAGGATTTCCTTAGTTCTTCGGTGCTTAATATTTCCCTGAAAAAGGATTCCCTTCTTATACCGTAAAGGGCCGGGCATTCACATATGATGTGTTCGGCTGTTTCGTATTCTTCTAGACATAGTCTGCACTCCGGTAAGTCGACTAAATGCATTTTAGTTAGGTGATATCGCAGACCGTGGTGACCGGTAAGGTAGTCTACTAAGTTCTTGATATCGTACCTGCGAAGATTTAGTATCTTGTTGGCATCTGTTTTGTAGGGCTGAATAGCTCGTTTGGACTGTCTTAGGCCTGGGATGTTCCACCAGTATGACTTACAATTGTTTTGTTCCCAGCTTCTTATAGCCAGATTTATGGCTGATTTGGGGATTGCACAGAAAGGTTCGGGTCCAATGAAAGGGGTTTCCGAACCTTTTCTGGCTAGCTTATCAGCTTTTTCGTTGCCTTCTATCCCCTTATGTCCGGGGACCCACCGTAACCTGGTTTTGTTCCTGGAACTAAGTGATTTGGAGTCATAATCCTCAAAATTTAAGGCCCGAAAATCGGTGATCTACAGATGAACAAACGGACGGACGGACAGACAGACATGGCTCAATCGACTCAGCTAGCGATTATGAGTCGATCCATATACCTTGAGGTTTATCTACCTAAATAATTTCTCTATGTTACAAAAAGCGTTGCCAGTTCTCCCGATATTCTGGGAGTCTCCCGAGTTTTTTACTAATCTCCCGGTCTCCAGAAAATTCTATGTAATCTCCCGAATATTCAATATTTTAAATTTAATTTTCCTAAACAAAAAACAAACTACGAACAGTTAAGAAAATGCTTTATTTCGAAGAAATGTAATCAGCTTTTAATTTCTTAAAACCGAAGAGGGCAGGAAAATTGTCATTCAAAGCTAAAGGTCTAATAAAAATATAATAATGCTAAATAATGTGTTTTTTGTGACAAATGCCTTTTTTTTAATTCAAAGTTTTTGTTGTTTTGAAGAAAACCATGAAATAAATCCATAAATTTGTTTTTTTTTACTTCCTTTGAAATAATGAGGTTTTTCTGATTCTCCGGATTTATTCTTAATCTCCCGATATTTTTTCTAAAACCTCCCGATTTGTTGAGAAATATTTCTGGCAACCTTAGTTACAAACTATGTATCCAAAAATAATATACCCCTGTTATAAAGTATAGAAATGGCCTATGACAAAAAAAAACACTGGATACGAAGTTTGAAGAAAATCGGTCAGACGGCTGGAATTGGAAAACCACTTTCTTGGATTCCGTAATGTTAGAATTAATCACAATCTCAAGGTCGAAAATTTTCACGAAAACAATTCATACCTCCTTGTAAGAAAACGTTAATAAAAATTGGACGAGACAAAGTTTTAAAAAAACATGTTCAGTCGTATTTATTAGATTTTCTTAAAATGTGTCTCAGAGATTGTTTAGTTAAGCATGCTTAAACGTTGTGCAACGTTGCTGAAATTATTATCTACAATCGATTTTTTATTGCTGCTTAACTAAACTATGATTGTTTCAAAAAAACGTAATAAAATTTACAAATCTAGTACAAGAAAGTGAAATTCTATACAAGTTTATGCCCTATGGTCGCTTTTTTCTGCACTACTTTAAAAAACGAGTGGTGGGTGCACGACTGGGTCGTACGCAACTTTCTCTTTTACAGCGAGTAAGGCGTTAGATCAAATAGTACGCATTTTGATTATTTATGCTTAAAATGATATAAATAATGTCAAAATGTGATTATACGAACGTTTACTCCGAAATTTGAAGGAATCGGTGTCTATGGGAATAATAATTATTTTTCGTTATTGGCCAAAACTGAAAATTCCGTTTAGTGACAGTTGGGCTAAAACTAATTATGTGGAATTGTTTAAAACTGTAATAGTAGTATATATATTAAATTTCATTCAATTTTTCATAGTAGTTTGCGAGAAATTAACAATTTTCTTTATATGGCCTAAATGACAAAATCCGTTATATGGACTTTCTCGAAAGAACTGGGTATGCAGTTTTGTTGGAACTATTATGCTTATAGTATATATAAAGTTTAATCAAAATCGTTAGAGCCGTTTTCGAGGAAATCGAGGTTATGTGTAATTTTTATATGGCAGGTACCGTTAATAACATGGCTAAAAGCAAACAAAAAAAATGGCCTAGAATTATGACCAAAACAAGCTTGGATACGAAGTTTGAAGAAAATCGGTCAAGCCGTTTAGGCTGGGGAGACCATTACGGACAGACGGACCGACGGACCGACGGACGGAATTCCAAAAACCACTTTTTTAGGCTCCGCTATCATCGTAATGTTAGAATCAATCAAAATCTCGAGGTCGAAAATTTTCACGAAAACAATATCTTTCTCTTTGTAAGAGAAAGTTAAAAAGTGAAATTCTATACAAGTTTCTGACCTATGGTCGCTTTTTTCTGCATTACTTTATGTTCTAAGGTAATTTTTTTGACAGCGATCTCTTTGAGGCAAATGCCTTTACAAGCCTGTGACAAATAACACAGCGTAGATTGACTAAATCTTGCATCTAAAAAGGGTATAAGGAAATGTTTAAAGAATTATTTTGTAGTGAGATAGTAGATTATATCCGATTTCGACCCCAATATTTTATAGCAGCCATCAGTTGGAGATCAGCAGAAATGTGAACACCCTTATGTGATCCTTTAAGATCGGATCGCACAAGGTTGATACGTTTTTCTATATTGGGTTATATTTTCTATATTTTCTAAATCGATACTTTTGCCGAATATATTTGTCCTGAAGTTCGATTGGGTTAATTATTGGTTTGTGCATTTTTGGTCTCGTAGCTCTTGGTCTGTTTGTATCTGTATCACATTCACTACATTTAAATCATTTACAAAGAAAATTTATCTTGAGTCCATTTTTATTAATTTGTTTTCACTTTTCAACACAGAAACTTAAAATAAAAATAAAAAAATATTTTGATGGAAATTCTCTGATCTGTCAAAATCCATTTAAAATTTCTCTAAACAACCTCAAAATGTGGTCGATTGAGTATAAAGCTTAGAACGTTTCTTTAATGTGAAAATCGATGACAGATACCGATTTTGCATTTAAGTGATACTTAGAGGTGTTTTAAAGTTAAACAACCTCTAAAATTTCTTTTTAAATGCTGCTGATACAGTTCCGCATTTTGCGATCAATAAACAGTGAAGGAGGTTTTGATAAAATGAGCAATTTTAACTATAATAAGCGAACACTTCGCTTCATAGAATCTCATCCAATTTAATTTAAATTTATACTCGTACATGACCAAAATTGCTCATCGACAATGGCGACATGTCACAATACAGTAAATGTCAATTAAATACAAACATAATCTGTCAGCACACCAGTTGCATATTTCTAAAGAAGAAGGATGGATGTTGGCTTAATCAATCCAAAATGATATGTTTTTCGAAACTTCTTTCAAAAACAAAACTGGAAACATATTGATAATAAAAACCCACACATATTTGCCCGAATGCCTTAAAATGGGTCAAAATGTTAATAATCGCTAATCAGATTTATTAATACATTTATACCGTGGCATATTTGTTTCTTTTAATTAAAATGTCGTGAGTGAAATATAGAACAAAACAACTATAAAATAGGAAAGTAAGTTTGGTAGGTTTAAAATAGCGTTGAAATTTTGAGATAGACTGAGAAAAGCTAGGTAAAATATAGTCAGGGACTAAACTTTTCCATGTGCTGGTACGATGACGAGTGTATGCGCCTAAGAAGAAGATCGTTCAATTATTTTAAACTATTCAGGGAATCTAACAACGGAGCCTTCAAAGTTTTATATCTCCACATAAATAAAAGAAAAATGCAAGCAGACTTGTTCTACTAAAAGAACACTTTATTTCACGAAAGCAGCAGCAAAGCTGCTGTCTTGTAAGAACTCGAAGTCCTTCTGGGCTAGTATTAGACTCCTGAGCGAATGTAAAAATAAAATCCCTTCAATAATCGATGTTGAAATCCTCGCAACTTATTTCGAACAACTTTTATTGCCAGACCCCGATCAAAAAACTATCTACTATGCTCTTCCGGACATCCACATTGCAGATCTTGACTCGAGGATTGAAATGTCGGAGCTTATAAGGTGTCTCAAAATAATGAAACAGAATAAGGCTTCTGGTCCGGATGGTATTCCCCTCTCTACTTCAAAATTTCTGGAATATCTGCCTTTTTAACCTCATTTTCGTTGATGAGAATATACCAGAAAGTTTCTCAACATCATACATATGTGCCATATATTTAAAAAAAGGTGATCCTGGTATACCTGAAAACTACAGAGGAATTGTAGTGATAAACTCTATGAGAAAAATATTCGCCCAAATTGTATACTGTCGTCGGAGCCGATGGATTGATAGCAGTAATAAAATAAGTACCTTTCAGGCTGGATTTCGCGCTAATTTATCACCGGTCGACCAAATATTTCCCTATAACAAAATTATGATTAATCTTCTTATGATTAATACCAGCAAATCTAAGATAATGGTTTTCCGAAATCAAAATCGAGTGGGAAGGTGCGTGGGAATATGGACACTCGTTGGTAACAATATCGAAGTAATAAACGAGTTCAAATACCTTGGTTTTCTGTTAAGCTACAACATGAGCATCAATCTCCATATAAAAAATAAAACAGCCACAGCTATGAAGCTGCAATTAATACCATCTGGTATAAACTCTTTAAGTAGTTACGTCAACCCCTACTCTAAGTTTAAAGTTTTAAATTCCACGGTAAATAGTTGCACTTGCTATGCAAATGAAGTTTACGGTTATAAATACTTACAGGGGATTGAAACAATCCAACTATACTTTTCCAAACGCATTTTTAAACTTCTAAGTAACTGTCCAAATTATGCCATATACGTCTGGTCTGGACTTCCTTTCATGTACATAAAAAAACCCGAAAGCCAGGGCAGACTATATCTGTAAAGTATTTCGAAGACCCAGCACAAACCTTCAAAAACAATTTTTGCAAGTTGCTCTCTCCCGTGGCCAACCACTATTTGAAGGAATCAAAAAGAATCACCACTGACGCTGTCTGAAAACAATGTGGAGGAATGGAAACATTTATTCTACGCCTGTATATCTGCTGTAGATGATGGACTGTTCCAAAGATGCCTTGATCGAGCTAGATCATCATCGTCAAGATTAATTTATAAACAGCTTCACCACTTTCTAGGTCCAGACAATTATTTCAACAGCAGGATATGAAAATAAAGAATGAAAAAAAGATAATACAACTCCAGAAAAAGTAAAGTTTATTAACATAGATGACGCATTGAAAATGTAGTAGTTTTTTTTTAATTTAACCGTATTTCATTATAAATTTTACATAATTCCATATGAGGTCACCTCTATCCCTCAAACCCATCGTTTAATACACACACTTTATTAAAATTCCTTATCGTTTGACCAACATCAACCTTTTGTTCTAAAAGTGGGCGTGGCAGTAGGCCAAATCTTGTAACCAGTTTTATTGGATTGGATTGTATGAAAATTTAATTTTGCTGTCTATATAAAATACGTCATACGCCATTTTCACTTCCAGATAGATTGGAAAACTCCGAGGAATTTACTTGTTCAGCAAATCAATTATTTGTACTAGATTTTTGAAGACGCAAATATATTTTCACAGTTTTATCGAGCGAGAACAAAGCAAATCAAACAGTTTGACAGTTTAATTATACTATGGTGAGAATGCGGAGATAAACCTCTAGCCTTAAGTTGTTGGGACTGGTCTAGTTCTATTGCGTAGTAAAGGCCCTAAAACATAGCTTCTCCTTTCATAGGTGTGTTTACTTTTTTTTTGCTACAAAGAACCGAACCTCCTGCTAATAGTACGTTTCCACCGAACCGAAACCCGTCATTTCATTAACGAAATTCAACATTTGAAAATAGTGTTCCCACCAAAAAAAGCATTCCAACTGTCAAACATTTTTTTTGTCTGCCCCTATCTTTTGCGATAATCTGACACATCATCCAGTACTATCAGCTGCTAAGAAAAGCTTATCTCTATACAACCGTTCGTTTTCCGGGTAAAATGGGAGTTATGAGAAAAATCTAGGCCCTGGGTTCTAACGATCGTGTTACACCAACAGCATCGTCTTTATTTTTCTTTGTATGGGATCAAGAAAGTAAATACCAGGCCAAGGGGTATCGCGAAAATCTGGCCCAAGGTCAACAATTTCATGTGCACACACAATTTGCAATAGGTTCACTCACAGATTAGGGCTACCAATTACATTTTCAAAAGCTATTTGGACAAGAAAAAGCAAGAGAACTTCTTCGAATGTTCATGAATTAAAAGTATTTAGAAATATTTTCTTGTATTAAAATTTGTTATCTAAAAGATTTTTTTAAACAAACATTTACAGAGCAATTTGACATTTATAGGAGAAAAAAAAGGTTTTTATAGTACTAATAGTAATGTTTGATTTGACATAACTCGGTTCGTCCTAGTTTGGAATAGCATTTCAGCGGAATGCCGAATTTCAGAATGTGAAATTGTATGGCGGAATGCATCGCATTTCGGCTGAAATCACGAATTTCGCTGAAATGACGCATTTCGGGTCGGTGGAAACGTACTATAAACGACGGATACGGATGGCAAATTTGAGAAGCTGCTCATGACAGTGATACTCTTGGATGTTTGTCAGACTTTCACAACAGGTGGAGCTATGAAAAAAAAACTTACGTATTGTCACTATCGCTACTAAAGGGTGTTTTTTTAGTGGTTGGTTTTTCGAATAGAGATAAAACTGGCATCTTGTGGTCAAATCGGGCAACTCTAATGTCATTGGCTACGTTTACATCGTGGACTAAATTTGGTCCGGCACTAAATAAATTAGTCTCAGAAATTTTCTGTTTACACCGAACATGACTAAATGGTTTTTCTCAGGATCAGCCTCAATGGCTACGTTTTCACAGTGGACAATAACCTATTATAAAAGTTAGTATACCACTTCATCTGAATTTGTAGTGACATCTATGCGCAAGGTAGAATATCTAAACAGTTTAGTCTAGGTCACCTAAATAAGTGGACTGACCTAAAAAATTTAGTACTTGTTCGTGGTGTTTACACCGATGGGACTTACACCAAACGTAGGCTTAGTCCTGGTTATTGTCCACGTTGTAAACGTAGCCATTTATGTTCAGTTTGGTTTGCCATTTCATCATAAACAGGTTGACAAATGAACAACGCTTGCAAATCGTGCAAATTTATTTCAAAAATAATTGTTCAGTTCGCGAAGTTTACCACAAGCTGCGTCCATTTTATGGTCGACATAATCGTCCATCAGAGCAATTAATTCGGTTCACCAAGGATCGTTTTCGCACAACTTTTACTCTATGTGATAATACGCATCCGCTGAGACGTCGAACAGTGCGCTCCGAAGAAAAAATTGCCGCTGTAGAGCAAAGTGTCGAAGAGGGCCCGAATGAATCGATTCGCCACCGTGCACAGCAATTGGAGCTTTGTCCATCAACTTTATGGAAGATTTTGCGGAAAGATCTTGGCTTACGACCTTACGAGAGTCAGCTTGTGCAAGAATTAAAGCTGCGAGATAATGCAATGCGTCGTGATATTGGTGTATGGGCCGAAAATGGGATTGATCTCGATGCTGATTTTCATCGCAAAATTTTGTCCATAGATGAGGCTCATTTTTGGTTGAATGGCTACGTCAACAAGCGAAATTGCCGCATTTGGAGTGAAGAGAATCCAAAATTGTGTCCATAGATGAGGCTTATTTTTGGTTGAATGGCTACGTCAACAAGCAAAATTACCGCATTTGGAGTGAAGAGAATCCAAAATTGTGTCCATAGATGAGGCTTATTTTTGGTTGAATGGCTACGTTAACAAGCAAAATTGCCGCATTTGGAGTGAAGAGAATCCACATGAGACTATTGAGACGCCATTACATCCACAAAAACTGACTGTTTGGTGTGCTCTATGGGCTGTTGGAGTCATTGGGCCAGTTACCGTTAATGGAGACCGGTATAGAGTCATAATAACCGACTATTTTGTTCCCGAATTGGATGACATGAATGTAGATGAAATGTGGTTCCAACAAGACGGCGCTAAATGACAATTGCCACACAGCGCACGTCACAATCGATTTATTGAAGGAAACATTCGATGAGCGCATAATGGACCTGTCAATTGGCCACCAAGATCGTGCGATTTGACACCATTGGACTATTTTCTTTGGGGATATGTGAAGTCGCTCGTCTACGCCAACAAACCAGAAACGTTAGGGGACTTGGAAGCCAACATTCGTGGCGTTATTGCCGACATACGGCCGCAAATGCTCGGAAAAGTGGTTGAAAATGGGACCTCTAGACTTGGCTTTATTCGAAACAGCCGCGGCGGCCACATGCCCGAAATCATATTTAAACATTAATGGCATAAATTTATCCTTCCAATAAATCCAAATTAATGGACATTAAAGCGATTTTCTTCTGTTTTATTTCAATTCGAAGTTCTATACCTCTAAAAAAAAACACACTTTACTGCAATACTGCCAAAAAAAAACTTCCAATTTTATCAATGTTTATCAATTTTAGCTCAATCTTTGCAATTTCATGATTTACAAGATTTTGGACCAACACATTAGCTATAACCCTATACCAAGCTCTTTCGCACATCCCTTCATGTTTGGGTGTAATTTGTTTTATTCATAACGGTGGGCCCTACAGTCTTATGCCGAATCCGAAAAAAACTGAGTCAAGATTAGCTTTTTCTTGACAATTGTCACCATTCGGATAGTTGACAGATCATCGCGAGGGTAGAGAGTAGTGTTACGATTCCATGCATTGCTTTGACAGAGTATTTGCATAGGTTTTCGTCTGTCTTATAATTTTTAAATTTAAGGTTTAGAGCAAATCAAGGTTGGAGTTTTAAGTCACTCTTGAACTATTCTGCCTCACTAATTCAGGTGAACTTAGTAAAATGATTGTAAAGGACAGAGTTGGTAATAGATGTGAACTTTTTAAGTCACTTAGCTTCAAACTAAAATTTCCTTAATTCTTATTATTTCTAAATATGGAATCTAGGTATAAACAAATGTTACATCCTCGCTCAATTGTTTGAAATATATGATTCCCTTTCAAGATTTATGACATATTGAGTGGGTTGTTAGTGTCTCACAGAATGCAACAGTTTAGTTGACCTTCTCAATGCGTTAGGTATTGCTTCTTTTGTTACATGCCCGTAGAAGCTATTCCTTTGACTTTCCATAAATTGAATTCCCAGAGATTTAAAAATGGCATGGTCTGGATGTTAATACCCCGCGTAACGCATTAAGATCAAAGCATTTAGGCCAATCATTGTTCGTAAGCTTGTTGTTAGTTTTCTTTTTCATTTCTCTCAAAAGTAGATCCCGAAAGGGTGGCTCGAGGTCCACCAGAACCCATATGTGGTAGCACAGTAAACATTCGCGATGGTACCTTTTAATACAAAAGCCATTAACTGGCCACAAACCTAATACTAGTGCACTCAAATATGGAATGCCAGCACCATACCTAAACTGTTAGTCGGAGATCTGGCGTTATGTTCAAAGAAATATATTTCTCCACATTCACCTCAATCAAGCGCAGAGGTGAAAGCGTTAAAAATTGTTTTCACGACCAAAAGGTTGTTTTCAACTGAGTATCACATCAATGGAATATACGTTCATAAACGAAATTGCGCAACAAAGTACAAACCCAACCCTTCCACCATATGTAGGTATTATGCAATCCGAAAATCAAATACTTCAGATTGTATGAGTACTTATCCACTGCGCCCAAGTATGTTAAGTTTATGAGCTCACATTCCCAAAGCGATAGGCGCTACATATTCAAAGGGAAAGTTCGTTGTTGTCGGAAAGTGTCTACCAAAGAAGATGGTAAGAGAACGTAAACGAATGAAAGCCAGCCTCTCCGCAAGATGATTTTAATTTTCTACGCATACCTTTACGCGTTTTGGTAATGCATACAATAACAGCATCTCGAATTTACATATCTAAATATACCTAGCCTGACAAGTTCCCCGTACTAAAGCTTTTTTTATTTTTTATTTTTATTTTCAGAATGCTCACTGTGATGTTCCACATTTGGATTCGGCGTCACTGCCGCTTGAGCACAGATCCGTATACGGTCCTCCGCCACAGCAGTCGCCCTCACCCATATATGGAGCGCCTCAAGGCCTCCTCGGCTCTGGTGCTAACAACGAAATCTCAGAAGAAGCTTGGCCTTTGGCGGCCACCAACGACAGTCCGCAGATCAAGCATCTGCAGGTGCAATGCGAAAAGACGCACATGCGTGTGAACATCGAATTCGATCGGCCATTCTACGGGATGATCTTCTCGAAGGGATTCTACAGCGATTCACACTGCGTGCATCTGAAGCCAGGTACTGGACATTTGAGCGCGACATTTGAAATCTTCCTCAATAGCTGCGGCATGAGCAGCTCGGCAAATCACAATGCAGCAGGATTTGGTGCACCAACGCCGTCGGGCAGCTATGTCGAGAACACGATTATCATTCAATACGATCCCTATGTGCAGGAAGTTTGGGATCAGGCTAGGAAGCTGCGTTGTACATGGTATGACTTCTACGAAAAGGCAGTTACTTTCAGACCATTCCAGGTGGATATGCTTCATGCGGTGACAGCGAACTTTTTGGGCGACAATCTTCAGTGCTGGATGCAAATTCAAGTCGGCAAGGGTCCATGGGCTTCTGAGGTCTCTGGTATTGTGAAGATCGGTCAGACCATGACCATGGTGTTGGCAATCAAAGATGATGAGAACAAATTCGACATGTTGGTAAGAAACTGTGTAGCACATGACGGCAAGAGGGCACCAATCCAATTGGTTGATCAGAACGGTTGTGTTGTCCGTCCAAAGATAATGAGCAAGTTCCAAAAGATCAAGAACTTTGGTCCATCGGCTTCGGTAGTGTCGTTTGCCTACTTCCAAGCGTTCAAGTTCCCCGACTCCATGAATGTCCACTTCCAGTGCGTGATCCAGGTTTGCCGTTATAACTGCCCAGAGCCCAAGTGCGGCCATGGACCAACCATTGGCGGCGGTGAATATGGTGTACCACAAATTGGCGGAAATGCACTTTCAGCTGAATACGGAGCTCCCGATGGTTATGAACGTGGAGATTTCGGACTCGGAGGACTCCCACCAGCAGCATACCCCGACCCAAGACATCCAGCTGATGCAACAGGCGCGTACTCAGAGAACCAACCCGATGTTGTACCATCCCCTCAAGCTCAAACCTCAGCAGTTACCACTTCTGAATCAAACTTACCCAGCTCTCCTTCACCACAGGGATCCAACGAACTTCACCTGCCACCTCCTCCACTACCAGGACAGTCCGGCTACAGCACAATGAAGAGGAAGGACGACATCGATGGTGGTAACTTGGTTTCGCTAGGCGGACGCCCAAGATCAGTCGAAGGATTAGATGATCTACGCGGTGTGCGCAGGCGCCGTGATACCGACTCCATTGATATCATGATGAAGCCACGTATCTACAAGCGTGACGCTCAAGAGATGACAGATGTCAACACGAGCCGAACCATTCAGGTGGTTGCTCCCGGTGATGTTAACTTTGCACTTAACAGCAACGCCAACAACGAAACTGTGGTCATACAGTCGGCGCGAACGGCGGACGCCGAAACAATTTGCATGTCAGTGCCGAGCTTCGTCGGAGGTTTGGTCATGTTGCTACTGGTCCTTGCAGTGGCATCACTAGTCGCCGCATTCCTGTTTGTACGGGTACGGCATTTCGATCGTAAAGGTGCGGGCATGGCATACGTGAATTAAAGTCGCGCCCTTCCACATCCGCATAACCCATACACACACGAACAGAGAATTTCGATTGTTAGAATAAACCAAATTGTCTTCTCTCCATTTTTATTTTTTTAATTTATTACTGGCTCAGGATAAGGAAATTATCCTTAAGCCAGGATTCATCCCGCACTCTAATTCTATTTATTATTTATTTTTCTATTTATTATTTTGAGTTTAACTATTTATTATAGCAAGGTTTAAATAAAGCAACACACTGTTTTCCTCTTTTATTTTCTTTTAAAAAAAAAATCTTTTTATCTAAATAAATATGTCTATGATCACAAAAGAAAAATTATTTTATTATAAAAAACAAAGGAAACACATAAATTATTTGTTTTTTTGAAATGCAGCTTATTATGCCTACATGAAAATAAAAATAAATAAATCCACACAATAAAATAAAAACGATATAAGTTTGTTTAAGATTTAAGAGAAAGTGTATATATTTAATTTATTATTGTTGTAATAATAGTTCCGAAATAAATTTGTATTTTATATTAAAATTTTCCAAATTTGTATTTTTCTTACGATATAACGGTTTTTTTGAACACATATCTATGCTTGAATTATATGAATTCCAGATGTGGATGAATTTCATTTTTGCACCACTGCTTGGGATATATAAAAACAGGGAAAATAAGAAAATCGGTTTGACATCAGTGTTCATAAATAACGAGCTAACTAATGGCGTTTCCCATTGGTAAAAAAATCAATCTTTTGTTTGATCTAGATCTGTCAAAACACCGATTTTGACAGTTGTTGTGTTCTATTGGGCAAAACAAATGATTTTTTTTATCTCAGATCAATTTTGCAAATCTGGATTTTTTGGCAGACTTACCCCTCATTGCAATA
Organism: Rhingia campestris; assembly: GCA_932526625.1. Classification (NCBI taxonomy): domain Eukaryota; kingdom Metazoa; phylum Arthropoda; class Insecta; order Diptera; family Syrphidae; genus Rhingia; species Rhingia campestris. The sequence goes on along the minus strand of OW052184.1, from coordinate 42,409,572 downwards.
ACACTAATACAAATGATAGCTGTCGGTTTGACAAGAGTGATTTTCGTTTTGATTTATTATTATTTCGGTTTTTATTTTTAATCATTAAAACTGTAGCAGTTCAATGTCAAATATAAATTAAATCAAAAACAAACAACCTGTGTGGCTTATAACTGGACAGCTACACCGACACTAACTTCAAAGACGAAAAAAGTTTAACAATAGGTACTTACTTACTTAAGTGGCGCTTCAGTCCGGGATGAACCTGGGCCTCAATCAACATGCCTCTCCAATAACCCGGCTCTTAGCTAACTGCCTCCAGTTGCCCAACACAAGTTGGTTGAGGTCAGTTTCTACTTGTGCACGCCACTTAATGCGAGGTCTTCCTCTTCGACGTCTGGCTGGGAATCGAAGGCTCTGAGAGCCCAAGTATTGCTGTGCTTTCGTTCTACATGTCCTCGCCATATTAAACGTCCAATGCGGAATTTTTTGACCAGGGGTATGTCGATGTACAGCTCGTATAGTTCGTGGTTGGATCTTTGTCCCCATAGCCCGTCAACGCAAACGGGACCGACGATTTTCCGAAGAATTTTTCTCTCAAATTTGGGCGGTATACCAAAACTAGACATGGATCTGTATAGTACGTCTCTATGACCGCTGTCGTATGCGGCTTTGAAATCGATAAATAGGTGGTGGGTATCGATTTGGACTTCTTAGTTTTTTTCCAGGATCTGCCGAAGTGTGAAAATTTTATCGGTTGTGGACTTTCCTGGCCTAAAACCACACTGATAAGGGCCGATCAGGTTGTTGGTAAACGGTTTCAGGCGTTCACATATTACGGCAGATAGAATCTTATAGGCGATGTTGAGGAGACTTATGCCTCTGTAGTTGGCGCAGTTCAGAGGGTCTCCCCTTTTGTGGATCGGGCAAACGATGCTGAGGTTCCATTCTTCAGGCATACTTTCATCCGACCAGATTTGGCTTATGAGTTGGTGGATGTTACTTACCAAGTCATCTCCGCCAGCTTTATAAAGCTCAGCGGGAAGGCCGTCATTTCCGGCGGCCTTATTAAGCTTGAGTTTAGATATTGCTATCCTCACTTCACTTAGGTCAATTGGTTGGCAGTTTTCGCTGCCGTTGCCAATATTAAGTGGTTCGTTCTGCCTGACAGCGGAATGTTGTTCGTCATCGACGTTTAACAGTCTGCAGAAGTGGTTCTTCCATATCCTCAGCATCGACTGTGTCCCAACTACGATATTTCCTTGTTCATCTCGATAGGATTCTCTTCCAGCCTTGTATCCTTCGCTTTGACGTTTTACATTTTGGTAAAACTTGCGAACATCGATCCTGGCTTTTCTTGCTCTTTTTTTCTTCTTTCTGAAAAGCAGGTGTTCTTCCCTCCTTCTCTGCCTATAGAGCTCAATGGCAGCTCTCGTCTTCACCTGCAGCTTATCTTGTAGGCCTCGTTCTTGGCTGCGAGTATCTATCGGCATTCCTCATTAAACCAGGGGTTTCTCGCTGGTGGCCGCGAGAAACCTATCAAATCAGTTGCGGCTGATCTAATGGCTTGTTTGAATCGTTGCCATTATTCTTCGACATTAGATGCTGGTGGTATGGTGTGAATCGAGAGAATAAGGGATGCGCGTTGCGCGAAGGCCTTGGCGGTCCCTTGCGATTACAGTCTTTCGACATTAAATTTTTCACAGAGTTTCTGGTTTTTTGTGGCGTTTTGGATATCCTCATCCTTACCTTGGCTGCAACAAGGTAGTGGTCCGTTTCGATGTTAGCCCCTCGAAATGTTCGGACATCCAAAATACTGGATGCGTGCCTCATGTCTATCGAAATGTGATCAATTTGGTTGACCGTTCGTTGATCTGTAGACCCCATGTCCCCTTGTGGATATCGAGGTGAGGAAACCGTGTGCTGGCTATAGTGGCATTTCGTTTCGTAGCGAAGTCAAATGGCCTAAGTCCGTTACCAGACGTGTAAGTCTCCTAAACATCGCCTACAAGATCTTAACTGCCGTAATATGTGAACGCCTGAAACCGTTACCAACAACCTGATTGGCCCTTATCAGTGTGGTTTTAGGCCAGGAAAGTCTACAACCGATCAAATTTTCACACTTCGGCAGATCCTGGAAAAAACTCAAGAAGTCCAAATCGATACCCACCACCTATTCATCGATTTCAAAGCCGCATATGACAGCATTTATAGAGACGAACTGTACAGAGCCATGTCTAGTTTTGGTATACCGCCCAAACTCGTCCGTTTGTGTAGGATGACGATAGAGAATTCTCGCTGCTCCATCAGGGTCGGAAACGACCTCACCGACACATTCGATACCAAAAAAGGATTTAGGCAAGGCGATGCGCTGTCATGTGACTTCTTTAATCTGGTTCTTGAGAGGATTGTGCACAACTCCAAAGCCAACACCAGAGGCACAATTTTCCAAAAGTCGGTGCAACTACCAGCATACGCTGACGATATTGACATCATTGGTAGAACTCAACGTGATGTCATAGCCACGTTTGCTAGTATAGAGAAGGAAGCGGCGAAAATGGGTTTAGCAGTAAATGAGGGTAAGACTAAGTATGTGCTGTCATCACGAAAGGACTCACAACATCGACGAATTGGACAGAACGTCACCATTGACAGATATAACTTTGAGGTAGTACGGGACTTTGTCTACCTCGGCTCCGCTATTAGCTCTGACAACAACATCTCGTCAGAAATTAAACGAAGAATTACTCTTGCCAACCGCTGTTTCTTCGGGCTAAGAAGGCAATTTAGTAGTAAAGCCCTCACTCGAACTACTAAGGAGATCCTATATAAGACCCTGATCCTCCCAGTCCTGCTCTACGGCGCTGAAGCATGGACCGTATCAAAAGCGGATGAAGAAATCCTTGTTAGATTCGAGAGGAAAATTCTTCGAAAAATCTTCGGTCCCGTTTGCGTTGACGGGCTATGGAGACGAAGATTCAACCAAGAACTATACGAGCTGTACAGCGACATGCCCCTGGCCAAAAAAACTCCGCATTGGACGTTTAAGATGGCTAGGACATGTAGAACGAATGGACACCAATACTCCGGCTCGCAGAGTCTTCGATTCCCAGCCAGACGTCGGACGCAGTAGAGGTAGACCTAGCCTTAAGTAGCGCGCACAAGTAGAAACCGACCTCAACCAACTTGGAGTGCGCAACTGGAGGCAGTTAGCTAAGGACCGGGCTAATTGGAGAGGCATGTTGGTTGAGGCCCAGGTTCATCCCGGACTGTAGCGCCACTTAAGTAAGGAATAATAGTCGCGGTAAAAAAATAATTATATAATAACCTTTTGGATAGCCTTTGGGATTTTAATAATAAAACTTTATTTAAATTTGTTACTATTTTGTCCATGCGAAACGTAATTTTTGTGACTAGTAGACAGAAAAGGAATACCAGCACCTACATACATAAAACAATGTTCATCTTCAGTCGTTATCTATAAAGTTGGCAAATAGAAAGTGTTTACATCCTCCTGCTACATAGTGTAAAAATGAAAAATTCCCAACTGGGAAATTTATTATTTTTATCAAATACACAAACCATACTATAATCTCAAACCTTACAAATACCAAACTGACATTTGATTACCCTGTCAGCTGACGTGTGACAAGAGTTAAATAAAGTAAAAGTGCCTCTTATGAAGAGTGGAAAATACCGAATAAAATAAATTCGACTTAATTCATTCAGTCGTTATACGTAATTCCATATTCAATTTCACAATAGATTTCTTTTTAATTTAAAAAAAAACTACCTAGCAACTTGTGACCCACTTTTCAAAAACAGTCACCATTCGCTGAGCACATTTCGACTGGGAGGTTGGCATCTCCTGTAATCCGGCTTCTCGGAGGTGTGATTGTGGGATGGTCTGAGGGTGGGAGTTCTGTGTTGTGGGCCAGTTCATGTTGACGGAACGTCCGCACTAAGCTTGCCATCAATATGGGTACCATGGAGGAGTCCAAGGTATTCAGGTTGGCCAAGGAGGGATGAACCGGGCCAGGGGCGAAAGCCAGCAGCCAAGAGTCCCCGTGGTAAGCAGTAGTGGGATAGCGTACCGGAGTGGAATGCCATGACCAGCCCATCCAATATGGTTGGACTACAATCTTTTGCATTTTTTTTTTATTTTTTTTATTATTTTCTTAATTTTATTTATACTTCCCCCATGGGTGTGGTATATTAAATAGCGGCCTTGTTTGTAGATTTTTATCATTCTCAGTTTATGTGGTGGCCATAGGCATGATATCAGCGTTCGGGAAAAGAAAATTTTTCTGAGTTGGAAAAGCAAACGATAAGCGAAGCGTGCTGTATTTATTTTGATATTGCAAATTTTCTAATTCCACAGTCTGATGATTTGAGAGTTGATTTATTGAAAAAGGGTAGCACAATACAGCCGAGTACAAAGCTCAAGCTATAAAACCCAGGGGACGAGTAGGTATCTTAATACCTCCTTAAGAGTATTGCGGAAATTGATGGTATACTCCAAGCTAACAAACAGTTTGTTTTATTTTTGTTTTCGGTGATTTGCATGCAATGAATCACAAATTTCTTCACTGGATGTGGAAGCTTAACCCTAAGGTAATCGAGCACGAGGCATCTGATCGCTACCTAACTTTATTATGAACTTGGTGGCTAGCAAATCGCGTTAGTTATAACAATTACTCATGTCTAAGAAGGTGTATATAGATCACCCAGCTCATCTGAATCAATATTTTGTAATGAATTCGCAATATTTTAAGAAGAAATCAGTGGAACAAAAGATGATTAACTGACACATATAGAAGGAGTATCGACAAAATTATAGAGGACAATGCATGTAAACAAATAATGAAGCAAGCAACAAGAATAACAAAAACCCCGAGAACGTTAGTTGGTTATGTTATTACCAATAGTAAGTGCGTTGAAGCTACTACGGTAAGCGAATTATTGATCAGTGATCACCAAACTTTATTGGCAATTATCAGCAATAAAAAGAAGGATGAAACATCAGCAAGGAATAAATAAGTAACTCAGATGATTTACAATTAAAACACATTTTTTAATACATTGGTAAATAGTAAAATAAAAAATATTAATGGTTGCAGCGATGTTAATATAACGGGAAACCTTTTCTTAAAAGGTACAGAAGAATCAGTATCAATGTTTCTAAAAAAACATATGAGAAGAGTACAATCCCCTGTGCGGATCGTTTAATACCCTATCTTATCCCATCCTTAAAATTAAGATCTCCAAAAAGTGGGCTTTATTAGCCTATAATGACATTGTCCCAACACATTGTTCAAACAGTTTAGCAGAATCTTTTGTTGTTTGACAAAACACATCGTTTTCCTCCTGCATATGCTATGGGGTAGGGTATACAAACGGTTTTTGTAAGAAAACGCCCTCAAAAAGTGGGCGTGGGCTAAAATGATCTATGGACGAAATGTTTATATTAATATTACTAACTATTCTGCATCAAAATTTTTTTCGAAAATTTTAAAATTTGAACGTAAAACGTTTTTTATTAAAAACGCCCCCAAAAAGTGAGCGTGGCAAAAAACTTTATATGAACGAAATATAGATATTACGATTCTCTAACTACGTTTCTCAGACACTTTTTTAAAATTCCTTATGGTTTAGCCAAAAAATACGTTTTTCTAAAAAGTAGGCGTGGCAGTGGGCGGATTTCAAAAATTTTTACACTTGTTCTGCTGGGAGCAACAAAGAGCACGTGTACCAAATTTCATCCTTCTAGCTCAAAATTTAAGGCCCAAAAACTGGTGACGTACGGACGGACGGACGGACGGACAGACATGGCTAAATCGACTCAGCTATCGATTCTGAGTCGATCCATATACTTTGAGGTATATGTAGCTAAATTATTTCTCTATGTTACAAACTATGTATCAAAACTAATATACCCCTATGGGATAGGGTATAAACACATTACCGATAACCAGAAAGAGTGGTTCGATAGTCGACATGTAAAACTAAGAAAAAAAAAATTGCAAATTGCATAAATCAACAACAACTACTAATACGGAGGTGGATTGGAAAGCTTACAGGAATGCAAGGAACAATAATAAATCAGAACTCGAAAAATCAAAACGCACATTTTTAAAAAATAAAATTAAAAATTCTACGGATCAAAAATCTATGTGGAGAGACCTCAAAAAATATGTTTTTAAAAATACAAAATCAAGTGATATTAGTGACATTCAATTCAACAACCATATCTACAGTGATAAAAGAGTATTTGCTAACAAATTTAATAACTATTTTATTGAAAGCGTCGCCTCAATTAGTAACTCTATAACAAACATACCTTTTACTAACTTCATTAATGAATATGATCTTTCTTTTCAATTTCCAAACTGTTTCCATTGAAGATATCCGAATAGCTCTTAAAGATATAAATAATAAGAAAGACTTTTACTACATGTGTACTCGAAGATACCTGGACAGTTTTGAAATTATAGGTCCAACGTTACAACTCATAATAAATAATTCTATCGAATCCGGTATTTTCCCTAGCTCGTGGAAAATGGCTGTCGTTACGCCAATTGAAAAAATAACCAACACACGCTTATGCGAAGAATTTAGACCGATGAACGCGATGCCCTTCTTTGAAAAAGTGTTCGAAAAAATAATCTTCCAACAACTAAACAAATATTTCGAAGACAATAATTTAATAACTGACATTCAATCTGGATTTAGAAAAAATCATTCGTGTGTAAGTGCACTTAATTTAGTAATTACGAGCTGAAAGAAGAGTTGTGTTGTTTTTTTTAGACTGTAAAAGGGCTTTTGAAACAATTGACAGACATATTTTATTAGAGAAACTCAAACGATATGGTATCAAAAAAAAAAAAGAGTTAAATTGGTTTTCCTCATATCTCTCTAATAGAACTCAAATAGAAAACTAAATGAAGTTGAATCGGACTCTATCGAAGTGAAACTAGGTGTACCACAAGGAACTGTTTTAGGTACCTTGTTGTTCCTAATCTACATAAACGATATGCAAAGAGTATTACAAAACGCTTAATTAGCTCTTTTTGCCGACGATGCAGTAATATATATAGCCGCAGATAAAATAGATGAAAGTCATGCAGTACTTCAAGAAGATTTGGAACGAGTAAATATGTGGCTGAAACAAAAAGACTGAAACTCAATATTTCGAAAACAAAACAAATGGTGATATAAACAGCAGGCAAAATTATAATTTGAGATTTTCAATTGATGGTGAGATCATTAATCAAATTGAGGAAATAAAATACTTAGGCGTTGTCATTGGCAATAAACGTAATTTTTCTAAATACGTAAAAAAATTGCTAAAAAATCGGTTTTATAAAACGAATAAGATATCAGATATCTACACTAAGTACAATAAATATATTTAATGTTATAGTAAAACTTAACGATTAACGATTTTATTTTTATGTAATGATAGTTTGATTCAAAGATTACAATTGTTACAAAATAAGGCTATGCGAAGTATTTTAAAGTGCAATCGATAAGGTAAAGGTGTCAACAGTGAATCACTGTACACAGTGAATCACTTGCTCTCATAATGTATCATTATACCCTATCCCATAGGGGTATATTAGTTTTGATACTTAGTTTGTAACATAGAGAAATAATTTTGCTACATATACCTCAAAGTATATGGATCGACTCAGAATCGCTAGCTGAGTCGATTAAGCCATGTCTGTCTGTCCGTCTGTACGTCACCGATTTTTAGGCCTTAAATTTTGAGCTAGGATAATGAAATTTGGTATATAGGATCCTCGTCTCTGCCTACAGAACAAGTGTAAAAATTTTTGAAATCCGCCCACTGCCACGCCCCCTTTTAAGAAAAACTCAGTTTTTGAACAACAGTTTCTGAACAACATATTTAGACAATATTAATATCTATATTTCGTCCATATAAAGTTTTTTGCCACGCCCACTTTTTGGGGGCGTTTTCAATAAAAAACTGTTTTCTGTCAAATTTTAAATTTTTCGAAAAAAATTTTGATGCAGAATCATTAACATTATTAATATGAACATTTCTTCTATATACCATTTTAACCCACGCCCACTTTTTGGGGGCGTTTTTATATAAAAACCATTTTTATACACTACCCCATAACATATGCAAGAGAAAACCTTGTCTTTTGTAGAACCGTTAAAGTGTTTTGTAAGCAGTCTGAAGAATTTGTTGTCACTATATCATTTTTTCTATTTATCCACATCGTGTTTTTAGCCATGTCCCCTTTTTTGGGGATTTTAGTTTTATGGATAGGATGGGATAGGGTATTCAACGATCCGCACAGCGGATTGTAGCCTTCTCATATGTTTTTATTTTAAAATAAATAATAAAAATCCATTTTTTTTTTTGATCTGAAGACCGATTTTGACAGTTGTTGTGTTCCATTGGGCGAAAAAATTGATTTTTTTTTGAGATCAATTTTGCAAATCTGAATTTCTCGGCAGATTTACCAATACCAATACAAATGATAGCTGTCAGTTTGACAATAGTGATTTTCATTTTGATTTTTTACTTCGGTTGTGAAAAACAAGAGTGCTTTGGGTTTAGATATTAATAATGGATATAGACACAGAAAAGAAAGTTATACGTGAACTATTAAATTGATTGAAAAAAAAATATTTGTTATGTTTTTTATGTTGGCAGCTACACCGACGCTAACTTCACATACACGAAATGACACCAATACAAAAAAATAAATCTGAATCGTGTTCCATTGACACTCAAAAAGATCAAATTTCAGATCAAAATCAAGATTTCCCAATGGAAAACGCCATAAAAAAGTGTGTATTGTAACGGTATTTGAGTTTAATATTTATACTTATGCTTTTATGGACTTAATCATGTTTGTGGATTTGTTTAATTTCTTGAATTATCTTATAAATTATGAACATGTTTTTAACTTTCTCTTACAAAGAAAAGATATTCGGCCCTAGCGAGGTATCCGTCGGAGCGGAAAATTCTCCGATTTTGTACGATTCCGATGATTTTTGCTTCGAGGTATGCTTCCGAAAAGCTGTTCGGAATATTTCTCCGACATTTCGTAACGCATCCCAGCGAATTGCGTTGAAGTGCGTTCAGGAGCATTTTTTGTTCAATTTTTGACCGCTAAGTGCAATTCTTTTTCCGATTTCCTCCGACACAAATTCGTCGCGGAATTTGTTTACGAAGTGAAGTGGAGTAATAGAAAAATGTATGTAATTTTATAAAACTATTTATTTAAGTAATTTTCGTACTAATCGTTTGAATTTGTGTTTCCAGGGCGAGCTCATTGGAAAAAACCACCCCTGAACAGTACGAGCTTCGTCGTCGCATCTGTGTAGTATTTCTTTCCGATGGCAAATACCTCGAATGGAATTTGAATCTCCGACGAATTATGCGTTGCGGAAAATTTTCCGCTCCGACGATACCTCGCTAGGGCAGATTGTTTTCGTGAAAATTTTCGACCTCGAGATTTTGATTGATTCTAACATTACGATGATAGCGGAGCCTGAAAAAGTGGTTTTTGGAATTCCGTCCGTCGGTCCGTCTGTCCGTAATGGTCTCCCCAGCCTAAACGGCTTGACCGATTTTCTTCAAACTTCGTATCCAAGCTTGTTTTGGTCATAATTCTAGGCCATTTTTTTTGTTTGCTTTTAGCCATGTTAATAACGGTACCTGCCATATAAAAATTACACATAACCTCAATTTTCTCGAAAACGGCTCTAACGATTTTGATTAAACTTTATATATACTATAAGCCTATTAGTTCCAACAAAACTGCATACCCAGTTTATTCGAGAAAATCCATATAACGGATTTTGTCATTCAGGCCATATAAAGAAAATTGTTAACTTCTCGCAAACTACTATGCCAAATTGAATGAAATTTAATATATATACTACTATTACAGTTTTAAACAATTCCACATAATTAGTTTTAGCCCAACTATCACTTAACGGAATTTTCAGTTTTGGCCAATAACGGAAAATAATTATTTTTCACATAGACACCGTTTCCTTCAAATTTCGGAGTGAACGTTCGTATAATCACATTTCGACATTTTATATAATTTTTAGTATTAATAATCAAAATGCGCACTATTTGATCTAACGCCCAACTCGCTGTGAAAGAGAAAGTTGCGTACGACCCAGTCGTGCACCCACCACTCGTTGTTAAATGAGAACAGTGTACACACTGAATCAGTTTAAAGTAGTACACAGTGAATCATTGATTCCATTGAACATGGTAGCCGTTCGAGACTCAAGAATTCAATTTCTTCATTGCACGTTAATTTTGCAAATAGGGATGTACGCTAGAAGCTTACCTACCTATAGCAATAATAAAGAGTTTCTCATTCCCAATTTTATTTTATTTTTTATAAAAAAAAAGGAACGTTTTACGGTTTAACGGTGATATTTTTATATTTTTATTAACTTGAAGATTTTTTATTTTCGTTTTTATTATTTTGTTTATCCCTAATCAATAAACTTAACTAATAAATTTAAATATATTAAGAAAAAACGTTTGTTTTCACTTAATAAAACGATTTTAAATCCTTGTTTCACTGTGTACCGTGCAGTGACTCACTGTGTACACCCATGGTACACAGCGGATCACGTGGGAAGGGAAATTTCAAATATTTTTATCACTATCTCAACATTAATAAAGCTTTAAGATTTTGTTCTTAAAATGAAGATAAAACATTGAAAAAGGTGTGGAAAAAATGTCATGGCTATACAATTATAAAAGCGAGCTCAACGGCGCAATAAGTAAAAAGTGATCCACTGTTGACACCTTTACCCTATGTGTCAACCAATTATTTATTATGTGCGTTGAACTGGTTTTCTGTAAAACAAAGATAAGTTATGAATGTTGTCACTATTGTGTACAAGTTTAAAAATAAAATGATGCCTAAATATTTGTTAAATTATGTGCAATATATTCGTGATGTTCAGCCATACAACCTAAGAAATGTTAATAATTTTAGACTTCCTTACCTAAGGACTTTGAAAGGTGGGGAAGAAAAAAATGAAGAAAATTATGGATACATTTTACATTGAACTTATTCATCGGTGTAAAGCCAAGAAAGACATTGCGTCAGTTTTGACAGTTCTTCAAGCGAATATATTACTGTATGGAACGGAAGAAGAACTGCCAGAGGACCAGTTTGGTTTCAAGGCCGCACATGACTGTATTCATGCCGCCTCCAAACTCGTCTCTGATATACAATGGAACAAAGCGAAAAAACAGTGCACGGGTGCATGTCTGGTTGATTTGGAGAAGGCTTTCGATACCGTATGGTTAGAGGGCCTCTATCTAAAGCTGACCAGACTTGGCATAAGTAAACCACTACTTTATAAGCTTCATGACATGTTGACTGGTAGAACGTTTCTTGTCAAAAGTGGCAATGTAACTTCTACCACCGAATTTTTCATTAAAAATGGTCTGCAACATGGAGCGGTGAACTCGCCGATTCTCTTCAGCATTAACACCAGCGATATGATAGGTAGTCTTACTCAGGCAATTGCGTATGCGGACGATCTTATCGCGTACAGAACAGCACCTACTGTCGAGGTCATCCGAACTCTTTTGCAGCGGGACTTCTATAAGATCCAGAGATATTGTGATGACTGGAAGTTGAAAATCAACTTTCAGAAATCGGAAACTATCCTGTTTAGGACACCGTTGTCTAGGGCCTCTAGGGATACAGGAAAGAACTGGCGCAAGCTGGTGATCGTTGGACCAAACGGACATCCACTGGAGAGTAAAAGTGTAGTAGAGTACCTTGGCATCTGGCTGGATCAGAAGACATGTAGATGCTGCTCTGGCGAGAGCTAGGGGAGCATTTGCCCTGGCAAGTCGATTGTTTTATAGCAGCAGTCTTGACAGCAGGGTGAAGGTGATTTATAATAATTTTAGACTTCCTTTCCTAAGGACTAGTAACACGCAAAATTCTCTTATTTATAAAGGATTTAAATTATTTAATAAAATGGAGGATGAGGCGAAAAATAAACCAAATATTTATTTATCGCTATCGCATTTTCAAGTCAAAAAGTTATTCCCTATTAATTGTATACGTACTTTTCACACATAAAAAAAAAATAGCTATTTGAAGCTAGTAAAATAAATAAACTAACTAAATTAGAAAAGTGGAAAACCTTGGAAATGGGCTTAAAGCTGCAAAACACAAGCAACAACAAGGTGCAAATGTCAATGGTTGCAGAAAAAAAGAAATCGCGCGATATTCTAAGACGGCTTTTGGACGTAATTTTGTTTCTTGCTCGTTAAAACCTTTCTTTTCGAGGGGCAATTTCTTGATGAAACTGATATCCAAAAATGACTCAGATTTAAATGAGCATTTGTGAGAATCGAGCATTCAATAGGTGATAAGACACATCGAAGAATATTCAAAACGAATTTATAAACCTTTTGGGGAAAGAGGACAAAAATTATAAAAGACATTTAACAGGCGAAGTACTTTGCCATTATATTGGACAGCACACCCGATGACTCACATATCGCCCAAATAAACGAGGTCATTAGATACGTTCACATCCAGGACGGCAAAGTTGAGGTGATGGAGTCCTTTCTAGGGTACGGTATCTTAAAGCAACTCAATGAGATTATCTTGACATTAACCTTTGCCGGACTCAGGGTTATAATCGGTCCTATCATGGTACCCGTTCCGTTTAAGTAAACAAAATGTAAGCAATAAAATAATTTTATTTAAGCTTCTGTTGATTTCTTGTTGAAAACTGGTGTTTTAGGCAAAATTCGAATCCAAAAACGAGCACCAAACAATATGAGGGCTTGGTTGAGTTGATGCATAAGAAACCCGACGTTGCTCGGAATTTCACTAAGAGGACACTAAAGAGGTCGCTGATTTTTGCTGATGTAAAATAAATGCGTTGACGCAACTTCGGAAAACGGATACTGTGAAACTAAACTCAGTCCCTGACTGAAATTGCGTTGCGTAAAAAATTACACTCCGAACGAATATCATGATAGGGCCGAATAATGTTGCGGTTATGGCGGGTATTCATGGAGGAGTTCAAAAATTAATTCGGCAAATTAATACAAAAGCTTTGTTTAAGCCATGTGCAAAACATTCTTTAAACCTCTTTGGGAAGCACTCCCTCAAGAACAACGTTTTTTGGGATGTTGGAAAGACATTACCCACTTTTTGTGGGGATATTTTCATAAAAAAATGAAGATGTGTCAGTCAAGAGACTTGCAGGCACTAGATGCGCTCATCACGAGACTGTTAAGCCATTGAAGAAAAATTTTATGAATATAGTCTCAATTCTTGAATTCCTTTGTGATCCTCAAAAGGAATACAATAGGTGCTGCAATCATACTCTTATCTGCTGTATGCGACTTTTGTTTTTGTGCAATCTTTCATTCTGGTGCGATATTTTGGAAAAAGTTAATGCAGCACAGAAATACTTGCAAAAATCCGGGCTCTCTCTGGAAAAATGTGTAATAAAACTTAAGGAACTCGCTTTTATACTCATGAAATCGTGAAAAAGGCCATATTATACGCTAGAGAACAATGTACTGAGCTAGAAATTTAATTTGAAAGGTGGGGAAGAAAAAAATTAAGAAACTTATGGATACATTTTACATTGAACTTATTCATCGGTGTAAAGCCAAGAAAGACATTGCGTCAGTTTTGACAGTTCTTCAAGCGAATATATTACTGTATGGAACCAAAGATTCTGAATTCTATACAGATGACGCATTGAGAACAAAAAACTGAAACTTTTGCTCAGTAGCTTCATGGTAAGGGCGGGCGGTGTGCATGAAAACACATGAAAAACAAGAACAAAAACATATGGCGGGCTGTGCCAGCACGACCCGCCATAGAACAATTTTTCTTATATGGAGTGCGTCATCTGTATAGAATTCATAATCTTTGATGGAACGGAAGAAGAACTGCGTGCTGTTGTTCCAATGTTTACCTCGACAATTACAAAACTAACAGACAACAGTATAATATTTGAAATCGGGCGAATACGGGGTCACATGGTAGCTGCAAAAATAAATTTTAAAGATGCAGACATTTATACAGCCTTTGAACTTTTAAGCTTCACCGAGTCTGTCCGCATTGGCGATGAGAATTTCATTTGATTCTTAAAATGTTAAAGGGGTGTATGATTGCTTTGCCGCTCCGGGTGTCACTACCTTTTTTGAAAGCTAGAAGTCCTTTCTTTTATAATTTTCTTAAGCCAATATATTTTTATCATAGTTTCTGAAGAAATGACCTTCAAACTCAAAATTTTGAAAAAAACATATGAGAAGGCTACAATCCACTGTGCGGATCGTTGAATACCCTATCCCATCCTATCTGTAAAACTAAAATTCCCAAAAAGTGGACATGGCTAAAAATACGATGTGGATAAAGTAAAGGAAATGACATGGTGACAACAAATTCTTCAGACCGCTTATAAAAAACTTTTACGGTTCTACAAAAGACAAGGTTTTCTCCTGCATATGTTATGGGGTAGTGTATACAAATGGTTTTTATATAAAAACGCCCCGAAAAAGTGGGGGTGGGTTAAAATGGTCTATGAACGAAATGTTCATATTTATATTACTAATGATGCTGCATCAAAATTTTTTTCGAAAATTTTAAAATTTGACCGAAAAACGTTTTTTATTAAAAACGCCCCCAAAAAGTGGGCGTGGCAAAAAACTTTATATGAACGAAATACAGATATTCAGATTATCTAAATATGTTGTTCAGAAAGTTTTTCAAAATTCCTTATGGTTTGGCCAAAAAATACGTTTTTCTAAAAAGGGGGCGTGGCAGTGGGCGGATTTCAAAAATTTTTACACTTGTTCTGCTGGGAGCAACAAAGAGCACGTGTACAAAATTTCATCCTTCTAGCTCAAAATTTAAGGCCCAAAAACTGGTGACGTACGGACGGACGGACGGACGGACAGACATGGCTAAATCGACTCAGCTATCGATTCTGAGTCGATCCATATACTTTGAGGTATATGTAGCTAAATTATTTCTCTATGTTACAAACTATGTATCAAAACTAATATACCCCTATGGGATAGGGTATAAAAAAGAGGAAAACAAAATTAGAGTGCCAAATCGGCTTTGAATGGTTACATTCTTAATCGAACAGTCTTCTAGTTTTTGAGAAAAATAAAAATTACTAAAAATTCTTTTGTTTACTATAAACGTGGTCTTCCTTTGAGGTTAGTGAATATACATCGTCTGGGAGTTTTTTTTTTGTCAACAGTTTTCTTAATCAACATTAACTGTGTGGCCCGCTTCATGGGACTAAGGGATTTCAACTCTCATTTCGCATGCGGCAGGTCTTGCTCAAACAATTTCGTTGCTCCGCTCAGGGTAGGTGTTTTTACTTATATGAGTGCTTAGCTAGCTAAGTCAACTATCCTTATCTAAGCAAACTATCACTACAGACTCTCCTCAATACCAATCAGGAATAATCCTACTAAGCCCCCGGCACTCTCCTCTCGATCATATAGTCGACGCCTATCCACAGTTCTTCGGTTGACGTGGTAGTTTAACAGAACCGCTGATCAATACGGTATCAGCTCTCGACTGACTAAATATAGGAAAGCTTCTGGGGGAATGTAGACGCCTAATGACTCATTTTCAAAATATTTATCAACGGGGTAGTAAGCCACAAAGATGAGACTGTTGGTCGAAGCTTAACCAGAAAATGATCTATTCGGTTTATGTTGTCCCGTTGAATGGGACCTAGTTGAGATATCATCTTGTGTACTCTGTGTATTTCAAGGAGGCTAATGGGGCATGCAGCAAATTACCTTCACCCTGCTGTCAAGACGGAGTTTATAAAAAAATAATCTTGCCAGGGTAAACGCTTGCCTAGCATTTGTTAGAGCAGCATTTATATTTCTGCAGAATACAGATCCAGCCACTTTCACTCGTTATCGCTCGAACACAAGCTTGCGCTTGTTCTTTCTCGTATCCCTTGATGCCCCAGACAGAAAGGGTCCTAAACAGAACCCCGTTTCTGATATCTGAAAGGTGATTTTCAACTCCCAGTTAACACAAATTTGTCAAAGTCCCGCTCCAAAATAATTCAGATTACCTTGACCGTATGAGAGGTTTTTAATAAAAAGTTCTGAGGTAGAAGTCAAATTGTCACTTTTGACAACATTCTACCATTTAGCATGCCATGATGTGCTTTCTAACTAATCCCCTGTAGATACTTTCCATTCATTTTGAACTGAAAACCACACGTACAATTTTCACATCATATTCCAGGCAGCTTCCAAATGATCATGGAGGAGGTTTTTAGTTTCATCGCTAGATGCTTGTATACATTTGAGACCGATGTTGCAAAACGATAATCTGAAGCGGATCACAGGCAGGGTATTACTGGCCGGCTATCGCAAGGAATCCGCAATCCTGATCCTTTCAATCGTAACTCCTAATTCATGTCAATTTTTGAGTACCGTGCGTACATTCTAGGTGCATACTCGTAAGGTATTGTCACGGTTCTGGTTAGTATTTAAGAGGATTAATTACTCAAGACTGTTGTTTATCTCAGAATCAACTGTTTTTATCCCGCACAACCCTCAACCGGGATGGTTGTTAAAATGCTTAAGATTCCAATGTTTTGCGTTCTGCAGACATGTGCGTAAAAAAAGAAATTGTCAACAAAAAGATGAATTTGTAGCAAAATGCCAACGATTGTAATATTCTACCATAACTGGCCTGGTAACGTAAGAAGTAAGAACTTGCTTCATATTGTTGAAACCAGACAAAATAAAAAGGAATTCTGTTCCGGCGAAAGTCCGTAAAAAAATTCCCACAATATTGTGTCCGTTTTCTTCAAAAAAGTGTGGCCCGACGATGCACCTTGAGCAAACTGCACACCACACTGTGACTTGAACTGGATGAAGTTCAATCTCATGAATCACTGTAAATTCAACACTTCTGCTTGTTTTCATTGCCATTTAAGTCGAAGTGGGTCTAATCCGACATAAAAATACAATTCAGCATGCTTTCGTCATCGTCTACCACAGCTTCTGACAAATTTCCAATCGGATGAGAAGGTGTTCAATATGCTAGTAATCTCAACCATGTAGGAAACGAATTCAGATTTTTATAAATTATTGTCTGCATTGTCTTTCTGATACCCATTTGAGCTGCCAAATTTCTTGTGGAAACACATAAGGTCTGTTCCCGTACAAAATAATATTTACTGATTTTTACTGCGGAAAATTATTTGCATGTAAAACTTGAGTACGGGAACGGGTTTAGTAAAAATCAGTAAAAATGAGTAAGAATCAGTAAATATTATATTGTACGGGAACAGGCCTATAAAGTATCATGTATGACATTTCGACACGGTTTGTAAAAACAAATAAAAAATAAATAAAAAAAAATGCAAAAGATTGTAGTCCAACCATATTGGATGGGCTGGTCATGGCATTCCACTCCGGTACGCTATCCCACTACTGCTTACCACGGGGACTCTTGGCTGCTGGCTTTCGCCCCTGGCCCGGTTCATCCCTCCTTGGCCAACCTGAATACCTTGGACTCCTCCATGGTACCCATATTGATGGCAAGCTTAGTGCGGACGTTCCGTCAACATGAACTGGCCCACAACACAGAACTCCCACCCTCAGACCATCCCACAATCACACCTCCGAGAAGCCGGATTACAGGAGATGCCAACCTCCCAGTCGAAATGTGCTCAGCGAATGGTGACTGCTTTTGAAAAGTGGGTTACAAGTTGCTAGGTAGTTGTTTATTTTTATTTGTCCAGATATGTATGTCAAGGTGAACTGATTGTTTAACAGAATCATCGAATAAATTGAATTACTACGTATCTAGATATATAATTTCCTTGAACTACATGTGGTACGTCATGTATCAGTTGCAGTGTACTTCATTAATTCCACGTCGCCTTTCCCATTCATTTTAGAGAAGAGATAGCTGTTGGATATTTGTAAGGTTTTCGTGCCGTTTCCGGTTTGTGTATTCAATTGGACGCTGAAATTCACCACCAGAGTTAATCCCATAACAGTATGGTTTCGTGAAGGTTCCGGTGTGTGTATTCAATTGAGAACTTACCATAGGGAGTGAGTTTACTCTTTGGCAAAAAATGGTGACTGATGAAATTCCATATCGACATTTATTGCTTGTTACCTGAGTCTCCTTCTCCTACATATCGCAAAAGTTACCAATTAGATGGGTGCATAACCACCCCCCCTTCAGAGCATTCCTACTGACCAACCTGTACTATATTTTTCAAATTGAAAAAACTACCATCGGAGGTGAGTTTACATGGCAAAACAAATGGTGACTGACAATCCATATCGACCGGAGTCTCCTTCCATATCGCAAAAGTTACCTACTTGATGGGTGCATATTTGCATAACCACCCCACTTCAGAGCATTCCTACTGACCAACCTGTACAAAGTTTTCCAAATTGGAAAGGCTTTTTACAAATATTGCAGTGTTTTGCATCTCCACTCCTAAACGCCAACAAAATAAAAATCCATCCCAGCAAACAGAATTGCTTATCAACTTCAAGGCAAATATCCAAATCGACTGTTTCACAGGCCTTACTGTGATTGTACTTCGTTTATTTAAACGTCTTAAACCCTATTTACTTTTAAAAAAAAAAAAAACCTGTACTCACAAGAGTTCACATGCTCTAGTCTACTTGGCTGCAGGTTTGCCTCCTTTCTTCTTCTGCTTGTTGGGCTGTTGTGGCTTCATGCTGGGCCCTTTCTTGTTCGGCGATGCATCAGACTTCAATTCTGCAGTTTTATTGTTTTCTTTAGGGGTGTTCTTCTTGCTTTTATTTTTATTCTTCTTCGCTTTTTGGACAACTTCTTTTACTTCGGCGGCATCTTCAAGTTTAGTTTTCTTCTTCGGCAACTTAACCTCAGCGTCGTCATTGATTTCCCTCTTCTTCGGAGACTTGACTTGCTTTTCGGGTACTGCATCATCACCATTTGCTGACTTGTTCTTCTTTTTTTTGTTTTTATTCTTCTTTGCGTTTAGCACAACTTCTTTCACTTCGGGGGCATCTCCTACTACCTTAGCCTTCTTCTGCGGCACCTTAATCTCCACCTTGTCACTGACTTCTATCATCTTGGCGGACTTTTCCTTTTCTTCAGGTGCTGCCCCAGCGCCATTAGCCTTGTTCTTTTTGTTTTTATTCTTCTTTGAGTTTGGTTCTTTCTTATCCTGCTTCTCACTTTCGGTGTTCTTCTGTTGTTTTTGTTTATTTCCGGTGGCGCTTGGAACTGCTGATTTCTTAATTGCATCTCCGTTGGCAGCAATCTTCAGGGCACTCCTAACCTTCTTTACTTTCTTCCTTTCCGTTTTTTTTACACGGTTAAGCCGGAGTATAAGCTTATTGTGGCCCAATGTAAATGTTTTCCTAGCGGTCTTTGATGCATCCATTGTGGATGGCATCGTGACCATGGCAATCGAAGTACCAGCAAACTTTTTAGGAGCTTCCTTTAAATTCACATCAACCGCCTCAGGTATGAGTTCCTTAATTTGTGCTACTGACGCACTGTTCGGTATGTTTAGAATTCTAATTGTTGAAGAGAATTCACTCAAAACTGTCTTCATACTCTCCTTCTTGAGAAGTTTCTTCGCCTTCGTTTTTTCGTACTTTTTGACTTGCCTTTCGGCCAGTTTCTCAACAAAGTTTTCTTCTTCACAGCGTGGCAAGCTGACCACCAGCTTATTCTCAGCGCTATCCTTAGCCAGTTTCTTCATGGCTTTGTCGCGGTCTTCTGTAGACGCAAAGTCAACTAAGCAGAAGCGTGCGTACTTTTGACGTGGCTTATGTCCCATGACTATCAAATCAGACACCTCCTTGATTTTCTTGTTGAACTCATCAATGTCGGTGGGAAGTTTTTCTGGGAAACGAATAAATAGTTGTCTACCTTTACGTTTATCATATCTCTCCCGAACTTGTTGTTGAATTTTCTCCAATCTAGAGGCTTCTAATTTCGGCGAGACCTTTTTAGCTTTAGGTTTTGGTTGGGGGATATCTTCATCATCATCAGCCTCGTCGTCATCTTCATCGGATTCTGTGGAGCTGGCGTCAATGTCGTGAGTCTCTACAGTCTCTTCCTCAGCATCGGAGTCTTCTGAATCTGATTCGTCGGCAACATCGGATTGAACCTCTTCATCTGATGACTCCACTTGCATTTGCAAATCTTCTTGATCAGAGGATGATGACATGACTGAAAAATTTGTTTGATTATTTTAAGAACTTATCACATAGAAAAATATTGTCTCACTTTATTTTTCTGTTTTTTTTTTTTTTTTCTTTTAAAACGTAGCAAATCCTGGAACTGAAATGTTTTCTTAAAATGCGGTACGAATCACACGTGCACTTGGCTGTCAAAGTGTCAAGTGTACAAATTGAAATTACGAAAAAAAAATGGTGGCTGTGAATTAGTACAACCAAATACATTTTTTTTGTGACCGATCTATTACAATTTCACAGAGGTATGGTAAAATATGTTGCTGTATATGATGATTCAAAGTTCAAACCAATAGGCAAAATTAAATAAATCAATAATAGTGATTTTTAACACTACTTAAATTAATATATAAAATTTAATTTGTGGGCAAAAATTATGGCGTTTTCCATTGGGAAAAAATCAATTTTTTTTTTATTTGAAGCTGTCAAAATACCGATTTTAACAGTTTTTGTGTTCCATTGGGAAAAAGAATTGCAGCCGTATTAATGAAAAATGACTAATTTTCCTCTAACTCACAAATTATCTAATATGTGGATTAAAAGTTAATTCATGAATTAAGTTTTCTTATTAATAAAAATTAAGGCCGCTATTACATGGGCCTGATTGACCTTTATTGGCAAATCTATTACAAAATCTATTACAATCGGTACAAAATCAGCTGTCATCAGCTGTTATTTATTTTTTTTACTCCTTTTGAATTGTCAAAGAAGTTTGTGAGAATTTGAAATAATTTTAATAAACAATAATAAACAGGAATGTGTCCTCCTCTCCTGTCCCCTCTTAGGTCTTCTTGTACTAAAGTTATGAGTTTCCGCATATTTATCTTTGAGAATCTATATTTCTTCCTAAAAATTCATTTCGGGCAGCTCATCTATTGGATAAATTCGCTTTTTATATATTTTCCTTCTTCTAGATATTGTTGGTTGCATATGTAACACAATATCATATACATATCCAATATATCCATTGTATATAAAAAAAATCACTTAACTGCGAATCCATTCTTTAAGGCCTGCTCAGAATGCATATTTGTAGCTGGTATCTTGCATCGCTGTCAAAAGAGAGATACATTTCTTGCTTGAGTTGCCCTCTATTCAACTTCAAGCTACAGATTCACGAAGATACACATTGTGTAAGCGCTTACGGGTTGCCTTGATTTTAACTTTTCATTCAGCTACAGATACGCATTTTGAGCAGGCCTTTACTTTACTCTACTTGAAAAAAAAAAAAAACAATTAAGGGTATTCACGCAACGTCGTAATTTTATTACGTGCGAAAGATTATAATTTTACGACGACGTTTCATGAACGATCATAAAACTGCACCACTAAATAATGCTGTAACCCACTGAATTGAATCTCATTTTAGTAATTTATTTATTGATAGAATTTTGTTCCTCTTGTTCTCTTTCCGTTTTCAATAATTTTAAGCGCATACGTTTGATGTGTGAAAGTGACTGATTAAATGTCAAAATACTTACTTACTTACTTAAGTGGCGCTACAGTCCGGAATGAACCTGTCGCTTCAATCACCGAGCACATCTACAGTCTTGGCAAATTTACAATTTGAATCCTTTAAAGAGGGCGAAGAAAATTTTCATGTGTATAAGCAACGTCTCGAAAATTTTTTTCAACTGCGCAATATAACAGACGGAGTAAAAAAGGTTCAAGTTCTTATAAACTGCATAGGAACTCGACATTACCAACTGTTAACAAGTCTGACTGCGCCTGAACTACCAAACACAAAAACTTACGAAGAGTTAATGAAACTTCTTGAAAATCATCTCTGCCCAGTTCCAAATGAAGTCACAGAGCAGCATAAATTTTCACTGCGTGTACAACATGAAGGTGAAACCGTTGCGAATTACGTTGCTGAGCTTAAACGTTTAACCACATTCTGCAACTTTAAGTGCGTTTCATGTGAAGCTTCAACAATAGACACGCATTTACGGGGACAATTTATCAGAGGAGTCAGAGAGAGCGACATCCGAGAGAGGCTACTTCAAGAGAAGAAACAAAAATTCGAGGACGTAATTCAGGTGGCACTAGCTATTGAATCTTCGAAAACACAAAGCAGGACTATGCAAAGTGTGCATCAAGTTCGCACATATCACAGCAAAGGAAACACACCAGCTGCTTACATTACAAGGAAAACATCTGCAGGAAATACACAACACATGATATGCTTCAGGTGTGGAAGGCAAAACCACAAATCTTCGGATTGTACCACCGATCGACGAACACTTTCCTGTACATCCTGCGGCAGAAAAGGACACGTGACATCCGTTTGCATGAATCGAGGAGGAAAATCAAACCCATCAAGACGACACATGCAAAATCCACATCACCGCACTGCACATGCTCTACAAATTGACGAAGACTATACCAGCAGCGACGAAGAGATACAAACGCTAAACTCATTACAACTACATACAAAGTCCGGTGAGCAGGGTAAGTTTTTTATTTCACTTAAAATACAAAGTAAACCATATTCCATGGAATTCGATACGGGATCTGCTATTACTACAATAGGCGAAGACGTATTCCGAAAACTGTACCCTAGACTTAAATTACTTCCAACTGCAATACACCTACGAGTTTTCGACAAGCATGTTTTTAAAGCAGTGGGTGAAACCAAAGTTCATGTAGAATATCAAAATAAAAAATTCACGGGGACCATTTAAATAGTTCCATCTGGCCTTGATTCTGTTTGCGGACGTGAATGGATAAATAAATTAGGTCTTTTTGAAATAAAACAGATCAATAGTATCCAAAATGCAATAACAGACTCTACAAATTTCCCTAACAAAATATTACACGACTATAGTGATCTATTCCAATCCAACATTAGAACAATTCCGAAAATAAAAGGCCTACTTAAACTACGAGAAGGCGTACCGCCAATCTACATTAAACCGCGCCCAGTCCCTTATGCATTAAAAAATTTAATTGAAGATGAAATAAATCGTCTAGAAAAATGCGGAATTTTCGAGAAAGTTGCACATTCCGACTGGGGTACTCCGATCGTACCCGTAATTAAATCTCCTACCGAACTGCGCCTATGTGCGGACTACAAGGTCATACTTAACCAATGTATAGTAAATGATAAGTATCCAATACCCAAAATCGATGACTTATACCAACAGCTTAAGTATGGGGAGTACTACTGCGTATTCGACATTCACAAGGCTTACTTACATTTGGAGATGACCGATGAGAGTGCACTTATGCAAACCGTGAGTACACACAAGGGCCTTTACAAAGTACGAAGGTTAATGTTTGGCGTTAAAACAGCACCAAATATTTGGCAACGCTTTATGGACGACCACATAATGCGAGGATTAGAAGGAACAGTCTGTTTCTTTGATGACATTATCGTCACGGGGAAATCATTAGAAGAAACTGATCAGCGTGCACGGGCGGTTTTAGATCGATTACGTTCCTATGATTTTCATATCAATTTACATAAAAGCAAAATGTTCCAAAAATCTGTAAATTACTTGGGACATATAATTGATAAAAAATTCTCGATATTGATTCACCTACAAATGTAACATTCGTCACGGGGGACGCAAACGCAAAACTGCGTTTCATTTCGGTGAAATGACACATTCTGCCCTAGCGAGGTATCCGTCGGAGCGGAAAATTTTCCGCAGCGCATACTTCGTCGGAGATTCAAATTCTATTCAAGGTATATGTCATCGGAGAAATATTCCGAACAGCTTTTCGGAAAAATACCTCGAAGCAAAAATCATCGGAATCGTACAAAATCGGAGAATTCTCCGGTCCGACGGATACCTCGCTAGGGCCGATTATTCACAAAAATATTGATCAGTGAAAAATAAAGTGATTTTCTGCGAAGATTTTAATAAAAAATAAATGTTTTTGGATAATCTTGTTTAAGAATTCCTAAGCTTTGTTTTACACCAAATCGCCAATGATCCAGGTCACATTAAAGCTACAAGAAGCTAAAGAAAATTTTCAATGATAGCTATAACTGTTTCATTACTTTAAAAAAAATCTTTCTATCATTTCCGAACACACCCGTTAATGTTATTCCACAATCTACTACAATAAATCGCTTTTGCAACAAAGATTCTCCAAAACAAGTTCCACAATCCACTCAGTGCATATCTGTCAACACAAAATTTTCATGACAGTCCAGATTTTTCCAACAAAGATTCCAATTTGTGCTAAATAACAAATTAATTTCACTAAGAATTCACACAAATAATCTACTCAATATGGCCATAATCGATAATGTAAAAGATTGGTTTACATGCGAATCTGCTCGCAACAAGAACGCTTCAATATTGTCCGGATTTCTGGTAAGACAACTAAAAGACTGTTTCCCTGCTCTCTGAGTCATCTTTTGTTGTTTTTCTGATTTTCTCTGTGATCGCCGCAATTCTACGAAAATTAATTCCGTGATATAGTTTTTCGCAGGATGGTGGATTCTTATCGATGCAATGTCCGTGGACAAAAATCATCAAATCACCACGGGAGAAGTTTTCATTGGAATCTTCGGGACGCTAAGTTTCTTCATGGTCAACACTGTGAAAAATTCACATGTAACTTCATGAAAACAAACAATTTCCATTGGTTTCCAATATATCTGGTGTCTCTTTTCATAGATAAATGAAAATGCTGAAGAATCTGGCGCAAGAATAGCCAAGATCTGGCTGCTGATTGGTTTTATAATGGGATTCGCATCACTCATTGCAGCCGTCTGGATAATGATTGATGATTTCATCAACAATCGTGAGTTAATTTATTTCAGGATACTTTACAAATGATAACTAATTGCATTTGAATTACAGCAAAAAAAGAAGCCTGGCAAGGTGTCGCTCTGCTGATGCAGAATCTACTGATCTTGGTTGGCAGTTTAGTTTATAAGTTTGGCCGCAACGAAGAGGACTGGAACGATGCGTAAATTGAGTCGCCCCCGTGCATCGGATAAGGGATTATTGTTCATTTCCTAGCATTAAAATATATTTAACATACCATTTTGTATGCAGTACATCCGTACATGTAATCAGATAAACGCGCATATTTAATTGCAAACAAAAAAATTAAACTCATCTCGTAAGAAATTAAGCGGAAAACAAAAAGGAACCTCTTTTGTTGAACAAAGTTTGTGTACCTACACAACAAATACACACACACATGCGTGGTGAAAAGATTTAAATTTAAGTGAAAGACTAAATACATAACGAGCTCATAAATTAAATTTTAACCTTTTTCTAGAGATTTACTGATCTTCTTGGCTATGGGTGATTATTTTTAGGTCATTGGCTTTGGCAGTCACCAACAGTGCTGTCACTTTGTTGAGTTGAAGCGATTCCGCTAATTGCTTAGTGGGGATAGTGGCGGGTGATGATGGACCTAAACCAACATGTCTCTCTTTAGTTAACCCGATTCTAAGTTTTCTGCTTCTGGTTTATACATATGCGGGGATTTTTGTTTGCTTGTGCGGGGACTTTCTACACTCTGTGTCGTAGCGAGATTAATACAAGCAGCATCCACGAGCAGGGATTTGTCACAGCTCATCAATTAGTGCATTTGTTAGTGGCACATAACAATTCATAAAAGTTATAAGATTTGACATTATTCTATATCGTTGGAAATCAAAGAAGGCGCACGGGAGTATTGATGCATTGAAGGGTTCAACTATGGATTGAACTCTTCGGCGCTGTAAAGAAGGACTAATCAGAGTCTTATATATGTTTTGTTATTAAATTGCCTTCTTATCTCATTGGTTATTGAGAATAGCAACTCCTCGTTTTATTTCCTATGAGATCTTGAAATGGAATCAGAAGTAGATTACCCAAAAGCTGTTGTTTATGGCCTTCAGTTCCAGCTCTTCAACGTTGTGTGTCTCTTCATCTTAACAGCATATATTTGGCTTTGGCGTACTTACTGCGAAGCCCGTTTTTTTTGGTGATTTCTTATCTGTACTAGAAGACGCAGCGGTGACATCTGGCTTTGTCCGACTAATTATGACAATATCACCAGCATATGCTAGTAGTTGCAAAGATCTATAAAATTCAGTGCCCCTGGTATTGGCTTAGGAGTACTGCACAATCCTCTTAAGAATAATGACTGCAGACTTCACCGAAACTTACATTGATGGAGCAGAGAATTCTGGCAAAACAAGACACGGCTCTTGGAAAATTTCTCTCCGTAAACGCTATAATATGCGTTTTTGAAATCAATGAATAGGTTGTGTGCATCTGGATTTTCCAGAATCTGGCGAAGTTTCAAGTTTGACCTTTCTGACCTAAATAAACACTGAATAGGGCAAAACAGGATGTTGGTGATCGGTTTCAGGCATCCACATATTACGGCTGATGGTTGGGTGTTGTAGATGTAAATGCCCAGTGTTTGCAACTCTGACTACACATCAAATGTGCTTATTTTTTTACCTCCAAGTGGTGATCATCGGGTACTGGTCTCATTCAACCGGATTTGACTTGCTAAACGATAAGTGCGAGCGTTGACAGCAAGACGTAAAATAGAAACACTATAATCACCCTGGTCAGAATGGCGCGGAATGAATACCCGGTTCCCAGGCGAACCTAGATGAGCTGCTTCGACATATTCAGAAAACAGGTTATCTAGGAATCTCGAGGGAAAGTCAGGCCACTTGAACAGAGATGGCGGCGGATGAACCGAAAGGTCAACGAAAGCGCTCAATCCCGTAGTGGATACTGATGGGCCCATGTCCTAGGAATAGGGTAGGGTAGGGGTATAAATATGAACTGGCCCTCTAGGTTGGGGGTTGTGCTTTGGGTTAACTACCTACCCAGTACCCATGGAAAATACTATACGAAGCAACCAATAGCCTCGGAAAGGACTGATGTTATTTTTGACGACCCAGCTAAACGAAAAAAGGACAACGAAACGACGTTCGTATCTGCACCTGGAATGTGAGAACATTAAACAGGACAGATGCAGGTGAACAACTAGCGGACGCCCTAAACTGCTACAAAGCACACATAACTGCCATTCAGGAAATACGATGTGATGGGCCGGGCAAAAAGAGGATGAAAAACTGTGACATCTACTACGGACCGTGTTATAGTGAGCAGAAACAGCGACTATTCGGATGCGGATTTGTTATAAGTGCCACACTTAGGCAAGAAGTCTTATGTTTCCAAGACATTAGCGAACATTATCATCAAGGCCAAATTCGCCACCATAAGCCTTATATGCGCTCACGCTCCTATGGAGGAAAAAGATGATACAACTAAGGACTGCTTCTACGAGCTCCTTGACAAAACCTATGAGCGACTACCAAAGTATGTCGTTAAAATCGTGCTGGGAGATTTTAACGCAAAGGTAGGAAGAGAACACATCTTTAGCAGTACTGTCGGAAAATATAGCCTACACGACAATACGTCTGGTAACGGACTTGACAGCTAATTGACTTCGATACGGAACGAAATGCCATTATAGCCAGCACACGACAGACAAGAGGCACGCATCCAGTATTTTGGATATTAAAACATTTCGAAGGGCTAACATCAACTCGGACCACTACCTTGTTGCAGCCAGGGTAAGGATGCGGATATCCACCACGCCACAACAAACCAGAAATACTGTGAAAAAATTTAATTTCGAAAGACTGCAATCGCACAAGACTGCCATTGAGCTTATAGGCAAAGAAGAAGGGAAGAACATCGGCTTTTCAGAAAGAAGAAAAAAGATAAAGAAAAGCGCGCGATCGAGGATAAAGAGAGGTGCAACTCCAGGAACGATGTTCGTCAGTTTTACGAAAGTGTAAAACGTCAAAACCAAGGATATAAGGCTCGAACAGAATCCTGTCGAGATGACAAAGGAAATATCGTAGTTGAGACACAGTCGATGCTGAGGATATGGAAGAACCACTTCTGCAGACTGTTAAACGGCGATGACGAGCAACATTCCGCTGTCAGGCACAACGAACCATTTAATATTGGCAACGACAGCGAAAACTGCCAACTACCCGACCTAAGTGAAGTGAGGATAGATATAGTCCGTACCAAGTCAGTTGGCCATTCTACTGCGCAGGTCTCTTAAAATTTATTTGAGAATATCTTAAATTTCTCTTAAATCCTCTCTCTGCGCAATCGACCGTTGGCCAACTGATTTGGTATGGACTATATATCTAAACTCAAGCCTAACAAGGCCGCCGAAAATGACGGCCTTTCCGCTGAGCTTTATAAAACCGGAGGAGATGACTTGGTAAGTAACATCCACCAACTCATAAGCCAAATCTGGTCGATTGAAAGCATGCCTGAAGAATGGAACCTCAGCATCGTTTGCCCGATCCACAAAAAAGGAGACCCTCTGAACTGCGCCAACTACAGAGGCATAAGTCTCCTCAACATCGCCTACAAGATCCTATCTGCCGTAATATGTGAACGCCTGAAATCGTTTACAGAAAACATAGTCGGTTCTTATCAGTGTGGTTTTAGGCCAGGAAAGTCCACAACCGATCAAATTTTCACACTTCGACAGATTCTGGAAAAAAAACCCAAGAAGTCCAAATCGACACCCACCTTCTATTTATCGATTTCAAAGCCGCATACGACAGAATTTATAGAGACGAACTATACAGAGCCATGTCTAGTTTTGGTATACCGCTCAAACTCGTCCGTTTGTGTAGGTTGACGATGGAGAATTCTCGCTGATGGAGCCTGATGGAGCAGGGTCGGAAACTACCTCACCGACACATTCGATACCAAAAAAGGATTTAGGCAAGGCGATGCGCTTTCATGTGACTTCTTTAAAATGATTCTTAAGAGGATTGTGCAAAACTCACTAGCCAACACCAGAGGCACAATTTTCCAAAAATCGGTGCAACTATTAGCATACACCGACAAAATTGACATCATTGGGAGGACTCAACGTGATGTCATAGCCACGTTTGCTAGTATAGAGAAGGAAGCGGCAAAAATGGGTTTAGCAGTGAATGAGGGTAAGGCTAAGTATATGCTATCAACACGAAAGGATACACAACATCGACGAATTGGACAGAATGTCACCATTGACAGATATAACTTTGAGGTAGTACGGGACTTTGTCTACCTCGGCTTCGCTTTTAACTCTGACAACAACATCTCGTCAGAAATCAAACGAAGAATTACTCTTACCAATCGCTGTTTCTTCGGGCTAAGAAGGCAATTTAGTAGTAAAGCCCTCACTCGAACTACTAAGGAGATCCTATATAAGACCCTGATCATCCCAGTCCTGCTCTACGGTTTCGATTCGAGAGAAAAATTCTTCGAAAAATCTTCGGTCCCGATGAAGGGCTATGGAGACGAAGATTCAACCACGAACTATACGAGCTGTACAGCGACATTGGACGTTTAAACGTTTAAGATGGCTAGGACATGTAAAACGAATGGACACCAATATTCCGGCTCACAGTCTTCGATTCCCAGCCAGACGTCGGACGCAGTAGAGGAAGACCTCGCCTTAAGTGGCTCGAACAAGTAGAAACCGACCTCAACCAACGTGGAGTGCGCAACTGGAGTCAGTTAGCTAAGGACCGGGCTAATTAGAGAGGCATTTTGGTTGAGGCCCAGGTTCATCCCACTTAAGTAAGTAGGTAAGTAAGTAATGTCATATAATTTTTTCAGTCATGCCGTCAACGCTCAATCCTTTATAGATTGCTGATGGCCCTGAGCCAAAAGGGCATTTCAGATTTTGGAATTGACCAATTCAATTGTAGGCCGCGTCCAATAATGTGGAACAATTTTCATTCAGAGGGGACCTATGAATTAATTTATTCGACGTTATAGCAGAAAGCGTGCAAAGAAAGCTACGCATTAAAGCTGGTATAATGCAGACATTACTGCCATCAAGGAAATACGATTAGATGGGTCTGGCAAAAGGAAATCAGCGAGCGGATTGTTACAATCACTACCAATGCCAAATCCACAAACATAAACCATATGAACTCATGCGCCGAAGAAGGGAACAAATGACTTCATCTACGAGCTAATCGAGGAAACTTATGAGTGACTGCCACACAACCACGTATGGCAACGATCTTAGGCTAATTGATTTTGCTGTAGACCGAAATGTCACTGTAACCGGCACAATAAGGTTTCTCTGTATAAACAAATGGTCCATCAAATTGATTACACTACGCTAGACAAGAGGCAAGCTTCAAGTATTTCCAGTGTTCGAAAACTACAAGCATTAATCATCCACTCGAACCATATTCTTGTTGCAGGCAATGGAATAATACGAAAATTCATCTCAAAAACTACTTGACAATGAAAACGAGAAGAAGTTGCGAAAGTTACAGAAAAGAGGTCTACAAGGAACAACTAAGTATGAAACTACCCGCGGTACTATCATCCTCCACCAATATCAACACTCAATGGTATCGCAATACCATTAAATTATTGGTATCCGAATCTACCGCAGAGGCTACCAGCGATCGCCGAAAAGATCACCGCGTTTTGATGATATTTGGAAGTACCAAAAAGAGGTTACAGAAGAGGTACACATCAAGGTGTTATGCCGCGCCAAGAGAGCATCGAGCCTGAAGAGAGGAAGAGTAGAACACGCAGCCCCCAGCTTTGAGAAATCGAAGAGTTTATTGAAAAGAGGAAAAGTAGGAAAGCAGACCCTACGAAAGATCAATGCCAAACTAGTCACAGACGCGCAGAGAAGTGTAGATCAATTCAGACAGCACTGCCAGCAGCTGGTTAATGAGCATAATGTCGTGAGAGTAATGGGCAAGAAACCCACCCACCTCAAGTCAACAAAGAGGTAACGCTCTCTTGTTACCAGTAGAAAGGAAGTTACAAATACAAATTTTTGGGGTAACCTACGCGCTCACATGTGCGTCTGTACCTACTCCTTGTACATTTTATGCCGAATACGAACGGATAAGTTGAGATAAGCTTTTCTTGACAATTGACACTACTCGGATGATTTGTCAGATTATAACGAGGGGAGAGCCAGTGAAGAAACATTTAGGCATTGCTACGACTGGAAATCGAACCCAGACTTTCTGCGCGGCAGTTCATCATAATAACCATTGCGACAGTGAGCTCGAGAAGAAGTAAGCGGACCCATAAAAAGCTAAAAAAAATAACAAGTTAGTCGGTTCTAACAGCAGAATTATTCGAATTCGGAGGTGGTTCTATGGAAGTGTGCATACACCAAGCCATTAACAAAGGCAGTTGATGACTTGAATATCGGCCCCATATGCCCCATCTACAAGAAAGGCGGTTGTTCCAACTACAAAGGCATATTCCTGCTAAGTGTCGCACTTAAGATCATATCTAAGGATCTGTGTGAACGTCTGAAGTCTTCCACACTTACACGTACAAGTGTAATTTTCCGAAGCTGTAAGATCGACCATAGACCAAATTTTCACTCTAAGTCAACTCCTGGAATAATCGAACAAATTTCAAGTCGAACCAGATCATCTTTCTAGCGGCTTAAAGGGCACGTATAACTTTATAAGGCCAGGGCGATGGCGGAATTAGGTAAACCATCAAAACTGGTACAGTATTACTGTGGGATACGCGATGCAACGTTCAGTTTGGAAGCAGCTTATGTAAAATTATCCAAACAGGAAAGGGATTCCAACAAGCAGCTGCGCTAGAATTTTATTTCTTCAATCCTTTTCCGAAATTGTTAGTGTGTATGGGAGTAGTGTAAGCATAGAGGGGACTATCTTTATCAAATCTGTAACTGAGATATGCAGACGATATCGACATCATGGGTCGCTCCAATCGTGTATATGCTATCAAACAAAACCTTGAAACCCAGTTTCAAAAAATCAAATTCACACCGTCTGACACACTTCAGAAAAACAAAATAAACTAACAACACGCGATCACCGATATCAAGCAGCTTCGGTTCCGGTAGTACTTGGGTGTTTAAGGAATTCCCTAGATGGAATCAACGGTGGCGCCTACAGCTCCAGTTAGATCGAATTGGTACTTGGTAGTGTTATGTTTCGACATATTTGAACACCAGGTCTATAGGGATTTCCAATACTGAACCAGGATGTTGGAAAAGAGTTGGTGGCGGAATTCTCAATGGGTCAATGGCAGCACTCATATCCCAAAATGGGTTACTGACATCGGTAACACCGGCCCGCTGTTCTAGGGTCAAAATAAGGCCCTGGCCCTCAAGGTTGGGGATTGTGCCGTCGGGGTAACTTCCCGGCCATGGAAATAACTATTAGTTATGAGAGAGACACAACCAGCCTTGGATAATGAAACTCCTCATATGGCAACAAGACCCGGAATGTCAATGGACTATGATATGAGAGTATGAACCTGGAACGTAAGATGCACACAAGAAAGCGCTGCAACGCAAAACAAGGGCAGCGAGAGAAGAGTATAGAGCCAGGGAGGAAAAGAAAACCCTGCGTAGAAAGAAGAGGGCTTACGCAGAATTCCAGCTCAATGAGATCGAAGAGTCCGCAATCGTAACAACATCCGGAGGTTTAATAAAAAAAGGCCAAGCAACTAGCTGCTGGCTACAAAACCGGAACGCAGGCTCTACGAGACAGCGAAGGAAACCTAGTCACCGAAGCGCAGGAAATAGTAGATGTGTTTAAGCAGCATTTCCAGCAGCTGCTTAATGGGCATCATGTAGAGAGAGTGGTAGGGCAAGAAGAGAACCCACGTCCAGTCAACGAAGAACTAGTTTCACCACCTAGTATAGAAGATGTTGGCCTAGCAATAAAAAAGCTAAAGAACAACAAGGCCGCAGGCTCTGATCCCTTACCGGCGGAGCTTTTTAAATACTTTGGTGATGTTTTGGTAGGGAGCATGCACCGAATCATCAACCAAGTATGGGTGGAAGAAAAGATGCCCGATGACTTGACTATCAGCTTTATATGACCCATTTACAAAAAAGGCGATCCTATGCCTTGCAAGAACTGTCGAGGCATATCCCACGCCAAAATTCTATCCAACGTACTGTGTGAACGTCTAAAACCGCTCTGCAACACAATCGGCACGTACCAGTGTGGGTTCCGGGCCGGCAGACCGACTATAGACCAAATTTTCACACTGAGGCAAATCCTGGAAATAACCAACGAATTTCAAGTCGAAACTCACCACCTATTCATCGACTTCAAAGCCGCGTACGATAGCATACATCGTCAGGAGCTCTATATGGCGATGGCCGAATTCGGAACCTCCCAGCTAAACTGATTCAGCTGTGTCGAGTGACGCTGGAAAACACGCGCTACAAAATGCATTTTGGAAGTAGCTCCTCCGAACTGTTCCAAACATGCACCGGATTTCGGCAAGGAGACGCGCTATCATGTGACTTCTTCAATCTCGTACTGAAGATAGTGCACAAGGCAGGTGTCAACACGGAAGGCACTATTTTCAACAGGTCCGTCCAGCTGCTGGACTATGCGGACGATATTGACATCATCGGTCTCCTCCCAGCATGCCGTGATAAAAGCGTTCACCGCGATTGAAGAACAGGCCAAGTCCGTTGGCCTTAAAGTAAATGAGGACAACACCAAGTACATGCAATCAACAAACAAACAAGCATCTGTCCACCACCTAGTACAAAACGTCACTATTGATAGCAGCAATGTAGAGGTAGTTAAGGAGTTCACCTACCTCGGAGTTAACATAGACTCCACGAATGACACCCTAGTGGAGATCCGGCGAAGAATTACCCTAGGAAACCGTTGCTACTTCGGTATGGCGAAACAACTGGGTTCAAAACTCCTAACTCGATGGACGAAATGTGTGCTTTACAAAACCCTTTTCCTGCCACTCCTGCTTTATGGCGCCGAGTGCTGGACGATAAGCATGAAGGGAGAGCTGATACTGGGCTCCTTTGAAAGAAAAATACTTCGGCGGATTTTTGGTCCTGTGTGCGAGGAGGGCGAATGAAGGAGAAGATACAACCTCGAACTCTATGAGCTGTACCAAGATGTGAATGTAGTCCAAAAGGCCAAAACACGTCGACTACATTGGCTCGGAAGCATCTAGCGAATGTACAATAATGCTCCAGCTAAGAGGATCTTTGAATCCCAGCCCCCAGGTTCGAGAAGGCAAGGAAGACCGAAAATCCGTTTCAAAGACCAAGCCATCGCGGATACAAGAGCGCTTGGTCTAGACAACTAAAAGCAGCGAGCGCGGGAACGTAGAGGATGGAAGGCTGCAGTGTCTCAGGCAGAGAAACCCTTCACGGGTAAGTACTTGGATGGGAACACCGTGTGTTGTTCGCAAATCTGATACTTTTGCGTTCAAACTTAAACCTAAAATATAGTCAAACTAATAGCGAAAATAAAATGGACCCATGTGGTATCACAACCTACCTTCCTGATCCAATTGTCTGCCAGCTTAGCTAATTCGTTTTCATTTGGAAACACCTCGGCCAGACTTTACACAGCTCGAATGTATGTAGGTACTCTTCAATCGCTAAGATGTCAATACAATATTTAGTCACAATCCGTCTGCAGTAGTGGTCGCAGGTTTTCTCCTTTGAAATCCAACTTTGCCACATCATCCTTGTATCAATAGCATTTTAGATTTCCGCTGCTGCTCTTACGATTTCCTTCATCACAGAGCAACGTTAGGGAAACTGAAATCCGCCATCCATGTCTAATACAATAAAAAATGAAAATAAAATCACAAATCCTTCCGCCCAACGATCTATTCCTTTCCCTATCAGTGACAAGGCAATCATAGTGAGAGTGTATAATACACACACACAAACAATTGTAATCGCTGGGTGGACGGCATTAGAGGACACGTCATCATCCTCCCACCAAAGTGAATTACCCAAGCAAACTGCGTTCTTAGAGGCAAACATCTCTGACTTTGGACTTTTGTCGGATACAATTTATCCTTAATTCGCATCCGCTACCCGTGTGTGTACATGTGTATTGCACCATCGGACTCGAGTCCTTTTATAGCATCACAGAATATAACTCAATTCTATATTTATTGCTTTTCATATATTAGTTCACTCTTGATGTCGAAAATTGAGTTTTGAGGTAGATATTCCCCTCGACCGATTGTGTCCTCCATCCTGACAATGGGATTATCTGATTCTCGTCTCATTGTGTGCAATTGCAAGGATATGCGGGCACCTGCTCTCAGAGGGTATTTCTTATGTCAATCGGTCATTATATTGACTGTACAATAAAATTGTTTACGGTACTTGATGTGCGGTACAAAACACTTACCGTGAATGTGAATTTTATTAGATCCTTAACTATTTTCCTCTTGCAATCCATGACTAAATCCTTGATATCACGTTTATCCGGTTTTTTTTTTTTGAAAGTGAAATTCGTTGGTTTTGTTGGAATCTTATGTGATAGCATGCCCGTGGGAAATTTGTTTATGGCGGGTTGAACACCTTTCCGTATTCCCCTAACCGGAAAGTGTATGATTCAAGCCTTAAGGGCACGTAACGAACACCGCGCTACACAAAGGATGCAAGGCCAAATGTGTGAGAGGAACTTTTCACTTTGGGGCCGCAAACTTTCCTACACTCATATACACACATTCATGCACTATTCAATTTCCATTTTTCAACGTCGGTTTTCCAAGTGAAAAGCGGATTTATTCTGGCGAAAAGCATGTTGGCAGGCGGGCATAGGTATGCATCGTCCTTTTAAATTTGCTCGCATGGCGGCTGAGGCTCTGAGTTCTGCATACATGTTTAATGAGAAAGAAAATTACGCCGAATGACGGAAATTAAATTAAGTTATGGAAATCTTTGGCAATTAATTAGACGGATGTGTGAGTTTTCCTTTGAATTCAGAAAGCAAGACAGTGCGATGGCAGGTGGAAGTGTGAATGCCATTGAAATGCGGTAAATGAAGTTTGAACTTAGTTTGTTTAAAGTTCTACTGGATTCGAACAACAGAAGTAGGAGTTTCTAGGGGTAGGGAGGATACTGCTTGTCTGGGTCACCATAATCTCAAATCACATTTCCGATAAGAAACCAATGATGGTGAGCTTAACCTCAAATTAATCTGATTTCAGGGCAGTTGGGAATCACCAGATGGTTAGGAAGAACTTAATTGGCTCTATAGTTCAAAGTACAAAAGGGGTTCAACGTACAAGTCCCTTTTATCTGTCTTTAGGTAGCTGAAGCACGGTTCTTGTTGTGGGCGCCACTTAATGACGGGTTTTTCTGTACTGCGCGTGTACCAATTTGTTATCATATATATTGAAGGCGCTGTGGTCCCAGTGTACATGTCGATTACTTACTTACTTAAGTGGCGCTACTGTCCGGGATGAACCTGGGCCTCAACCAACATGCATCTCCAATTAGCCCGGTCCTGCCTCAAACTGCCTCCAGTTGCGCACTCCACGTCGGTTGAGGTCGGTTTCTACTTATGCGCGCCACTTAAGGCGAGGTCTTCCTCTACTGCGTCCGACGTCTGCCTGGGAATCGAAGACTCTGCGAGCCAGAGTATTGGTGTCCATTCGTTCTACATGTCCTAGCCATCTTAAACCTCCAATGCAGAGTTTTTTGACAAGGGGTATGTACAGCTCGTATAGTTTGTGGTTGAATCTTCGTCTCCATAGCCCGTCAACGCAAACGGGACCGAAGATTTTTCGAAGAATTTTTCTCTCCATCCACATAAACATAAACATCAGGGTCTTATATATGATCTCCTTAGTAGTTCAAGTGAGGTCATTACTATTAAATTGCCATCTTAGCCCGAAGAAACACAGATTTGCAAGAGTAATTCTTCGTTTCATTTCTGACGAGATGTTGTTGTCAGAGGTAATAGCGGAGCCGCGTAGACAAAATCCCGTACTACCTCAAAGTTTTATCTGTCAATGGTGACGTTCTGTCCAATTCTTCGATGTTGTGTGTCCTTTCGTGTTGACAGCATATACTTAGTCTTACCCTCATTTACTGCTAAACCCATATTTGCCGCTTCCTTCTCTATACTAGCAAACGTGGCTATGACATCACGTTGAGTCCTCCCAATGATGTCAATATCGTCGGCGTATGCTAGTAGTTGCACAGATTTTTGGAAAATTGTGCCTCTGGTGTTGGCTAGGGAGTTTTGCACAATCCTCTTAAGAATCAGACTAAAGAAGTCACATGACAGCTCATCGCCTTGCCTAAATCCTTTTTTGGTATCGAATGTGTCGGTATAGTTCGTCTCTATAAATGCTGTCATATGCGGCTTTGAAATCGATAATTAGGTGGTGGGTATCGATTTGGACTTCTTGAGTTTTTTCCAGGATCTGCCGAAGTGTGAAAATTTTATCGGTTGTGGACTTTCCTGGCCTAAAACCACGCTGATAAGAGCCGACTAGGTTTTTGGTAAACGGTTTCAGGCGTTCACATATTACGGCAGATAGGATCTTGTAGGCGATGTTGAGCAGACTTATGCCTATGTAGTTGGCGCAGTTCAGAGGTTCTCCTTTTTTGGGGATCGGGCAAACGATGCTGAGGTTCCATACTTCAGGCATACTTTCAGCCGAACAGATTTGGCTTATGAGTTGGTGGATGTTACTTACCAAGCCATCTCCGCCAGTTTATAAAGCTCAGCGGGAAGGCCGTCATTTTCGGCGGCCTTACTAAGATTGAGTTTAGATTCTGCTATCCTCACTTCACTTAGGTCGGGTGGTTGGCAGTTTTCGCTGTCGTTGCCAATATTAAATGGTTCGTTCTGCCTGTCTGTCAGTCTGCAGAAGTGGTTCTTCCATATCCTCAGCATCGACTGTGTCTCAAGTACGATATTTCCTTGTTCATCTCGACAGGATTCTATTCGAGCCTTGTATCCTTGGCTTTGACGTTTTACACTTTGGTAAAACTTGCGAACATCGTTCCTGGAGTGGCACCTCTCTATATCCTCTATCGCGCGCTTTTCTTGCTCTTTTTTCTTCTTTCTGAAAAGCCGATGTTTTTCCCTTCTTCTTTGCCTATAGAGCTTAATGGCAGCTCTCGTCTTCACCTGCAGAGAAGGCCGCGAGAAACCTAGCACATCAGTTGCGGCTGATCTAATGACTCGTTGGCAACCTTGGCATTGTTCTTCGACATTAGATGCTGGTGGGGTGGTGTGAATCGAGAGGTAAAGGTTGCGCGATGGTCTTGGCGGTCTCTGGCGATAGCAGTCTTTCGACATTCAATTTTTTCCCAGTATTTCTGTTTTTTTTGGCGTGGTGGATATCCGTATCCTTACCTTGGCTACATCAAGGTAGTGGTCCGAGTCGATGTTAGCCCCTCGGAATGTCCGGACATCCAAAATACTGGATGCGTGCCTCTTGTCTATCGCAAAGTGATAGGTTCGCCTGGGACGGCAGACCGGGTATTCATTCCGCGCCATTCTGACCAGGGTGATTATAGTGTTGCTGTTTTACGTCTTGTTATTACCACTCGTACTTATCGTTTAGCAAGTCAAATCCGGTTGGGTGAGACCAGTACCCGATGGTTACCACTCGGAGGTAAAAAATAAGCACATTTGATGTGTAGTCAGAGTTGCGATCACTGGACATTGCCAAGTTAAAGGCAATCAGAGTCTATCTTCGTTCTACAACACCCAACGTGTCGATTGGTTATACTACTACCGACAGGTATTACCAGCCTTTAGTAGAGCTAAAACCTTTATTGATGGTGTCGTGATAAGGTTGCCTATAGACAATACTATAGTGATTGCACCGTAACCCGTAGTATATGGTCTGACATTGACAACAACAGAATATTAAAGTGTCTCTAGTGCCAATCGATAGAAGCTCGAAGTCACAAATGACTCCTGAAGAATCTAAAGAGTTAAAGAGCAAAGAGGGACTGTGAACATCTCCTGTGCCATTGCCCAGCTCTAGATGAAAGTCGAAATGCCATACTTCCTCAATATTTGATAGTAAGAATTTTGAGATTCATTCTTAAAGTTCTCATCTATCCGATTTCCTGATACTTTTCCGAACCTTTGCGTAAAGCCTTCCTACGATAAATGCTTTGAAAATTTGTATCTACACATTGAACATGCATTAGTGGATAACTCAATCTTGAAAGTAAAAAAGAGGAATTTGTTGAAAGTATAAAAAAATGTTCTTAGCCCTAATCCAGAAAAAAGTTAAAGGTAACCAATAACCATGCAAACCACACCGAAATATAATTTTTTTTTAAATTGCATCAGTGAAAGACTTTCTACATGCAGTGTTTTTCCAATGACCATGCATCCTGTCTACACTCAGGACACATTTTAATGTGCAAACAAATAAATCGCATCTAACCAAAACCCCATGCATAAGTACTTCGTCCTCTACACCTGCAGGCACGGCGAATTGAAAATTTTAAAAATTTCATTGTCCTGGCATGTGGCACGTCCGGAATATGCCCGCACACGAAACCCAACTCTCGTTCCCGAGCTTCAATTTAATCTATACCCCAGCCAACGAACTTTACGCCTCATTTATATAAATTTCTAAACGCGGAACCGCACTCATGAACATTAATTTGGCAGCGCCCTCCACCTCGGATCCAGCAAATATTTCACTTCGTCCCAACAGGAATTACATCAACGATTTTATTGACCTCTTCCAATCAAAGGCTTATTGCCCGGTCAATTCTCAGCACGCTGTGCCACACTGCACCAGCGGAATTATTGCCACCGGTTAATCTTCGACCCGTCAACGGGTCCCAGAAACCACAAGACACGAGATGAACGACGTGTTTCTGTTTCAGACTTTTAATTTATGTTTCAATTCCAATTAGGTGTAGGAAAAGGACGAAGCGAATTTTTATATACCATCTTGAAAAGCAGAGTAATTGGCTTTCTCCCACTGAAATTGGATCCAATAAAAGCGATGTACTCATACACGTACACATCTTCAGATGGAGCCGGATTGCAGGAATAGGAAGGAGACGTTGTTAACACCCCATCTTCAACTGGACACCCGCACATAGTAATGGTATCCTCTTACCGCAATTGAACACAAAACAGCCACCAGGCTAGCTAACGTCATCGACAACATCTACACGGAGTACGCCACATTATACGCCCGCCTCCACCACCGACTCTAGCTGTGCAGGAGCATAGCCATCAAGTCGATGGTGAAGTGTTCGCCTAGCTCGTTGTGTAAATTAGTAACAACCACGTTAAAACTGGATTCTACAATTGGCTGAAGGGG
The DNA here is from genome assembly GCA_932526625.1 of Rhingia campestris. Classification (NCBI taxonomy): domain Eukaryota; kingdom Metazoa; phylum Arthropoda; class Insecta; order Diptera; family Syrphidae; genus Rhingia; species Rhingia campestris. The sequence continues at coordinate 42,369,210 of OW052184.1, read as the reverse complement.
ATGGAAATGTATTGTTCTAACATAAGGACCATTAAGTTCTCACGTTTTACGATTTCATTTTCGTTGTTATGTTCTTGGTTCGTTTTTTTTTTTATTTCAGCTTTTTTCGATTTTCTTTATTTGCGAACTTTTTTTGCTCCATCTCAGGGATGTCTGCAATTTTTGTGGGATGAATTCCTAGATTATATTCTAAAAGAGATGTCCTTGCTGGGTGTCTTTTATTACAAAGTCGGTAAATGGGTTTCGATGTTAATAAGACAACACTATTGAAATCACCTTGACGTCTCTATGTGAGCAGGTCACTACTACTTACTTACTTATCGGGCTCCCGACCCGTGAAGAGTCTCTGCCTGAAACACTGCAGCCTTCCATCTTCTACGATCCCGGGCTCGATGCTTTCAGTTGTCTAGACCAAGCGCTCTTCCTTGCCTTCTCGAACCTGTGGGCTGGGATTCGAAGATTCTCTTAGCTGGAGCGTTATTGTACATTCGCTCGATGTTTCCGAGCCATTGTAGTCGACGTGTTTTGGACTTTTGGACTAAATCCACATCTTGGTAGCTTGGAGTTCGCGGTTGTATTTTCTCCTCCATTCGCCCTCCTCGCTCACAGGACCAAAAATCCGCCGAAATATTTTTGTTTCAAAGGAGCACAGTGTCAGCTCCCCTTCTTGCTTATCGTCCAGCACTCGGCGCCATAAAGCAGAACTGCAAGGGTTTTCTAGTGCACACATTTCGTCCTTCGAGTTAGGAGTTTTGAACCCAGTTGTTTCGCCAAACCAAAGTAGCAACGGTTTCCTAGGGTAATTCTTCGCCGGATCTCCACTAGGAAGTCATTCGTGGAGTCTAGGTTAACTCCGAGGTAGGTGAACTCCTTAACTAACTCGAAATTGCTTCTATCAATAGTGACGTTTTATCCTAGGCGGTGGACAGATGCTTTTTTTGTTTTTTGATAGCATCAAAGATTATGAATTCTATACAGATGACGGACTCGTGCTGGCACAGCCCGCCATATGTTTTTGTTCTTGTTTTTCATGTGTTTTCATGCACACCGCCCGCCCGTACCATGAAGCTACTGAGCAAAAGTTTCTGTTTTTTGTTCTCAATGCGTCATCTGTATAGAATTCATAATCTTTGATAGCATGTACTTGGTGTTGTCCTCATTTACTTTAAGGCCAACGGACTTGGCCTGTTCTTCAATCGCCGTGAACGCTTTTATCACGGCATGCTGGGAGGAGACCGATGATGTCAATATCGTCCGCATAGCCCAGCAGCTGGTCGGACCTGTTGAAAATAGTGCCTTCCGTGTTTACACCTTCCTTGCGCACTATCTTCAGTACGAGATTGAAGAAGTCACATGATAGCGCGTCTCCTTGCCGAAATCCGGTGCATGTTTGGAACAGTTCGGAGGAGCTACTTCCAAAATGCATTTTGCAGCGCGTGTTTTCCAGCGTCACTCGACACAGCTGAATCAGTTTTGCTGGGAGGTTCCGAATTCGGCCATCGCCATATAGAGCTCCTGACGATGTCGATGAATAGGTGGTGAGTTTCGACTTGAAATTCGTTGGGCATTTCCAGGATTTGCCTGAGTGTGAAAATTTGATCTTTAGTCGATCTGCCGGCCCGGAACCCACACTGGTACGTGCCGATTGTGTTGCAGAGCGGTTTTAGACGTTCACACAGTACGTTTGATAGAATTTTGGCGTGGGATATGCCTCGATAGTTCTTGCAAGGCATAGGATCGCCTTTTTTGTAAATGGGTCATATAAAGCTGATAGTCCAGTCATCGGGCATGTTTTCTTCCACTCATACTTGGTTGATGATTCGGTGCATGCTCCCTACCAATACATCACCAAAGGATATAAAAAGCTCCGCTGGTAAGTCATCAGAACCTGCGGCCTTGTTGTTCTTAAGCTTTATTATAGCTAGGCCAACTTCTTCTATACTAGGTGGTGGAACTAGTTCTTTATTTACTGGACGTGGGTTCTTTTCTTGCCATATCACTCTCTCTACATGATGCTTAAACACATCTACTATTCCCTGCACTTCAGTGACTAGGTTTCCTTTGCTGTCTCGAAGAGTCTGCGTTCCGGTTTTGTAGCCAGCAGCCAGTTTCTTGGCTTTTTTATAAAATCTCCAGATGTTGTTATGATCGCGCGTAGGCTCTCTTCTTTCTACGCATGGTCTTCTTTTCCTCCCTTCTCCTGGCTCGATACTCTTCTCTCGCTGCCCTTGTTGCGCTGCAGAACTTTCTCGTGTGCATCTTCTGTCACCTCCTTCCTGTACACGCATTCATCATCATACCACGGGCTCTTTCTCGGGGGTGGCTGGTACCCTACCGTGGTTACGGCTACCTCCTTGATGATGTCGCGATACTGGCACCACTGATTGTTGGCGTCTGTGCTAGGTGAGTGCACAGAGGAGATTTTCATACTCAGGTGCTCACTGTAGGCTCTGGCTACTCCAGGTGTGCTAAGGCGTCCAACGTCGAATTTCTTCTTCTGGGCAGTTCGCAGCTTCTTCTCATTGTACAGTCGAGCTCTGAATTTAGCCGCGACAAGAAAATGGTCAGAGTCGACGTTTGCCCCTCGGAATGTATGCACGTCGAGGATGTTAGATGCGTGCCTCGCATCGATTAGCACATGGTCGATTTGATTGGTGGTTCGACTGTCTGGAGAACGCCAGTTTGCTGTGTGGATCCTTAGCCGTGGGAACTTAGTGCTACTTATCACCGTATTACGAGCTGCTGCAAAATCGATTAGACGGTAGCCGTTGTCTGTTGTCGTTTCGTGGATTCTGTGCTTACCAACTAAACCGCCAAAGATTTTTTCCTTTCCGACTTTAGCATTGAAATCCCCGAGTACAACTTTTACATCATACTCCGAACAGGCTTCGTAGGCTCGATCCAGGAGTGTATTTGCAAAAAAAAGGAGTTATTCATAAATAAGCAAGCAGCTCAATAACAAAAGCAATTGCTGAGACACCTTAATTCGTATTTAAGCTTGTTTGCTAAAATCGTATCTGGGCTAGGCTTTCTTTCCCACAACGTGGACGCGTTCTCATTGAACCCGTTCTCATCGTCACATAAAATCTCCGTGGAAGTGTCCAATCCCGATGAGATTAACGAGATCTTCGACAAAATCTCATACGCTAAAGAAACCACGATCATACGAATTATGAGTCACTCTTTGACATCGCGATTATTTCGCTAGGGATTGACGAAGTACCTCAAGGAAATGGCTTATAGCGCTGCGGAGCAAGATGATCTATGGAGGTTCCTCACAAACGAGGCCAAGGCCAAAGGGTTGCTGGAAAACTCAACCACAGTCAAGGAGATTATGGATACATGGACTATTCAAATGGGATTCCCCGTACTGACCATCACCAAGAAACCAAACTCATTTATCATGCAAATGGAGCAGCAAAATTTCGAAAGCACGAGGTGACCGAAGAGCGAAATCATTTCTGGTGGATTCCCATCACGTATACCACTATCACGGAACTAGACTTTGCAAACAGCCAGACCCAGACGTTTGAACTTGATAGCAAGAACCTTTTCACCGCTGTGGTACATCTTCAACGTACAGCAAACGGGTGATTATTGGATTAACTACGATGCAGAAAATTGGGCGGCCATTACAAAGCATTTGTCGCAACCGAAACGGTTAAAGGAAATTCCGCTCATGGAAAGATACATAATCGAGCAACGCGATAAAGTTATTCAGGCTTATTATGAAAATGGTCGGATGAATGTATGCCTGAAGAATGGAACCTCAGCATCGTTTGCCCGATCCACAAAAAATGAGACCCTCGGAACTGCACCAACTATCCTCAACATCGCCTACAAGATTCTATCTACCGTAATATGTGAACGCCTGAAACCGTTTACCAACAACCTGATCGGCCCTTATTAGTGTGGTGTTAGGCCAGGAAAGACCACAACCGATCAAATTTTCACACTTCGGCATATCCTGGAAAAGAAGAAGTCCAAATCGATACCCACCACCTATTTATCGATTTCAAAGCCGCACCAGAGTCGGAAACGGCCAAACCGACTCATTTGATACCAAAAAATTGCCTTCGCTGTCATGTGACTTCTTTAATATGATTCTTGAGAGGATTGTGCAAAACCCCGTAGCCAACACCAGAGGCACAATTTTCCAAAAATCGATGCAACTACATACTAGCAAACACCGACGATATTCACATCATTGGGAGGACTCAACGTGATGTCATAGCCACGTTTGCTAGTATAGAGAAGGAAGCGGCAAAAATGAGTTTAGCAGTAAATGACGGTTTAGCACAACATCAACGAATTGGACAGAACGTCACCATTGACAGATATAACTTTGAGGTGGTACGGGACTTTGTCTACCTCGGCTCCGCCATTGATTCTGACAACAACATATCGTCAGAAATCAAACGAAGAATTACTCTTGCCAACCGCTGTTTCTTCGGCCTAAGAAGGCAATTTAGTAGTAAAGCCCTCACTCGAACTACTAAGAAGATCCTATATAAGACCCTGATTATCCCAGTCCTGCTCTACGGCGCTGAGGATGGACCGTATCAAAAGCGGATGAAGAAATCCTTGGTCGAGAGAAAAATTCTTCGAAAAATCTTCGGTCCCGTTTGCGTTGACGGGCTATGGAGACGAAGATTCAACCACGAACTATACGACCTATACAGCGACATACCCCTACTCAAAAAACTACGCATTTGACGTTTAAGATGGCTAGGACATGTAGAACGAATGGACACCAATACCCGGCAGAGTCTTCGATTCCCAGCCAGACGTCGGATGCAGTAGAGGGAGACCTCGCTTTAAGTGGCGCGCTCAAGTAGAAACCGACCTAAACCAACTTGAAGTGCGCAACTGGAGGCAGTTTGTTAAGGACCGGGCTAATATGAGAGGCATGTTGGTTGAGGCCCAGGTTCATCCCGGACTGTAGCGGCACTTAAGTAAGTAAGTAAGCAAGGAGTATACTATGGTTGCATTCCTATAGGCAATGAAGGTGATTTTAACAATATGATTTCAGGAGCGATCATTAAGGCGCTAACATGTCTGAAAGTCGATCACTCACTCACTTGGAATGTTCATTAGTTTGCTATTAAACAGCCGGAATATCAACACAAAACTGGGTGATGCTTCGATCAGAAGACATGTCAGTAGAGGGGCCCCCCAAGGTGGAGTCCTGTTCTCTCTTCTTTTGAACCTAGCACTTAAATATACTCAAGGAACTTCTCCAAAATGCACTACACAAACTTCCTAAATGGGCAGTCAGTTGTGGTCTGGGTGTCAACCCCCACCAGACTGAACTGGTTCCTGTTCACTAGGAAATACAAAATTCCTCACAGAAAAAAACTAGCCTTCTCCGACAAAGCTAAATACTTTTGACTTATTTTGGACAGGAAGCTTAACTGGTAGCTGAACATAGCAGAAAGAGTAAAGAACGCGATATTCGTACTTTATAGGCATGAAATGAGGAATGCAACGCCGTATCACGCATTGGATCTATATCTCGGTTATTTAAGACAGATACTTCTTTATCTAGCAGTAGTATGTTGGACAGCGCTAGAGAAAGCTATAAACAGCAATAAACTAGCCAAGGTGTAAAAAACAGCGTGTCTGTACATAGGTGGTGCACTTCGCACAACACTCACAGCAGCACTAGACATTCTTTTTCACCTTCTTCCTCTTGATACTTTTGGCAAGCAAGTAGCAGCTAACTGGGCAATCCGTCTTCAAGCCATCCGACAGTGGTCAAATTTACAAACAGGCTACTCAAACATTCCAAACGAATATACAAATATTCCTGAAAACATCGACTACACCCTTATTACGTTAAATTGATAAGAGTTTCCAGGTCACAAATCCAGACAGATCGTCATGGGAGAGTAACGAACCTGTGCAAAGTGACTCGATCCATTTTTATACCGATGGCTCCAAAACCTTTAGCCTACAGGCTAAATTTGTGCGAGCATTCGATTACGATAGTGACCACCTCGGACTCGATGCCGCATTCAGGATCCCAAATGAGCAAACTCAACTGCAGGAGTTCGACCAAGTGCGTTCTTTCGACTATCGAAGGACGAACTGGCCGCGCTTCGCCAGAGCTTTAAAGCGAGAATTACGTTTGAGCGAGATTAATCCACCGACAAACAGAAACCTTACAAACGACGAAATTGACCAAAATTTATTAAAAATGAATGAGGTCATCACTAGGTCAATGGATCGAACTATCTCTAGGGTAACTAGTTCTGACGACCAGACGGAGAAGTATCGAACGCCAACAATCGATGCAGACTGGTCTCGAGGCTTAAACAGCTGCGTAGACAATTTACTGACAGACCAGACCCAGAGATTCGGACATTGAAGTCACTGATCAAAAACCTTAAACAGTTAATCTCGGAGAATTACAGAAAATCTGTCAGTTTGTACTGGGGCAAGAAAATTCAGGCAATCAAAACCAGTAGCCCGACATTCCATGTGTCCGACAGAGAATAGACATACACTCACGGCTGTTGATATAAGTCCGCAAAGTGTTAACTCGAACGACGGTTTTTTTCACGATCGAAGATCCTCAGGAGAAGGCGAATTCGAAAGGCGCTGTCTTCGAGACCATGGATACGGTGAACAATCCTGTTCGCCCAAATCGCGTTATCGAGGAGAGAGCCTTTCTGAATCACTTTAATCTACGTACTGAACTCCAAGCTTGGCGATCTGAGAATCACGGTTTTACCGTATTCAATGACGAAAACCCTTCAAATGGCATGGTCGCCAATAGCCTGATGTTGTTCGTGCAAAAAGATGAACTCCTGGACATCTTTGTATCACTGAAAAAAAAAGTCGGCAGGAGAGGACGGTGTCGCAAACGTCGTATTGAGACACCTGCCAATAGAAGCAGTTGACTTTTTCACCACCCTGTTTAATCACCCTGAATAATCAACATTATCCGGTGCAATGGAAAACGGCGGTGGTACATCCTATCCCAAAAAGAACAAGGACAAAACAAACCCAGCTTATCTTTGGTCAATAAGCCTTCTGCCGAATGTAAGCAAGGTATTCGAAAAGATAGGCAATAGAGCTCTGTTTAAGTGGGTCGAGGAGAATAAAATTATCCCGGAAAATCAGTTTGGTTTTAGAGCGAGGCATGCACTATTCATGCCGCGTCGAAATTAGTGTCAGACATTCAATGGAATAAGTCTAAAAAACAGTGCACAGGGGCCTACCTGGTTGACTTTAAGAAGGCCTTCGACACCGTATGGTTAGAGGGGCTTTTCTCTAAGCTGCCCAGACTGGACATGCGTAAACCCATGCTGTTTATGATTTATGAAATGCTTATGGGTAAGAAGTTCGTTGTCAAATGTGGCAACGTAACTTCGAGTAAAGTCTTTGAAAAACGGTTTACAACAGGGGGCGGTGAACTCCCCGATATTGTTTAACATTTATACAAGTGATCTTGTAGGTTCTCTCAGACACGCTATAGCGTACCGAAAATCGAGGTCATCATCATGAATTCGATCACATTAAGGGATATTGCTGATATTGACTGAGCTAGCCACGTTGGGCGCCATTGTTGTGAGTCTAGGTAGGCCACGGAGGCATCCTTGATGTTGGAGAGAAGGTCACGGCACGCTTGTGGTTGCACGGCTTAACTCGTCGGACGGGGGTAGTTCTTGCCCTCTCACCAAACATCCCAGCTCAACAAACATTTTTGTTCGTGCCAGAATCAAATATAAATAAAAAAGAAGAAGAAAGTTACTCTATGTTGACCACGGACGGACTTAAAAGGACTTTAAAAGGAAAAAGACAGATTCAAGAAAAGCTGAAAAGAAAATGATCAAAAACCTATGTCTATACCACTGAAAAACGATTAGGAAAACTTGTTTTCAATGTTCATCAGCAGCATAGATTCGCCTCGATCCCAAAACATGCCGGTTGTTATTGGCAAAGGCTGGCCTTCCCACCCTTCAAGTCCCGAAAGACTTCCTATGGCTATACCTCTGGCCACGTTTATGAGAGATAGCCCCCTATTCACCTCCCAGTCACAACGTCCTTAAACTTAGAAATTGTAAGTCAATGTCAAGTCCTGTCGTCGTTTGTTAATTGTCATGTCAAGTCATTGTCAATTCACCAATGGACGGCCCGAAATACCGTCAACACACCACCACGAATTGAAAATTATCAAACCATTTTTGTTGAAACAAAATTCACGAAACGAGCAAAGGTATTATTGACATTATATATTTAAAAAAAATGAAAATTACTATTATCAAAATAAATGGACTTCTGTACTTAAAAATATACTAGCTACTATTCAAAAATCAAAGAAAACTTACTCACGGTAATCCTGATGAGTCTCCTCCGAAGTCCTGCCGGCAGCACCAAAGGAAGATGTCGAAGAGGATTTCGCCCAATCCGGGTTTACGCGCACAAAACTTAATAAATACAGAAATTCACTTTTCCTACTCTTAATTACAAATAATGAAAGTTACAAAAAAAACTAAAACTAACTTTACTTAAACTAAAAAAAAACTATTTAAACTAATTCACTTCTGCTTCGGCTTCAAAACATTGATACATGGGGTTGGAATGGAGACGGTGCACACACTTTTATATTCACTTGATTATTCTAAGTGTCCTTTCACTTCACATACATTTAAATTTAATTTTCTAGATGAAGAGATGTCTCGCTCTTGTAGTGGTGTAGCATCCACCAACGGGTCCTTTGTTGATGACGTCACCGTAAGAAGGTCGTCACAACGGGTTGGAATATCCCCACAAGTAAAGTAGCAGAGGCTCGAATTTTCCACAATAATTCTGCATTTCTCAAGCCTACACAAATGGGGTGTTAATTATTGATAAAAACACAAACAATGCATCCTGGCGCCCAACGTGGGGCGGGCTGTTCATTGGTGATTCGACATGGACATAACAGAACGTTAAACTGACGACGACAGGACTTGACATGACTTGAACTTTTTTTGTTTTACTTTTCAGGTCTTAGGTTGCGGCTGAAGAGTGTCACGTGACACAAAAGGGGTGGGAAGGCCAGACTCTGCCATCAACATCTGGCGTGATTCGGAATCGAGACGAACCATTTATTGCTGTGAGATACTGGGATCGTGTGTAGGGTATTTCTAGATTAGTTTTAAGATAGATAAGGTTTATTTTAGGGATTATTTTAAGATTTAGTTTTAGCTTATTTTTATTCTTAGGTTAGTATTTAGATCCGCGGTTTTTCCCAGTCTTTTACAGTGGTATTGGCATAGGCATTTGATATTTTCATTTCCATTTTTTTCTATTTTCTGTCCTTTTCCTTTTAGGGTCCTTTTAGTCTGTCCGAGGTCTGCGTCGAGTAGCTTTCTTTTTCCTTTTTTGTTTTTTTTATATTTTCTGGCACGAACAAAAATGTTTGTTGAGCTGGGATGTCTGGTGAGAGGGCAAGAACTACCCCCGTCCGACGAGTTAAGCCGAGCAATCGCAAGCGTGCCGAGCCCTTTTCTCCAGCATCGAAGATGCCTCCGTGGCCAACTAAGACTCACAACAATGGCAAAAACAATTCTGTTTAGGACCGCATTGCGTAGGGCTTCTGGCGATATTAGAAAAAAACTGGACAAAATTGTGTATCATTGGACAGCATGGACGGCCATTGGCGGTGAGAAGTGAAGTCAAATACCTTGGCATCTGGCTTGACAAGTTTCTGTATTTTAACAAAAATGTGGATGCTTGTCTGGCAAGGGCTAGGGGGGGCTTATGCTCCGACAAGAAGATTGTTCCAAAGCAGTCAACTTGATTCAAGGGTGAAAGTCATTTGCTACATGGCCCTCATAAGGCCGATCGTCGCTTACGGTTGTCCAGTGTGGTTCAATGTATAACCAGCCTACATGGAAAGGATATGGCTGTTTGAGAGGCGTTGTCTCCGATCATGCTTTGGATTGTACCGAACTCCGGACTCCGAGTATATAAAATATTATCGCAACGAGGTTCTATACAATGGGGCTCAGTTGAATAGAGTTGATAATTCCCTAATTAAGGTGATTCGAATGCACGCTGCAAGGGCAATGGCCGGCGACAACAGCCTGATCTTCGGGGCTTATTACCCCAATGAAATTTACATGGAAAGTACGCTCTTGTCTGGCTTTATTCCACCAGAGGCATATGTTTATATAGATTCGTTAGGGTTAGTAAAAGACAGGAACGTTATCCCGGTATTATACCAATACTCCATATTCCTTGTAACGGCCCGGCCCGCTAACGAAAGGAAGCTTCATCTCAGCGATTTGACAAAAACGGATGTGCGAAGACTCCTCATTAATAGCTCAGATAGTTTTCGTCAAAGCAAAGGTAGCAAGGAGAATGGACGAAATTCATGTGGTATTACTATGGAGCAAAAAATGGTCTAAGTATGCTGGCGAATAGCTGGCAGCCACTCTAACCAATCCTATGGACCGTTTCAAAAAAACAGATAAAGGAATCCTTATGTTTGACACAAATTTCGTCTTTACTGAGAATGTTGTTCCACAGCATGTTTTTAGCATAGGCTGCACAGAAAAATGACTGAGGGGCCCCTAAGCGGAACTCCCCAAGTAAAATGAAAGAATACTCTCTCTACTATGGAGATTTGACAGTTTTAACTTTGTTCATCCACAAATATGAACACACGGACTTGTGAAGTAAAATGCGTTATAGCGTTAAAAGTGTCAGAAGTAGATTTGCACTAGTTTTCAAACTAAAGTGCTTCCTATTCCGTGCCATAATACTTTGCAGTAAAACACCTCTTCTGAACCATTCACACGAATATCACCCTCATCGCGTCATTACAAGGCTCCACAAGTAGTTTTTAGAGGTGATGTAAATAAAATCCTTCGTGTTGTCTGCAAAAGCAGACATCTCCTTTCCAAAATCTCGGTCGGCAATGGAGCCTTCGTAATTTATTTCTAAATCGTGTTTTTGATGCTCACAATTTTTGTCTAACCGAATAACCAGATAATATCGGACATTGTCCCCTACGTGATGGGAATAGTTGCACAAAGCAATTTCGGATAATATGGGAACGCCTAAAGGAGTTCGTTAAACCCGTTGTAAACGATTTTTGCATTGGTGAAGATATTTAGTTTTGAAGTGGATTTTTATTTATTCTTTATAAATAAATAAAGAGACATAGAAGAATAAAAAGAATAAATAGGCGTGTTCCACTTATGGATCCGTCAAAGTTTTCTCCGCTGTCTTTGCAGCTTTTAATAATGATATGTACAAACAAAATAGCTGGAAACATTCTTCTAGCAGAAAGGTAAAGAAAACGAAACTAGGAAAATCCACCCTCTGCATATTGAATAAAATTTCCAATTGGGGGATCGCGTTCAATTTAACGATTTTTCATAATTCTCGGAGGGATCCATAAGTGGAACACGCCTAATATATTCGTTGACAGATGATGTCCGGCACTCCAAGAATCAGGATGTCTGAACTTTCCAGAAAATACTAGATGTGTGTCGCATGAACCCCTATGACAACCTATATTCAATAGACATGCAACACTCTTGATGGGAGACACAATACTTTATCCTTCGACTAAACGCTGAACCTACCAAGAAGGAAATGTATGAGGACATACCACACACATTATCTCACTACACGGTCTTTAAAAACCACGATTAAAATTAATAAAGTAATACTTCTTCAAGGACGAAAAAACTTTCGCCTATGCTCGTGAATGACTTTACGAATTCGATGTAGTACTAGCGACATAAGCTAAGGATTCATTCTTAAAGAGATCATAATGGGTCACGATAAATTTTCATTTTTCAAAAAAATTTTTCAGATCATGAAATTTTTACACGACCTAGGGGCACGATAAATTTTCATTTTTCATTAAAATTTTTCAGATTTTGAAATTTTTACACAACCCTAGGGTCGCGATAAATTATCATTTTTCATCAAAATTTTTCAGATTTTGTAATTTTTACACGAACCTAGGGGTCACGATAAATTTTCAATTTTCATTAAAATTTTTCAGATTTTGAAATTTTTACACGACACTGCGGTTGCGATAAATTTTCATTTTTTATCAAAATTTTTCAGATTTTGAAATTTTTACATGACCCTAGAGGCACGATAAATTTTCATTTTTCATCAAAATTTTTCAGATTTGAAATTTTTACACGACCCTAGGGTCACGATAAATTTTCATTTTTCATCAAAATTTTACAGGTTTTGAAATTTTTACACTACTCTAGGGTCACGTTAAATTTTCATTTTTCATCAAAATTTTTGAGATTTTGAAATATTTACACGACCCTAGGGTCACGAGAAATTTTCATTTTTCATCAAAATTTTTCAGATTTTGAAATTTTTACACGACCCTAGGGTCAAAAATTTTATTGAAAAATGAAAATTTTATTGAAAAATGAAAATTTATCGTGACCCTAGGGTCGTTTAAAAATTTCAAAATCTCAAAAATGTTGATGAAAAATGAAAATTTCTCGTGACCCTAGGGTCGTGTAAAAATTTCAAAATCTGAAAAAAAAATGATGAAAAAGGAAAATTTATCGTGACCCTTGGGTGTTGTAAAAATTTCAAAATCTGAAAAATTTAATGAACAATGAAAATTTATCGCAACCCCAGTGTCATGATAAATTTTCATTTTTCATAAATTTTTTTCAGATTTTGAAATTTTTACACGACCCTAGGGTCACTATAAATTTTCATTTTTCATCAAAATTTTTACACGACCCTAGGGTCATGATAAATTTTCATTTTTCATCAATTTTTTTCAGATTTTGAAATTTTTACACGACCCTAGGGTCACGATAAATGTTCATTTTTCATCAATATTGTTCAGATTTTGAAATCTTTACACGACCCTGAATCACGATAATTTTTCATTTTTCATCAAAATTTTTCAGATTTTGAAATTTTTACACGACCCTAGGGTCGCGATAAATTTTCATTTTTCATCAAAATTTTTCAGATTATGAAATTTTTACACGACCCTAGGGTCACGATAAATTTTCATTTTTAATCAAAATTTTTCAGAATTTTTACACGACCCTAGGGTCACGATAAATTTTCATTTTTCATCAAAATTTTACAGGTTTTGAAATTTTTACACGACACGTTGCGATAAATTTTCATTTTCATCAAAATTTTTCAGATTTTGAAATTTTTAAACGACCCTAGGGTCACGATAAATTTTCATTTTTCATAAATTTTTTTCAGATTTTGAAATTTTTACACGACCCTAGGGTCACTATAAATTTTCATTTTTCATCAAAATTTTTACACGACCCTAGGGTCATGATAAATTTTCATTTTTCATCAATTTTTTTCAGATTTTGAAATTTTTACACGACCCTAGGGTCACGATAAATGTTCATTTTTCATCAATATTGTTCAGATTTTGAAATCTTTACACGACCCTGAATCACGATAATTTTTCATTTTTCATCAAAATTTTTCAGATTTTGAAATTTTTACACGACCCTAGGGTCGCGATAAATTTTCATTTTTCATCAAAATTTTTCAGATTATGAAATTTTTACACGACCCTAGGGTCACGATAAATTTTCATTTTTAATCAAAATTTTTCAGAATTTTTACACGACCCTAGGGTCACGTTAAATTTTCATTTTTCATCAAAATTTTTCAGATTTTGAAATTTTTACACGACACGTTGCGATAAATTTTCATTTTCATCAAAATTTTTCAGATTTTGAAATTTTTAAACGACCCTAGGGTCACGATAAATTTTCATTTTTCATAAAAATTTTTCAGATTTTGAAATTTTTACACGACCCTAGGGTCACGATAATTTTTAATTTTTCATCAAAATTTTTACAGATTTTGAAATTTTTACACGACCCTATGGTCACGATAAATTTTCATTTTTCATCAAAATTTTACAGATTTTGAAATTTTTACACGACCCTAGGGTCACGACAAATTTTCATTTTTCATCAAAATTTTTCAGATTTTGAAATTTTTACACGACCCTAGGGTCACGATAAATTTTCATATTTGATCAAAATTTTTCAGATCATGAAATTTTTACACGACCCTTGGGTCACGATAATTTTTAATTTTTCATCAAAATTTTTACAGATTTTGAAATTTTTACACGACCCTATGGTCACGATAAATTTTCATTTTTCATCAAAATTTTTCAGATTTTGAAATTTTTACACGACCCTAGGGTCACGACAAATTTTCATTTTTCATCAAAATTTTTCAGATTTTGAAATTTTTACACGACCCTAGGGTCACGATAATTTTTAATTTTTCATCAAAATTTTTACACGACCCTAGGGTCACGATAATTTTTAATTTTTCATCAAAGTTTTTACATTTTCAGATTTTGAAATTTTTACACGACCCTATGGTCGCGAAAAACAGCAACACTATAAACACCCTGGTGAGAATGGCACGGATGAATACCCGGCCTTGCTGTCCCAGGCGAACCTAGATGAGCTGACATATTCGGACAACAGGTTGTCTAGGAATTCAAGGGTTAGTCAGGCCCCTTGAACAGAGATGGTGGCGGATGAACCGAAAGGCCAACGGTAGCGCTCAATCCCGTAGGGGATACTGATGGCCCCGTGTCCTAGGGGTATCTAATAGATTGGAACTGGCCCTGTAGGTTGGGGGTTGTGCTTTGGGTTACCTACCCACCCACAGAAAAAATATTGTTACGAAGCAACCAATAGCCTCGGAAAGAACTGATTTTATTGTTGATGACCCTGCTAAACGAAAAAAGGACAACGACGGTCGTATCTGCACCTGGAATGTGAGAACATTAAACAGGAGAGGTGCAGGCGAACAACTACTGAGGTTCCATTCTTCAGGCATGCTTTCATCCGACCCGATTTGGCTTATGACTTACCAAGTCATCTCCGCCAGCTGTATAAAGCTCGGCGGGAAGGCCGTCATTTCCAAAAGTCTTATTAAGCTTGAGTTAAGATATTGCTATCCTCACTTCACTTAGCTCGGGTGGTTGGCAGTTTTCGCTGTCGTTGCCAATATTAAATGGTTCGTTCTGGCTGACAGCGGAATGTTGTTCGTCATCACCGTTTAACAGTCTGCAGAAGTGGTTCTTCCATATCCTCAGCAATTCATGTCATCAGGATTCTCTTCGAGCCTTGTATCCTTGTCTTGGACGTTTTACACTTTGGTAAAACTTGCGAACATCGTTCCTGGAGTGGCACCTCTCTATATCCTCGATCGCGCGCTTTTCTTGCTCTCTTTTCTTCTTGCTGAAAAGCCGATGTTCTTCCCTTCTTCTTTGCCTATAGAGCTCAATGGCAGCTCTCGTCTTCACCTGCAGCTTAGCCTTGTAGGCCTCGTTCTTGGCTGCGGGCATCTGTCGGCATTCCTCATCAAACCAGGGGTTTCTTGCTGGTGGGCGCGAGAAACCTAGCACATCAGTTGCGGCTGATCTAATGGCCTGTTGGCATCGTTGCTATCTTCCGTCTTCCAGTCTTCCGACATCAAAATTTTTCAAAGTATTTCTGGATTGTTGTGGCGTGGTGGATATCCGCATTCTTACCTTGGCTGCTACAAGGTAGTGATCCGAGTCGATGGTAGCTCCTCGGAATGTTCGGACATCCAAAATACTGGATGCGTGCCTCTTGTCTATTGCAATGTGATCAATTTGGTTGACCGTTCGTTGATCTAGAGACCGCCATGTCCTCTTGTGGACATCGAGGTGAGGAAACCGTGTGCTGGCTATAGTGGCATTTCGTTCCGTATCGAAGTCAATTAGCCTAATTCTGTTACCAGACTTGTTGTCGTGTAGGCTATATTTTTCGACAATACTGCTAAAGATGTCTTCTCTTCGTACCTTTGCGTTACAATCTCCCAGCACGATTTTAACGTCGTACTTTGGTAGTCGCTCATAGGTTTTGTCGAGGAGCTCGTAGAATGAAATCCTTAGTTATATCATCTCTTTCCTTCGTTGGAGCGTGAGCGCATATAAGGCTTATCTTGGCAAATTTGGCCTTGATGCGTATTGTTACAATGCGTTCGCTAATGTCTTGGAAACATAAAACATCTTGCCTAAGTCTGGCACTTATAACAAATCCGCATCCGAATAGTCGCTGTTTCTGTTCACTATAACACGGTCCGTAGTAGATGTCATAGTTTTTCATCCTCTTTTTGCCCGGCCCACCCATCGTATTTCCTGGATGGCAGTAATGTCTGCTTTGTAGCAGTTTAGGGCTTCCACTAGTTGTTCGCCTGCACCTCTCCTGTTCAATGTTCTCACATTCCAGGTGCAGATACGAACGTCGTTTCGTTGTCCTTTTTTTGTTTAGCAGGGTCGTCAACAATAATATCAGTCCTTTCCGAGGCTATTGGTTGTTACTATATATTGTTACGAAGCACAATGGTTTTTTCCATCTGAGGGTAGTTAACCCAAAGCACAACCCCCAACCTGGAGTGCCAGTTTCAATTTATTAGATACCCCTAGCACACGGGGCCATCAGTATCCACTACGGCATTGTGCGCTGCCGTTGACCTTTCGGTTCATCCGCCACCATCTCTGTTAAATTTTAGGTCCTTACAGAACGATATTCCTAATTTCTCTGTTTTCATGATGGGCATGCAATTTTTTACAATTTTAAATCTTAGCTCTTGTAATGACTAATTCGTATCAACTGAAGATAAATCAAATTTTACATCAAACGCAGTACAAGTCTTAACTGTCCTTAAGTTGAATTCAACTGCACTTCGGAATATCTTGATAATGCCAGTATTCTAAGTCAGGGCGAGCTATTTAATTTCTTTAATTAGAGGAAAACATACTTTAACTATCCCTGTTTCAGCCGCAACCATAATACTTTGCAGTATCCCTTTTTAAGGATCAAACATCATTCTGTATTAGAAATCTATAGGCAAGTTTGCTGATGTCGATGCTTTATAGAAATTTTGTAATGTTGGTAATAACTGTTGCGCCTATTTCTTAATTGTATTGCCAAAAAAGTTTGACAGCCTAATCAACGAAAAAAAAAATAAAATGCTAAAATACTTTTAATTTAATTTGCAAACCTATTTTGATTGAATTTAAATAATTCAGCGTAACAAATTAATTCACATTGTCTCACAGTGTAACATTCCATCATAAATCACAAGCATTCTCAGTTGGAAAAAAGTATTTCTTCCAACCCCACATAAGTATCCTTCGAGAAAAAAAAATAAAAATTGTGAACAAGTTGAAGACCAACCCCAGTCACTTCTTGTACACAAATCGACAAAAATCCCAACCACCCAAGTGTTTAATCTTCCACCGTATATCCCATAACATGTACGATAATCCCGCCGGCAATGAGTCTTCATCACCCGAACTCACCCATTCGCCTTCAACGCTGTCAGTCACTCTACTCGGAGTATTAGGAACGGTCTTGCTCCTTCATCCCACACCATCAGCCAGCAGCCACAATGAGATCGCAAACATAAGACCAACGACGATGACGACGACTAGGTACTGAGGGCATGCCTGCCAACAGTGGAGGCAACTCCTCGCCCAGCGGATGGAACGGAACCAATGTTGACAGCATTCATGTTTAATAGTACAAAAGTAATAAAGCGTCGGTCGTAGTCGCCGTATAAAAAATGGTTACCTATCAAACTCAGTGCCTTCCGCAGTTTATTATTGTGCATGGACGACGACACATAGTTGGGATGAAGTTGGCTATATATTCCTCCTGCGAGTGCAGCTCCTCATCCCACCATCAAGCTGTCACATTTGTTTCAGTTTATAATTTTTATTTTCTTGGAATTTCCATCCACCAAAGAGGATGTTGCGTCTAAGCTTCATGTCGGCGCATCAATTTCATTTAACAGATGACGGCCGGAACAATGCAAGCACGCATTTTTCTAATTAAAACGCAGGCGAGTCATATCTACACACGGACACGGTACACCTTTAAAGGTCTGTTGGTATATGTCTTGATTAAAGGACATGTCATCATCATTCGAAGGTCCGTCCGACAATCTTAAAAGGAAATCTTTCTCGTTTGGTGAACAGGATATTTCCTTCCTTTGGCGCCGCCTTAATGCAAATGTCCCAAAGTCAAAGACTTGGCACAGGACGTACAACAGCAGGTTACGATTTGGGTATGGAGGGGAATTGTTTCTGTATTTCTGTTTCTGAAACGTCATGATGAGTGGAACAAAAGGATATGGTTTTGAGTGCCCTTCGGCACAATCTGTTTATCGTAATTGACAAAAGGAATGCTGACAAAGTCTACAGACAGATTTGTATATATGCTTCCTTCATAGTCTTGGATGTAGCGACAATATAAAATTAATCATATATAGATGGAAAATGACATCAATTTTGCAGTTAGGTTAGGTATTGTTCGAAAATTCAAGGTTTTTTTTGTTGTTTTGTCATTTTATTTATTTTTTTATTTTATTATTTATTTATGTACTACAAACTATAGGTAGTACAAAAAGAAATATATTCTTATTATTAGTACTTAATGAAATATTTAATTACAATAGGTCAAGAGTGCATTACAATAGGTTGAGAGGTGCCACTCCAGGAACAATGTTCGCAAATTTAACGTCAAAGCCAAGGATACAAGGCTCGAACAGAACCCTGTCGAGATGAACAAGGAAATATCGTAGTTCAGACACAGTCGATGCTGAGGATATGGAAGAACCACTTCTGCAGACTGTTAAACGGCGATGACGATCAACATTCCGCTGTCAGGCAGAACGAACCATTCAATATTGGCAACGACAGCGAAAATTGCCAACCACCCGACCTGAGTGAAGTGAGGAGAGCAATATCAAACTCAAGCTTAATAAGGCTGCCGGAAATGACGGCCTTCCCGCTGAGCTCTATAAGGCCGGCGGAGATGACTTGGTAAGTAACATCCACCAACTCATAAGCCAAATCTGGTCGGATGAAAGCATGCCTGAAGAATGGAACCTCAGCATCGTTTGCCCGATACACAAAAAAGGAGACCCTCCGAACTGCGCCAACTTTAGAGGCATAAGTCTACTCAACGTCGCCTACAAGATCCTATCTGCTGTAATATGTGAACGCCTGAAACCGTTTACCAACAACCTGATCGGCCCTTATCAGTGTGGTTTCAGGCTAGGAAAGTCCACAACCGATCAAATTTTCACACTTCGGCAGATCCTGGAAAAAACTCAAGAAGTCCAAATCGATACCCACCACCTAATTATCGATTTCAAAGCCGCATACGAAAGCATTTATAGAGGCGAACTATACAGAGCCATGTCTTGTTTTGGTATACCGCCCAAACTCGTCCGTTTGTGTCGGATGACGATGGAGAATTCTCGCTGCACCATCAGGGTCGGAAACGACCTCACCGACACATTCGATACCAAAAAAGGATTTCGGCAAGGCGATGCGCTGTCATGTGAATTCTTCAACTTAATTCTTGAGAGGATTGTGCAAAACTCCCGAGCCTACACCAGAGGCACAATCTTCCAAAAATCGGTGCAACTACTAGCATACGCTAGTATGGGCTAGTATGGGATACGCGTTGCGGGAAGGTCTTGGCGGTCTCTGGCGATTGCAGTCTTTCTGCATCCTTACCTTGGCTGCAACGGGGTATCGGTCCGAGTCAATGTTAGCCCCACCGCTGGTTCGGACATCCAAAATACTGGATGTGTGCCTCTTGTCATTCACAATGTGATCAATTTGGTTGACTGTTCGTTGATCTGGAGACCGCCATGTCCCCTTGTGTATATCGAGGTGAGGAAACCGTGTGCTGGCTCTAGTGGCATTTCGATCCGTAGCGAAGTCAATTAGCCTAAGTCCGTTACCAGACTTGTTATCGTGTAGGCTATATTCTCCGACAATAATTCCAAAGCTGTCTTCTCTTCCTACCTTTACGTTAAAATCTCCCAGCACGATTTTAACATCGTACTTTGGTAGTCGCTCATAGGTTTTGTCAAGGAGCTCGTAGAAGCATCTTAAGCTATATTATCCTTTTCCTCCGTGAGCGCATATAAGGCTTATGTTGGCGAATTTGCCCTTGATGCGAATGGTTACAATGCGACCAATAATGTCATGGAAACATTAGACTTCTTGCCTAAGTCTGGCACTTCTAACAATTCCGCATCCGAATAGTCGCTATTTCTGTTTACTATAAGACGGTCCATAGTAGATGTCACAGTTTTTCATCCTCTTTTTGCCCCGCCCATTCCATCGTATTTCCTAAATGGCAATTATGTCTGCTTTGTGGCAGTTTAGGGATTCCTCTTGATGTTCGCTTGCGCCTCTCCTTTTGTCCTTTTTTCGTTTAGCAGGTAGTCAGCAATAAAATCATTCCTCTCCGAGGCTATTGGTTGCTTCGTAACTATGATTTTTTTTTTCATGTTTGGGTACAGTTAACCCAAAGCACAACAACCAACCTGCCGGGCCAGTTCCAATTTATTGATACCTCTAGGATACGGGGCCACCTGTATCCACTAGAGGATTGAAGTCTGCCGTCGGCCTTTCGGTTCGCCCGCCACCATCTCTGTTCAAGGGGCTTGACATACCATAGAAATTCCTAAATAACCTGTTGTCCGAATATGACGAAGCAGCTCATCTAGGTTCGCTGGGACACCAGGCCGGGTTGCTGTTTTTCGTCTTGTTATCATCACTTTGCTGGGCTCAGTGGCGCGATGGTTAGTGCGATGAACTGCCGCGCAGAAGATCTGGGTTCCATTCCCAGCCTAAGCAACACCTAAATTATTTTTCACTGGCCCTCCCCTTGTGATCAACTGACATATCATCCGAGTAGAATCAAATGTCAACTTAGGCGTTCGAATTCGGCATAAAACAGGAGGTCCCGCCATCGTGCGAAAATACACCCGCACACATGAATGCCTGTTAGAAAGCTCGGCCCTTGGTACTAACGACCCTGTTGCGGCAAAAATTTGTATTTTTTTTTCAACACTTTCGCTTATCGTATATCAAGTCCAACCCGGTTGGATGAGACCAGTATCCGTTAGTTACTACTTGGAGTTAAAAACATGCAAATAAAGCAAATCAGAGTCGAACTTCGTTATACACCATCCAGCCATGTTGTTTAGTTTGTTTCCACGAATTATTGTATTATAAGTTTCAAGGTATCATCTTAATACCCAGAGGAAGAAAATTCCCTCGCCACAGATAGGCCATCGTTTCCGAGAAGCGGTGCTTTTCTGGATCTTTTACTGCGAGACACAAGACTGACTGTTACTGACAAAGTAGGTCAACACCCGCTAAACTGTTTACAGACGATCGACGATTTCTATGTTATTGAAGATCCTCAGGAGAAAGTGGAGGCAGTGGGGGCTGTTTTTCAGGAGGTGTATAAGGTGAATGATAGCATTCGCCCGAACCGCATCCTGGAAAACAATGCCCTGCTCCATCACTTCTACCTCAGAAATGACATAACGCAATGGCGATCTGAGAACCGCGGTTTCACGCGGTTCGATGACGAAAACTTGGCAAACGCCATAGTCGCCGAGCGAAGTGGGTCTAGTCCCCTGTTAATTTCTAAAGTGGAACTCCAGACCATCTTCGATTCCATAAAGGAAAGAAGTCAGCGGGAGTCGATGGTATATCCAATATTGTACTGCGACACTTACCCCCTGAAGCTGTGGACATTTACGCCACGCTGTTCAACAACGCGCTGAATAATGCATATTATCCAGTGCGTTGGAAGACGGCGGTGGTTCATCCTCTCCCGAAAAAGGGAAAGGACAACTCCGATCCGGCAAATTTCCGGTCGATAAGTCTCTTTCCGAGTATCAGCAAGGTATTCGAAAAGATTCTCAATCGGGCTCTGTTCAAGTGGTCTGAGGACAACAATATTATACCAGAGAACTAGTTTGGTTTCAAGGCAGGACATGACTGTATTCATGCCGCCTCCAAACTCGTCTCTGGTATACAGTGGAACAAAGCGAAAAAACAGTGCACGGGTGCGTGTCTGGTTGATTTGGAGAAGGCTTTCGACACCGTATGGTTAGAGGGCCTCTCTCTAAAGCTGACCAGACTTGGCATAAGTAAACCACTACTATATATGCTTCATGACATGTTGACTGGTAGAACGTTTGTTGTCAAAAGTGGCAACGTTACTTCTACCACCGAGTTTTTCATTAAAAATGGTCTGCAACAGGGAACGGTGAACTCGCCGATTCTCTTCAGCATTTACACCAGCGATATGATAGGTAGTCTTACTCAGGCAATTGCGTATGCGGACGATCTTATCGCGTACAGAACAGCACCTACTGTTGAGGTCATCCGAACTCTTTTGCAGCGGGACTTCGATAAGATCCAGAGATATTGTGATGACTGGAAGTTGAAAATCAACTTTCAGAAATCGGAGACTATCCTGTTTAGGACACCGTTGTCTAATGCCTCTAGGGATACAAGAAAGAATTGGCGCAAGCTGGTGATCGTTGGACCAAACGGACATCCACTGGCGAGTAAAAGTGTAGTAAAGTACCTTGGCATCTTGCTGGATCAGTATCTATATTTCGGAAGACATGTAGATGCTGCTCTGGCGAGAGCTAGGGGAGCATTTGCCCTGACAAGATGATTGTTTTATAGCAGCCGTCTTGACAGCAGGGTGAAGGTGATTTGCTACATGTCTCTTGTCAGGCCGATGATTGCCTATGGGTGCCCGGTTTGGTTCAATGTTGCCCCATCTCAAATGGAAAAGATACGAGAGGCAGTGTTTGAGAAGCTGCCTTGGACTTCACAGAACACCAGTATCTGACTGCACAAAATATTATTCCAACCAGGTCCTGTACAACGGGGCCAACATAAACAGGATAGACAATTTTCTGGTGAAACTCATTCGGCTTCACGTGGCAAGAGCGATGACCTCGAGCAATAGTCTCATCTTTGGGGCCTTGTACCCCAATGATGAATATTTTGAAAGTGCGCGCTTAAGCGGCTTTATTCCGCCTGAAGCTTTCCTATTTTTGGATAGTCGAGGGCTGATACAGGACAGATCGGCGGTTCCGCTAATCTACCACGTCTTCCGATGAACTGTGGATAGGCGGCTCCTGTACGACCGAGACGTAGTCGTTCTGGGCGGAGGAGAGCGCCTGCGGTTCAGCAGGAGTGTGTCCGATTGGGATTTAAGGCCGAAAGGCATTAGTTTTTAAGTTGTTACTATTTAATTTAGGGTGCCCGCAGAGGACCAGTAAGTTAGTTAAGTTAGTAGATAATTAGGGTAGTTTATTAATTAATTTTTGTCTAGCATGTAAGTTAGTTCTAAGTGGAATTAAAAATAAAAATGAATTAAAAAAAAAAACAAGGAAGAAAATTCCAAAAGTACAGTTGGTTAGTTTGAATCGACACGGCAACAGTTGCAGTATAACAGTGGATAGCTGTACTGAACCTTTGAGAATATTATGCCATATGTTCCTCCTGGTTGTGGCTTGCTTAGGTCAACAACATCCTATGATCTCTGAACAATGCGATGCTATTAAAGTAAAGAAAATAAAAAATGGTTTCTAAGCCAAAATCCAATAAATAATTTTGTATCCTTCATCTCTTCCTAATACATCTGCAATTTATAATCCAAACATAAAAAAGCGAAAGCTAACATAAAGTGAACAAATTATAATTTCCGGTTGTTTAAGTCACGCAATAGCGTTAAATATCCGCCATTCTAAGAAAAAAAAAAGGACTTAAATAAATTACCTTTTTAAAAAGGATTTTTTCTGCTGCTACCTGTTTTCCTTCTGCATCATCACACCACACAGACGACAGCGCCACTACAATGAGGGGGATTAAGTTTCCTTTCATTCATTTAATTTTCACCTCTCCTTCCAGAGAGCTACTTGTTCCTTAAACGGCAGCTTGCATAGCATTACCCGTGTTGATGGCTCGAGACGGAACCGAAGACATCTTTGAAGTAGCGGAAATTCCTCTGGAGGGTTCCTGCCGCTATAGCGGGGATAAAGAAGTTAGGATATTGAAAAGTGAAAAAGAAAAACCGAAATAAGGTGGTTCACACAAAAAAGGAGTTTGTTTTATCCTTTTGGTACGTCATTTGCATACAAAGTGGATTCGAATAATTTTTATGTTTTCCTGTTTTTTTTTTTCATTCGTTTCCTTAGAGCTTTGACTTATTAATGGCTTGATAAATGGATAAGAGGCGATAATAAGGATAACACTCCTTTCTTTTTCTATCGTCATTGACAGGACCTCCTGTTTTTTTTTTAGAAAGGTAGCTACTAAAATTCCCAGTAACATTTCTCACCAAACCAAATCGAATGGACTGTCTTTTTTTAAATGCCCTCACCTGTGTCAATTTAAGGAAAACTTATTACTAACGACTCCATGCAAACTCTTTGCCAGGATAATAACTCAAAAGATGCTTCCAACTTATCAATGATGCGGCACGGTCTATTACAAGAACTCCTTACGTAAGCCTCATTGATTTTTCCATTAAATGATGATATCAACTACGAGTACCATTTAGAGTGGGCTGGGTTGTAAAAGTACGACTTGCATACATTAGGCGCTTTATGCCTAAGGACACGACCACAAATATAGAGAAATTTTCAATTTCAATGATTTATGTAGATTTCTTGATTTATACATTAATGACCAATTTTTGTCTGCGTTTTTGAATGTTTTTTTGTTGGGTCTTTGCAATAAATGTCGAAGGACGACTTCAATTTAAATTAAAGGAGATTTCTTGGGAAAGTCAGAAAACCCTTCAGCAACAGGAAGAGAAAAAGGAAAATCCTTTTATGGTGAAATGCGCGCGTGTATTTTGGTCACGTTTTACTGAGATGTCCGACTTTTCGATGGTGTACTTGAGAAAATCACGTAACCTCTTTGTCAGATTTCTAGTTCTCACGAAGTTAAAATAAATTTGGCAAAAAATGGGTGGACGATCTGCGTCTATTTGCGGTCCATTTGTGGTCCGGTATGTCAATATTTACGTTGTTTAAAAATAATAAGGGGTGGTGGGCGCACTTCACTAGGTGCCTACATATTTTAATTATTGCATGGAACTACAGGTTTAAGGAACATAACTTTATTTTTCCAAAACGTAATAAAACCTATTTATGGATCAGATTTATTTCTTTTATAATTAAGGTTTAGTTTGAAACAGTTTTGAAAATCACTTGGTATAGGTGACACCCCTATAAGCTGATTTCTGGCGCTTGAATGACCCTTACCAGCTTAATAGTGGGTATGATGGATGCTATTTATCAAAAGTAGACGCATGTTTACACTGAGAGGGGGTGTCCTCCCACAAAGGCACTCACTCTCAGGCGGCAGCGGAGGAATTCCCTAGACGGAGTCAACGGTGGCGCCTACAGCTCTAGTTTGATCGAACTGATAGTGTAATCCCTATATGAGCTGCTTCGACATATTTGAACACCAGGTCTATAGGGATTTCCAATACTGAGCCAGGGTATTGGAAAAGAGTTGGTAGCGGAGGAGCCCTCAATGGGTCAACGGCAGCGCTCATATCCCAAAATGGGCTACTGACATCGGTATTTTTCAGGCCCGCTGTCCTAGGGTCAAAACAAGGGCCTGGCCCTCCAGGTTGGGGGTTGTGCTTTGGGTTAACTACACATACACGGAAAAAAAGCTCATGTTACGAAGCAACCAATAGCCTCGGAAAGGACTGATATTATTGTTGACGACCATGCTAAACGAAAAAAGGACAACGACGTTCGTATCTGCACCTGGGATGTGAGATCATTAAACAGGAGAGGTGCAGGCGAACAACTAGCGGAAGCCCTAAACTGCTACAAAGCAGACATTACTGCCATCCAGGAAATACGATGGGATGGGCCGGGCAAAAAGAGGATGAAAAACTGTGACCATCTACTATGGACCGTGTCATAGTAAGCAGAAACAGCGACTATTCTTAAGTCTTATGTTTAGCGAACGCGTTGTAACAATCCTATTCAAGGCCAAATTCGCCAACATAAGCCTTATATGCGCTCATGCTCCGACGGAGGAAAAAGATGATATATGAGCGACTACCCAAGTACGATGTTAAAATCGTGCTGTGAGATTTTAACGCAAAGGTAGGAAGAGAAGACATCTTTAGCAGTGTTGTCGGAAAATATAGCCTACACGACAATACGTCTGGTAACGGACTTAGGCTAATTGACTTCGGTACGGAACGAAATGCCACTATAGCCAGCACACGGTTTCCTCACCTCGATATACATAAGTGGACATGGCGGACCACTTCCTTGTTGTAGCCAAGGTAAGGATGCGGATCCACCACGCAAAAAAAAAAAAAAAAATCAGAAATACTGTGAAAAAATTTAAAGTCGAAAGACTGCAACACCTTCGCGCAACTCGTATCCCTAAACCTCTCTACTCACAACACACCACCAGCATCTAATGTCGAAGAACAATGGCAACGATGCCAACAAGCCATTAGATCAGCCGCAACTGATGTGCTAGGTTTCTCGCGGCCAGTCTCTATAAATGCTGTCATATGCGGCTTTGAAATCGATGAATAGGTGGTGGGTATCGATTTGGACTTCTTGAGTTTTTTCCAGGATCTGCCGAAGTGTGAAAATTTGATCGGTTGTGGACTTTCCTGGCCTAAAACCACACTGATAAGAGCCAATCAGGTTGTTGGTAAACGGTTTCAGGCGTTCACATATTACGGCAGATAGGATCTTGTGAGCGATGTTGAGGAGTCTTATGCCTCTGTAGTTGGCGCAGTTCAGAGGGTCTCCTTTTTTGTGGATCGGGCAAACGATTCTGAGGTTCCATTCTTCAGGCATATTTTCATCCGACCAGATTTGGCTTATGAGTTGGTGGATGTTACTTACCAAGTCATCTCCGCCGGCCTTATAAAGCTCAGCGGGAAGGCCGTCATTTCCGGCAGCCTTATTAAGCTTGTGTTTAGATATTGCTATCCTGACTTCACTCACGTCGGGTGGTTGGCAGTTTCCGCTGTCGTTGCCAATATTGAATGGTTCGTTCTGCCTGACAGCGGAATGTTGTTCGTTATCGCCGTTTAACAGTCTGCAGAAGTGGTTCTTCCATATCCTCAGCATCGACTGTGTCTCAACTACGATATTTCCTTGTTCATCTCGACAGGATTCTGTTCGAGCCTTGGCTTTGACGTTTTACACTTTGGTAAAACTTGCGAACATCGTTCCTGGAGTGGCACCTCTCTATATTCTCGATCGTGCGCTTTTTTTTGCTCTTTTTTCTTCTTTCTGAAAAGCCGATGTTCTTCCCTTCTTCTTTGCCTATAGAGCTCAATGGCAGCTCTCGTCTTCACCTGCAGCTTAGCCTTGTAGGCCTCGTTCTTGGCTGCGAGCATCTGTCGGCATTCCTCATCAAACCAGGGGTTTTTTGCTGGTGGGCGCGAGAAACCTAGCACATCAGTTGCGGCTGATCTAATGGCTTGTTGGCATCGCTGCCATTGCTCTTCGACATTCGATGCTGGTGGTATGGTGTTAATCGAGAGGTTAAGGGATACGGGTTGTGCGAAGGTCTTGGCGGTCTCTTGCGATTGCAGTCTTACAACATTAAATTTTTTCACAGTATTTCTGGATTGTTGTGGCGTGGTGGATATCCGCATTCTTACATTGGCTGCTACAAGGTAGTGAACCGAGTCGTTGTTAGCTCCTCGGAATGTTCGGACTTCCAAAATACTGGATGCGTGCCTCTTATCTATCGCAATGTGATCAATTTGGTTGACCGTTCGTTGATCTGGAGACCGCCATGTCCCCTTATGGATATCGAGGTGAGGAAACCGTGTGCTGGCTATAGTGGCATTTCGTTCCGTAGCGAAATCAATTAGCCTAAGTCCGTTACCAGACGAGTTGTCGTGTAGGCTATGTTTTCCGACAATACTTCTAGAGATGTCTTCGCTTCCTACCTTTGCGTTAAAATCTCCCAGCACGATTTTAACATCGTACTTCGGTAGTCGCTCATAGGTTTTGTCGAGGAGCTCGTAGAAGCAATCCTTAGCTATATCATCTTTTTCTTCCGTCGGAGCGTGAGCGCATATAAGGCTTATGTTGGCGAATTTGCCCTTGATGCGGATTGTTACTATGCGTTCGCTAATGTCTTGGAAACATAAGACTTCTTGCCTAAGTTTGGCACTTTTAACAAATCCGTATCCGAATAGGCGCTGTTTCTGCTCACTATAACACGGTCCGTAGTAGATGTCACAGTTTTTCATCCTCTTTTTGCCCGGCCCATCCCATCGTATTTTCTGGATGGCAGTAATGTCTGCTTTGTAGCAGTTTATGGCTTCCGCTAGTTGTTCGCCTGCACCTCTCCTGTTTAATGTTCTCACATTCCAGGTGCAGATACGAACGTCGTTGTCCTTTTTTCATTTAGCTGGGTCGTCAACAATAAAATCAGTCCTTTCCGAGGCTATTGGTTGCTTCGTAACCAAATTTTTTCTGCGGGTGGGTAGTTAACCCAAAGCACAACCCCCAACCTGGAGGGCTAGTTCCAATTTATTAGATACCCCTAGGACACGGGGCCATCAGTATCCACTACGGGATTGAGCGCTGCCGTTGGCCTTTCGGTTCATCCGCCACCATCTCTGTTCAAGGGGCCTGACTAACCCTTGAAATTCCTAGACAACCTGTTGTCCGAATATGTCAGAGCAGCTCATCTAGGTTCGCCTGGGACAGCAGGCCGGGTATTCATCCGTGCCATTCTCACCAGGGTGTTTATAGTGTTGCTGTTTTTCGTCGTGTTATCAACACTCGCACTTATCGTTTAGCAAGTCAAATCCGTTTGGATGAGACCAGTACCCGATGGTTACCACTTGGAGGTAAAAATAAGCACATTTAATGTGTAGTTAGAGTTACAACATCTTACCACAATATAGATTTATACTCAAAATGATTTGTTCGTATCTATGCTAAGCCCAAATTGTCACTAAACCCAAGACTTTTCATTAAAATGGTTACCTCCTAAGTCCAATTAACGCCATCACCGAGTGACTTACCACATCAGCATAGGAATCTGAGGGTGGATAGATTTATTTTCATCACCCCCAGCGCAGCAGTATCAAAGTTGCACGAGAGTAGGTAAGTAGTAGATATTATATGAGTCAAGGACCTTGGATGGAAAACGAAAAAAGTCCTCCATCATTCAGTTGGTCGGATCATGACATAGCCGTCGACGTGCGGTAGAGCTATGGAATTTTTAATCAGACATTTTTGTCATTAATTTTACCTAAAATACCAAGGAAGCCACCATGCGAGTTGATGATTCGCCAGACTAGTCGACACAGGAAGTGACAGGGTATTTCCATTCGGTGGCAGTCTTGGTGACAATTTCATTTAATGTTGTGTCTGGTTGTCTATTTTTTTTGCTAAACCTTAAGAATGTATTCGGGAATGTGGGCAGACATTTCATGAAGCGAGTCGTTCCTTATTCGATTAGTACGGATGTCTATGCGAAATTGGCAAAAAATTATGAAGTTATCGGGTATTGATAGACATTCATCAAGGATGTGTTAGTTGTTAGAGGTGTCTTATGTTCTAATAAAAGAAAACAAATGTTGTGGCATTGTTCTTAATAATAAAATTGATATTTTCATCCATCGTCGTCGTTAATATTTTTACCCTAGCCCATAGGGGTATATTGACATTAGGTTTGTAACATTGAGATATAATTTCGCAATATACCTCAAAGTATGAAAAGACTAGTGTCCCCGCTCAACCTAGCCCTCCTAGAAGTACCCAAGAGCTTAATAAACTTGTTGATAAGCTAACATCTGATTTTAACCAATCACTGTCATCCACTTGTCCACTAAGGGAATCTAGAGGGAAACAAAAACCTCCATGGAGGTCTGAGAATCTGGGAATGCTTGGGCAGAAATGTAGAAAACTTTTCAATAAAGCTAAAAGTTTGAACGAATCCTCTTACTGGATCACCTACAAAGAGACCTTTTTAATATACAAAAAGGAACTGAGGAAGTCTAATCCTGGAGAATCTTCTGTGATAAAATAGAGGAGAATTCCGAAGCGTCTAGACTCCGAAAAATCCTTTCAACTAGTCCAACTGTTCCAAGCTATCTAAAAAAAAAAAATGGCACCTGGACGACCTCAAGCAAAGAATCCATAGAGCTAATAATGGACACCCATATCCCAGGTAGCTCACAGGAAGCTTTCCAAGACGACATCAATAAAACCAATCTATTGACCGGCAACTTACAAGATCTTATTAAAAAAGATAAACTACTTTGGGCAATACATAGCTTCAAACCCTTTAAATCCGCGGGACCCGACGGCATTGTACCAGACGAGCTGCAGCGCACTTTGGATGTCATCCTACCATGGGTGGAAGCCATCTTTAGGGGCTGCATCGAGCTGATCTATATTCTCAAGGTTTGGAGAGAAGTGAAAGTTGTATTCATACCCAAATCTGGTAAAAGTTCTCACGTCAATCCGAACGACCTAAGACCTATAAGCTTATCATTATTCTTCCTGAAAACCCTGGAATGACTGGTTGATATTCATCTTCGCAGAAGCATTGATGTAAATCAGCTATCTGCATCCCAACATGCGTACTGCAAGGGAAAATCTGTAGAAACAGCCCTGCACACATTAGTGCGTATTATTGAAAAGTCGTTATGCTGCAAGGAGAATAGGTACTATGGTTGCATTCCTGGACATCAAAGGCGCTTTTAACAACATTAATTCGGGAGCGATTATTAAGGCGCTAACATGTCTGAAAGTTGATCACTCAATTGGAATGCTGATTACATTGCTATTGTGGTGCTTCGAAAAGAAGACATGTCAGCAGAGGGACCCCTTAAGGTGGGGTCCTGTCCCCTCTTCTCTGGAACTTAGTGGTAAACGAGCTTTTACTTATCGTGGAAGCAGGTGGATGCCACGTTATTAGCTACGCGGATGACGTCGCTATCGCTATCTCAGGGAAACACCTGAATATACTCAAGGAGCTTCTCCAAAACGCACTACATAGACTTTCCAAATGGGCGGTCAGTTGTGGAATGGGTGTCAACCCCCCGAACTGGTCCTATTGACCCCCCGTCACTAAAGGGAATCGAACTAGTCTTCTCAGACAAGAAAGAGTATAAAAAGCGACGGTAGCACTTTATTCCTGCAAGAAACCCATAGGCTTAAAATGGGGAATGAAACCTCGTAACATGCATTGGCTCTATGTATCGGTTATAAATCTATAGTACCGATACTTCTTTATGGATTAGTAGTACGGTGGACAGCACTAGAGATAGGATTAAACTGCAAAAAACTAGCCAAAGTGCAGAGAACTGCTTATCTGTGCATCGATGGTGCACTCCGTATAACACCCTCAGTGGCACTAGGCATTCTTTATCACCTGCTACCCCTTGATATTTTCGGCAAGCAAATGGCAGCTAACTTAGCCATGCGTCTTAAAGCCATCCAAACGGCGGTCAAATATTAAATATAGCCACTCAAAAATTCTAAACGAACATAAAAATATTCCTGAAAACACCCTTACCGGGTTAAACTTTGATAAGAGTTTCCGGGTCACAATCCCAGACAGAACGAACAACGAACCTGTGCTAAACGACTCGATCCACGTTTATACCGATGGCTCAAAAACAAATGACGGAGTGGGTGCTGGTGTCTTCTCCGACAGGCAAAATCTCAGCCTATCTTTCCGTCTTCCTGATCATTGTAGGGTGTTCCAGGCGGAACTCATAGAAGCCTTATCCTGGTTGAAAGAGAATATAATATCTGCCAAGGATATAAGCATTTTCTCGGACAGCCAAGCGGCCATTAAATCGCTGGAATCAGTCTCAACAAATTCAAAGACAACCCTAGATTGTCAACACATTTTAACATTCCCCTTTGCTAGGTTCCTGGGAATAATGACATTCCAGGGAACTGTAAGGCTGAAATGCCAGAAATGGAACAAAATTAACAGTTGTACCAGACACGGGTGCACTAGGTATTCCTGTCGCTACATGCAAAAGCTTCTTAGCGCGACATGCTAACAGCAGATCAAACCTCAAATGGAGTCTTGGCCCGACGTGTCAAACAACCAAACAAATTTGGCGAAAGCTAGATTTGAGAAGATCAAAGGGACTCAGTTCGCTTGATAGACCGTGTATCTGCGATACCAAAGGTATCATCACGGGACACTGCTTAATAGGTAGGCACGCAGAAAGGCTAGGCCTTTTCTCGAACGACTTCTGTAGGAGCTGCATGGACGAGGGGAGGAGGAGGCCCTTTCAAACAAAAGGAACCTATATCTTTGAGCTTACTTACTTAAGTGGCGCTGCAGTCCGGGATGAACTTGGGCCTCAACCAACATGCCTCTCCAATTAGCCCAGTCCTTAGCTAAATGCATCCAGCTGCGCACTCCAAGTTGGTTGAGGTCGGTTTCTACTTGTGCGCGCCACTTAAGGCGAGGTCTTCCTCTACTACGTCCGACATCTGGCTGGGAATCGAAGACTCTACGAGCCGGAGTATTGGTGTCCACTCTTTCTATATGTCCTAGCCACCTTAAACGTCCAATGCGGAGTTTTTTGACTAGGGGTATGTCGCTGTACAGCTCGTATGGTTCGTGGTTGAATCTTCGTCTCCATAGCCCGTCAACACAAGGATTTCTTCATCCGCTTTTGATACGGTCCATGCTTCAGCGCCGTAGAACAGGAATGGGATAATCAGGGTCGTATATAGAATCTCCTTAGTAGTTCGAGTGAGGGCTTTACTACTAAATTGCGTTCTTAGCCCGAATAAAACAGCGATTGGCAAGAGTGATTCTTTTGATTTCTGACGATATGTTGTTGTCAGAGTTAATAGCGGAGCCGAGGTAGACAAAGTCCCGTACTACCTCAAAGTTATATCTGTCAATGGTGACGTTCTGTCCAATTCGTCGATGTTGTGTGTCCTTTCGTGTTGACAGCATATACCTAGTCTTACCCTCATTTACTGCAAAACCCATTTTTGCCGCTTCCTTCTCTATACTAGCAAACGTGGCTATGACATCACGTTGAGTCCTACCAATGATGTCAATATCGTCGGCGTATGCTGGTAGTTGCACCGATTTTTGGAGAATTGTGCCTCTGGTGTTGGCTCGGGAGTTTTGCACAATCCTCTCAAGAATCAAATTGAAAAAGTCACATGACAGCGCATCGCCTTGCCCAAATCGTTTTTTGGTATCGAATGTGTCGGTGAGGTCGTTTCCGACCCTGATGGTGCAGCGAGAATTCTCCATCGTCATCCTACAAAAACGGACGAGTTTGGGCGGTATACCAAAACTAGACATGGCTCTGTATAGATCGTCTCTATAAATGCTGTCGTATGCGGCTTTGAAATCGATAAATAGGTGGTGGGTATCGATTTGGACTTCTTGGGTTTTACCAGGATCTGCCGAAGTGTGAAGATTTGATCGATTGTGGCCTTTCCTGGCCACACCTTCCACTCTGATAAGGGCCGATCAGGTTGTTGGTAAACGGTTTCAGGCGTTCACATATTACGGCAGATAGGATCTTGTAGGCGATGTTGAGGAGAATTATGCCTCTGTAGTTAGCGCAGTTCAAATGGTCTTCTTTTTTGTGGAACGGGCAAACGATGCTGAGGTTCCATTCTTCAGGCATACTTTCATCCGACCAGATTTGGCTTATGAGTTGCTGGATTTTACTTACCAAGTCATCTCCGCCAGCTTTATAAAGCTCAGCAGGAAGGCTGTCATTTAAGATTAAGACCGACCAATAAAATCACTTTCGTCGACTTGTGATAGTAGGCTCTGGCGTTGGCTCGGGAGTTTTGCACAGTCCTCTCAAAAAAAGCTGTTAAAACAAATCACTTGACAACGTGTCTTATCTAAATAAGGTCGTTGCAGACTAGGTTGGAGCAGACATAATTCAGACAGACATAATTCAGACATAATTCAGAGCAGACAGCAGAATTTGAAAATAGGAAACTAAAAAAAGGTGGAGGGATTGCGATGTTTATAAAAGATTCTGTGAAGTACAAACGATTAGACATTGAAACTAATTCCTGCGAAAATCTGACGATAAAGATAAATGCCACAGGCCAAGTAATTAGTGGTATATACCGACCACCAAAAACTAATAAAACTGAGTTTGTCGAAGATATGGCTAAAATCGCAGATACAAGGGAAGAACAAAAGGAGATAATATTGCTAGGTGATATGAATATAAACTTACTTGATATAACCAATAATCATGTACTCAATTATCAAGAAATGCTAGCATCAAAGGGGCTCTATAACGTGATCAGATCTCACACCCGAACAAATTTAAGCGAAGGAACGTCCACTCTATAATACATATCCTGAGAATTTTATATGCGACTCGATCTATGTGGGAGAAGTAGAATGTTTAGAAGTGGAAAACATACTTAAGCGTTTAAATGCATTAAAGGGTCCAGGGGCTGATGGTATTAGACCGAGTGATTTAAAGAATAACGCACAAATCTTTGCGCCTATAATCACTAAGCTCATTAATCTCAGCTTTGATACGTCAGTTGTTCCGACAAAACTTAAAGAGGCTATAGTTAGACCGGTATATAAAGGAGGAAAAAAGGATGAAATATCCAAGTATCGACCTATAGCGATTCTATCGATGGTTGATAAGATTATGGAGGAAATTGTTGCGGATCGAATATGGAAATTTGTCAAAAAACACAACATATTAAGTAATTCCCAGTACGGATTCCAGAAAGGCAAAAGCACTAATCGGCTTCTTGGCGATTTCGCAAATTTGATTAATACCAGCCTAAGTAAACATTTCCATGATATAGTGCTCTTCCTGGACTTCAGTAAGGCATTCGATACTCTTGACCACACAAAACTAATAGAAGCGGTAGAAAAAGCTGGAATTAGAGGGAAAATGTCTGAATGGATGAAGGACTATCTTAGACGACGGATCTTCAGAGTCAAAATAAATGATTGCTGCAGCAAAAAAAAGTCGTACATTATGGGGTACCACAGGGTTCAAAACTCGGTCCGTTGCTGTATTTGCTATATACAAATGACATGCTGAAGTGCCTAAGGGAAAGCTTTCCTTTCGCTTTTGCAGATGACACAGCAATTGTGGTTTACCACCGTTCGCTAGATGAGGCAACTAAAAGGATGCAAGCGGAGTTTGACAAAATTGGCAGATGGTGTCATGACAACGGACTAGTCATCAACACAGCTAAGTCAAAAGTAATGCATATCCGCAGCCCGCAATACCAAAGTAAGGAGATTACAATTAAAACGTTTAACTGTGACAACCAACAAAATGTTGATACTTTAGAAGTAGTCAACACGTATAAATATCTAGGGATTACGATTGATAGCCATTTCATCTGGGAGAGCCATATCAATGATACAAGGAGCAAACTGAGAGGGTCACTCTTCGCTTTGGCTTGCATGCAATACAAAGCGACTACCACAGTACAAAAACAAATTTATTACGCTCTTGTTGAATCAAGATTGAGATATGGTATACTTGCATGGGGAGGAGCTTCAGCAACTCATATAAACAAACTTCAAAAAGTTAAAGACAGAGCGGTAAAATTAATAACGAGAAGAAATAGCACACCAAACGCAGAGACGGTGATGAGAGTGAAAAATATTTTCGAGATGACAGGAGCGGTGGAATATTATGATGACTTACGCTTTAGAACACCAATCAACCACCAATACACAACAAGAAGACGAGCAGAGGGTTTCTATGAACTTCCATGTATCTCAAACGTTTATGGCAAGAGGCAACTTATCTATACAATACCCAACATCCTAAACAAAGTTCCACAGCTTTTAAGACAT
Organism: Rhingia campestris; assembly: GCA_932526625.1. NCBI lineage: Eukaryota > Metazoa > Arthropoda > Insecta > Diptera > Syrphidae > Rhingia > Rhingia campestris. The sequence continues at coordinate 42,333,485 of OW052184.1, read as the reverse complement.
ATTAACAATGCAACTTGTAGAAAAAAAAGATTGAAACAATTTTTCCTTGAAGCAATAATTTAGATAATCCGTTTCTTGCAATTATGTAATTACGAAAAAAAAAAATTAAATATAAAATAAAATACATACCTATAAAATTTAGTAGGTTATATACTACACACATAGAATAAATACCTAAGATTAAAATTTAAAACCTGTTCACATCAATGCTAAAATTTTTTGTAAACAACCTTCTGCAGATAAGCTATTATACAGCGTCGCAGATATTGAAACATACTATTGTAAATCTGAATTCGTTGAAATATAAAAAAAAAATAAAAAATTGACGGTCAATTTAATGACAGTCAATTGGACGGCAAAAAAAAAAATCATCTTCCGCCTATACAGACGGGCGACTTTGGGCGGTATATCAAAAGCAAACAGTCTATGTATACTTGTACTGTCATATGCTACTTTGAAATAGATGAATAGGAGGTTTATATCGATTCGGACTTCATTTCTAGGATCTACTATATTTGCCCCTAGAGGATTCAGTTGTTGTCACATAACAAAACTTGAAATCCCTTATAGTGAACCATATCCCAAAGGTCGGCGTGTATTTTAAGGATCCTTAGCAACTGCGCTGCCGAGACCTAGCAACAGATCATTCCGCACGAGTCGCTAATGCTCTTCATCAAGCTTTAGATCTGGATTAGACATTTCGATTACAGCCACTCGTAAAATTTCTATCTCTACTACTACTCCTACTACTACTCCTACTACTCCTACTACTCCTACTACTCCTACTACTACCACTACTACTACTACTACTTTTGATAGCACTATTTGTCATTCGCATAGTAATGGATTTGCTATTGCTGGCTTGTCTTCCGACATTTCTAACTATTCTAGTCCCGGCTCCGATGGAAACCCATTAATGCTTTGAACTCTCACTCTAGAACACGTGGTTTCGACAATATCATGCTGACTTGGTGTTGCTGGTGACTACTATGCTTTTATCACTTCCTGCCATTCCATTTGCCTCGGCGAGGATGAACGGTCTGTTTTGACAAATGGCATGCTGGACCGGTGTTGGTTGTGACCATATGCCTATTTTCACTTCTCGCAATTCCAGTTGACATTGCCCCGGGTCCGATGGGTAGACCTATCTGAGCTTTCAACTCACTTTCTCTGAAGGGCAAGTTTCGATAATTGGCTAGCAGCTGATTTTTTATACCACCTTATTGTCATTAGATGTCGCCTGCCACCCAAGCTTATCTTCCTTCCTTCCTTGTGCGCGATTTTTCGGATAACGAGGCGAGTAAGGGCGTTGTTGAATTCCGTACTTAACCTTACTTACTTACTTAAGTGGCGCTACAGTCTGGGATGTACCAGGGCCTCAACCAACATGCCTCTCCAATTAGCCCGGTCCTTAACTAACTGAATCCAGTTGCGCACTCCAAGTTGGTTGAGATCGGTTTCTACTTGTGCGCGCCACTTAAGGCGAGGTCGTCCTCTGCTGCGTGCGACATCCCGCTGAAAATTTAAGACTCTGCGAGACGGAGTATTGGTGTCCATTCATTCTACATTTCCTAGCTATCTTAAACGTCCAATGCGGAGTTTTTTTTGGCCAGTAGTATGTTGCTATGAGCAGAAAAAGCGACTATTCGGATGCGGATTTGTTATAAGTGCCAGACTTAGGCAAGAAGTCTTATGTTTCCAAGACATTAGCGAACGCATAGTAACAATCCGCATCAAGGCCAAATTCGCCAACAGAAGCCTTATATGCGCTCACGCTCCGACGGAAGAAAAAGATGATATAGCTAAGGATTGCTTCTACGAGCTCCTCGACAAAACCTATGAGCGACTACCGAAGTTCAATGTTAAAATCGTGCTGGGAGATTTTAACGCAAAGGTAGGAAGAGAAGACATCTCTAAAAGTATTGTCGGAAAATATAGCCTACACGACAACACGTCTGGTAACGGACTTAGGCTAATTGATTTCGCTACGGAACGAAATGCCACTATAGCCAGCACACGGTTTCCTCACCTCGATATCCATAAGGGGACATGGCGGTCTCCAGATCAACGAACGGTCAACCAAATTGATCACATTGCGATAGATAAGAGGCACGCATCCAGTATTTTGGATGTCCGAACATTCCGAGGAGCTAACATCGACTCGGATCACTACCTTGTAGCAGCCAAGGTAAGAATGCGGATATCCACCACGCCACAACAATCCAGAAATACTGTGAAAAAATTTAATGTCGGAAGACTGCAATCGCAAGAGACCGCCAAGACCTTCGCACAACGCGTATCCCTTAACCTCTCGATTAACACCATACCACCAGCATCGAATGTCGAAGAGCAATGGCAACGATGCAAACAGGCCATTAGATCAGCCGCAACTGATGTGCTAGGTTTCTCGCGCCCACCAGCAAGAAACCCCTTGTTTGATGAGGAATGCCGACAGATGCTCGCAGCCAAGAACGAGGCCTACAAGGCTAAGCTGCAGGTGAAGACGAGAGCTGCCATTGAGCTCTATAGGCAAAGAAGAAGGGAAGAACATCGGCTTTTCAGCAAGAAGAAAAAAGAGCAAGAAAAGCGCGAGAGGTGCCACTCCAGGAACGATGTTCGCAAGTTTTACCAAAGTGTAAAACGTCAAAGCCAAGGATACAAGGCTTGAACAGAATCCTGTCGAGATGAACAAGGAAATATTGTAGTTGAGACACAGTCGATGCTGAGGATATGGAAGAACCACTACTGCAGACTGTTAAACGGCGATGACGAACAACATTCGGCTGTCAGGCAGAACGAACCATTCAATATTGGCAACGACAGCGAAAACTGCCAACCACCCGACCTGAGTGAAGTGAGGATAGCAATATCTAAACTCAAGCTTAATAAGGCTGCCGGAAATGACGGCCTTCCCGCTGAGCTTTATAAGGCCGGCGGAGATGACCAACTCATAAGCCAAATCTGGTCGGATGAAAATATGCCTGAAGAATGGAACCTCAGCATCGTTTGCCCGATCCACAAAAAAAGGAGACCCTATGAACTGCGCCAACTACAGAGGCATAAGTCTCCTCAACATCGCCTGCAAGATCCTATCTGCCGTAATATGTGAACGCCTGAAACCGTTTACCAACAACCTGATTGGCCCTTATCAGTGTGGTTTTAGGCCAGGAAAGTCCACAACCGATCAAATTTTCACACTTCGGCAGATCCTGGAAAAAACTCAAGAAGTCCAAATCGATACCCACCACCTATTCATCGATTTCAAAGCCGCATATGACAGCATTTATAGAGACGAACTGTACAGAGCCATGTCTAGTTTTGGTATACCGCCCAAACTCGTCCGTTTGTGTAGGATGACGATAGAAAATTCTCGCTGCACTATCAGGGTCGGAAACGACCTCACCGACACATTCGATACCAAAAGAGTTTAGGCAAGGCGGTGGCTGTCATGTGACTTCTTTAATCGACCGTATCGAAAGCGGATGAAGAAATCCTTGGTAGGAGAGGAAAATTCTTCGAAAAATCTTCGGTCCCGTTTGCGTTGACGGGCTATGGAGACGAAGATTCAATCAAGAACTATACGAGCTGTACAGCGACATGCCCCTGGTCAAAAAACTCCGCATTGGACGTTTAAGATGGCTAGGACATGTAGAACGAATGGACACCAATACTCCGGCTCGCAGAGTCTTCGATTCCCAGCCAGACGTCGGACGCAGTAGAGGAAGACCTCGCCTTAAGTGGCGCGCACAAGTGGAAACCGACCTCAACCAACTTGGAGTGCGCAACTGGAGGCAGTTAGCTAAGGACCGGGCTAATTGGAGAGGCATGTTGGTTGAGGCCCAGGTTCATTCCGGTCTGTAGCGCCACTTAAGTAAGTAAGTATGTTGCTGTACAGCTCTTTTAGTTCTTGGTTGAATCTTCGTCTCCATAGCTCCGTAGAAGATTTTTCGAAGAATTTTCCTCTTGAATCGACCACTTCCGCTTTTGACACGGTCCATCCTTCAGCGCTGAACAGGGTCTTATACAGGATCTCCTTAGTAGTTCGAATGAGGGCGTTACTACTAAATTACCTTCTTAGCCCGAAAAAACCGGCGGTTGATAAGAGTAATTCTTCGTTTAATTTCTTACGGGATGGTGTCGTCAGGGTTATTAGCGAAGCGGAGCTAAGGTAGAGAAAATCCAAAGTTTTATCTGTCAATGGTGATGTTCTGTCCAATTCGTCGATGTTGTATGACCATTCCTAACCAAACTAAAAATATAAAACCGAATCTAGATCTTGCGTTGCGATTCTTTCCCACTCAAATAGAAGAGAATTGTTACAGTATCATCAAAATTGCCCTCAGATGTACCGCATTACTTATGGGACCATTCAAAATGCCCGACTCCATCCAATCATTGCTCCTCCCTTCCAAAACTATTTCATTATCCTCCGATGCTCCATATACCGATGGAGCACCGATGTTATTCTCTACCACAATTGGAGCAAGCGTACCGCTTGTATAACGAGCACACATCCGTATTCCACATTTATTTGGTTTATTGGTCGTGTGGGAATTCCCCTCCACACACACACACTTACATAAATTCCCTTTTCCATTACGATTTTGATTTAATTTGATTAGAGAATTGTGCGAATGGAAATATTATTAACTTAACTCGGTTAGATGAGTAAATGAATTTATTGCCAGCAATCAAATTAACTCACAGCATAAGTTAGGGGGAGGTTACACTACACCATACAGAATACTGCATGAAATTAGCTACAACTTTAACAAAATGCAACCTAAGGACATGTATATCAACGTCAACGCGTATGTCAATAATCGTCTAAAATATTCATCCAAACATTTAGACATCATCAATACCAGTGTTTGACGAGACCATACCGCGTATTAATCGGCAAATTGAAGACCACAAAAAAGCCGATTCCTCATCGTGAACAAATTTTCTGATGGAGTGCCACAAAAAAAAAATAGCAGTTCCAGACAGATGGATGTGTATCCGTATCCGTTATATGCGCCTGAAAAATTTACATACAAAAATATTGAATTCAAAAATATCTGATACAAGGATAGGGGTGTCCACTGTCCACATAAAATCGCAGTAGCAATTTGTATCGAATCCTTCACACAAAATGCCTCAACAAAAACACAAGAGCGCCAACAAAAAAGGACCAAACGAAATTTGATCATCGATATTGTCGAAATCCTTTGCATCGAGTGCACTCATGAATATTCAAAATCGTTAAAAATCACGACGTGTCCGCCAACAACACCAACAAACGAATGCGCCGGGATATTTATGTTTCCTTTCTGTTTGCACTAGCAGCAAGAGGCTTGTGTGTGTGTGTTTTGTGGTATTTGATTTAAGATTTGTTTTTTTTTTCTGCGGGTCCTGAAATATTCTGGATATTCAGTTGTTTGTTCACGGCATTAGTTGAGGCTTTTAAATAAAAAAGAAAACAATTAGTGGTGTTGGCTCGTAAAGTTTTTCAATGATAATTGAGGACCGATATCTTGAAGGATATTTCATTTATAACGGGTGATTTTTTAGCTGGTTTGGTTTTGGCAACACTGGTTTTGACAGCTGACGTGTGTTTAGTACCTTGTGTCACTGTCAAACAGCTTCAGTTTGGTTTGCAATTTAACCATGGATCGTCTTACAAATAAACAACGCTTGCAAATTATTGATTTTTACTATCAAAATTCGTGCTCGGTTCGAAATGTTCATCGCGCGCTGCTTCCATTTTATGATCGGCATTCTCGACCTTCTGAGCAGTCTATTCGGAAGATTGTGACCAAATTTCGCACCAAATTTACTTTGTTGGACATTAAACCACCAACACGTTTACGTACTGTGCGTAGTGAAGAAAATATTGCGGCCGTATCAGCTAGTGTGACAGAAGACCGCGAAATGTCGATTCGGCGCCGTTCCCAGCAGTTAGGCCTTTGTTACAGCACTACGTGGAAGATTTTGCGGAAGGATTTGGGCGTAAAGCCTTTTAAGATACAGCTGGTGCAAGAACTAAAGCCAGCCGACCTACCACAAAGCCGAATTTTTGGTGAATGGGCTCTTGGAAAGCTGGCCGAGGATCCGCTTTTTTATCGAAAAATTGTGTTCAGCGATGAGGCTCATTTTTGGTTGAATGGGTACGTAAATAAGCAAAATTGCCGCATTTGGAGTGAAGATCAGCCAGAAGCATTGCAACAGCTACCAATGCATCCCGAAAAAGCCACTGTTTGGTGCGGTTTATGGGCCGGCGGCATTATTGGGCCATATTTCTTCAAAGAAGATGCGAATCGCAGCGTTACTGTCAATGGTGAACGCTACCGAGCGATGATAACAAACTTTTTTTTGCCCGAAATGGAAGTTCTTGACTTGCATGATATGTGGTTTCAACAAGACGGTGCCACATGCCACACAGCACGCGAAACAATGGCGCAATTGCGAGGCGAGTTTGGTGAACAGTTAATTTCACGTTTCGGGCCGGTCAATTGGCCGCCTAGATCGTGCGATTTGACACCATTAGATTATTTTTTGTGGGGGTATGTCAAGGCTAATGTCTATAGGGACAAGCCCGCTTCGATTGACGCACTGGAAGCCAACATCCATGCATTCATTCGTGAGATACCGGCCGATATGTGTGAAAGAGTATGCCAAAATTGGACTCAGCGGATGGGCTACCTGAGATGCAGCCGCGGTCAACATTTGCATGAAATTATCTTTAAACATTAAATTGCAAGGTTCAAACTATCGATTCAAATAAATATTTCATTCATTTTTTTCGATTTTTTGTGTTTTTTTTTTTAAAAAGTTCTAAACCTCTTAAAAAATCACCCGTTAGTAGCTGAGAAGAGCAAACTTTACGCAAATAGTATACATTTCTAAGAATACATCGGAAATACTGTCTAAGTAAAAACTCATTCTATAATCAATGATTAATCCCAAATATTTGAATTCTTTAACAATTTCTATCTTAAAACATTTATCATTGCAGTTCGTTGAATCAGTGAAAGTGGAAGATGTAACCACAGAATTACAGGTGCACTTAAAAAGTTAAAATTTTTGACACTCAGTAGCATGGAAAAAGAGATCACCATCAATAATCTTTTGCCCAGACAAATTAAAAAACCTTGCCTTAGTCTTAGAACTTATCATCAATTTGTGCTCTGCAAACCAGACTCTTAACAAGCTGAGATCCCAATTTATATCAGATATAAGATTAAGACAGCTATCTGTACCATAAGTAAAGCCCACATCATCTGCAAAAGCTGTCAATAAACCTTTAAAGGACAAGCTGAACAACGAATTGATGTAAACCAAGAAAACGATTGGTCCCAAAACCGAACCTTGTGGAACTCCCAAATCTATTGGCTTTATATCACTTCTGATATCACCACTCTTTGGGTTCTATCTTTTAAGTAAGATCTAAACCACATCACATATGAAACCTCGAAACCCAGCGCTTTCAAGTTTGCCAATCAATATTTCGTGGTTAACCATGTCAAAGGCTTTTGATATGTCAACAAATAATGCGGCTGTATTCTTTTTTCTATCCAGGCTAACAAATAGTTGAGAACAGGAATGTAACAAGGCATCTTTGGTTGATTTATTACATTGAAATCCAAACTGAACCTCACTAAGAAAACTTGTTCTAGTTAAAAAACTGACCATTCTACTTTTTACGGCTTTTTCAAAAATCTTACTTATTGAGGGTAAGAGTGATATAGGCCTATAGTTACTTAGTTCACTAGTTGAGCCGTTCTTAAAAAGTGGTAGAATGTTGGCACATTTAAGTGCATCAGGGAATACTCCAGAAAAAATAAATAAAATAAGACGTCAATTATAAAACAAGCTATATTTTTTAAATAAACATTACAAATACCATCTGTTTGAAAACCAATTAAACTAATTTTGTTATTTATGTTAAGTTACATTTATATTTTGAGTCGGTATATTTTGTTTAAATAATGACATGTTTCAGTCATTTCATTCGCCAATACCTATTCTTATTACATATTTAAATATTGTTTGCCTCACTGTACATTAATGTTAAATTCTGTTAATTAAATTTAAAATCCATGTCGAACCATTGTGCAGTTGCAGTGCAAGAACAATTTACACGCAATTATCACACCACTCGAAACTGGATTTGGGCTATATGCATTGTTAGTGCATATTTTTTGCATTCCCTTTTGTGCGTGTATTCGTTCTACCACTGCTGCTACACTCGACTGCGACGAACGATCACTTTGATCGTGTTCGCCCACTACATAGCATCTCTAAACCAATTCACCAGATAAGTAATTTAAGCACTAAGCACATATTATATATCTTATATCATATTGTTACTATTATCGTGTATGCTAATAAACCTATATTATTTATACTACCAAAATTCAATTCGAATGTTCACAAAACCGATCATCGTTGGTAATATAATCTGTTCGTTTCGCAACATAAAATTGGTCCTTCGAATCCGAATTAATAATTCGTGAATCGTGTGTTATTCGAATAGACAATCGTTAATTCCACGTGTGAATTGTGAAGTGCACTTATATCTAAAGATTACAAGTTCTCTTTGGGTTCTAATAAACTTAAATTAATACTTCAAAAGAGAGTAATCAAGAGCACAGACAAATTACTGTGAAATTTCATTTTGAAACATTTTGTCGTTTGTTCGGTTAACGTTAACTATGAGTGCGTTGAAATTAAGATTGCTGCGTGAAAATGCAAAAGGCCGTTTAGATCGCGCTGCATCTTTCGTGGATACTATTGATCCATCCACATCGGTAGAACTTTTGGAAGTGCGGTTGCTTAAAATTGAGGAAACGTGGTTGGAGTTCACAAAGCTTCATAATGATTACCTGCCATATATGAAAGGTACACTTTTAAAAGACATTGAAGCGGAATTTGCTGAGTATGAAGACAAATATTTCAATGTGCATTCAAAGCATGTGAAAGGTATACGTGAAAGGCAAAGCGGATCGCGTATCGAGTCTGAAAATTCGGCACTAGATCGTTTAGTGACTCAGCAATCCACATTTCTCGAAAAGTTAAATTCGTCGTCGTCTAACAATAGTTCTGTGTCTGTGAATTTAGCACCCATTGTGATTCCTTCATTTTCCGGAAATTATAAGGATTGGCCGTCGTTTCGTGATCTCTTCGTGGGGTCTGTCGATAGTAAGAGTAATCTCTCTGCTACTCAAAAGTTTCACTACCTCAAATCATTCCTCCGAGATGATGCGGCCAACCTTTTAAAACACATTCCGATATGTGATTCTAATTATTTGGAGGCCTGGGAGAAGTTAGAATCGCGGTATGACAAGGTGCATTTAATCGTGAAATCGTTTATACAATCTTTTCTGTCGCTTCCTACAGTCAGTGTCGGTAATGCACAAACTCTGCGAAAACTCACTGACGGTGCAGATGAAGTTGTGCGTGGCTTAAAAGCAGTTAAGAAAACGGATCGCGATCCGTGGTTAATTTATCTGTTGCTTAACAAGTTAGATCAAGAATCTAATCAAGCTTGGGCGGAGCATATAGGGGCGCGTGATCATTGCACTATTATCGAACTTTTGGAATTTTTGGAATCCCGGTGCGATGCCCTTGAAGCATGCCAAACAGTGAATCGATCCAGTGTGCCACGTGGCAAACCATCGACAATAAGAGCTCATGTCGTTGAATCTGCAGTACCGAAATGTCCAAATTGTAACCTTGATCATTTGCTTGCCCAGTGCTCCAAATTTGTGGAATTAGACATTAATTCGCGTCGTACTTTCGTGAAAAACAATTCGATTTGTTTCAACTGTCTTCGCGCTGGTCATTCGTCCAATAAGTGTCGGTCTACATTCCGGTGTCGTATTTGTAAATCGAGGCATCATTCGCTGGTTCACCCTGTGGAATCTAACAACAGTCAGGCCTCATCATTTCCTATTCCATCATATGAAACTCAGCCGACTACTTCGCAGGGAGCACATTTTCCATTGAACCAACCACTTTTAAACAACCATTCGTACAAATTTAATCTTCGAAAACAAACCTTGTTGCCAACAGTATTAGCTACAGTATAAGATAGTCAGGGTAATCCAATCGTTTGTCGAGTGTTGCTGGATTCTGGATCTCAATCGTCCTTCGTCGTTGAATCATTAGCTCAGAGACTCGGATATCCACGCAAACACGCTCGAATTTCTATTCTTGGTTTGTCTTCTGCAGATATTGGTTACACCAAAGGGTGTATTTCGTTTAAACTTTGTTCGCGTGTCAACTCTTCAAGTCTGTTTGTCGATGCATATGTTTTAAGTAAGTTGACATCAAACTTACCCTCACAATCGTTAGATGCATCTTTGTGGTTCCATATTACCAAGTTAGATCTTGCTGATCCACACTTTAATATGTCGGCTCCGGTTGATATCCTATTAGGTGCCGACAAATTGTGGAGTATTCTAAAGCCGGAGCAAATATATGTTTCTGATGGTATTCCACTTGCCCAAAATACTTCGTTTGGTTGGGTAATCACTGGTGAAGTTTTCAATAGGGAAATGTCTGAAAATACGAGTTTGTCTTCACTGCATACCTCTATTGACGTGGATACCTTATTGCAGCGGTTTTGGGAATTGGAGGAAATTGCTCCCGCAAAGGAAGAATCATTTGTTAATGATCCTGCAGAGCAACATTTTCGTCAAACATTCAACCGTTCTCCTGACGGCAAATATGTTGTTTGTCTACCCTTTAAGGTCGCACCACCTAGTTTTGGAAAAACCTTGTCATTAGCAGTATCTAGGTTGCATTCTATGGAGCGTCGATTTCGGTATAGCCCCCAGTTGCGTGACTTATATTCGGATTTTATGAGGGAATACCTAGAGCTTGGCCACATGGAGAGAATTCCTTCGGATGAAATATATGTCGTCGGTGGTAAATGCTTCTACCTTCCACACCACGCCGTTATGAAGCCGGACAGCTCGACTACCAAACTGCGTGTCGTGTTTGATGGTTCTGTGAAGGATTCAAATGGACAGTCCTTAAACAGTGCGTTGATGGTTGGCCCTCCAATTCAACGGGATCTACTTGGCGTCAGTCTTCGCTTTCGACAACACCGTTTTGTCTTCACCGCCGATGTCGTAAAGATGTTTCGACAAATTTGGGTTGACGAACTGGATGCCAACTTTCAACGTATTGTGTGGCGTGAAACTCCCCAGGATGATGTTCAACACTTTCGACTACTCACTGTCACTTACGGCACCGCGTCTGCTCCATTTCTGTCTGTTAGGGTTTTGAAGCAGCTAGCCAATGACTACAGGGACGATTTTCCAAACGCATCTCGAGTTGTTTTGAATGATGTGTATGTGGATGACGTGATGACCGGTACTAATTCGATTAAGGAACTCGTTGCATTAAAATCTGAGCTTGTAGCTTTGCTTTCGATGGCAAATCTACAACTTCGAAAGTGGAGCTCTAACTGTTGGCCTCTACTTGCGGGATTGCCAGCTGATGAATGCGAGTATTCGATAGTTGACTCTGAGCATTCTCTGGTCAAAGTACTCGGCATGTTTTGGAATCCAGCCAATGATGAGTTCTCGTATCGTATGAGTAAACTAACACCATCGTCGTCATCGTCAAAACGGACTTTACTGTCGGAAGTCTCGCGAATCTTTGACCCCTTAGGACTATTGGCCCCATCTGTAGTCTTATTCAAAATATTGTTTCAGTAGCTCTGGACGTCGGAGCTGAATCTTGGCTGGGATGATCCGTTACCATCACATGTGGCAAACCGTTGGAACACATACCGTCAGGAGCTGTCGAACTTTGAACAAATCCGTGTTCCTAGGCACGTGTTTTCTTCTCTTGACGAAGTTGAGCTTCACGGATTTTCAGACGCATCATCGTTGGCATATTCTGCTGTAGTGTACAGCCGTTGCAGACTCGCAGAGGGGCAATTCAAGATGACCATTATAGCTGCCAAAACGAAGGTGGCTCCACTGAAACCGGTTTCTATACCACGGTTGGAACTCTGTGGTGCTGTTCTTCTGACTCGGTTGTTAAACTTTATAACATCCTCGTTTACAACCAAGGCCTTTAAAATATTCGCGTGGTGCGATTCGGAGATTGTGCTACATTGGCTGTCATCACCACCTCGTCGCTGGACAACATTCGTAGCTAATCGCACAGCAGCTATCCTTGAAACGATCCCACGGAATTCTTGGCATCATATCGCTTCGGAATTCAATCCTGCAGACTGTGCCTCGAGGGGTGTGTCACCATCCAATCTCACAGTACATAACCTTTGGTGGACCGGTCCATCTTGGCTATCATTGAGTCATGACTGCTGGCCAAAATCCAATTTTAATTCGGAGACATCGGAGTTTGTTGCCATCGAAGAAAAACAACAATCTCGTCAAACACTTGTCGCATCAATGTATCGTGACATCCTTCAAATACTTGAAACAAATATTTCTTCGTGGTATCGAATGCAAAGAGTCGTCGCGCACTGTCTTCGATTCGTGTTTAACTGTCGTGTCAAGGCTGAAAATCGTCGTAATGCGCCGATAGGTCTGACTGAAATTCAAAATTCAAGACATTTTATTTTAAAAACTATTCAGCAAACTAGATTCAGTGCGGATATTCGGTCTTTAATAGAGCATCGTCAATTACCAGCCAAATCAAGGCTTCTCCGATACTCCCCGTTTGTCGATAATAATGGATTGCTTCGTGTAGGGGGAAGAATTAAACATTCAAATGTTTCGTTTGATATAAAACACCCTATCATTCTTCCTAACTATAACAATATATGTTCTCTTATCATCACAGATATTCACAACAACTATATGCATCCTGGAGTATCAGAGACCTTTGCAATCGTTAGACAGCGATACTGGATTTTGGGTAGCCGAAATGTCATACGAAAGGTCGTTCATAAATGCAAAAAGTGCTTTATGCAACGAAAGTTGACCAGTCAGCAGCTTATGGGCGATTTGCCACCAAGACGAATTCAACCTAGTCGTCCATTTACCAACACGGGCTGTGACTATGCTGGACCTCTGACGATCAAGCTGTCCCGAGGGAGAAACCCGAGATTATCAAAAGCATACATAGCGCTCTTTATATGCATGTGTACGAAGGCCATTCATCTTGAGGTTGTAAGTGACCTTACCACTGACGCATTTCTTGCTGCATTACGACGATTTGTTTCTCGCCGAGGTATGTGTTCCAATATTTATAGCGATAATGGAACCAATTTCAAAGGCGCCCGTCGTTGCTTAAACGAATTGCAAAAATTGGTTCTGGCAGAGGCACATAATGACGTCATCACTTCATCCTTGGCAAAGGATAACATAGCTTGGCATTTCATCCCTCCATCTGCACCACATTTTGGTGGGTTGTGGGAGTCCAACGTCAAGTCCGTCAAGCTTCATCTTCGCCGTGTTGTGGGATCTTCAATTTTGACCTTTGAAGAGCTATACACTGTACTTGCTCAAATCGAGGCAGTACTTAATTCACGTCCCCTTTGTTACCTATCCGATGACGATCTTAATCCACTAACACCAGCTCATTTTCTTATAGGTGAACCATATACTGCTGTTCCCGAGCCAACTCTATTAAACACCCCTGTCAATCGTCTCACACGTTGGAATCACCTGCAGAGTATGGTACAAGGATTTTGGAAGCGATGGCAAACTGAGTACTTAACCACACTTCAGACACGGTCGAAGTGGCAGCAACCGACTACGTGTTTGAAGCAAGGTGACATAGTGGTCATAAAGGAACCTAATCTTCCACCTACCAAATGGCTTCTTGGTAAAATTGAGTCGGTTACACCAGGTCCAGATTCTAAGGTTCGAGTCGTTACTGTCAAAACCAGCCGTGGTACATTTGTTCGTCCTATATCGAAGTTGGCTTTGCTCCCGTGTTCCTGAAACTCGTTCCAGGGGGGCCGGGATGTTTGAAAACCAATTAAACTAATTTTGTTATTTATGTTAAGTTACATTTATATTTTGAGTCGGTATATTTTGTTTAAATAATGACATGTTTCAGTCATTTCATTCGCCAATACCTATTCTTATTACATATTTAAATATTGTTTGCCTCACTGTACATTAATGTTAAATTCTGTTAATTAAATTTAAAATCCATGTCGAACCATTGTGCAGTTGCAGTGCAAGAACAATTTACACGCAATTATCACACCACTCGAAACTGGATTTGGGCTATATGCATTGTTAGTGCATATTTTTTGCATTCCCTTTTGTGCGTGTATTCGTTCTACCACTGCTGCTACACTCGACTGCGACGAACGATCACTTTGATCGTGTTCGCCCACTACATAGCATCTCTAAACCAATTCACCAGATAAGTAATTTAAGCACTAAGCACATATTATATATCTTATATCATATTGTTACTATTATCGTGTATGCTAATAAACCTATATTATTTATACTACCAAAATTCAATTCGAATGTTCACAAAACCGATCATCGTTGGTAATATAATCTGTTCGTTTCGCAACACCATCATAACCAGAAGAATTTGAGCTTTTTAAAGTGCCAATTATTTTAAGAATCTCTAAGCTTGTTATAGGCTCAAATACAAAACTTTGGCTTTGAGAAGGTTCACTACTAGAGGGACTATAAAGTGCACAGTTTGAATGACTAGCAGTCGCTTGTGGATTAAGTGATATCGTTGAAAAATAGTCATTGAATGCATTAGCAATTCCAACTTTATCTGAAAACATGCAGTCATCAACATTTACAGCAGATGGTTGTTTTTTGCACTGAGATTTGTTAAGTATACTGTTTACAATTTGCCATTCATTTTTTATATTCCCTTCAGCTTGATTGAATTTGTTTTTATAATAACTATCACGGCAAATAGAAATTTCCTTTTTTAAATCAATACATATTTTCTTATATTTATTTTTTATATACTGACAGCTAGTAAGTTTTAAACACTTCTTTCTTAGTTTGTTTTTATACTTCACCTTTTATTTATTTATTTATTTCATCTACCGAGTTTTAACACTCTTACAGATTACATATACATGATAATATTTAAGTATTCTAATACATATTTTTCCTCTTATATTATATAACAGCATTTTTTTAAATTCCACTCTATTAAGACTTAAATCGCAATTATTAGAATAAAATAAGTTGAACATCTTAACACATCGGGTAATTGGTTCATTTGCACCATAATTATAAATGTGCCTAGGTGTATATAGCAAATTTCTTACTCGAATATGTCTTTCTGGTGCATATATAAAAAAATAATTCTAAAAGTTCAGAACATTTAACACGATATGAGAAAACATCATATACAAACATTACACAATGAACATTACGTCGCTTTTGAAGAGTATCTAAACCGATAAGCGCACATCTAGTATTATAAGACGGCAATACATTTAGGTTCCAATGCAATTGTTTTACTAAAAATTTAGTAAACGATTTTTGAACCTTTTCAATACGAGTTTTAGCATTTTCATAATTTGGTTCCCAAATAATGGAAGCATACTCTAAAATAGGACGAACTAGGGACATGTAAACTGATTTAATAGTGTAGGGATTTGGAAAAATCTTTGCAACTTCTTCTTAGAAACCCAAGCATTGAATTTGCTCTTGCTACAATGTATTCAATGTGAGTGGAAAATGTTAATCTAGTATTAAATATAACTCCTAGATCTTTTACTTCACATTGTCTACTTAAGTCATTTTCACGAATTAAGTAGTTGTGAAGAAAAGGTGTCGACATATGCGAAGCCGTGAAAATATGGCATTTTTTTATATTCAATTCGAGGTAATTTTCCTCACACCATTTTAATATATTGTTAAAATCGATTTGAACATTAAGACAATCATTTTTATTGGTTATACGAGTATACATTTTGAAGTCATCAGCAAACATAAGACATTTAGTATAACGAAGTAAAGATGGAATTTCATTAATAAACAAGATAAAAAACAGTGGGCCTAAATGGCTACCTTGAGGAACTCCTGAAGTCGCAGAGATGGTTCTAGACATGACATTTGATATTTTAACAATCTGCTTTCTATTCCTCAAATAATTTGAGATCCATTTTAAAAGTTGGGAATGAATTCCAAAAGAATTTATTTTTTGAATTAACATTTGTTGGCAAACAGTATCAAATGCTTTAGTAAAATCAGTATAGATTGTATCTACTTGTAAACCAGCTTCGAAAGAATTAAAAATATATTTGGTAAACAAAACAAGATAATCCACGGAAGGAGCACTTCTAAATTTTAACATCACAAATAAAAAGTGCATACGAAAACAAAGAAGTAGCTTTATGTGCCTTCCTAGACATAGAGGGCGCTTTTGACAACACTGGATATGACTCCATATCAAATGCTTTGACTCATAGAAGAATAGATCATCCCACCATCAAATGGATCAAAGCGATGCTTGAAAGTCGGAAAATAACTGCTTCATCAGCACAGACCTCAGTATCAGTAACAGCCGTTAAAGGCTGCCCTCAGGGAGGAGTACTCTCACCCCTACTATGGTCTCTGGTTATTGATAACCTACTTCAAGACCTAAGTAATGCAGGTTTCAATATAATTGGATACGCCGATGACCTAGTCATCATAATAAAGGGCAAAGAACCAAACGAAGTTACAACACGTTTGCAAAACGCCCTTAAGATAGTCATAGACTGGTGTAATAAAGAAAGTCTCTCTATAAACCCCAGCAAGGCTATCATCGTCCCTTTTACAAAAAGGAGGAAATTAAATCTTACCCAAATTTCAATAAATGGTACATACATTGAGTATTCCAACGAAGTAAAATATCTTGGAGTGATCCTCGATAAAAAACTAAGCTGGAACTCCCACATCAACAACAAAATTCAAAAAGCAACCAAAGCTTTCTGGGCTTGCTGAAGCATGTATGGTAAAACCTGGGGAATCTCTCCAAAGACCACACACTGGATCTACACGATCATGGTCAGGCCCATTATAACATACGCTTCAATAGTATGGTGGAACAAAGTCACCCAAAAAACAACTATAAATAAATTAAACAAGGTACAACGGCTTGCCTGTCTGGGCATTACCGGAGCTATGCGTACCTGTCCCACGGCGGCTATGGAAGCCATAATAGGACTAACACCTCTCCACATTTACATAAAAAAAGTGGCAATTCGCAGCTCAGCAAGTTTGACACAAGCGGAAGAATTAAACATTAGTGAACATCTAAAACTAATTGAACTTCTATCCGAACTTCCAGAACTTGACATGATCTGTGCGGTTACAGACCGCTTACCAAAGACACTATGCTTCGACAAAGATTCTCAACGGAGATCACAACCAGAGAAGCATGGAGTAGCAACAACCCTCCAAACTGCCTAAACGGCCTAAAGTGGTATACGGATGGTTCTAAAATGGACTCAGGGGTAGGAGCTGGCATACATGGACCAAATAAAAACATCTCAATACCTATGGGAAAAAACCCTAGTGTATTCCAAGCTGAGCTCCATGCCATAAAAGAATGCGCAAACCTAATACACAACTCAGGTATTAAAGGCGCAAACATCCATATATTCACGGACAGTCAAGCAGCTATAA
Source organism: Rhingia campestris (assembly GCA_932526625.1). Classification (NCBI taxonomy): domain Eukaryota; kingdom Metazoa; phylum Arthropoda; class Insecta; order Diptera; family Syrphidae; genus Rhingia; species Rhingia campestris. The sequence goes on along the minus strand of OW052184.1, from coordinate 42,315,903 downwards.
AAGCCCTTAGCTCACACATCATTGACTCCAAATCAGTACTACACTGCTTCAACTCCCTCCAAACACTCAGTTCCAGGAACAAAACCAAACTATGGTGGGTCCCCGGACATAAGGGAGTTGAAGGTAACGAAAAAGCTGATGAACTAGCCAGAAAAGGTTCCGAAACCCCCTTCATTGGACCTGAACCCTTCTGCGCAATCCCCAAATCAGCCATAAATCTAGTCATAAAAAACTGGGAACAAAACAGATGTGTTTCATACTGGGGAAACATCCCAGGCCTAAGACAGGCCAAAAGAGCTATTCAGCCCTTCAAATCAGATGCCGACAAGATACTAAATCTACGCAGGCACGATATCAAAAACTTAGTAGGCTACCTAACTGGTCATCACGGTCTGCGATATCACCTAAACAAAATGCGTCTAGTCGACTCACCGGAGTGCAGACTATGTCTAGAAGAAGACGAAACAGCCGAGCATATCATATGTGAATGCCCGGCTCTTTACGGTATGAGAAGAGAATCTTTCTTCAGGGAATTCTTAAGTCCCGAAGAATTGAGGAAATCTTCGGCTGAAAGTATTATCAGCTACATTAGGAAAGTAGAAGCGCTACTAACCTAAAAAGCATCTGACGGCAAGCACAATAGATCTTTTAGGTCGATGTGTATATTACTGCTTAGGCAGGTCAGAATTTAAAAAAAAAAAAAAAAAAAAAAAAAAAACAAGATTAGTTGTTGTAGATTTACCACGCATGAACCCATGTTGAAATGGGGAGATATGTTCATTTAAATAAAAATATAATTTTTCTTTAACTAAGAATTCAAACAGTTTTGGTATAGCAGATATTTTGGATATACCACGATAATTTTCTACCTTATGTTTATGTCCGGATTTATGAATGGGAGTTATGAATGATAATTTCCATTCATCCAAGAAGACACCTGTTGATAGGGAAGAGTTAAATAAAAGCTGAAGTGGTAAGGCCAATGATTGTTTACAATTTTTCAAAACATTTGAGGGGATTTCATCAGGACCTGAATTCATACTCAGTTTTAAAGATGTAAGACCCTCTAGAACATCATTTAAAGAAAGATACAAAGAGCCGATATTTTGAGAAATATTTACAGAATCACTTTGAGATGTAATAACAACACTTGAATGATTTCTGTACACAGATTCAAAAAATGATGCAAACAATTCGCATGTCCCTGTTAAATCAGTAGAGGTTTGATTATTATATTGCATGCTGTTAAATATACTTAATGACTTTTTCTTTCCATTTATGAATGACCAAAAAGCTTTAGGATTAGTTGATATTTGCGACTCGATATTCATTATATACTGTTTGTATAGGAATTTGTTTAAGAATTCAAATTCTCTTCTTAGTTGGATGTAACGATTTTTATCCATATCATTATTAGATTTTTTTCAACTTTTTAAAAACCTTGCGTTTTGTGTTCTTTAAATTTATAAGTCGCTTGTTATACCACGGTAGTTTAACAGAAGACAATATACACTAGTCGGCATAAGTATTTTGACGAAACCTTTTTGTGACTATTGAGACTAACTTTGCTTGGTATCGTTAAAACAACGGTGCAAAAATGATGCGCGAAACAAAGAATCTATTTTTAGCTCTATGCATGCCAAGTTTTGTATTGTTTACCTTTTGCATTCTCTTTCTGCTGATAAGAACGCATGCAGACAAAGAATTTTTACGTGGCATAAGTATTTTGACGGAAACTTTGTGTAAATATTTTAACAGTTTTGAGCACGTGATAACCAAAAAACTTGTGTAGTTCACTTTAATTTACATTAAACGTTGATAACAAAATAAAAATTTATTAAAATTTATTAAAAACCATGGGTAAAACGGCTGAGTTGAGTTTGGTTGTCAGATCTTCAATGGTAGCGAAGTTTAACGCTGGAACGGCAGTAAAAGACATAGCAAGTGAGTTTAATGTGTCGCGTCAAACTGTGCACTATCAAATCAATAAGTTTAAAAAGCATAATGACATCACAAACCTAATGAGATCAGGTGCTAAGCGCAAAACAACGCCCACTGAAGACCGAACCCTTCTACGGGAATTTAAAAGAAATATATTCCTGAAGCCTCAAACTGCTGCAAATCAATGGAATTTGACGGCAACGAATCCAATCAGTGAGCGCACTGTCCGACGACGTTTAAGCTAAGGACGTGCCGTACATATCAAAGGTAAACAAGCTTAAAAGACTGTCTTTCGCAAAGGAACATCTGCACAAGCCAAAGGAGTACTGGAGAAGCGTTCTATGGACAGATGAAAGCTAATTTGAGTATAACTCCTCAAAAAACAAATTTTACGTTAGATTGCCAAAGGTAGAAAGGCAAAAAAGACGCCCCGTTTGTCAAAAAGTGAGCCATGGTGGAGGCTCTGTCATGTTCTGGGGATGTGTTGCGTATAATGGCCTGGGTGAATTGGTTCCTATCACCGGCTCGATGAACCAAGGTCAATATTTAAGAACCCTTAATGATAATGCCTTTCCTTCCGGAGGTAGGCTTATTGGTGAATCATTTATCCTGCAACAGGACAATGCCCCATGCCACAAAGCCCGGATGATAACTAAATTTTTGAAGGATGTTGGTGTTGCCACTTTGGACTGGCCACCTCAAAGTGCAGATTTAAATATAATAGAAAACGTCTGGTCTCTTTTGAAACGCAAAAGAACGGTTTCTTTAAATAAAACCAGAGAGGAGACGATTTCTGAGGTCACTTCCCTTTGGGAAGAGATATCTCCAGAGATTCTTCAAAATTTAGTAGATTCAGTACCGAGACGCCTTCAAAAAGTTATTGAAGCCAAAGGAGGTTATATATTTTACTAAATTCTTCTTTATTTATTTACTTTTGTTAAGTTTAAAATGTTTTTTCTTAGAGTTATATACTTGTCAAAATACTTATGCCAACACACGAAATTACAAATTAATTTATATCTTTTTTGACTTCTATGAAAAAAATATTTGTTTGCCTATTTTTAAGTTTGTATTAGTTATATATAAAAATGAAAAAATAAACATGAATTCTTGTCAAGCCATTTAGAAGTTAAACTCAAAAATGCACGATTTTTATTTCGTCAAAATACTTATGCCGACTAGTGTACATTTAAATGGAACAAATTGTGAAAATCCATTTTGAAATTGTTGTAAAAGTGTTATATACGCTTCGTAAACATTAGCACCAGAAAGTATATTTTCCCAATAAAAAGACAGAAAATAATTATTAAGTGCTGCGTAGTTTGCTTTAGCAAAGTTATAAGTTTTCTTAAAATTTGGTTTAACTACATTATTTACAGAACTCATATAAAATTTAAGTTTAATACATACTGCATTGTGATGTATCGATTTTTTTAATAGAGGGCATAGTACTTCAGTAACTTCATGCATTAAATTGTTGCTTATAAAAGTGAGATCCAGAGATCTATTCAAAGAGTTGACAATATTGTTTATTTGAATTAAATTTAATGATAACAACGAATCTATAAAAATAATATCACATTCTCTTTTGATGTTATATGGAATCAAACATTTGTCATCTTCCGAATAAGACCAATTTACATCACTCATATTGTCTTCCTCAGTTGTCTTCCTACTCTCTTTGAGATAAGACCACTTTCGGTGCCTAACACTATTATTAATTTATTCATTTACGATTAATTAATTTATTTTATTTAAATTGCAAATTTTTTTGTTACGCATTCTATTCAAAATGAATACCTGTGGCAAATGCAATGAAAATATTATTGACATTAAATTTACTTTGTGTTCGGGTATTTGCGCTCGTCAATTTCATGACGATTGCTGTAGTGTCAGTGCTAGTGTATTGGGTGTATTAAAAAAATCGCCAAATCTAAAGTATTTCTGTGATGTTTGTGCCGGCTGCACATCATTATCATTAATCCAGAAATTTGGTGAACTGTCTAAATCGTTAGATAGTCGATTTGCTGAGTTAAAAAGTGATTTAAAACATGAGCTTAAGATCGCGAGTTCATCAGGTTTTCATAGTTTAAACACACCTGATAATGTTTTTTCAACTCCCAAATCTCACTCGGTTGCTAAAAAAGGTGAAATTCCTCAATCTTTAACTAGCCCAAACACCATTGATAGTGCTATACCACCCCACACAACAAAGGTAAATATAACCAACGATTCCCAAAAACCATCCACATCACATGCAAATATCGCTCAACCACCTAGCACAGCTGATGATAAAAAATGTAAATCTAAACAAATTACAACAAAAGTGCAAAGCAAAACAAAAAGACAATCGTCATCATTAGTCTCATCTATTGCTGCAGCACAATTTGTATTTTTACACTTGTCGTTTTTACATATAAAAACTAAGCCAGCTGATATTTGTAAATATGTTTCTAAACGATTAAATATTAACACCAATTTAATCGAGTGTGTTGGTTTATTTAAAAAAAAACATTACTGTTTTTCATATATTAATTTTAAGCTTGGTATTCCACCTGCCCATGTAAATTCAACGCTTGAAAAAAAATTCTGGCCGGATGGTGTTGGTGTGAAGCTTTTTAAGTCGAACACAAAAAACTACCAACAACGCCCGCAACGCAATCGCTTAAGAGCCGGTCAACGGCAAAAATAGATCGATGCACAAGCCAGCGTTACCAGATTTAGCAGTTTCCTGCGATTTTAGCAGTTTTTGATCATGAAAATGACCTGCAGCAGTTTTTTTTAGCATTTTCTTAAATTTTAACAGTTTTTAGCAGTTTTCGAACAAAAAAAAATGTTTACATGTTTTTAATTGTTTGGGCGACGGTAAACACGAATACACGGTCATCTTCAAGAAAAATGATCCCAAAGAAGAAATGCAAATACGCAGAGTAACGGTCAGAAAGCAAACAAAGTAAACACAGCTGTTTATATGAGTAGTGTCGGTGTGGTGGATACCTATTGATGTTACTGTGTAGCATTTTCAAAAGGAAAGGGTGCAGATAGTTATTATATTATTTACATAGGCATTGTTTGGACAACGACACTCAATCCAAATTGTGTATTTATTAAATGCGTATGTCACTCGGTTGCTCTAGCTGTCAGTCATACCAGTAAGAAATTGCCAAGATCCATTGCGCAATTGGTCAAAGATGTCTAATCATACTTTTCTCAAAGTAGTAAAAGACAACGAGAATTTTTACAATTCCAAGAGTTTTTTGAAACAGAAAAGCATAGGATTTTGCGCCACTAAGACATTAGATGGCTATCGCTAAAACTAATACCCCCTAAAAGTTAGCATGGCTTAAAACACGATGGGGATTACATATACAAAATTATAATGTCACAACAAATTTTACGGTTCTACAAAAGACAAGGTTTTTCTCCTGCATATGTTATGGCATGGGGTAATGTATAAAAATGGTTTTTATATAAAAACGCCCCCAAAAAGTGGGCGTGGGTTAAAATGGTCTATAGACGAAATGTTCATATTAATATTACTAATGATTCTGCATCAACATTTTTTTCGAAAAATTAAAATTTTGACCGAAAACAAAATTTTACACTTGTTCTGTAGGCACGAACGAGGATCCTATATACCAAATTTCATTATCCTAGCTCAAAATTAAAGGCCTAAAAATCGGTGACGGACAGACGGACGGACAGACAGACATGGCTTAATCGACTCAGCTAGCGATTCTGAGTCGATCCATATACTTTGAGGTATATGTAGCTAAATTATTTCTCTATGTTACAAACTATGTATAAAAACTAATATACCCCTATGGGATAGGGTATAAAAAAAAACGAATTTCTCAAGGAAAAATCGATCGCAGTTTTTTTAGCATTTTTTTACGCTTCCATCTAGCAGGTTTTGCAGTTTTTCGTCCTACCTTTAGCAGGTTTAAAAAAATTTATCTGGTAACGCTGGCACAAGCACACGCACTTGCATTTCTTCTGCTTTTGCTAATTCTTCTTCGATGTCTTCTTCTCCTTCACTGACCACAATAAACATTTATTATCAAAACTGTGGCAGCATGCGTTCTGTTGAACGTGTGAGAGAAGTATTTTTTTCTTCTTCTGATGCATATTATCACGTTATTCTTTTGGTGGAAACATGGTTAACCGATCATTTTTTTGATATGGAACTGTTTACATCAGAATACACTGTGTTTCGCAAGGACAGATCCACTGCAACTGGTATGCGGCGGGGAGGTGGCGTTTTAATAGCTGTAAGAAATGATCTTTTGTCAAGAGAAGTACAATTATTAAACAGCAAAAATTTTTTAGTAGAACAAATATCTGTTTTAGTCGGTGGACCTGGACTGAATAACGAAATTTGTTTTTGCCTAAGCTATATTCGCAAACCAAATTTAGAAGTTTATAAACTTCATATGGAGAATATAGAACATCTTCTTTCAAATCTAAAATCTTATCAACATCCCTGTATTGCAGGCGATTTTAATTTAAATAATATTCACTGGCGCAAGGATGAGGAAACAAAAACCCTTATTCCACAAAATGTTACCAGCTTATGTGAAATCGCTGTTGTCGATTCACTTTACGCACATGAGTTGTTTCAACTTAATTTAATTGAAAATCAATTTAACAATGTTTTAGATTTGGTATTTGTTAACAACAATGTAAAATACACATGCCCCATGGAAGTTTTAACTCCATTTTTGCCTAATACCATTTATCATAAAGCACTTGAATTTTCGCTTAGTTTCTATACTTTTTCACCTCAAACTAGTTCGCCACAAAATTCTTTTAACTTTTTAAAATCTAATTTTTCATCTCTAAATTCATACTTCTTATCCGTAGATTGGAATAATGAATTAAAAACTTCTGATTTGAATCTCATGTTTACCCGTTTTATAAATATATTAAAAGACTCTTTTACCAGGTTTGTTCCAGTTCGAGTAAATTCTCACAAGAAAAAACCTTGGTTTAATAAAAGGCTAACCAACTTAAAAAATGTAAAAAATAAAGCCTTCAAAACATTTAAAAAGAGCAATAATTCTGGGGACCGTGATTATTTCCTTCGGCTGCGAAAAGAATATGATTTTTTGCACCGATTTTTGTACAAGCAATATATTTTATCTGTTGAGTCTAACATAAAGCACAACAGCCGATCGTTTTGGTGCTTTATAAACTCTAAACGAAAAGATAATGGAATTCCAACCCTTATGGAATTCAATGGGGCTAATTCAACAGATGAAATTTCTACATGCGAGTTATTTGCAGCGTATTTAAATCTGTCTTTGTAGAACGAAATGAATCTACCGACAATAATTATTTCGAAGTAGATCCTATAGCTGACATTGGATCAATTTATTTAACAGAAATTGACATAATAAACGGAATTAAAACCCTCGAAAGTAAATGCAGTTTTGGGGTTGATGGTATTCCCCCTATTATAATAAAAAAATGTACTGCATTAGTTAGTCCATTGCTTAAGTTATTCAATCTCTCTCTCTTAAATCGGGCATATTTCTCGATGAGTGGAAGATTGATTATATCACTCCAATTTTTAAATCTGGATCTCGAAACAAAGTAACAAATTATAGACCTATTTCAAAGATTTCAGTTATACCAAAACTTCTGGAAAAAATAGTTAAAGACAAAATTTACTTTTACGTCCAAAATGGTATTAGTCATCTTCAACATGGGTTTGTTACTGGTAGATCTACGACCACGAATCTAACACTGTTTACTAAATATACCCTTGAGAGTCTTGAGGCCGGTACACAAATTGATGTTATTTATACTGATTTCTCTAAAGCATTCGATAAGTTGGATCACAAAAAACTTGTGGAAAAACTGAATGCTTTAGGTATTCACTCAAGACTCAATAAGTGGTTGTCCTCTTATTTGGCAAATCGGAAACAAATAGTCAAACTGGGTAATTCAACATCTCTACCCTTCAGTGTAAACAGTGGTGTACCTCAAGGAAGTCATTTGGGTCCTCTTCTCTTTATTTTGTTCACTAATGACATACCTTCTTTCATTAAACATTCGAAATGCTTAGGATATGCCGATGATTGGAAGCTTTACACTCAAATAAAATCTGTAAGCGACTGTGAAAATCTTCAATCTGATTTCGAAATTTATTTCGCTGGTGTAATAAAAATTCTTTAACTTTGAACGTAGAGAAGTGCAAAACGTTTACAGCTTCACGTCAGCTAGATGATATTATGTTCACTTACGCAGGCAATGAAATTGTTTTAGAACGAGTTAATGAAATAACCGATCTCGGCATTCGATTTGATAAAAAATTTACATTTACTTCACATTACGATGTAACAATATCAAGGGCAAATTCATTATTAGGTTTTTTGAAAAGAAATTCCTTTGATTTCAAAGACCCTTATACATTAAAATCAATTTATTGTTCTCTAGTTAGATCAATTATGGAATATGCTTCGGTTGTTTGGTCTCCTTACCATCAAACGCATATAGATAGAATCGAGCGGGTACAGAAAAACTTTACCAGGTATGCTATCAAAAAATTAAACTGGTATGATGAATTACCTAATTATAAAGCTCGATGCTTATTACTGGGCTTGCAAACTCTTTCTACTCGAAGGAAGTTAACAGGCGTTATGTTCATTAGGGATATTATATGTTCTCGGATAAATTCATCCGAATTGCTAGCTTGTCTTAATATTTATGCACCTGTGAGACACCTTCGCCCAAAAGATATGTTCATAGCAAATAGGCACAGAACAGCTTATTGCCAAAATGAACCAATATCAAGATGCATCACATATTTCAACGAAATGTGCAGTTCTGATGAATGCGAATTTTCAAAAAGTAGATTAGCATTTAAAAAAGATCTTTCCATATCTTTCTTTTCACTAACTTAACAATTTCACATCCCAAATACTAACAATCCTTCGCTAAGTCTATACTCTTAGAAAAGGTTTTTTTTTTTTTTTTTTATTTTTTCTCTATGATTATAGAGTTTTTATTATATATACAGTTTGTCAAGAAACACTTTACACACTGAAAATAAATATAGTTTTTTGACTTTAGATATGAAAATAATAGCCTTTTATTCAAAATTATTCAATTTTTTTAATGCATAACAATTAAGTGATTAATTATTAAGTAATTTGGAAAAAAAAAAATAACAAAACTATAAATATGTAACATAAAAAACAACAAAAACAAAGATTACTCATTTTTGACACTGTCAAGAAACTCTTTACACAAAATACTTTCATAGTTATAAATTCAACATTTTTTGCTGTTATAAAATATCTTAAACTAATTTTAATATTTAGTATGCCCTCCCTTTGCATTGACAACATGTTGGAGCCGTTTTTTCATCGAATGGATCAACTTTGGTAGGTCATACTCAAGGGGGATCTTTTGCCATTCTTCCAGTATAATTGCTTTCAGTTGAATGAGGTTTTTGGGCTCCCTTTTTCCCACTTTTTTCTTCAAGTGGGCCCACAAATTTTCAATGGGGTTAAGATCGGGACTCTGGGGTGGAGTATCGATGACCTTGCCACAGTTATAAATCAGCCAAGTCCGCACATTTAACTCCTTATGTTTGGGATCATTGTCCTGATAAAATTTAAATTTTGGTTCATTGTCCGTAATGAGCCCAAATTTTGCCGCACTGCTTTTTAAATTTGTTTTTAAAATTTGGAGGTATTGCTGCGCATTCATCGTGTTCTTTATAAATGCAAGATTTCCGACTCCTCGGCTTGAGATACACCCCCAAATCATAACCGAAAGTTTCCCAAACTTTACAGTCGGAATGACGTTTCGGTTTTCTAAAGCAGTTAATGGCTTGCGCCATACTCTGGGTGGACCGTCATTGTAGTATAGCATCATTTTTGTCTCGTCGCAAAATATGACGTCATCCCAATATTCTGCCGGCTGACTGATCATGTTTACAGCAAAAGTGAAGCGCTTGTCCACATTGACCGGCGAAAGCATTGGTTTCTTTCTCGCAACTCTTGAAGAGTACTTATGCCGTAGAATGGCCTGGCGTACTGTTTCATATGACACAACCAAGTCACATTCTTCTTCAAGCTCCTTGGCAAGAGTCCTAACCGATATTTGCGGATTTTGGGTAATTTTCCGCATGATTAGGCGGTCCGCCCGTTTGCCAATCTTCCTTTTACGGCCACCTCCACTTTTTGTTTCAAGTGTCCCTTCGTTTTTAGCGCGACTTAGGACATTGTAAATTGTTTTCCTTGATACGGAAAACATGTCTACCAAGTCCGCAACAGATTTGCCCAACTGGTGATTATAGTAAATCAATTGCACGACGTCAAAGCTTAACCTTTTGCCAGGCATTTTAAAAATTGAACTAAATTACTCTTAGGATGTACACAGGTCAAAATTTCACAACCAAATTAAAAGCAATGCAAAAAAAACGCAGCATTAAGCTACGCAAAAGGCATAGTTAACGGTAAAACACCGTTTTTTCTAAGAACGAGATCAAAACAGAATTTGAAATCGAAATGTGTAAAGAGTTTCTTGACAGTGTCAAAAATGAGTAATCTTTGTTTTTGTTGTTTTTTATGTAACATATTTATAGCTTTGTTATTTTTTTTTCCAAATTACTTAATAATTAATCACTTAATTGTTATGCATTAAAAAAATTGAATAATTTTGAATAAAAGGCTATTATTTTCATATCTAAAGTCAAAAAACTATATTTATTTTCAGTGTGTAAAGTGTTTCTTGACAAACTGTATATTTTTTTCTTCACTTTGAAGTTTTTTTTAAGTTTAATTAATCTTTTTTTCAGGATTAAACTATTTTTATTATTAAGTCAAAATAATCTGTTAATATATACGAATATGGAAGATCAAATAAATAAATAAATAAATATTCACACCGATAAAAATCACCTAAAATGCATGGGTACTGATTATCAGAAAGATTATTTAATATAAATTCGATATTTTTTACATGCATGTCATATACTAACCTAGCACTATTTGGAGGAATATAACTTACAACAAAAACAATTTCATTTATTCCATCAAACATATTTACACGTACAGCCAGCTGTTCAATTTGATCATTAATGATTGGGAGATCAACTACCAAACTGCCATATGACGAACGAACAGCAACAAGAACACCGCCTCCTCGTAATAATCCAGTATTGGGAGAGCGATCCAAACGGTAAACGTTGTAAAATGTATCAAACAGCTCAGCTGATTGAATATTTACATGCAGCCATGTTTCAGTAAAAACGATGACATCATATTCACGCATAGTTGAACCAAGAAAAATTTCCTTTGTTTTGGTTCTGATACCCCCAACATTTTGGTAATAAATATTCAAGGCGTTGGAGTGGGCAAGAGACAAATTCGAACATGATGATGAAGAGGACGAAGCATTTATGATGTTGGTGTTTGCGATGTTTAATGCATTTAGCTTCAAAAGGCAGTAAGCAATATCTCAGAATGGACTAAAAATTGGCAGATCGGATTAAATGACCTGAAGTCAGTCAGTTTTACGTTAAAAACTGTACCACACATTCCAGTATACATAAATAGTAATGTAGTGGAATATTCAAATACTGCTAAATATTTAGGGATGACTCTAGACGCCAAACTGCACTGGAAAGCCCACGTAAAGAAAAAAAGAGATGAGTTAAACATCCGCTATAGTAAAATGTATTGGCTTATTGGGAGATACTCACCCTTATCCAACTACAATAAATTATTGCTATATAAGCAAATTCTTAAACCAGTATGGACCTATGGGCTCCAGCTGTGGGCATGCACATGCAAGACAAACTTACTAATAATACAAACCTTCCAAAACAAAGTACTACGGAGCATAGTTAACGCACCGTGGTACATACGTAACACCGATCTGCATAGAGATCTATATATTGAAATGGTTGAAGATGAAGCTAAAAAAGTAGCTCTAAGACACAGAGATAGGCTTCTCAGCCATGTTAATTTAGAAATAGCACAGCTTTTAAGAACCGACAATATAGTCAGGAGATTAAGACGGGTTAAACCCCTTGATCTATGTAGCTAAAGATATATATAATTAAAAAAAAAAAAAAAACAAGAAATACTGAAACTTAGGTACAATTTCAAACAAAACTCATAGAAATCCGACCAACGTCGGAATTTCTTTTCATTTTATATTTTTATAAAATATAATACATGTGAAAAATAAATTGCTGATTAGTCTAACGACTAGGTGCGATTCCTTGAAGACATACAAAAGTCAGTCTTCGGGAGGTTTTTTAGATCGGGTTAAAGTCCCTCACTATTGCAGAAGGTTCCCTCGCGATAAAACCTCTGCAATGTCTTTCGATGATTTTTCCTTCCAGCGAACCCCCACAAAAAAAAAAAAAAAAAAAAAATGCATTTAGGTGTTGGTGTGCGATATTTGGGTGTTCTCGTTTTTTTGTATAAAACGAAAATGTTTTAAGCAGACTATACGTAATCCATGGCTTTAGACGCTTGGTAGACTTTTTCGGAACGACTGTAAAAGAGGCATCAGAAATATATTTACAGAGGATATCGATAAATATACCATACGATTTGGAAGGATCATTTTCGGCAAAAACTTCTTCCCAAAACTCAAAAGACAGATTAGTTTTAAGCCTATTAAAATCGAGTTTTTTAATCAAGTTACTGGAACTAGAATCTAAGCAAATAGTTTCTTGTCCTATATCTGGATAGCGGATGTAGCCAACCGTAACTCTGATTGGCTCTAAGTTGGCAATGCCTAGTTGTTGTAACTCTGACTACACATCAATTTTGATTATTTTACCTCCAAGTGGTAACCATCGGATACTAATCTCATCCAACCGGATTTGACTTGCTAAACTAATAAGTTCGAGTGTTGATAACAAGACGAAAAACAGCAACGGTCTGATGTCCCCAGGGGAACCTATATAAGCTGCTTCGACCTATTCGGACAACAGGTCATTTAGGAATCTCAACGGTAAGTCACGCCCCTTGAATGGAGATGGTGGCTGAAGAACCGAAAGGATAATGGCAGCGCTCAATCCCATAGTGGATACTGATGGCCCCGTTTCCTAGGGGTATCTAATAAATTGAAACTTGCCCATACAGGTTGGGTGTTGTACTTTGGATTAACTACCCACCCATGAAAAAAAAAAACGTTTGTTACGAAGCAACCAATAGCCTCGGAAAGGAATGACTTTAAGGTTGACGACCCTGCGAAACGAAAAAAAGGACAACGACGTTCGTATCTGCACCTGGAATATAAGAACATTAAACAGGAGAGGTGCAGGCGAACAACGAGCGGAAGCTTTAAGGTACCACAAAGCAGCCATTACTGCCATTCAGGAAATACGAACGCGTTGTAACAATTCGCATCAAGGCCAAATTCGCCAACATAAGCCTTGTGTACGCTCATTTAAAAAAAAAAAATACATATTTTTGGCGCAACAGGCTTGTTAGTACCCTGTGCATAGCTTTCTCACAGCCATTCATGTGTGCGTGTGTACTTTTGCACGATGGCGGGACCTCCTGTGTTATGCCGAATCCGAATGGCTAAGTTGAGCTAAGCTTTTCTTGAAAATTGATACTACTCGGTTGATATGTCAGATCATCACGAGAGGAGGTTCAGTGGCCCTCCTCATTTAGGTGTTGAGAATCGAACCCAGGCCTTCTGCGTGGCATTTCATTGCACTAACCATCGCGGCACTGAGCCCGTTGGAGGAAAAAGATGATATAGCTAAAGATTGATTCTACGAGGTTCTTGACAAAATCTATGAGCGACTACCAAAGTAGTCGCTGGGAGATTTTAACGTAGGAAGAGAAGACAAATGTAGCTTGTTACAATGCGTTCGCTAATGTCTTGAAAACATAAGACTTCTTGCCTAAGTCTGGCACTTATAACAAATCCGCATCCAAATAGTCGCTGTTTCTGCTCATTATAACACGGTCCATAGTAAATGTCACAGTTTTTCATCCTCTTTTTGCCCGGCCCATCCCATCGTATTTCCTGGATGGCAGTAATGTCTGCTTTGTAGCAGTTTAGGGCTTCCGCTAGTTGTTCGCCTGCACCTCTCCTGTTTAATGTTCTCACATTCCAGGTGCAGATACGAACGTCGTTGTCCTTTTTTCGTTTAGCATGGTCGTCAACAATAATATCAGTCCTTTCGAGGCTATTGTTTGCTTCGTAACATGGTCTTTTTTCCGTGGATGGGTACTTAACCCAATGCACAACCCCCAACCTGGAGGGCCAGGCCCTTGTTTTGACCCTAGGACAGCGAGCCGTAAAAAAATACCGATGTCAGTAGCCGATTTTGGGATATGAGCGCTGCCGTTGACCCATTGAGGGCTCCTCCGCAACCAATTCTTGTCCAATACCCTGGCTCGGTATCGGAAATCCCTATAGACCTGGTGTTCAAATATGTCGAAGCAGCTCATATAGGGATTTCACTACCAGTTCGATCAAACTGGAGCTGTAGGCGCCACCGTTGGCTCCATCTAGGGAATTCCTCCGCTGTCGCCTGAGAGGGCGTGCCTTAGTGAGAGGACACTCCTCCCCCCTCTCTCGTTTGCTGCCACCAACGATCTTCCACAGGGGTTTAATACCCCATCTCCAGTCGAGGTACTAGGCACTCACCAGTCACCAGCGTGGAGGTGAGAGTAGGAGTTTATAGTGAGAGGCTAGAGTGAGAACGCTTGTGTGCTCATATAATCGCATCACTATCCTTAAGCACCGCCTATCATAACAAAATCTTTATACCCTATCCCATAGGGGTATATTAGTTTTGATACGTAGTTTGTAACATAGAGAAATAATTTAGCTACATATACCTCAAAGTATATGGACCGACTCAGAATCGCTAGCTGAGTCGAATTAGCCATGTCTGTCTGTCCGTCCGTCCGTCCGTCCGTCTCTCTGTTCGTCACCGATTTTTGGGCCTTAAATTTTGAGCTAGGATAATGAAATTTGGTATATAGGATCCTTGGCCGAGTCACCAGAACAAGTGTAAACATTTTTAAAATCCGCACACTGCCACGCCCCCTTTTAGAAAAAACGTAGTTTTAAGCCAAACCGTAAGGAATTTCAAAAAAGTGTATTTGCAACATATTTAGACAATCCTAATATCTATATTCGTCCATTTAAAGTTTTTTCCCCAGCCTAAACGGCTTGACCGATTTTCTTCAAACTTCGTATCCAAACTTATTTTAGTCATAATTCTAGGCCATTTATTTTGTTTGGTTTTAGCCACGTTAATAACGGTACCTGCCATATAAAAATTACACATAACCTCAATTTTCTCGAAAACGGCTCTAACGATTTTGATTAAACTTTATATATACTATAACCATATTAGTTCCAACAAAACTGCATACCCAGTTTTTTCGAGAAAATCCATATAACAGATTTAGTCATTTAGGCCATATAAGGGAAATTGATAATTTCTCGGAAACTATTATGTCAAATTGAATAAAATTTAATATATATACTTAGGGTGACCAGCTTTTCCAAAGCCAATTTCGGTAAACAAATATAGAATTTTTAAAAGTCATATCATTATTTTTTAATACATTATTAAATATCTATGCATATATTATTTTAATGTATTATTTAAAGACATTAGTTATTATTGTCACGTTTTTTAAAGGTATATTTTCCATCAGATCCTATTTCTTCAAACATATTTGGTTTCCCCTTTAAAAATTCGAAGAACTCAAGACATGACATTTTTATATTGTACCTGACGTACAAAAGGTCTTTTAAAGTTGCAATGCTAAACCGGCTTTTATCATTTTGCCTGGTAACTGGTAAACAAAGAATGTATGCAACGATCCTAAGTATATAATTGTAAGGAATGTTTCTTTTTTAAAAATGTTGAAGAAATTCCACCCATCGTTTGTTGCAACACTGTTTTCTTCCCATAATTGAATCTTTTCAACGGTTACATATTTGTTTAAAAATGTAAATTTATCGAAGAGTTCAATATCACATGAGTCAACGTCAAAGCGATTCTTCAATGCAATGAACTTTGCGGAAGATTCAACATATTCCCTTTTTGGTAGTTGGTTGAGAGCGGACCAAACGTGGATTGAAAGATGTTAAGTTTATAATGAATAGTCCATTTCATGTTATATTCAACGCACTCCGCTTCTATAAAAATATTGAGTACATGTCCAACTTCCATCGCCGAGACGGTGTCGCTTTCAATTAATTTACCCGTGCAGTTGAAAAGCCTATAAGATAAATTTAGTCTTATAAAAAAATCGGGCTTTTCGATGTTCTCAGTGCAAATATCGTTCTTTAAGCTCAAGAAAAAATTCTCACCAAATTTGAGCACAAAATTTAAATATTTAGAATCATCCAAACAGTTTTGAATTTTGTTCATGCATTTAGTATAAAATAAATCCAGCGAACATTCTAAGTATCGCATCCACAGCCGAAAGTAAACCCAGGAAGCGAGTTTTGGAGTACCCAATCAATTCACGATATTCGACGTCGACTGAATCACAAAATGCCTCAAGCTTTGCCACGCGCAAAGTAAACGGGTAGAAATGGGAATATATTTTTACGACGACACATTCTACGTCATTATGGCATTTGATCACAGGCTTTTTTTAAATTCGTTTTTTTTTTTAATTCAACTTAGAACTAACTTACATGCTCGACAAAAATTAATGAAAAACTAGCCTACTTATCTACTTACTTAACTGATCCTCTGCGGGCCCCTTAAATTAAACAATAACAACTTAAATCGAATGCTTTTCGGCCTATAATCTAATTTAATTATTTTAATATATATATATTTACCAAGAAAATATTTAAAACTAAAACTACTTAGAAACTAATTAAAACTACCTAAAAATAACTTAAAAACTAGAACAACCACAGCAAGCTTTTTTTGTATATTCTTTTGTATATACATATTTTTTTTCTTTTTGTAAGTCAACTATCTTTAACAAATCTTGTAGCCACCATAACGGGTTCTCCTGTTGCCATCTACTCCGACGGTCCCAGTCAGACACACTCCGCAGGCGCTCTCCTCCGCTCTCCGTCGGAAGACGTGGTAGATTAGCGGAACCGCCGATCTATCCTGTATCAGCCCTCGACTATCCAAAAACAGGAAAGCTTCAGGCGGAATAAAGCCGCTTTAACGCGCACATTCAAAATATTCATCATTATGGTAGAAGGCCCCAAAGAAGAGACTATTGATCGAAGTCATCGCTCTTGCCGCGTAAAACCGAATGAGTTTCATCAGAAAATTGTCTATTCTGTTTATGTTGGCCCCGTTGTATAGGACCTGTTACCTGGTTGGAATAATATTTTGTGTAGTCAGATACTGGTGTCCTGTAAAGTCCAAGGCAGCTTCTCAACTCAAACACTGCCTCTCAAACACCCGTATCTTTTCCATTTGAGATGGGACGTTGAACCACACCGGGAACCCATAGGCAATCATCGGCATGATAAGGGACATGTAGCAAATCACCTCCACCCTGCTGTCAAGACGGCCGCTATAAAACCATCGTCTTGTCAGGGCAAACGCTCCCCTAGCTCTCGCCAGAGCAGCATCTACATGTCTTCCGAAATATAGATACCGATCCAGATGCCAAAGTACTTTACTAAACTTTTACTCGCCAGTGGATGTCCGTTTGGTCCAACGATCACCAGCTTGCGCCAGTTCTTTCTCGTATCCCTAGAGGCCCTAGACAACGGTGTCCTAAACAGGATAGTTTTCGATTTCTGAAAGTGGATTTTCAACTTCCAGTTGTCACAATATCTCTGGATCTTGATCACAGGCTTTCTTCAGTGTGTTGTGTACTATATGTGCTGGACATCCAACTCCAAGCATCCCTGGGTACAGCTGATTCAATTTGTAGAATGTATTATCAGTACAATTACGCTCGCGATTGCCAAAATTGCCAAAAGTGCGTTGTCTACACAGAACGCAGCAATTTTTCATTTGATACTCAATTTTTTTTCCATTGTACTATTCAGCAAGGCGACAATGTCTCACCGCTTTCAGACATTAACTCGATAATTTTTATTTTTACCCCTTCTGTTTCTGAAAAGTAGCGAACCAGAACCGGAAACATTGTTATGTTTCCATGATTGGATGCATCTGTGATCAATGTGACGAAATGACAACACATGCTTTCGTTTTTCTATTTCGGTATATTTGTGTGTACCGAGGATTTTTTTTGGTACACCGGTACACAGCGTTTAATTTCTGTACTGTACTGGTCATTTCGGTACAGGTGGTCACCTTATATATACTACTATTACAGCTTGAAGCAATTCCACATAATTAGTTTTAGCCCAACTATCACTAAACGGAATTTTCAGTTTTGGCCAATAACGGAAAATCATTATTATTCACATTGACATCGATTCCTTCAAATTTCGGAGTAAACGTTCGTATAAACACATTTCGACATTATTTATATCATTTTTAGCATCAATAATTAAAATGCGTACTATTTGATCTAACGCCCAACTCGCTGTGAAAGAGAAAGTTGCGTACGACCCAGTCGTGCACCCACCACTCGTTTTAAAAATGGACACGAAATTATTTTCTAGAAGCGTTACGCGGTGGTTGTTTTTTAAACTTCATTCTCTTAAAATGTTTAGCACTTTCAATCACCTGTTTTACCGTAACCAAATTACAATTTACACGAGTTTTTGTTTTTATTTTTGACACAGAGTCATGGGAATTGAAAGCAGTTCGGATGATTGCATGTCCATCTGCTTTTGTTGTGGCTCTATAACTTCCACCTTTTATGTTTCTTCCATACGTTTCTATGTTTCGCAAATATTTGCATACTAGATTTTGACTTCTGTTAATTTTTTTCGCAATGCGCCGTTGGTTTAACCCTAACTTTCTAGACGCTTTTGTTTTGCCATTTTCTTCCTCTGTTAAAGAAATTCGCTACCATATTTGACGTTAACAGAGAAAACACAATCAGATTTATCAGTAAAACAAATTTTTAGTACTAATGACCTGTGCAGCTACGCATCAAGTAAAGTTTTGCTTTTTACGATTGAAATTGATCTTCCTGGCCTGTGAGAATAACGGTAGGCTTTGAGACTATTTGTTTCCCCCAACAATGCGTATGTTGATGGTCTTTCAATATAACGGGTGGTTAAATTTTAAGAGCTGATGTTGAATATGATCCAAAGCTAAACGTCAGTTTTTTTTTTTGCATTTCATTTGACATTTCTCAATTTCAGACTAACTCAATTTGAACCATGGAAATATACACAATCGAGCAACGCGTTACAGTTATTCAGGCTTATTATGAAAATGGGTGTTAAAATCAAAATGCATATAGTGCACTTCGTGATTTTTTCGGTCAATGTACTCGTCCAAATGTGCGTACAATCGGCAAAATCGTGGATGTGAAAACACCAGTGCATGCTCATATAGCTCGTACTGCACGAGTCCAACAAGTGCATCTCTCACCCTCGTCCTTGAACATTATGCATAAAGACATAAAGATTTACACGTTAACAAGGTGCAATTGACTCAAGAACTAACGCCTCGTCAATGGTCAGAATAGTGGCAAGAAATGGCAACAGTGGAATGATCAATTTTCGAAGAAAATCATCTTGCGAATGATAATCCAATAGTGATTGTCGAAAAACCAATTCACCTACAAAGAGTGACTGTTTGGTGCAGTTTATGGGCTGGCGGCATCATCGGGCCGTATTTTTTCCAAAATGAGGCCGGTCAGGCAGTTACTGTGAATCGTGTTCGCTATCGTGAGATGAAAACGAACTTTTTATGGCCCGAATTGCAAGATATGGATGTGGACGATATGTGGTTTCAACAGGATGGTGCCACTTGCCATACAGTTAACGAAACAATGGCTCTTTTGCGCGACAAATTCAATAACCGTGCTATCTCACGTGGTGGCGATGTCAATTAGCAGCCAAGATCATGCGATTTGACACCGTTGGACATTTTTCTTTGGGGTTATTTGAAAGAAAAGGTATAAGTCGATAAGCCAGCATTATTCAAGAGCTGAGATGAGATAATTCGGCACATTAAAGGTATAGAACCTCAATTATGCCTCAGCGTCATCGGAAATTTGGACCATCGGATGTAGGTGTGGCCGTTTGGCCATTTGGACAATATTTTATTCCATACATAATTGAACCATACCAATATTATCATAACAAAAGCAAATGATAATAATTTCCTAAATAATTTGTATTTTATTCAAAATCAACATCGGCCCTTAAAATTTAACCACCCCTCATATATAACAAAGATGTGTCTTTGCAGTACATATATAAAATGAGAGGCTAACAGTAAGGTGAAAAAAAGTTGAACCTATTCAGATGAGCGGCAGTGTTCAAGTAGCTGCAGAAAAAAAACTTTTTATTTCATAAAATGGAATAACTAGGACTACTTTTAATGGCTTTTAAGAACACAAATTCCTGGAAAACAAGAAAAAATCCTATTCCAAATGAAGTTGTTAAACTAATTTCCACTAAGCAGTAATTATGTTTCCTTCTGTTTTGTCGCCAGTACCTACCCCGGGTACATTATCCTTAAAAAAAAAGTAGAAGGACAACAACAAAAAAAGTATTAAAATAATGAGTTCTTGTAATTACATTTGTTTCGACTTGAGAAGTAACTTCCCCTCGAAGAAAGTAACAAACTTACTCGTTGACAAAGTCCATGTACCACCACCAGTCAGGACCGCCCTCCATGGCTAGAGTTCAGCGATTATTGTTTTTCTTTCAGCTTTTCGTTTTTTCAATAATTTTCAATAATTTTTATCGTGTTGTCGTTTTCCACGTCGACAATTTCATAAATGCAGATGGCCCGCTCCGGCTGTCGTTACCAATTTGACCTCTGTACCGCAGCTAGACCGGCAATGATGATGTTGATGTTTGCGATGATGATGATGAAAACGTACGCGTGTAGATACACGACCGTGTCCACGGTTGGAAACTCATTAAAACTTTTTTACAGGCCATTTAAAAAGCAATTTGAATTTGAATCGAACAACAACGCCTCGACACAGTCAGGCTCGGGACAAGAGGACGACAGCAACAATAACAGTCGCAACTCGTCCTATGAATTTATTTGGATTTTAATTTCGCTTTTCTAGCTGAACGGAACGGCATTCTCTGGCCAAAGGAACGAATGATCCATAGTCATAAGTACCAGAGCAATGAGCAGCAAGGATAATGGAAATAAATTTAATTTCCAACTTGACAATGGAGGATTGTTTCTGCCGCTGTGAAGTGGAGTGGTTTTTTAATAAATTTATTAGAGATTGGTATGCCGAATTAAAATTATAATTATTGTCGAGAATTTAATTCATTATCTTAATTTGCGACCACGTGAGATTGATTTCCTGACAAGGGAATTTATATTGTCGGTATATGTCCATTTGGTGCTTAAGGATAGTGATGCGATTATATGAGGACAAAAGCGTTCTCACTCTAGCCTCTCACTATCAACTCCTACTCTCACCTCCACGCTGGTGACTGGTGGGTGCCTAGTACCTCGACTGGAGATGGGGTATTAAACCCCTGTGGAAGATCGTTGGTGACAGCAAACGAGAGAGGGGGGAGGAGTGTCCTGTCACTAAGGCACGCACTCTCAGGCGACAGCGGATGAATTCCCCAGATGGAGTCAACGGTGGCGCCTACAGCTCCAGTTTGATCGAAGTGGTAGTGAAATCCCTATATGAGCTGCTTCGACATATTTGAACACCAGGTCTATAGGGATTTCCAATACTGAGCCAGGGTATTGGAAAAGAGTTGGTAGCGGAGGAGCCCTCAATGGGTCAACGGCAGCGCTCATACCCCAAAATGGGCTACTGACATCGGTATTTTTTCCGGCCCGCTGTCCTAGGGTCAAAACTAGGGCCTGGTCCGCCAGGTTGGGGGTTTTGCTTTGGTTTAACTACCCATCCACGGAAAAAAAAATATTGTTACGAAGCAACCAATAGCCTCGGAAAGGACTGATATTATTGTTGACGACCATGCTAAACGTAAAAAGGACAACGACGTTCGTAATTGCACCTGGAATGTGAGAACATTAAACAGGAGAGGTGCAGGCGAACAACTAGCGGAAGCCCTAAACTGCTACAAAGCAGACATTACTGCCATCCAGGAAATACGATGGGATGGGCCGGGCAATAAGAGGATGAAAAACTGTGACATTTACTATGGACCGTGTTATAGTGAGCAGAAACAGCGACTATTTGAATGCGGATTTGTTATAGGTACCAGACTTAGGCAAGAAGTCTTATATTCCCAAGACATTAGCGAACGCCAACATAAGCCTTATATGCGCTCATGCTCCGACGGAGGAAAAAGATGATATAACTAAGGATTGCTTCTACGAGCTCCTCGACAAAAGCCACCAGCAAGAAACCCCTGGTTTGATGAGGAAGAACGAGGCCTACAAGGCTAAGCTGCAGGTGAAGACGAGAGCTGCCATTGAGCTCTATAGGCAAAGACGAAGGGAAGAACATCGGCTTTTCAGAAAAAAGAAAAAAGAGCTAGAAAAGCGCGCGATCGAGGATATAAAGAGGTGCCACTCCAGGAACGATGTTCGCAAGTTTTACCAAAGTGTAAAACGTCAAAGCCAAGGATCCATGGCTCTAACAGAATCCTGTCGAGATTAACAAGGAAATATCGTAGTTGAGACACAGTCGATGCAGAGGATATGGAAGAACCACTTCTGCAGACTGTTAAACGGCGATGACGAACAACATTCCGCCGTCAGGCAGAACGAACCATTTAATATTGGCAACGACAGCGAAAACTGCCAACCACCCGACCTAAGTGAAGTGGGGATATCTTTATCAAAACTCAAGCCTAATTAGGCCGCCGGAAATGACGGCCTTCCCGCTGAGCTTTATTAAGCTGGCGGAGATGACTTGGTAAGTAACATCCACCAACTCATAAGCCAAATCGGGTCAGATGAAAGCATGCCTGAAGAATGGAACCTCAGTATCGTTTGCCCGATCCACAAAAAAGGAGACCCTCTGAACTGCGCCAACTACAGAGGCATAAGTGCACCATCAGTGTCGGAAACGACCTCACCGACACATTCGATACCAACAAAGGATTTAGGCAAGGCGATGCGCTGTCATGTGACTTCTTCAATTTGATTCTTGAGAGGATTGTGCAAAACTCCCGAGCCAACACCAGAGGCACAATTTTCCAAAAATCGGTGCAACTACTAGTATACGCCGACGATATTGACATCGTGACAACGTGATGTCATAGCCACGTTTGCTAGTATAGAGAAGGAAGCGGCAAATGATGGTAAGACTAAGTTTATGCTGTCAACACGAAAGGACACACAACATCGACGAATTGGACAGAACGTCACCATTGACAGATATAACTTTGAGGTAGTACGGGACTTTGTCTACCTCGGCTCTGACAACAACATCTCGTCAGAAATCAAACGAAGAATTACTCTTGCCAATCGCTGTTTCTTCGGGCTAAGAAGGCAATTTATTAGTAAAGCCCTCACTCGAACTACTAAGTAGATCCTATATAAGACGCTGATCATCCCAGTCCTGCTCTACGGCGCTGAAGCATTCATTTACTCCTGAACCCATTATTCCCACTTCCTTCGCTATACTAGCAAACGTGGCTATGACATCAAGTTGAGTCCTACCATTAATGTCAATATCTGCGGCGTATGATAGTAGTTGCACCGAATGTGTCGGTGAGGTCGTTTCCAACCCTGATGGTGCAGCGAGAATTCTCCATCGTCATCCTACACAAACGGACGAGTTTGGGCGGTATACCAAAACTAGACATGGCTCTGTACAGTTCGTCTCTATAAATACTGTCATATGCGGCTTTGAAATCGATGAATAGGTGGTGGGTATCGATTTGGACTTCTTGAGTTTTTTCCAGGATCTGCCGAAGTGTGAAATTTGACCGGTTGTAGACTTTCCTGGCCTAAAACCACACTGATAAGGGCCGATCAGGTTGTTGGTAAACGGTTTCAGGCGTTCACATATTACGGCAGATAGGATCTTGTAAGCGATGTTGAGGAGACTTATGCCTCTGTAGTTGGCGCAGTTCAGAGGGTCTCATTTTTTTGTATATCGGGCAACCGATGCTGAAGTTCCATTCTGCAGGCATACTTTCATCTGTAGATGTCACAGTAGATGTCTCCTCGTATTTCCTGGATGGCAGTAATGTCTGCTTTGTAGCAGTTTGGGGCTTCCGCTAGTTGTTCGGCTGCACCTCTCCTTTATAATGTTCTCACATTCGCTGTGCAGATACGAAAGTCGTTGTCCTTTTTAACTTTCTCTTACAAAGAGAAAGATATTGTTTTCGTGAAAATTTTCGACCTCGAGATTTTGATTGATTCTAACATTACGATGATAGCGGAGCCTAAAAAAGTCGTTTTTGGAATTCCGTCCGTCGGTCCGTCTGTCCGTGATGGTCTCCCCAGCCTAAACGGCTAGACCGATTTTCTTCAAACTTCGTATCCAAGCTTATTTTAGTCATAATTCTAGGCCATTTTTTTTGTTTGCTTTTAGCCATGTTAATAATGGTACCTGCCATATAAAAATTACACATAACCTCAATTTTCTCGAAACGGCTCTAACGATTTTGATTAAACTTTATATATACTATAACCATATCAGCTCCAACAAAACTGCATACCCAGTTTTTTCGAGAAAATCCATATAACGGATTTTGTCATATAGGCCATATAAGGAAACTTGATAATTTCTCGCAAACTATTATGTCAAATTGAATGAAATTTAATATATATAATACAATTACAGTTTGAAGCAATTCCACATAATTGGTTTTACCCCAACTATCACTAAACGGAATTGTCAGTTTTGGCCAATAACAAAAAATCATTATTATTCCCATAGACACCGATTCCTTCAAATTTCGTAGTAAACGTTCGTATAATCACATTTCGACATTATTCATATCATTTTAAGCATTAATAATCAAAATGCGTACTATTTGATCTAACACCCAACTCGCTGTGAAAGAGAAAGTTGCGTACGACCCAGTCGTGCACCCACCACTCGTTTCATTTAGCAGTCAACAATAATATCAGTCCTTTCCGAGGCTATTGGTTACTCCGTAACATATATTTTTTCCATGGGTGGGTAGTTAACACAAACCCCAATTCTCAAAACTTCGAAAAGTCAGTGTCCCCACTCCCTATAACATGAACCGTAGTAAATGCCATAGTTTTTCATCCTCCTTCTACCGGCCCATTCCATTTTGTAGCTTCTTAAGGGTTCTGCTGTTCGGCTGCACCTTTTCTGTTAAGCGCATAAATTTAATCCTGTATTATTAAAAATTTATTAGTTTTCCGCTAACTAAAATAACTGTTTTCCATAAGAAAAACTCGTGTAAATTTGAAGATTTATTCAACGGACAGCTACACATCCATAGATTACTGAACTCTAAAACGAACTCCCACGCGTAAAACACGACAAGCTACAGAATTATTAAACTACATAGACCTTCAACCAAAACAAACCAACTTTTGATTTTTTTTTTAGAATCTTCCCTCGTCCTTTTTGGCTCTTCTGCAGTCATTCACTCAAATGCCATTTTTTTGTTGTTTTAATAAAAACAAATGGAAAAGTCATTTCCCATTCGCGCACGAGGGCGGAAATTAAAGCACCGCCCTGATGGGTATCACGGCTTTAGAATCTAATTAACAGAACCTTATCCTGAGAGTTGGGCTAAGTGTGTAAGTGGGGAAATTTATTGGAACTGGGCCATTTGGTTATTAACAACGACGACGTTTACACGTAAACAGCTTGTCGACAGCGAGAGCACTTTCTTTTATGGCCGATTAAAGGATTCCTCACAGAAAGTGTGTTAATTAGAAATTCGGTTGCAGGAAGAAGGTGGGGAAGCGTTCAACACTCCAAAACGCAGTTCGAGGACATAATTGACTTTCTCGATTAAAATGAAAACTCAGTGTGGACGATTCGAAGAGTTAACGATTGGGGGTGGGTTGTCAATATTGTGGGGAACAAAAAAAACCGCTTAACTTGGTTACATGTCAATATTTGGTGAACATTTACATATTTAAGGACATCTCTGTGTATGTGTAACATTAATCGAGAGGATTTTGGCTATAATCGAGTGCTGGACAATATTCTGTGTACATCAGTTCAGTTAATTGCGTCCATTTCCATATTATCTCATCCGAACTTGACATTCCATAGTTTCGCATAAATTTGTCGATGTACTTGTCCTTTGTACTTAAAGTTTCCTATCAAAAATTATGATATAGTCTGTTCTTTTTAAATACAATTTTCCATGAATAACGCGTTTTAAATATTCGATTTAGCAAATGCAAAGCGTATTTTAATTAGCAGCGTAAAGTTTTAATGGATTCGCACTCAAAGCCTCAGGTAATTCCCAAACAAAAAAGCAACTTGGTTAATACTTATATTTTAGATATACCTACACAAAATCCGCGACCTCCAACTTCCACAGAGCAACAGATAAAGACTGCAAATAGATAAAGTTGAAAATACATTTTTAAGTTGATAAATGGGCAGCAAAGAGCCCTAGAACATTTAGCCCCCTTCTCTTTTGAAAAAAAAGCTATTAAGGCTAATTCAGACGAAAAAAAAACGTAAAAAGATGTCAAGTCGACATCTTGCATTATCTGCCGTTACCCTTGAAGAATGCACTTGGTCGGTATTTTAAGGCGACGAAAGGATAGCGAAAATAGTGCAAAGGATAAATGCGGAGAATTCTTAAGATATTTTGCAAACTCGACAGCAACAGCAGGAGAATATGGCATTTTATAAGGACATTAGCTACTGTGTTGAAATGTTGCGGTGAAAGTCCAACAATGGTCCATTAAACTGTGGCTATGATAGTTTGCATATCATGAAATATTTATAGGAAAGATAATTTAAGTTATTAGCTTAGTGATATCATTTAAATGTTTAATTTTTACTTGAAAAGACGATAGGGTATATTTACATTTGCAAAATATATACCCCCTTCGTGTTAGGGGTCAGAATATACCCGAGGTAAGGCATGCCTGTCGTAGAAGGCGACTAGAATCCACTCCCTGTATACCGAGTGTAAAGCGTATACAAACAACAGAAATGCATTGAGTACAACAAAAAGATTTAATACCCCAGGTGGCAATTCAGTTTCACTGGAAAATCCACCCTCTACGGAGGTCGGCTCTACGGATTCTGGGGAGAGTCAATTATTGCAAATGTGTAATCCTTTCGGGAAAAGTTCAAGGGTAACGAGGTCACCTACATCTGGTTCTCAAAAAAATATATGCGTCTCAAGGAGCTCGACAACACCAGAAGTATCAGCCCACGAAAAACGAGACTCAATGAAAAATAAGAGCCTAAAGGAAGAAAACGACATTCTTCGAACAAGGTTTAACAATGCCGAACTGCTCTGCGAAGAGCTTCGTAAAGAAATTCTCCATCTAAAGGAAGAGAATATGACTCTGAAGAGTTCATTTAAAATACCTAATGAGCCAAAACCAAGTTCAAACGTCCCCGTGAACTCGGAATACCACACGGATGAAGAAGAACTCAGTCGCGAAACTGACTGGATCTTAAAGAAAAGACCAATAAAAAAGGTAAAGCTGTATCCTCTCCTGAAATAATAAACCGCGACAAAGAGATTATTAATAAAGCAAAACAGCCAAAACAACGTCCCCCACCGCCAATTAATGTGATCGATATTGACGACTTTAACAAGTTGCACACCTTGATAAAATCGTTGCCATTATCGGGCTACCAGGTAACTTCGCTTAGAAAAAAAATGGAAAGTCTGTGTTAAAGACCCTGAAAGTGACCCTCGCAAGCTTAATACCAATTCATTTGAAAATTAATTTGAAAGGCCTTTACGCGTTGTAGCTAGAGGGTTACATGCGTCGTGCTTAAAGGATGACATTGTAAACGATCTGAAAAACAGGAAATATAAAGCCATAGATGGCGTTAACATTGTCAAGCGAGACCAAAAGCAAAAAGATGGCGAAGGAAATGTGATACAACGCGGTCTTCCTTTATTAATACTCACTTTCGATAGAGCAGAAATATACTTAATATTGTTGTAAAATTAGTGCCTATGCGTAAGGACTCCAAACTAGTTCCACAGTGCAAACGCTGCCAAGGCTACAATCATACGCAAAACTATTGTCAAAAAGAACCGCGGTGTGTAAAATGTGGCGGAAATCATCTGATAAGATAACTCCAACTATCTGAATTAATTGTAAAGGCAATCATCCGGCATGCTAAACGAAAAAAGGATAACGACGTTCGTATCTGCACCTGGAATGTGAGCACATTAAACAGGAGAGATGCAGGCGAACAACTAGCGGAAGCCCTAAACTGATACAAAGCAGACATTACTGCCATCCAGGAATTACGATGGGATGGACCGGGCAAAAAGAGGATGAAAAACTGTGACATCTACTATGGACCGTGTTATAGTGAACAGAAACAGCGACTATTTGAATGCGGATTTGTTATAGGTGCCAGACTTAGGCAAGAAGTCTTATGTTTTCAAGACATTAGCGAACGCATTGTAACAATCCGCATCAAGGCCAAATTCGCCAACATAAGCCTTATATGCGCTCATGCTCCGACGGAGGAAAAGGATGATTTAACTAAGGATTGCTTCTACGAGCTCCTCGACAAAACCTATGAGCGACTACCAAAGTAAGATGTTAAAATCGTGCTGGGAGATTTTAACGCAAAGGTAGGAAGAGAAGACATCTTTAGCAGTACTGTCAGAAAATATAGCCTACACGACAACACGTCTGGTAAAGGACTTAGGCTAATTGACTTCGCTACGGAACGAAATGCCACTATGGCCAGCACACGGTTTCCTCACCTCGATATCCACAAGGGGACATGGCGGTCTCCAGATCAACGAACAGTCAACCAAATTGATCACATTACGATAGACAAGAGGCACGCATTCAGTGTTTTGGATGTCCGAACATTCCGAGGGGCTAACATCGACTCGGACCATTACCTTGTTGTAGCCAAGGTAAGGATGCGGATATCCACCACGCCAAAAAAAAAACAAAAATACTGTGAAAAAATTTAATGTCGAAAGACTGCAATCGCCAGAGCGCAACGCGCAACGCGTATCCCTTAACCTCTCAACTCACAACACACCACCAGCATCTAATGTTGAAGAACAATGGCTACGATGCCAACAAGCCATTAGATCAGCTGCAACTGATGTGCTAGGTTTCTCGCGGCCACCAGCAAGAAACCCCTGGTTTGATGAGGAATGCCGACAGATGCTCGCAGCCAAGAACGAGGCCTACAAGGCTAAGCTGCAGGTGAAGACGAGAGCTGCCATTGAGCTCTATAGGCAAAGAAGAAGGGAAGAACATCGGCTTTTCAGAAAAAAGAAAACAGAGCTAAAAAAGCGCGCGATCGAGGATATAGAGAGGTGCGACTCCAGGAACGATGTTCGCAAGTTTTACCAAAGTGTAAAACGTCAAAGCCAAGGATACATGGCTCGAACAGAATCCTCTCGAGATGAACAAGGAAATATCGTAGTTGAGACACAGTCGATGCTGAAGATATGGAAGAACCACTTCTGCAGACTGTTAAACGGCGATGACGAACAACATTCCGCCGTCAGGCAGAACGAACCATTTAATATTGGCAACGACAGCGAAAACTGCCAACCACCCGACCTAAGTGAAGTGAGGACAGCAATATCTAAACTCAAGCTTAATAAGGCCGCCGGAAATGACGGCCTTCCCGCTGAGCTTTATTAAGCGGGCGGAGATGACTTGGTAAGTAACACCAAGTAGCACCAACTCATAAGCCAAATCGGGTCGGATGAAAGCATGCCTGAAGAATGGAACCTCAGTATCGGTTGCCCGATCCACAAAAAAGGAGACCCTCTGAACTGCGCCAACTACAGAGGCATTAGTGCACCATCAGGGTCGGAAACGACCTCACCGACACATTCGTTACCAAAAAAGGATTTAGGCAAGGCGATGCGCTGTCATGTGACTTTTTCAAATTGATTCTTGAGAGGATTGTGCAAAACTCCCGAGCCAACACCAGAGGCACAATTTTCCAAAAAATCGGTGCAACTACTAGCATACGCCGACATTGACATCATTGGTAGGACTCAACGTGATGTCATAGCCACGTAGCTAGTATAGATTAGGAAGCGGCAAAAATGGGTTTAGCAGTAAATGAGGGTAAGACTAAGTATATGCTATCAACACGAAAGGATACACAACATCGACGAATTGGACAGAATGTCACCATTGACAGATATAACTTTGAGGTAGTACGGGACTTTGTCTACCTCGGCTTCGCTTTTAACTCTGACAACAACATCTCGTCAGAAATCAAACGAAGAATTACTCTTACCAATCGCTGTTTCTTCGGGCTAAGAAGGCAATTAAGTAGTAAAGACCTCACTCGAACTACTAAGGAGATCCTATATAAGACCCTGATCATCCCAGTCCTGCTCTACGGCGCTGAAGCATGGACCGTATCAAAAGCGGATGAAGGAATCCTTGGTCGATTCGAGAGAAAAATTCTTCGAAAAATCTTCGATCCCGTTTGCGTAGACGGGCTATGGAGACGAAGATTCAACCACGAACTATACGAGCTGTACAGCGACATACCCCTGGTCAAAAAACTCCGCATTGGACGTTTAAGATGGCTAGGACATGTAGAAAGAATGGACACCAATACTCCGGCTCGCAGAGTCTTCGATTCCCAGCCAGACGTCGGACGCAGTAGAGGAAGACCTCGCCTTAAGTGGCGCGCACAAGTAGAAGCCGACCTCAACCAACTTGGAGTGCGCATATGGAGGCAGTTAGCTAAGGACCGGGCTAATTGGAGAGGCATGTTGGTTGAGGCCCAGGTTCATCCCGGACTGTTGCGCCACTTAAGAAGAAGAAGAAGATATGGCTATCTAAATAAGTTCTCTTTTTAACAAACAATATAGGAAACAAATTGTTTAAAAAATCTTCTTCAGATTACAGGCCACCATTGTATAAATATGTTGTTCTGAAATTATATTGGTTTTTTGAAGCGAAGGTAGCTTTTTTACGGACCGTCGGTGGGTCACATATAAAACCTATTCAAAAAGATTGGGAGTGAACCGAAAAAAAGTGAAATCGTGACCGTCACCGTACCGTTAACTTCCCCCTCCATGGCGTGACCGTCACCGTACCATTAATTTCCCCTCCATGGCGCAATTGGAAGATGGTGATTGAACCGACAAAAAGTGAAATCGTGACCGTCACCGTACCATTCACGTTAACGTCACACGGGCCAATACGTAAAAGCTTCGCTTCTTTTTGCCGTCCCACGACCGCGACGGCTCCATGCTTTTTTTTTGTTATCATAAACAAAATTGCTGGACAAATCTTCAGAACAACATATAAGCAGATCTGTAGTCGTTAAACTATCGTTATTAAAATGGCTGAGAGTCTTGGCAAACGCATTCTGTTTAAAACAGCAGAAATGATTAAAATTAAAATGTGCTCCACAGCAAAGGTTTTCGTGACACCCTATCTCCTACAATAAAATCCCGCTAACCCCTAATACATTTCCTAATAAATGCATCTTGTTCGCAGTCTATGACTTTTCCTTACTGTCATTTTGTAAACAGAAGTAATGACCGCTGTAAGCA
This sequence comes from Rhingia campestris, assembly GCA_932526625.1. Lineage (NCBI taxonomy): Eukaryota > Metazoa > Arthropoda > Insecta > Diptera > Syrphidae > Rhingia > Rhingia campestris. Next base: position 42,284,301 of record OW052184.1, on the reverse strand, counting down.
ACAGTAATTACACTCTTTCTCATTACTTAATGAAATTAATTTGTTTTCCCAACATTCAGGATATTTGCATTAAATCTCTATGTCCTGAAACCTCTATTACTCGTCAAACTAATCATGAATTCGTAAATTGCGAGGAAGAGAATCAGCATTCTTCCAAAGGAGAAATTCACTTGTTTTGCTTTAAAAATGCTCAGCCGTTGCTGAAATGACATTTGTCAGCTGACAGGTGTCTGTTTGTCTGCAAGCCATGCGCATTAAATCAATTTCCTCGTTTTGCCGAATAAGTTCCACAATGTTTCAGCAACATTTCAAAAATTTGTATGAACCTTCGAATACAAATGTTTTGCATCTAGATACACGTATTATGAATGAATTTTTAGATTTGCTTTTGAGGCGATTTTAAGTTCTCTCCTCTGGAACATATGGTTTAACTAATTTGGTTTTATTGTTCCAATTAGGTTGACACTATGAGTCACCCTTTACTCAGTATTTCCAGATTTTCGATAATTAAAAACAAATTTCCATTCTTCTGGTTTTATTGAAACTAATTTAATTTTTTAATTTTTAATTTCTATTGATTGGTTCGTTTTAACCTCAGAGTTGTACACCGTATGTCCACACAGGCTTAGCACTTGTTTGTAAATATAATCGCTGTTTGTACAAGGTGGCGCAAAAATAACCTTCCGATGTTTTTTGGCTGTAATTTAAAAATAAAATGAAAAACTTTGATTCTTCTTGTGGATTATTTTTATTTGGTCTTTTAATTTTTTTTATATCAAGTCGAGAATATGATGTCATGTAAATGGCCGCCGCCACAGTTGATTGCCATTTGAGCCCTTTTTATGGCATTTTCCATCACTTTGGCCAAAACTTCCGGCGATAGGTCCTCACATTCTTGACGGATATTGTCTTTAAGAGCTGCAAGAGTCTGAGGCTTGTTGACATAAACCCGCGACTTCAAAAAGCCCCACAAAAAGAAGTCTGGAGCGGTCAAATCAGGCGATCTTGCTGGCCAGTGCAAATCGCCAAAACGGGAGATTAGGCGCCCGGGAAATGCATCCTTCAGCATATCAGTTGTGGCACGTGCAGTGTGTGCCGTTGCACCGTCCTGTTGGAACCACATGTTTTCCAATCCCAATTCATCAAGTTGCGGTAAAAAGAACTCGTTGATCATTTCTCTGTAGCGCTCACCATTCACAGTAACCGTTTGGCCCGCGACGTCTTCGAAGAAAAAAGGTCCGATGACTCCTCCAGCGAAAACAGCACACCATACAGTGACTTTGAGCGGGTGTAATGGCTCTTCGTGGGTTACACGCGGATTTTCAGTGCCACAGAAGCGTAAATTTTGCATATTTACGTACCCGCTATGATGGAAATGGGCCTCATCACTCATGATTATTTTTGATGAAAAATCATCTTCCTCTTGGTGGTGATATGAGCGTTTGTTAGACGCGATTGGCGGTCAGCAGCTAACAGCTGATGCACCGTCTGGACTTTGTACGGAAACATCTTCAAATCTTGTACCAAAATTCGCTGTAAAGACCGTCGACTGATACCCATTTGCGTGGCACGTCGTCTGGTCGATGTCGACGGCGCTTCCATGACATCTTCGGCTACAGCAGCAATATTCTCTGCAGAACGGCTACTCCGGGGTCTGCCACGCCTGGCAGCATCTCGTGTTGTGCCAGTCTCTTCGAGGCGAGCGGCTAAACGTCGCAGTGTTTCACCAGTAGGCGTTGGACAGCTAGGAAATCTGCGACGAAATTCACGTTGTGCCAAAGTCACCGAGCGATTATTGCTCAAATAAATAGTCACCAATATTCCGCGTTCTGGAGCAGTGTAGCGTAACATTGTTTATTAACGTGTATTTCGCATGTGTTTACTACACAAATGTCAAAACAGAACTGACATTAGGGGCCAATCGCAAAATTTATAGCATTTTCTGATAGGAGGATTACTTTTGCGCCACCTTGTATAAAAACTCTTTCAATAAGCACGTTTTGTTTTAAATCTAAACTTAGATATGGAATATAATGTCCTTAGGGCTGTTTTATTCACCATTGTGTTAAAGCATGTTGAAAAATGTTTTTTTTTTTTCACTATTTCAACTCTCGGTTTGAATATTAAAATTCGCAAGTTGGGTCACTTGCTGTTTTAAAAAAATTCCCTGGGATATTTGTGACTTATGCCACAATATGTCAGTCTCAACTTTGGATTTGACTGTTATTCATAAGCAGTTACGTTTTCAAAAAATAAAAACAAAATAGAGTAAGAGAACGACTGTGAAAATATAAATAATGCCGAATTTTGATTATAACGGGTGATTTTTTAAGAGTTAAGTTATTCGCGTTGGCAGCACTGGTTAGTAATGGCGTCCAAACTTCATCATCTGTCGAAGTGAACATTTTTAGTATACTCTGCAATTTTATCATGGAAAGTCTTACAAACGAGCAACGGTTGTAAATTATTGAAATTTATTATCAAAATTCATGCACCGTTTGTTTCGACCATATTAAGGTCGTCTTAATCGACCTGCTGACTCAACAATTCGTGCTGTTATCACCAAATTTTGCACCAAATTTACCTTGTTGGATATTAAACCATCGACTCGCATGCGTATAGTGCGTACCGAAGAGAATGTTGCAGTCGTAGCGTCCAATTTTAATGAAGATCGTGAAATGTCAATTCGTCGCCGTTCCCAGCAATTGGGCATGTGTTACTCAACCACATGGAAAATTTTACGTAATTTGGGTTTGAACTCTCGTTGCCGAAGCAGCATTATTGGCTGCACGTTTATGTTCCTATCTAAAGCGTTCTCTAAAAATTTATGTCAGCGAATTCCACCTATGGACAGATTCTCGGATAGCTTTAGGATGGATTCAGGGAAATACCCAATATTGGAAGCCATATGTCCAAGGTCGAGTTACGGAGATACGTCGTCTTACTTCCGCAACCGACTGGAAGCACTGCAAAAGTAAAGAAAACCCCGCTGATCTTATTACCAGGGGGATTACAGCTGGTAACTTGCAAAGCTCGTCGATATGGACTAATGGACCAGGTTGGCTACAAAGTGATGTCCGTTTTGAACAGGACATTCATAAAGATGATCCAGGACCCGTGGCGTTGATCGCTCAAGTGACTGCTGTTGCTAAAACCTCGCCTGTCCCCTTCATAGACTTCCTCAGATTTAGTTCTTGAACTCGTTTGCTTCGAGTGACAGCCTATTCTTTTCGATTCATCCGCTTAAGGAAGGTAGGAAGACCCAAATTTACAGAGTTGTCTGCCGAAGAACTCGACACAGCGGAAAATTACTGGCTAAAGTTAATAGACACAAGCACAAGAAACAATTCCAAAATCATTAAAAATGTTTCAATGGTGTCCTTTTCTTGATGACAATGGTATTCTTCGATTTAAAGGTCGTCTTGGTTTTTTGGAGGGCTCATATGACGAGAAACACCCCATCATATTAGCTTCGGATTCGTATCTGGTAAATCTCATCATTGATTTTTATCATCTAATGACTCTTCATGGAGGTACATGCGTTGCTTTATCCCAGATGCGGGAGCCTTTTGGATATTTAAAGGACGTCCGTTCATTAAACGAAGAACAAAAATGTGTGTCATCTGTCAAAAACTTTTCGGAATTCCTGTTTCGAAACACTTTGGTCCACTTTATAAACTATGAGGATAATTAATAAAGACAAGTTTTGGAGAAAGAAGCTCGGAAAAAGCTTGGAACCTGAATTAAAAAAACCAGGTGTGATTATGAGTGGAATGAGGGATAAATGGGAAAAAGGAGACTTAGCAACCGCTATTAAAAAACAAAATAAATCTGTTAAAGATGTCAATTGTGTAAAAACTATAAGTGTTAACAAAAACAATATCATAAGATACAATGCAATATTAGAGTTAGAAAAAGATGATTATAAGAAAATAATGGAGAGAGGAAGACTGAATATCGGATGGGACAGATGCATAGTGCACGACCATGTGTCGATTAGAAGGTGTTATAATTGTTGGGGATACAACCATATAGCTAGTGACTGTAAAAATATGATTATATGTGCGAAATATGGTGAGAACCATGAGACCAGAGGCTGTGATATATCGAACTTAAAGTGCAATAATTGTGTGATATTGGTCATGACTGTAGAAGCTATAAATGTGAAGTGTTTGTTAAAAAAACTGGAAGTCCAAAGAAACCGTGTGGCGTATTAGCAACCAGCTAATATTAGTGTTATTTATTTAAATATTGAAGGACTAATAAACAACTTCGATAATACTCAAGCACTTATAATCGCTAAAAAATGTGACATCGTGGTTCTCTCAGAAACACATGTTACGAATGATATATCGGACGAAGAAATAATGATTCCAAACTATACTGTACAGAGGTGTAATAGCATATCAAGTCAAACAGGTGGTGTTATAATTTATATAAAAAAGGGACTACAAACGCGATTCAAAAAAAAAAAAAAATACTCTAAAAATGGACACATGGTGGCTAGTTTGCTCAGTTAGTGTTGGTTAATTTTCGTTAATTGTGGTTGGAGTTTATAAAGGGTGATCCATTTCGAGGTTCCCTACTTTTAAAAAAAAAAAACACAGAAAATTCAAATTTAATGGAGAATGTTTATTATCATTTGAAAGAACATTCTTTAGCATTTATTTTTTGAAGATTATGTCTATCAAATGTTGGCCGTTGCTACGTCGCAGATGGTCCATCCGTTGAGTCCAATTTTCGATCACTCGTTCGAGCATTTCGACTGGTAACTGGCGAATGACACGCGTGATGTTTTCCTCCAAGCCCTGAATCGAAGCGGGTTTGTCGGCATAAGCTTTTGACTTTACATATCCCCACAGGAAAAAAGTCTAACGGTGTGATATCACACGATCTTGGTGGCCAATCGACCGGCCCAAAACGTGAAATTATGTGCTCACCGAAATGTTCTCTCAATAAGTCCATTGATTGATGCGATGTGTGGGAAGTGGCGCCGTCTTGCTGAAACCAAATGTCGCCGAGATCACGAGCTTCAATTTCAGGCATCAAATAGTCGGTTATCATGGTCCGAGTTGCTGCGAACGGCGCCGAATCGACTCTCCACGGTCTTCGTGTACACTCTCAGCTACGGCCGCTATATTTTCTTCACAGCGTGCTGGACGTGGTCTATTCGGTCGAATATTATCCAATAATGAATGCTGGGTCTCAAAATGGGTGATGTTATTGCGAATAGTACCTACGCTCAGTAGGCCGATTATGTTGACCATAAGTTGAGCGAAGTGCACGAAACACATTCCTCACAGAACGTGAATTTTCATAATAAAGTTGAACAATTTGTAAACGTTGTTCACGCGTAAGTCTTTCCATTATGAAATGCCAAACAATACTAAACAAAAATAACATGACAGCATGACACGACTCACACGTGATCTGTCAAAAAAGGCTATTGAAAAAAGTATCTCTACTTGGATCACCCGTTAGATCACCAAATTCATCAAAAAAAAAATAATTTAAAAAATACTCCATAAAAAAGTGGTTTAATAGAACACTCGGAGAATTGAAAAAAAGTAAAATCAATTGTTTTGAAAGAGCAGTGTTTAGTAACTCAGTGGATGACTGGTCAGAGTACAGAATAAGTAGAAACAAATACAAGGCTGAAATAAAGAATTGCAAACAAAAATTCATAAAACTTAAAATCGCTATAAATTTCACCTTGTGCAAGATTTGAAACCGAATGACCTACCACAACGTCTAATTTTTGGTGAATGGGCCTTAGAACAGCTCCATAAAAATCCGCTGTTTTATCGTCAAATTGTGTTCGGCAAATAATCAAAACTGTCGCATCTGGAGTGATGAACAGCTACACGCCATACAAGAATTACCGAAAAAACGACAGTGGAAGAAACGTTACCGTCAACGGCGAACGATATCGTGCCATGATACGCGACTTTATTTTTGCCCCAGTTGGCTGAGTTGAAATTGGTTGATATGTGGTTTTATCAAGATGGTGCCACATGCCACACAGCTCGTGAAACAATGGAAATGTTGAAGGATGAATTTGGTGAGCAGCTTATCTCTTAAAATGGCTCTGTGAGTTGGCCGCCAAGATCATGCGATTTAACGCCTCTTGATTATTTCTTGTAGGGTTATGTAAAGTCGTTAGTCTATGTGCACAAACCAAAGACGATTGAAGCTGTACAGGATAACATAACACGCGTAATTCGTGCAATACAGACCGAAATGCTCGAAGAAGTGACGCAAAATTGGACCTTCCGAATGGACCATTTGAAACGGAGCCGCGGACAACATTTACATAAAGTTGTCTCTAAAACATACATGGCAAAGGCCTATTTATTGATTACAATAAACATTTTGAATATTTGATGCAAATTTGAGTGTTTTATTCGATTTAAAAAAAAAACTGCGCTTAAAAAATCACCCATTACGAAAGATTATTCCAGAATTTAAAGGAATCGGTGGTGTCTATGTGGAAAAATAATGATTTTCCGTTCTTGTTATTGGCCATATCTGAAAATTTCGTTTGGGAATAGTTGGGCCAAAACTAATTATGTGGAATTGTTGCAAACAGTAATAGTAGAAAAAAAAAAACAAAAAAGGAGACCCTCTGAACTGCGCCAACTACAGAGGCATAAGTCTCCTCAACATCGCCTACAAGATTCTATCTGCCATAATATGTGAACGCCTGAAACCGTTTACCAACAACCTGATTGGCCCTTATCAGTGTGGTTTTAGGCCAAGAAAGTCCACAACCGATCAAATTTTCACACTTCGGCAGATCCTGGAAAAAACTCAAGAAGTCCAAATCGATACCCACCACCTATTCATCGATTTCAAAGCCGCATATGACAGCACTTATAGAGACGAACTGTACAGAGCCATGTCTAGTTTTGGTATACCGCCCAAACTCGTCCGTTTGTGTAGGATGACGATAGAGAATTCTCGCTGCTCCATCAGGGTCGGAAACGACCTCACCGACACATTCGATGCCAAAAAAGGATTTAGGCAAGGCGATGCGCTGTCATGTGACTTCTTTAATCTGATTCTTGAGAGGATTGTGTAAAACTCCAAAGCCAACACCAGAGGCACAATTTTCCAAAAGTCGGTGGAACTACTAGCATACGCTGATGATATTGACATCATTGGTAGGACTCAACGTGATGTCATAGCCACGTTTGCTAGTATAGAGAAGGAAGCGGCGAAAATGGGTTTAGCAGTAAATGATGGTAAAACTAGGTATATGCTGTCATCTCGAAAGGACTCACAACATCGACGAATTGGACAGTACGTCACCATTGACAGATACAACTTTGAGGTAGTACGGGACTTTGTATACCTCGGCTCCGCTATTAACTCTGACAAAAACTTCTCGTCAGAAATTAAACGAAGAATTACTCTTGCCAACCGCTGTTTCTTCGGGCTAAGAAGGCAATTTAGTAGTAAAGCCCTCACTCGAACTACTAAGGAGATCCTATATAAGACCCGGATCATCCCAGTCCTGCTCTACGGCGCTGAAGCATGAACCGTATCAAAACCGGATGAAGAAATCGTTGGTAGATTCGAGAGGAAAATTCTTCGAAAAATCTTCGGTCCCGTTTGCGTTGACTGGCTATGGAGACGAAGATTCAACCACGAACTATACGACCTGTACAGCGACATACCCCTACTCAAAAAAACTCCGCATTGGACGTTTAAGATGGCTGGACATGTAGAAAGAATGGACACCAATACTCCGGCTCGCAGAGTCTTCTATTCCCAGCCAGACGTCGGACGCTGTAGAGGAAGACCTCGCCTTAAGTGGCGCGCACAAGTGGAAACCGACCTCAACCAACTTGGAGTGCGCAACTGGAGGCAGTTAGTTAAGGACCGGGCTAATTGGAGAGGCATGTTGTTTGAGGCCCAGGTTCATTCCGGACTGTAGCGCCACTTAAGTAAGTAAGTAGGTAAGTAATAGTTTAAATACAAAATTGAGATGTAATAGCGCGAGAGATCTGCAACGAGCTGCAATTAAATGTGAATGGGCTGAGCTGGATCGGGAGCGTTCGGCCATTGAAGCGTAGCGGACGGAACATATGCGGCGGCTAGCACATCAGGAAATCCGGTCATTCCCGGTGGTGGTTGCGATCCATTTTCATCTATAGCTATGTTATGGAGAACGGCATAAGCGATGATGATTGATTGCACAATTTCAAATCTTCACCTTAAGACAGTGGATTGGACAATACTGGAAACCCCCTTTTCCAAATGTCGTACGAAGGTTCAAATCTGAATTTGCGATTTGTTGAATAGATTTTCAACTGCGCGTATGACATTCAGGAAAGGCGTTGCAAGGTTTCTCGTATTTGAGTACCCCGAAACACCAAAAAGAATGTAATGCCCGAACTCGCCTTCTTCGAATCGTTTTTTAAGCCCGACATATTGAAAATGCGCTGATCATGCGTCGAAGTCTATAAAGAAGGAAACAATAAAAATTGAAAATTTGTACTATATGAGAACAATACCTGCCAACGAGCGACGATATCGTTTATTTTTAATTTCGCATATGGATGTCTAGAACGCACTCCAGAGTTTTTAGTACGAAGAATAGATTCCTCTATACCTTAACTCGATTAGAGATTCGAGAATAGCTCCAGTGAGAACGTTGTTGAAAGCTCCCTCTATATCTAAAAAGGAGGCTAGAGTGTATTCCTTATAGTGTAAGGATTTTTCGATTGTCCTCACTACCTCGTGAAGAACTGTTTCCCGTTGATCTGACCTTGAGGTGGGCGTGCTGTGATTTGGATAGCGAAGATTCTTCTATAAAACTTCGCATATGGATGTCTAGAACGCGTTCAGGGTTTTTAATACGAAGGACGTTAGACTGATTGTTCTGAAGTCCTTCGCGGTCTCGTGGCCGCGTTTGCCTACCTTTGATATAAATACCACTCGAGCGCGTCTCCACGAGTAAGGTACGTGGTTTAATATTAGGCAGCTTCTAAAAATTGTCGACAGCCATGGCACTCTTAGGTCTTGCGTTCTTTGTAACATAACTGGTAGTATGCCGTCAGGTCCCGGAGACCTAAACGGAGAGAACCTGTTAATAGGAAATCGTTTCCTCGGAAATTATTGAATTGATGTTATTGTGTGGTGCAGTTTATACTTGCTGAGAACTCCCGGGTTCCGTACTAGTATCACTGCATCTGGGAAAGAGTGTGTTTAACAATAGTTCCAGGGGCGGGCCACCCTTGGCAACGTCTCGTGTGGTCCCATACTCTTCAAGGTTGGTGTCCAAACGGCGCAGTGTTTGCGCAGTCGGTGTCGGACGGCCGGAGAATCGATGTCGGAATTCGCGCTGCACCAACACTGCAGACGAATTGTTACGCAAAAAAATAGACACGATTATTCCGCCTTCTTGGGGAGTGTAATGTGAAATGTGAAGTTATTTGCATGTAGGTCAACGTTTTTTTGCTTATAATTCTATATTCAGTGAAGTCAACTATGGTGGCACTGGACTTTGTCTACCTCTGATCCGCAATTAACTCTGACAAGGACTTCTCTGTTGCCAACCGCTGTCTTTTTTTTAGCTAAGAAGGCAATTTTGTAATCTATACCTCGAACTACTAAGACTCGGATTACTCCAGTCCTGCTATACAATACCGAAACATGGACAGTAGTAAAAGCAATCCTTGATCGTTTTCCTCGAAAAATTCTTTCAGACATTTTCCATCCCGTTCAAGTTAACGGGCTATGGAGACGAAGACTCAATAAAGAACTTTTAGGATCTTTACTGCGACATATAACTGGTCAAAATGCTTCATGATAGACGTTTAAAATGGCTACGACATCTAGAGCAAATGGACATTTATACCTTGTATCGCAGAGACTTTGCTTCCCAGAAAGACATCGGACGTAGTAGTGGAAGGTCTCGTCTGAAGTACCGCTCATAATTAAAAACCGACTTCAACCAACTTAGATTGCACAACTAAAAATAATTAACTATGGAGCGGGATAAATGGACATGTTGGTAGAGGTCTAGGTTCATCCTTTACTGTAGCGCCTCTAAGCTAAGTGAGTAACTTCTGTTTGCCTATTTGGAAAGTTTTCGTAGCGCATCTGATTGAAGTTCTTAAAGGCTATTTATATATACCTTCCGTGAACAGCAATAGGCAATAATATGTCATCCCCCTGCATTTATGATGAATAAAAGCTCGTTAAGTACTAAATTTCAAGACAGAGGGGATGGGATACCTTTATCGGTTCTTCTACTGAGATGTCTTTTAGCCGAAACACCACCCAGTAATTTTGTAATAATTGGACTATGTAACAGCAAATTAATTAACATTCCAAGTGAGTCATCCAATTCCAGTAAGTTTTACTTAGTGCCAAGTACCAACGGGAATTTGATTTTGGATGCCGAATGGACGTTCCATTTTCCACTCAAACGTGATCGTGACCATATGCCGTAGAATATAAAGTAAACATATGCCAATTTGTTTTATTTTGTTCAATTTCAATCAAACTAACAACAGCTTAGCAACGTAAAGTTTATTACCGCATAACCCTAAACGTAAGGCTCATCCATATCCGTCCATTGAGTTTCAAACTCATTGTCAAACTTTTCATGGACTTTGACAAAACTCTGTTAAATAACTTCAACCAACTGAACAAGACAATAATTTAAATAAAATTTATTTGAAAACGCCCTGATGTCATCCCCCTCCCCTGAATTCCATTATAAGAGCTCCTCTCACAAAAATATTTCACAAAACTAAAAAAAAAAACTTTTTGCATATTTCCAAAACCGTTAAGGTAATTTACAATCGACAGAAAACCATCTCTATCTCAGTCCCTAACTGCCTGTGTCCGATTGCAACAAATTTCCTAATGGAATCGCCATGGGCAATTTACTCTCGACCTCTTTTGTGTACAAAAACACACACTCACACCCGCATGGTCATGTCCCTTTTGATGAAAACTCAAAATTATTGTTTTGTGGAGAAATGAAAATATTCCTCGTTACCATTGTCATTTGGGAACTTTCACCAAAAAAGAGTTTTAGTCCTCAGATGGTCCATGGGAAAATCAGCACAAGGATATTAAGTACAGGCCCAAGGACAATTGAAAAAATTCCCTTGCCCAACCCCAACACAAACTGTTAATGGCTTCAAATTGAAAAGATATTCTCAATTTAAATTATCAGCTTTTGGGTATCCTTTCCCCCAATGTACAACAACAATTCAAATCTGGGTGGATCCTAAGTTGTCGATGTCGAAAAATTCGCACGCACTTTTCTGTTTGAGTACACAAAATAAGAAAGAATTTCCACTGATAGCTACGTAAGGATATTCGCAGATATCGCGAATCCTTATCAGAAAATTATGATTGGCTAAGACGAAATCTCTCAATACACACAAAAGGAGGGGTTGTTAGAGCTGTATGTCTTGAAGGATGTATACCGTCTCTGGTAGAGTTTTTGGCGCACATGCTCCTTGCCTACATGAAGGCAGAAGTGCCAGCCAGCCAGCCAGCTGCTGCAACAACAACAACACAAAAGCAGTAAGCGAAGGAGTATATCGTATTCGAACTCCCTGTACTAACTAGGGACGGTGTGTGTTCAAGGATAATTGTGTGAAAGCGAGTGAATTTAGTACAAATTCAACATTGGAGGAGGAAGGACATTACACCTCGTTACTGGGTGAAATATTTTACGTTTTCAATTTTCAACATCATTAACGTTTGTTGGTGCATGACGAGAGTGCTGCAATATTGCGGTAGGGAGGTATAACAAGCGAAATAGCATGTCCTCTGATTTGGTAACACTTTCACTCAATTTGACTGAACACAGACGGGGGTGTGAGGTGGACAATTTCGTTAAGAACTTTTTGAACTATGTCCGACACAGGAAAACTTTTCATATGTCCTGCGGGATTTTCACTGCGATAAATGTTTAATTTCATGGTGCTTAATCTTTGTTGCATTTAATGCAGTTTTTTTGTTTTGTTTACATTCATCTGTATTGGTTAGGATTTCGGAGTCGCCTTTGGCACTTAGATGTTCACAGCTTTTGGTAGTTGGTTGTAGTTTTGAAATGACGCAACTGGAGGAGAAATTTTAATTCCATCGAATGGATGTTTGCAGTTTGGGAAAATTTTGTTTTGTTCAACATTTTTAAAATATGAAATAGATGAAAACTATGGATTTATGGAACAGTTGCACTCTGTGAGGACGGATGTCTTTATATATGAAAAGTTTGCCAAAAAAAGTACTTTCAACGGCTTCGTATAGATAAACGGGCTATGTGTGTCTTCGGGAGTGGGTCTAAATTCTAATTTGCAAAATTCTGGGAGCTGTAGGATTTGATTATTTAAAAAAAAATGTTGATTTTTTAAAAGGTTTTGGAGCAATAAACAGACTCAATAAATCTTAAGACTGACAACCTATAAATCATTTTTTATTGCATAGGCGCTTAAATTTATGGAATTTTCTATACTACTAGGTGGGCTATAACAAGGATTGGCGCCTTCAATAAAGGCCAGTAATAAACTTCAAAAAAAAGTTGCCGTGTTAAAAATAAAAAACAATCTCATGGTAGCATTTCACAAGGCTCTAATGAATTTAGAAATCCTTTAGTTGGCGACGCTTGGCAGAACCTTATTTGATTGAAAGAATTAAAGTGAGAATAATATCCTTTTTCTTTTAAGAATAAACGGAATCTTGCTGTAGTCCATATCTAATTAAATGTAAACGTATATTGATCATGTCTCCAGAGAGAAATTACTGACGAACAATATCAGTGTTGCGAACGCACCCTTAAAATCAATGACAGCTGAAAAAAGTCATCTGTCTTATGTCAACGACAACTAGGAAAAAAATCATTCTTTTGCTCTTTGACAATTGACCACGCGGGAAGTAAAATAAAAACTAAAAACTAAAATAAATTTGTAAGTCGAATTAAGAAATTTAATAAATGAATTTGTAATTGGCGCCCGAGCAGGGACCTGAGGGCTATGAGCAGAATTGACCAGCACGATGAATTCTATGCAGATGTTAGGCGGCCAATAATTTTTTTTAATAAAAAGTAAAAACTTACATAAATTTGTAAGTCGCATTAAGAAATTTAATAAATGAATTAGTAATTGGCGCCCGAGCAGGGACCTGAGGGCTATGAGCAGAATTGACCAGCACGATGAATTCTATGCAGATGTTAGGCGGCCAATAATTTTACCGAGGCAGCATCGTATTACCACACTTATATTAGCCGAATACCATCATTAATGAGCTGCGGCAGAAGTACCACATCCCAAGAATGTGAGCAGTTGTCCGAAAGGTACGCCAAGAATGTCAGGTATGTAAGAATGCTGCTAAAACACCACACCCGCCCATCATGGCAAATCTTCCTAAAGCGAGATTATCTTCGTTTTCCCGACCATTTTCGTTCGTTAGAATCGACTACTTTGGTCCAATACCGGTGGTGAACCTGAGGAGAATCGAAAAGAGGTACGGAGTTTTTCTAACTTGCCTGACAACACGCGCTGTACATATAGAGGTCGCGCATTCTTTGACAACTGACTCCTGCATACTCGCCATGAGAAACTTTATCGCGCGTAGAGGAACACCACTTGAGATATTTAGCGATAATGGCACGAATTTCCGTGGTGCTGAAAAGGAGCTGAGAGAAGCCTACAAGCAGGTTGACAATGACAAACTTGTTCATACCTTTACGTCTGCAACCACCAAATGGACGTTTATACCGCCGGGGGCACCGCACATGGGCGGCAGCTGGGAGCGGCTGGTTCGCTCCGTGAAAACCATTTTGTAAAAAATCGCTCCTACCCGTAATCCTTCAGATGAGCTGATGAAGAGTATGCTGTTGGAGGTAGAGAATATCATTAACCATGAGAACGATGAAGCTATCACCCCGAATCATTTTTTGCTCGGCTCGTCAAATGGATCGAAGCCTTTGGCAGTATTCAATGATGAAAAGGAAGTTCTACGAAAAAACTGGCTGATATCCCAGAAATACGCACAATGATTTTGGGAGCGATGGCTGAGCGAATATATGCCGACTATCACGCGACGTACCAAATGATTTTTTTCCTAGTTGTCGTTGACATAAGACAGATGACTTTTTTCAGCTGTCATTGATTTTAAGGGTGTGTTCGCAACACACCCTCCTGGGGGGTTGATCGCTTCGAATATCTTGCAGAGTACGATCAGGTTCCCAAAGTCCATTGTTATATCTGACTTGTGAAAATCGTTTTTTTTAGGGAAACTCTCGATGAATCTCAAGAATTGGTCCTGTCAATATGCCACGAAGACCTTGTGATTTGGCACCATTGGATTACTTTCTATTGCGAGGTTTTTTTTTTCTATAATTTGCACGCACTCAAGGGGTTATGAATACCCTTTATATGTTTTAGCACAGTGCGGGCGTTAAGGAAATTCGGGATAAGAAGAAAGGAGGTACCGATGCACATTGATTTTAAATGCCTGAAGGTTATAATGGAAAGGGAAAACAGAGTTTGGTAGAGCATTCCACATTCGTGTTGTTCGGTTTATGTACGAATCTCTATATTTCAGCGTTCGTCCGAAGATAGGCTTAAGGGTAAACTGATTTGCATTCATAGCGTAACGAGTATTGCGGCTGAATTGTTGAATGGGGGGAATGCAGCTGGCTATTTCATTTGAGCATTTGTTGTTAAGATAGCGATAAAACAGTGTAAGGCAGGAGATATTTCGACGATGTTCTAGCGAAACTAAAGAGTTCGCTATTCTTATGTCTCCTATAAGTTTTTTCGCACGCGTTTGAATCCTATCTAGGAGGTGCAATGTTGTTTTTGGTGCACCCGACCAGACGTGGGCGTTGAACTCAAGTTTAGGGCGTATAAACGCTTTGTATAACTATTGTGGCCAGATCAGAAGGGGTGAAATATTTCTTACATCGGTTAAGGAAACCTAGACATTTCGCTGCGTTTTTAGCGATTTGAAATATTTGGTCGTTCCAACGTAAGTCGTTACTAACACACATACCTAGCATGGAAAGTTTTTCGGTTTCTTCGATGTAAGTGCCATTCATGGACAATGGCTTTAACGACAGAAGACAGCATTGTGTTTTGGAAGCATTGAATTCTACTCTGTTGGTTTTACCCCATTTGATGATGCTGTCAAGGTCGGAATTCAATGAGCTTAACATATTTTGTCGTTTGGAGTCCACGTTCGAAGATGAGGGACGTGAACCTGAAAACGAGTATGAGAAGCTGAGAGTACTGTCATCAGCGAAGGAATGAATTGGATTAGAAGTTGCAGACAGGAGATCATTTATAAAAATGAGAAAGAGAGTCGGAGACAAAACTGAGCCTTGAGGGACACCAGCATTTATTTGGTGAGTTGCAGACTTGAAACCATCCAAAACAACTTGAATTGAACGTTTCGAAAGATAATGTCTAATCCATAGAAGAAGTTTTTCGTCGATTCCAAATGCACGCATTTTCGACAAAAGGGCTTGATGCCAAACCCTGTCAAATGCCTTTGAAATATCAAGCGCAACAATCTTGCTTTCACCACCATGGTGGATTGATTGGTTCCACTTTTCGGTGAGATATGTCATCAAATCACCAGTAGACCTGTTGCTGCGAAAACCATACTGCCGGTCATTGAGAAGTTTTCGTGTTTCGAGATATTTCATAAGCTGACGATTTATCAGCGTTTCCATGACCTTGGAAAGAAGGGACGTAAGTGCAATTGGTCGGTAGTTGGAGAGAGAAGAAGATTCGCCTTTTTTTGGTACAGGCTGGACAAATGCTGTTTTCCATCTACTCGGAAAGAGTCCTGATGAGTAGGATAGATAGAAAAGCTTACGCAGTGGTTTTGCTAGCGTAGAAGAACACTTCTTCAGAATAATGGGGGATATACCATCTGGACCAGCGGATTTGTGAATGTCAAGATCAGATAAAACTCGTGCAACTGTACGAGTACGAAAGTGAATTTGTCCCATGGAATGATTTACGTTCTCAAGTACAGGAGGAGACTGAACACAATCTGGCAATGTTGAATTGGCTGCGAAATACGCAGCAAGCAGATTGGCTTTGTCTAAAGAGCTGACAGCTGGAATGTCATTGTGAATGAACGTCGGAACTGATGATGAGGCCGAATTTTTTATATTTTTAACAAATGACCAGAAGTTTTTACTTCCTCTGGGACATTGTAGAATTTTTTGCCTCAACTTTCGGTCATAGAGGAATTTGACACGCTTTAAATGGGCATTACAGTCGTTTCTGGCTTGTTTGAACTTTGCTCGGTTTTCCTCTGTTGGGTTGGTCTTGTACAACCGAAAGTTTGTCTCTCTCAACCTGATAGCTTCTTTGCAGCTCAAGTCATACCACCCTTTTGCCTTTGGTCTGATACTCTTAATTCTGTTGGGAATAAAAGATCTCATACCAAGGAGAATGATGTTTGATATCATATCAGCAGCAGCATCCACGTCACTATCGAGGAAACATAGTGACCAGTTAAAATTCCTAAAAAAACTGTTTAATGGTTCCCAATTGGCTTTCTCGTATTGCCATACAGTTTTTTTTGGGAATTTGCTCTTTAACTGTTTGGTTGGAGTACGAGAAATTTGCTGATATGATACAGTGGTCTGACGAACCTAGAGGCGATAATACATTGATAGTGTTTTTATCAGGGTGAGAGGTAAGAAACAAGTCCAGGGTGTTGGCGGCTTGACTGTTAATATCCGGTATGCGTGTCGGCTCATTTACAAGCTGAGTTAGGTTGTTTACCTCAGCAAAGATCTCAACATACCTTCCTTCGGGTGTTGTCTGTCCAGAATGTTGAAGCCACGTAGAATTGTGTACATTGAAATCGCCCGCAATGACGATTTCAGTGTGAGGATGCAGGGATACAATTCTGGAGATGGAGTCAGACAGCGCATCAAATGAAAATGAAAAGGTGTGCAATGTTTGTTTACGTTGACGGTTAAAGCTTTGAAGGCCAACAATACTTGTGTTATTCAAGGAATAAAGGGCGATATGCTTGAAAGAGTGGTGCAAAATTGGACCCACAGAATAGATTATTTAAGAGTTAGTCCTTGTCAACATTTTTTGACGGAAATTATCATTAAACATTAAAGTAAGTACGTCTGAAGATAGGCTTGAGTGTAAATTAATTAGGATTCATGGCGAGCAAGATGAAATTGTTGAAGGGCGAAATTCGTTTGAGCATTCCTTGATATATGAACGTTAAATGAGTGTAAGACAGGAGACATTCCTACGATGTTGAAGCGAGGCTATGGAGTTCGCAATGGTTGAATCTATTCATAGTTTTATTGTATCATATCTAGCAGTGATGCACCTGACTAGATATAGGCATTGAACTCAAGTTCCGATCAAGGTCAGAGGGGGTGAAATAAAGCAACATGGACATTTTGCTGCATTTTTAGTGACTTTGAATATGTGGTAGTTCCAACGAAGGTCGTTACTAACACACTTACCGAACATGGAAAGTTTTTCGTTTCGGCGACGCAAGTGCCATTTATGCATAGTAGCCGAGGATATGACTTTGATTTCCTTGCATTTCGCTACTGCTTGTATGATATGATTTTTAAAATTAATCGATTTGGTTTATTTATTTATTTGATTCAATTATAGTATATCCGCGAAATTTTGTATTAACTTGGCAAAGGCATCAACTCTCGGGTAGAGTTGCGATTTTCTTCCTGTGCATTAAAATTGATTAGTTAATTAACCAGACATTAACGGGCTATCCAGGGCCTTAAATCTATCTTTTTCCTTGATTTATGTATGTAAAGTTATATTTTTGCTACAAAGAAGAGGATCTCATGTAAATTTAGTACTCATGAAAAACTTCTCATGACAGTGTTATACTCTTGACTGTTTGTCAGACTTTTGCAAGAGGTGGGGAAAAAAATTAGTTGATATAGTTGTAGGATTTAATGTCGAAAGACCTCAATTTCCAGAGACCGCCAAGACCTTCGCGAAACGCGTATCCTTTAACCTCTAGATTATAACGATACCACTAGGTATCACTAGGTGCTAGGTTTCACGCGGCCACCAGCAAGAAACCCCTGGTTTGATGAGGAATTACAGATGCTCGCAGCCAAGAACGAGGCCTACAAGGCTAAGCTGCAGGTGGAGACTATAGCTGCAATTGAGCTCTATAGGCAGAGAAGAAAGGAAGAACATCGGCTTTTCAGAAAGAAGAAAAAAGAGCAAGAAAGGCCCGCAATCGATGATATAGAGAGGTACCACCTCAGGAACGTTGTTCGCAAGTTTAACCAAAGTGTAAAACGTCAACGCCAAGGATACAAGGCTCGAACAGAATCCTGTCAAGATGAACAAGGAAATATCGTAGTTGAGACACAGTCGATGCTGAGGATATGGAAGAACCACTTCTGCAGACTGTTAAACGGCGATGACGAACAACATTTCGCTGTCAGGCAGAACGAAAAATTTTATATTGTTAAGAACAGCGAAAGCTAACCTAAAGTAAAGTGAGGAAAGCAATATCTAAACTAAAGCTTAATAAGGCCGCCGGAAATGACGGCCTTCCCGCTGAGCTTTATAAAGCTTGCGGAGATGACTTGGTAGGTTACATCCACCAATTCATAAGCCAAATCTGGTCGGATGAAAGTATGCCGGAAGAATGGAACCTCAGCATCGTTTGCCCGATCCAGAAAAAATTAGACCCACTGCACTGCGCCAACTACAGAGGCATAAGTCTCCTCCACATCGCACACAAGATCCTATTTTCCGTAATATGTGAACGCCTGAAACCGTTTACCAACAACCTGGTCCATTATCGGTGTGGTTTAAGGCCAGGAAATTCCACAACCGATAAAATTTTCCCAAGAAGTCCAAATCGATACCCACCACCTATTTATCGATTTCAAAGCCGCATACGACAGCATTTATAGAGACGAACTATACAGAGCCATGTCTTGTTTTGGTATACCGCCCAAACTCGTCCGTTTGTGTAGGATGACGATGGAGAATTCTCGCTGCACCATCAGGGTCGGAACCGACCTCACCGGCACGTTCGATACCAAAAAAAGGATTTAGACAAGGCGATGCGCTGTCATGTGACTTCTTCAATTTGATTCTTGAGAGGATTGTGAAAAACTCCCGAGCCAACACCAGAGGCACAATTTTCCAAAAATCGGTGCAACTACTAGCATACGCCGACGACATCATTGGAAGGACTCAACGTGATGTCATAGCCACGTTTGCTAGTATGGAGAAGGAAGTGGCAAAATGGGTTTAGCAGTAAATGAGGGTAAGAAAAAGTATATGCTGTCAACACGAAAGGACACACAACATCGACGAATTGGACAGAACATCACCATTGACAGATATAACTTTGAGGCAGTACGGGACTTTGTCTATCTCGGCTCCGCCATTAACTCTGACAACAACATCTCGTCAGAAATCGAACGAAGAATTACTCTTGCCAATCGCTGTGTCTTCAGGCTAAGAAGGCAATTTAGTAGTAAAGCCTTCACTCGAACTACTAAGGAGATCCTATATAAGACGCTGATCATCCCAGTCCTGCTCTACGGCGCTGAAGCATTGACAGTATCAAAAGCGGATGTAGAAATCCTTGGTCGATTCGAAAGTAAAATTCTTCTAAAAATCTTCGGTTCCGTTTGTGTTAACGGGCTATGGAGACGAAGATTCAACTACGAACTATACGAGCTGTACAGCGAGATACCCCTGGTTAAAAAAAAACTCCGTATTGGAAGTTTAAGATGGCTAGGACATGTAGAAAGAATGGACACCAATACTCCAGCTCGATTCACAGCCAGACGTCGGACGCACTAGGGGAAGACCTATGGTTGAATCTATAAGAAAAGTTAACAAGTATACTCCAACATTTTCTGTTCAATGACATTAAAATTTTGTAGTTCGAGGAGTAGTTAGTTGGGGGTCCCTTCCTTAAACCATTGGACCTGAGTACGTGGCTTCCATTCTTTCATTTTATATGCAATGGCATTAGTGGACGCTTGATCCTTAGACCAATACCCTTGTCGTTTTGAACCTGAAGGCTGGGACGCCATTATCGTGGAGCATTATTTTTATGTTTTGGTTTAGCTCATAAAGCTGGTGGTTGTATCTTCTATTCGCCTTTCTTACACACATGACCAAAAAGTCGACGAATCATTTTTCGTTCGAAGGGGCTTAATATTTCCTCTGCTCATTGTTTAGCCCTTAGCGACGTAAAATATAACCGGTAGAAAAAAGACAGGATAGAAAAAGCATTTGACTTTAAAAAGCAGTTAGTCTAAAAGTCTGTCATCTAAAAGTCTGCTATTCCTCAGGGAAGAATGATGATGAATGATATACAGCTTTAAAAGGTTCTGTCTGTAAGTGTCTGCAAATTATCGCAGTTTTGAATATTCTATACAGGATACAAACTACAGGATGTATATCGTTTGTTGTGATGTTCTTATGCATTATAGTTCACACCTGTCAACAAGTGATTACCACTTGTTTCTGTCCATAACGAACAATTTAAGAAAATTGCCCTTAAGAGAGGCTATTGAAAAACGACTGTCCCCGTTTATTGCCAATAGCTGGGAAGATACAAAATTACATCTATTCAAAGACTTACAGTCTTGAAGCAGACAAATAGGCTAAAAACATATTAGGACATTTCAGTCCATCGGATATACTAAACATCTTCTTGTCCATTGAAAATAAAATGAAAAGGCAATCAGACTTTCGCATCAAGTAGAAAACTGAAAAAAAAAAATAACATAGGGATTGTCACTCTCGGGATTTTGACCAGAGAGTGACCCTGCGCTTAGCAGTCGAATGCACCAATACGAGGTAACAATTTTTGAATGGGTTGAGCTGCCTTTCATCGTTTAGAGGAATTAAAAATATTAAACAAAAAATATATTTCATCAGCTAAAAC
Source organism: Rhingia campestris (assembly GCA_932526625.1). Lineage (NCBI taxonomy): Eukaryota > Metazoa > Arthropoda > Insecta > Diptera > Syrphidae > Rhingia > Rhingia campestris. Next base: position 42,263,370 of record OW052184.1, on the reverse strand, counting down.
CGCAGACACTAGTATTCACCGATGGTCAATATCTCATTTCCCAGCATTCTTTGTCCCCTCACCTGCGACTCTTCATAAATGAATTACCACCCACATCCGTATGTTTAAAATTACTTGGACCATTTTTGTTTTTGTTAATTAAAAAAAAATAAATATTTCATATGTACGCAAGCAGGATACATTCAACATCCCTGAACTCCAAAATAGACATTCAAACATCTCCTCACCGTGTTTACTTATCCCGCAGTAAAAAGTACTTTTCCAGATTAAAGACTCTCCAAAAATAATAGCCCTGCTGCAGCATGGTGGTGAAGCCACACCACCTCCAAGTCCACTCCCTCCTGCACAAAACAACACAAGCAAACATCGTAGCCTTGATTCGAAGGACACAATAAAAAGAAACACACACACAGGGCTCTCGAATTAAATATTAAATTTCAATTTAACGCAATACAAAGGATAATAAAGCAGCCCACCCTGATTGCCTTTAACGTAGTAATGCCCCCCTGGTTGGGTGTCCTTACTATCCGACTCATTCAGGCGAACGAATTGTATAGAAAAAGCTTACACGATGCCTCAGATGTGCATCTGTTTCTGGCGGTGGAATGGGGTAACCCAGATTTTTGTATTTTTGTTTCCACATTTTCAAGGATACACATTGCAAGTCAACGAAAATCTTATTCCAGTTGACAGGACATACGGTCTGACGAGTAAAAATCCAAACATATTAATCATTGCCAATTGCAATATAGACAGAGTAGAGTCCATGGGACCCCCGGCCTACATCCCAATCTATATGCACAAGCACATCGTCCGTTGCATACAGAGAGCGTGATGAATCTCATATTTTAATTACAGTTACAATTTCATAGACAAGATGTGCTGTTAATTGCATTGGAACTGGCATAGACATAGACATGTCTGCCAGTCGCTCTGAAATTGTGAAACGCTTGGGTATGATGCACAACTCCTAACATGCAAACCAAACACTTATGGCCAAGGATTCGATATGAGCCCGTGCACATTTCGGGGGGAGGAGTGGGCGTCCGCTCCCCCCCGGTAAAAGTTCACAAAGTGTTTATGGGACAACAACTCGGGCTGGCGCACATGTCCTCAGTGCGTCGAATGGCATGGCTCTTGGTGTTTTGGTTTTTGCCACTCGGCCGACAGCACAAGTGAGGGAACGGAGCACGGTTTGCAATTCGAAACATGCCTTATGTCAAATGACCCCCCGGGAATGTGATTTGATTTATGACTTATTATGTCTTATGTGTCCCTTTCATAATTTAATTACGTTCTCTGGCATTTTTGTGAGGAATTATTTTACAGTTTATATCGATTCCAGTGGACTCTGTGTGCAGTGTATGCATGCTGCATGTGTGTGGAACATTCGGTCTGCAAAGGACATGCCAACGTTGCACAATTTGTGCGAGGGCAGTTGTCCATACATGTTTGGGGAGGATCGGCAACGGGATTATGCGGAATTTGTACATTTGGAGTGTTAGATGTTATTGCTCGGGGTCGAGGGGACAGTCAATTTTGAGAAATGTACAAAGTACGGGAATTATTAATGAATTGTCCTTGATAAATTGCTTTTGTGAGAGTAATAGGGGGTAATCGTAAATGAGTTAATATGTTTTTGCGGTATGGGTTAGATGTAGATGTAGTATCGTGTGATGTTGCATTAGAACGTATGGGGGGAATACGTTTTTTTTTTTAAAACCCTTCTGTTTTAAGATTAGCTTGCAGATTTACGTAACTTAGCACATTCTGATTTGAATGAGAAGTATTGAACGCAATAATTTTTTTATTTTTTTTTTACATCTTTACGACATGTGACAATGTTTCTGTTGCAAACATGCAGGAGCGCGACTTCTAAAAGCGCGCTGTAAGCCTTCTAAATCCCACGTATACTTGTTTATTGTACAAGGTGGGTCAAAAGAGATCAAACTATTGGAAAATGCTGTTATTTTTAAAAATGGCCGCCAATGTCAAATCGGTTTTGACATTTGTGGACAAGACAGAAGTAGAATACAAGTGAACAAGCCATGGAGCGATACACTCCCCAAGAACGAGCAATAATCGTGTTTATTTTTTTGCATAACAATTCGTCTGTAGTGTTGGCGCAGCTCGAATTCCGTCGCCGATTCCCCGGCCGTCCGACACCGACTGTGCAAACACTGCGCCGTTTGGCCACCAACCTTGAAGAGTATGGGACCACACGAGACGTTGCCAAGAGTAGCCGGCCCCAGAGCTCCCGTTGTGCCGCTATTGCCGAAGATGTCGAGCTGTCGCCGGAAACATCGACCAGACGCCGTGCCCCGTAATTAGCAATCAGCCGGTCGTCCCTAAGGCGAATTTTTGTCAAAGACTTACGCATGTTCCCGTACAAAGTTCAGTCCGTGCATCAGCTGCTGTCGGTCGACCGCCAAACGAGTGTAACCTAAGCCCAACCCATCCTCAATCTCGAAGACGAAGTAGACGATTTTTCGACCAAAATCATAATGCGCGATGAGGCTCATTTCCACCTCAGCGGGTACGTGAACAAGCAAAACTATCGCTTCTCGGGCATCGGCAATCCACGAGTAATGTACGAGGAGCCATTACACCCGCTCAAAGTTACTGCATGGTGCGCCGTTCACGCTGGAGGAGTCATCGGGCCATTTTTTGTTTTCTTTTTCGAAAACGCCGGTGGTCAAACGACAACAATGGACGGTGCGCTCTATAGGGCCATATTAACCAGGTTCTCAAAACCTATGGGAAAAAGCCCTAGTGTATTCCAAGCTGAGCTCCTTGCCATAAAAGAATGCGCAAACCTAATACACAACTCAGGTATTAAAAGCGCAAACATCCATATATTCACGGACAGTCAAGCAGCTATAAAAGCCCTTAGCTCACACATCATTGACTCCAAATCAGTACTACACTGCTTCAACTCCCTCCAAACACTCAGTTCCAGGAACAAAACCCGGACATAAGGGAGTCGAAGGTAACGAAAAAGCTGATGAACTAGCCAGAAAAGGTTCGGAAACCCCCTTCATTGGACCTGAACCCTTCTGTGCAATCCCCAAATCAGCCATAAATCTAGTCATAAAAAACTGGGAACAAAACAGATGTGTTTCATACTCAGTGGCGGATTTATGTTCGATGTCGCCCTAGGCCCCGTGAGACATGCCGCCCTTTTTGCTGTATGGAGAAAAAAATATTAACAATAAATATAAAATTTTTAAATATTTAAATTATTATGAATTCAAATTTATTAACTTCAATACAACATATAATTAGTTAACATAGGTTCAACTTTTCGTATAAAGTCTTAAATATAAATTATTAATTTATATTTAATTATTAATTATTCTTTCTGGCTTTAGTTCGTGCGAAAACGTCAATTATATCATCGTAATCCAGTTCTTGTACCAAAAAAATTCGTAGAGCAATATCTAAATTAGGGTAAACATCACAAAGATTTTGTATTTTCGCAGAACTTACATTTTCAGAATTTGCCAATGAATCTTTAAGTTGATAATGAAAGTGAATACATTCATTTCCTAATGTTCCTTCTAAATAGTCAGGATACTTATTGACTAGTTTATTTGATTCATTTTTCAACTCATTCGTATCAATTTCAGATAGATTATCAAATAAATTGAACTGTGCATAAAGCTTATCATATACATTTTTACGTTCAGCTAATTGTGTACTTAGAGTATCCAAAATAGGGTAGTAAATATTTGTACGAAAATTTTCTTCGCCAGAAATAGGTGCTCTTTCATTTACCCGTGACTCGTCTGGCTGAAGTTTTCTGATTTTTCTGCGGCGAGTACCATAGCGATAATAATCTTGAACTCCAGACAGCGCTTTAGCTTTTTCTTCATATTCTAAAAATTGTTTATGTCTCATATCCTGAAGAAAAGAGGCCAACGAACCGTAGAGTCGGACTACGGATGATAAATCAATTTGGGAATCCTGAAGTTTCTTACTAACAGCATTAAAACGATCTAAAATTACATTCCAAACTATGACTAGTATTGCTGTTTCTAAATGCTGTAATTTCTGTTTTAATCCAATAGCTTCAGATCGTGTACTCGGTTTCTCGTCATTGCTTTCTCCAATAAAGTCCAATGCTTCAATTATTGCACACCACTCTTTTTCTAAAGCATAGCATGCATCATGTCGAGCAGACCATCGAGTTTGAGAAAGGCTTTTGAGTCTTAAATTTGTCTGTTGCGCCAGGACCTCCCAACGATGTGTAGATATCGTAAAAAAATTATACAGTTCTTGCAAAGTAGAAAAAAAATCAACTGCCTCAGGTACAGATTCATCTGCACAAATGCCTACTAAATTTAGCGAATGGGCAGCGCAAGGAACGTAATCTGCTAATGGATTGATTGTTTTCATTCGTGCTTGAACTCCTGAATATATCCCTCACATATTACTTGCATTGTCGTACGATTGACCACGACAGTTCATAATGTCCAAACCATTTTTTTTAATGAGTTTAATACAGCATCTTCAATATCCTTTGCTTTATGACCAGTACTAGGTATAAATTCTAAAAATCTTTCAACGGGTTCACCTTGACTGTATTTCTTCAGTATCTTTTGGTGAAGGAGGGCTTAACTGTCTTTCTTCGATATTTGGTGTTGCAATCTCGTCTATTTTCTGCTGAAGAAAAATACATTATTTTTAAACAACTGACAACTCTTTTTCTTATTCTCTTGTTTTCTTAAGCCGGAACCACGCTTGAAAGGTAACGTGTGGTGTGTCCTGTCGCGTTCTGTGCACACTTGGATTGTGTGCTGTGGTTTTTATTTAAATGAATTCTGATTTCTAGATCTTTTACATACCCAATTTCAGATAGTATATTTGTCTCGTTTTATTGCTCCATAGATCGTTGTGGTGTGGCGCAGTCGTAATAGGAGCGATATCGACTCAACGCGCCACACTGCACCACACGACAAAAACATGTTTCTACGCATATGAAATTCATTGGAGTGATAGCAACAAACCACACGTTACAAATGTGATTCCGCCCTTAGATTAAGAACAACGTTACATTCAATTTAAAAAAAATGTTGATAATTATAGTAAAATACTTACAGTAGATGAACATAATGGCTGTTGGTCATTATTAGAAGTTTTTGACGAACTTGTTAAAAAATTAGATATTTTTGTGATTTTCTTTAGTAAATTACATTTTTTCGTAGATTCTTCTGCCTTTCTTTTACGATATTCAGCACCACTGAGTTTATTTCGATATGCACTCATATTTGATTATAAATTTATATCAGAATTGCGACAATTTTACTTGTAAATTTGAATTTGTTTTAAACTGATGAACAAAAATTTTGCATTCCGCAATCACTTCACTGAAAAAAACTGAGAAATTCACTGCCGATTTTTTAGTGTATTATTTTCAACGGCCAATAATATTGATCTAAAAAAAAATGTATTGCACCGGCAAATTAAAGGGTAAAGTCGGAATTACCTATATTCAAAAATTTTCATAGATATAAAGGTAAATTAATCCACAAAAATTATCAATTTCAAATTACAGTCAAACTTGGACAACCTTATTTTTTTATAACTCGAACAAAATTATGTGGCAACAATGTTTAGAGTTCAAATCCCATACATTTTTTTCCCTGATAACTCGAACAAAAAAATCGCATATGCATCAAGCAAGTCGAACTTTTTTAGGTGAATTCCCATTTAGTGAGAAGAAATAACAACATCACGTATGCATTTTAAATTCGAATTTTTGAAGCGAATTTTCATTTGAAAAGAAAACGAGATAGGTACCTACATACACACAAAAATAATTATGTAGGTTTAAGAAATTTGACTTTTTTATTACCGACATGTTTCGTTGCTGGTTGGAAGTTGTAAGTACATACATATATGTGTAACAGGCAATAATTTTATGTATGTTGTAAATACTTATGTACTACATTAATGTAAAATGTGTTAGACTTAATAAAAGCACAAAATGTGTGTGCATATGTATTTCAGATACATATTGAATTGTTTGATTATTTTAATTTTGAGGAACAATTTGGATAAATCGAAGTCTTGATAAGTCGAGCTTTTATTGTGGATAATAGTAGTTTGAGTTATCGAATTTTGACTGTATTCTAACATTTTACGTTTCTTGATTTTCAGGGTTATCAAAATTTTGCCGCTCCTAAAATCATGCCGCCCTAGCCCCGGGCCTTACGTGCCTAGGCGTAAATCCAGCACTGTTCATACTGGGGAAACATCCCAGGCCTAAGACAGGCCAAAAGAGCTATTCAGCCCTTCAATCTGGTTTGAAGGGCCAACAAGATACTAAATCTTCGCAGGCACGATATCAAAAACTTAGTAGGCTACCTAACTGGTCATCACGGTCTGCGATATCACCTAAACAGAATGCGTCTAGTCGACTCACCGGAATGCAGACTATGTCTAGAAGAAGACGAAACAGCCGAGCATATCATATGTGAATGCCCGGCCCTTTACGGTATGAGAAGATAATCTTTCTTCAGGGAATTCTTAAGTCCCGAAGAATTGAGGAAATCTTCGGCTGAAAGTATTATCAGCTACATTAGGAAAGTAGAAGCGCTACTAACCTAAAAAGCATCTGACGGCAAGCACAATAGATCTTTTAGGAAGGTCAGAATTTAAAAAAAAAAACCGAGTTCTTTCTGCTGCAATTGGACGTATTAGGACCGCAGGACATGTGGTTTCAACAGGACGGAGCAACGGCACACACTGCGCGTGCCTCAACCGATATTCTGAAAGGCCAAACAACATCGGATGACTTTTTTTGGCCCACCTGTACCTCTTAATAAAACAGGAGAAGTGTTTCTTGACCGGTAAAGACTATGTATACCACTTTTGTGGCGCATTCTTTGAAATTGGCAAGAGCCTAATAACCTCATGATGGTTTCATGTTGTAGAATGAATGTAGACTACTTGACAATCCTCAGTGTTTTAACTTTTATTACACATTTCTTAATTTTTCCTCCTAGTGGTATATATCAGATACCGGTCTCATTCAATAAGGTATGGCTTAGATATAAATTTAAAAAAATATAAATATTTTCCTCAACAGGCTCATGTTTCCTGCATAATTGTGGAATCTCTTAGTCAAATGACAGTTGGTACCACCCAGATGATTTATCTGATCATCACTAGGATTAACTTGATAAACTTATAAGTGAGATCGCTAAACACAAATAGCGTCACAAACATTCGTATGTGTACTTCTTGCACGACGGCGGTACCTCCAGTTTAATGCCGAATCCGAACGTCTAAGTTGAGATAAGCTTTTCTTTATAAGTGATACTACTTGGATGATTTGTCAGATCATCACGAGAGGAGGACCAGTGAAAAAATATTTAGGTTGCTACGGCTAGGAAGCGACCTTCTGCTCGGCTGTTCATCTTACTAACGGATGAGATGATTAGGTAAGAAATTAACCCCTACGCATTCGCAAAATTCCGTTTGCTAAAAGTGTGCCTTAAGAATTGAACGTCAGCTTCATTTGTCCGATCCAACAAAAGGGCTCTGAACTGCGTCAACTATAAAAAAAATACAAATTTTTGGTTCAACAGACTAGGGCCTCACTTTTTCGCACTACCATGCATGTGTACTTCTTGCGCAATAAGGCGGGACTTCATATTTATACCCTATCCCATAGGGGTTTTGATACATAGTTTGTAGAAATAATTTAGCTAGATATACCTCAAAGTACACTAGTCGGCATAAGTATTTTGACGAAACCTCTTTGTGACTATTGAGACTAACTTTGCTTGGTATCGTTAAAACAACGGTGCAAAAATGATGCGCGAAACAAAGAATCTATTTTTAGCTCTATGCATGCCAAGTTTTGTATTGTTTACCTTTTGCATTCTCTTTCTGCTGATAAGAACGCATGCAGACAAAGAATTTTTACGTGGCATAAGTAACGGCTGATTTTTTAAGAGGTTTAGAACTTTTTTTAAAAAAAAAACACAAAAAATTCGAAAAAATGAATGAAATATTTATTTGAATCGATAGTTTGAACCTTGCAATTTAATGTTTAAAGATAATTTCATGCAAATGTTGACCGCGGCTGCGTCTCAGGTAGCCCATCCGCTGAGTCCAATTTTGGCATACTCTTTCACACATATCGGCCGGAATGAATGCATCGATGTTGGCTTCCAGTGCGTCAATCGAAGCGGGCTTGTCCCTATAGACATTAGCCTTGACATACCCCCACAAAAAATAATCTAATGGTGTCAAATCGCACGATCTAGGCGGCCAATTGACCGGCCCGAAACGTGAAATTAACTGTTCACCAAACTCGCCTCGCAATTGCGCCATTGTTTCGCGTGCTGTGTGGCATGTGGCACCGTCTTGTTGAAACCACATATCATGCAAGTCAAGAACTTCCATTTCGGGCAAAAAAAAGTTTGTTATCATCGCTCGGTAGCGTTCACCATTGACAGTAACGCTGCGATTCGCATCATCTTTGAAGAAATATGGCCCAATAATGCCGCCGGCCCATAAACCGCACCAAACAGTGGCTTTTTCGGGATGCATTGGTAGCTGTTGCAATGCTTCTGGCTGATCTTCACTCCAAATGCGGCAATTTTGCTTATTTACGTACCCATTCAACCAAAAATGAGCCTCATCGCTGAACACAATTTTTCGATAAAAAAGCGGATCCTCGGCCAGCTTTCCAAGAGCCCATTCACCAAAAATTCGGCGTTGTGGTAGGTCGGCTGGCTTTAGTTCTTGCACCAGCTGTATCTTAAAAGGCTTTACGCCCAAATCCTTCCGCAAAATTTTCCACGTAGTGCTGTAACAAAGGCCTAACTGCTGGGAACGGCGCCGAATCGACATTTCGCGGTCTTCTGTCACACTAGCTGATACGGTCGCAATATTTTCTTCACTACGCACAGTACGTAAACGTGTTGGTGGTTTAATGTCCAACAAAGTAAATTTGGTGCGAAATTTGGTCACAATCTTCCGAATAGACTGCTCAGAAGGTCGAGAATGCCGATCATAAAATGGAAGCAGCGCGCGATGAACATTTCGAACCGAGCACGAATTTTGATAGTAAAATTGAATAATTTTCAAGCGTTGTTCATTTGTAAGACGATCCATGGTTAAATTGCAAACCAAACTGAAGATGTTTGACAGTGACACAAGGTACTAAACACACGTCAGCTGTCAAAACCAGTGTTGCCAAAACCAAACCAGCTAAAAAATCACCCGTTATTTTGACGGAAACTTTGTGTAAATATTTTAACAGTTTTGAGCACGTGATAACCAAAAAAAATTGTGTAGTTAACTTTAATTTACATTAAACGTTGATAACAAAATAAAAATTTATTAAAATTTATTAAAAACCATGGGTAAAACGGCTGAGTTGAGTTTGGTTGTCAGATCTTCAATGGTAGCGAAGTTTAACGCTGGAACGGCAGTAAGTGAGTAGCAAGTGAGTTTAATGTGTCGCGTCAAACTGTGCACTATCAAATCGATAAGTTTAAAAAGCATAATGACATCACAAACCTAATGAGATCAGGTGCTAAGCGCAAAACAACGCCCACTGAAGACCGAACCCTTCTACGGGAATTTAAAAGAAATATATTCCTGAAGCCTCAAACTGCTGCAAATCAATGGAATTTGACGGCAACGAATCCAATCCGTGAGCGCACTGTCCGACAATGTTTAATGGAAGGAGATTTTAAAACATTTAAAGCTAAGGACGTGCTGTACATATCAAAGGTAAACAAGCTTAAAAGACTGTCTTTCGCAAAGGAACATCTGCACAAGCCAAAGGAGTACTGGACAGATGAAAGCTCCTTTGAGTATAACTCATCAAAAAACAAATTTTACGTTAGATTGCCAAAGGTAGAAAGGCAAAAAAGACGCCCCGTTTGTCAAAAAGTGAGCCATGGTGGAGGCTCTGTCATGTTCTGGGGATGTGTTGCGTATAATGGCCTGGGTGAATTGGTTCCTATCACCGGCTCGATGAACCAAGGTCAATATTTAAGAACCCTAAATGATAATGCCTTTCCTTCCGGAGGTAGGCTTATTGGTGAATCATTTATCCTGCAACAGGACAATGCCCCATGCCACAAAGCCCGGATGATAACTAAATTTTTGAAGGATGTTGGTGTTGCCACTTTGGACTGGCCACCTCAAAGTGCAGATTTAAATATAATAGAAAACGTCTGGTCTCTTTTGAAACGCAAAAGAACGGTTTCTTTAAATAAAACCAGAGAGGAGACGATTTCTGAGGTCACTTCCCTTTGGGAAGAGATATCTCCAGAGATTCTTCAAAATTTAGTAGATTCAGTACCGAGACGCCTTCAAAAAGTTATTGAAGCCAAAGGAGGTTATATATTTTACTAAATTCTTCTTTATTTATTTACTTTTGTTAAGTTTAAAATGTTTTTTCTCAGAGTTATATACTTGTCAAAATACTTATGCCAACACACGAAATTACAAATTAATTTATATCTTTTTTGACTTCTATGAAAAAATATTTGTTTGCCTATTTTTAAGTTTGTATTAGTTATATATAAAAATGAAAAAATAAACATGAATCCTTGTCAAGCCATTTAGAAGTTAAACTCAAAAATGCACGATTTCTATTTCGTCAAAATACTTATGCCGACTAGTGTATATGGATCGACTCAGAATCGATAGCTGAGTCGATTTTGCCATGTCTGTCCATCTGTCCGTCCGTACGTCACCAGTTTTTGGGTCTTTTCTTTTCTTGCTCTTATTTCTTCTTTCTGAAAAGCCGGTGTTCTTCCCTTCTTCTTTGCCTATAGAGCTCAATGGCAGCTCTTGTCTTCACTTGCAGCTTAGCCTTGTAGGCCTCGTTCTTGGCTGCGAGCATCTGTCGGCATTCAGCAACAAACCAGCGGTTTCTTGCTGGTGGCGGCGTTTCCATTGTTCTTCGACATTCGATGCTTGTGGTATGGTGTAATCGAGAGGGATACGCGTTGCGCGAAGGCCTTGGCGGTCTCTTGCGATTGCAGTCTTTCGACTTTAATTCTGTTCACAGTATTTCTGGTATGTTGTAGCGTGATGGATATCCACATCCTTACCTTGGCTGCAACATGGTAGTGGTCCGAGTCGATGTTAGCCCCTCGGAAGGTTCAGACATCCAAAATACTGGATGCGTGCCTCTTGTCTATCGCAATGTGGTCAATTTGGTTGACTGTTCGTTGATCAGGAGACCGCCATGTCCCCTTATGGAGGTGAGGAAACCGAGTACTAGCTAAAGTGGCATTTCGTGCCGTAGCGAAGTCTATTAGCCTAAGTCCGTTACCAGACGTGTTGTCTGCTGAAGATGTCTTCTCTTCCTACCTTTGCGTTAAAATCTCCCAGCACGATTTTAACATCGTACTTCGGTAATCGATCATAGGTTTTGTCAAGGAGCTCGTAGAAGCAATCCATAGTTATATCATTTTTTCCTCCGTCGGAGCATGAGCGCATATAAGGCTTATGTTGTCGAATTTGGCCTTGGTGCGGATTGTTACAATGCGTTCGCTAATGTCTTGGAAACATAAGATTTAAGAATAGTCGCTGTTTCTGCTCATAATAAACCGGTCCATAGTAGATGTCATAGTTTTTCATCCTCTGTTTGCCCGGCCCATCCCATTGTATTTCCTCGATAGCAGTAATGTCAGCTTTGTAGCAGTTTAGGGCTTCCTCTTGTTGTTCGCTTGCACTTCTCCTGTTTAATTTTCTCACATTCCAGGTGCAGATACGAACGTCGTTGTCCTTTGTTCGTTTAGCAGGTTCGTCAACAATAATATCAGTCCTTTCCGAGGCTATTGGTTGCTTCGTTACAGTGGTTTTTTCCATGTGAGGGTAGTTAACCTAAAGCACAACCCCCAACCTGAAGGGCCAGTTCCAATTTATTAGATACCCATAGGACACGGGGCCATCAGTTTTCACTACGGGATTGAGCGCTGCCATTGACCTTTCGGTTCATCCGCCACCATCTCTGTTCAAGGGGCCTGACTTACGCCGAAATTCTTAGATAACCTGTTGTCCGAATATGTCGAAGCAGCTTATCGCCTGGTTCGCCTGGGATGGCAAACCAGGTATTCATTCCGCGCCATTCTGACCGGGGTTATTATAGTGTTGCTGTTTTACTTCTTGTTATCATCACTCGCACTTATCTTTATCAAGTCAAATTCGGTTGGATGAGACCAGTAGCCGATGGTTACCACTTGTAGGTACAAAATAAGCACATTTGATGTGTAGTCAGAGTTACAACCACTGGGCATTGCCAAGTTAAAGCCAATCTGAGTCTACCCTCGTTCTACAACACCCAACCATTTCGACAGATATACCTGAAAGTATATTGATCGACTCAGAATCGCTAGCTGAGTCGAACAAGCCATGTCTGTCTGTCTGTCCGTCCGTCCGTCCGTCTTTATGTCACCGATTTTTGGGTCTTAAATTTTGAGACTCTCTGCCCGACGAAACACAACAAATGTAAAATATTTTAAAATCGTCATGTAAAACGTTGTTTTTGGCCAAACGGTCAAGAATTTTGAAAAAGTGTCTGAATTCATGTTTAGACAATCTCAATATCTATATTTCTTCCATATAAAGTTTTTTTTTTGCCAAGCCAACTTTTTGGGGTCGTTTCAATCAAAAAAAATCGTTCGATGCAAAATCATTGGTTATACCCTACCCCATTGCTTATGCAATAGAAAAACCTTATTTTTTTGTCAAACCACAAAGTTTTAGATGATCTGTCTGAGCAAGATGTCATTTTCTATATTTCAGTTCTTAGCCCCGCTCACTTTTTGGGTTCATTAATTTAAAGGATCTGATGGGATAGGGAATTGTTGCCTTCTCATACATTTTTATCATATTTTGTGCACTTCGTTAGTCATAACCAGATATGTGGACCGAATCATATTGCATGCAGGAGCATATATTTTCATCCGGCTATAACCCCAACTAACTCTCCACCAAACTTCGGCTGAAAATAATACAATTTTAGCAATGCCACGAGTAGATACATACGCACGAAAGGTGATCTGTCAGAAAAGTAATTGCATTCTCGATTTTCTTGCGGAATTGGAATTGAAATTCTTGGAAAAGTCGATCCAAATGCCCGCTCTATAATTAACACCGCTGGGATTTATTTGGAATTCCGATATCAAGTCCCTGAGTCTCTCCACCGCCATTATGCATATGCATGCAAAAGCACAAAACACACTTTTCTATTAAATTTCAAATTACCATCCTACACCCTCAATCGAGGGAGACTCCTAATAGCTTTCCAAGGGACACTCAACCCAGTTCACATTCGCTTCTCATGTGAAACGTGGATGTTAAATATGATGCGTTGTAACTTACCCCTGTTTCAGTCTAAGCATTTTTTGTCATCGCATATAAATGATGACTGCTTTGGGGGTTTCACATCAATCCCCCACCCTAAACGATACCCAGTGCGATGTCCTCCGACCTCGAACGATGTCACCGTGCTCCTAAGTGTAGACGAACATTAAAAACACAGATAAAACCGGTACTTTGTCGTGTTTGTAACCATCAGCAGATGTCCTTTAGTCACCCCCCATTTCCGGCGCGGTGTCGAAAGCACCTCTTCTGAAACGTTGGCTTGCTGCTTGTTGCGGGTCATTTTATTGGCCTCATTATGCGATAAGAAATTGGACTTAAATGACCTGGGTAATAATCATAAAGGAAGCTTTACGGTTCCATCCGCAACCACTAGATGTGATGTCCTTAAATACGCATTAGAATTATTACGATTTCATTGAGAGGGTATCTTTTGGGTGCGGCGTGGTCTGAGTTGATCTGAATTTATGCCCGCCTGCGGGTGGTACAAATTATTTTGACACATAATATCAATCGATTTCGTATCTTGCAAGGACCAACAGGAATAACTGGGGAACGTCTATTTTTCGCAAAAGATTTGTAAATTAAATTCACTTCGGGCACAGCGGGTGACCGCTGACAAAAAGAAGGAAATTATGAATAAAATCCATCTGACAGGAGCGTGATTTTGAAAGTGTCCAACCCTCAACCAGTTGGTGGGTTGTACGGAATTAATGGGTGGCTGTGCATTAAAGGTCTGAAATAACCAAGGGGCGCTTTCGTTTATGACAGCGGGAACATTCTTAATTCTTCTTGAAACTTGTTCGTATGCTTAACGCCGATAATTAAAAAGTTTTATGAATGCAAAATTGTACGCTAACTAGTATACCTACCCCTGTCGAGAGGGGGCGAAAATATATTCATATATATAAAAAAAAATCTCATTTAAGCTACAACATTATTAAGTATTTTCTTGAAATATTTAAACACACCGAACAGGGAAATAAAATGGATAGTTTAGGGTGATCGAAGAATGTAAAAAAAAAATAATTATTCGGGTTCTTTACTTCCCTAATATAAGAAGGACAGGGTGGCTTACAATGCATTACTCTACCTTGCGATGCTTTAACTTTTGAAAATGACTGTATCTAGCAGTTTTGTTTCGATTGGTGTGGATACAATACACGTCGACAAGTCACGGAACGCTATACTTCTAGAGATAGCGTGGTACACCTTTTTTAAATGATTTGGGAGCTCGACGCAGATTTTCCTACCATCCTACGCTAAGGGTTAAACCGCTTGCCTCTAGGAGAATAAAGGGTGCGCCATCTTTTCTATTGGTATTTAAATATTGAATAACTTTGACATTTATCAACCGAATAACTTCAGTAGACATGTTTTTGAAACGTCAATTTAGTAAAAGTTTATCAATGAATCGCTTCACACCGAAACAACGCGTCAAAATAGTGGCACTGTGCAGTGAAAATATTCGTTCAGTTGTTCTAACTCAACGTGCATATCGTCGAAAATATCGTGGCTAACAACCACCGTCAGACAACACTATTGGTGGCTTGGTGTCTAATTTTGTTCAGCACGGTACAGTGGACGATCATGCCGTTCATCAACGCTCAAGGAGTTTCAATGAAAGGGTTGAAGTAAGAGAGAGTGTTGCCGTAAGCTTACCTTTTTGGAGTCAGTGGAACCATCTTGCGGTGCATTTTGGAGGATGATTTGCTTTTGATTCCATATAAATTGCAATTAGAGTCAGACCGCCCACTGCGTTTGGAACACGGCCAAACAGTCGTTCAAAAGGTTGGCACTAAACCTGAAAGCAAATTTTAATGATGGCGAGACGCAATTCAAACTCTCTGGTGGTGTTAACAAGCTAATTGGAGAACAGACAATCCGCACGAGTTATATCAAACACCATTGCGAGACCGGAAAGTCACTGTTTGGGACGTCGTTTGCGCCAAAACCATCATTGGTACATTTTCCTTCACAGTAGGTGAAAAAGTCGATAGGAATCGATATCGGTGAATGTTGGCTCATCATGTCTGCCACCACAAATGTGTGCAAAAGGTCTGGACGGTTTCTATTTTGAACAAGATGGTGCGCCATGCCACACTAAAATCATTTTTTTTTTAAGTTTTTCAATATTCGCATACTGACATAAACGATGGCGCTACTTAACGAACACGTGACAAGATTCCTGAAAGGCCTGTACCTCTCTTTCGGCTGAGAATATAGCTGCCATTGTTAAAAAGTCTTACAGGCTCCATTGATATCGACTAGACGACGCATTTTAGTAAAAGACTTAAAAATGTTCCTTCATTAAGTTCTCTGTATTTATTTTTTAAGTTCTTTGTATCGGTTTTTTACATGCGACTTCCATTTTAATTTCGCATCGAGCGTCATTACGAGATATTTCGCATCTTTTGCAAACGGGACTCGATTATTTGAACCGTATTTAGAAATACAGGCAAATTGTTAGTCCGTTTATACGAAAAATCTACATTGATGGATTTGCTCTCATTAAGTGAAATCCGCCAGGATTTTGTCCATTTATTAACCTCGTTAGGAGCGTTTTGTAATTTGATGTTTGTTTCCTCTATTGTTGTGCCAACTGCTAGAATAGCAGTATCGTCAGCAAACGTTGCAACTGTTGTATCGTTTGTTGTGGGATATCACGAGTACAGAAGTGGTTCGAGGACGACTCCTTGTAGTACACCTGCCATTATTTCTTTGAACTCTGAATATTCGATTCCAAGTTTAACACGGAAGAGTCTATGCTCAAGATACGACACGAGGATTTTATATAATTGTTTAGGCAGAACTTGACTTAGTTTATACTTAAGGCCTTTGTGCCACACCTTGTAAAAAGCTTGCGACACGTCAAGAAATACGGCTGAGCAAATTTTCTTTTCTTCGCAGGCCACCGTCGAATGTTTACTTCTAAACCCAAATTGATGGTCAGGTAAAAGACGGTATCGATACAGGAGTCAACATCGACTTCGAGTTCCAATGGGGATCTAAGTTATAAACCCAGTCGAGTACTATTTTCAATGTCGTTTTTGAAGCCTTCCCAGTTCGTTTTCCCGTGTGTTAGTCTGGCCGGTTTTTCATTTCTAATGAGTAACTCGCTTGTTGTTAGAATGACCGGAGAATTATCCGAGAAAAGATCAAAGCAATCTTCAACTTTGATTCGATTGGACAGCAGACATTTTACAATGAAAAAGTCGATCAAATCCGGTATTTTTGTAACATCAGTTGGCCAGTAAGATGGTTTTCCCGTTGAATAAAATTCGGTAGCATACTTTCTACATACTTCATAAAGCATCCTACCTTTCTGTGATATGCACCTAGATCCCCAGAATGTATGTTTTGCATTAAAGTCCCCTCCGATGACAAAATTAAGCAAGTTTTCAATGTCAACTTTTTCAACCTTTCATCGTGGTGGGCAGTATATAGAAGATATCCTCAGAAATTATTGTCTGCTTTTGACTTGTATAGAGCATACCTGCATTGTTTTGACTTCTAATTTGTAATCGAGCGAGTGTTCGATAGTGATGCGATTATATGAGGACACAAGCGTTCTCACTCTAGCCTCTCACAATCAACTCCTACTCTCACCTCCACGCTGGTGACTGGTGGGTGCCTAGTACCTCGACTGGAGATAGGGTAATAAACCCCTGTGGAAGGTCGTTGGTGGCAGCAAACAAGAGAGAGGGGGAGGAATGTCCTCTCACTAAGGCACTCACTCTCAGGCGGCAGCGGAGGAATTCCCTAGATGGAGTCAACGGTGGCGCCTACAGCTCCAGTTTGACCGAACTGGTAGTGAAATCCCTATATGAGCTGCTTCGACATATTTGAATACCAGGTCTATAGGGATTTCCAATACTGAGCCAGGGTATTGGAAAAGAGTTGGTGGCGGAGGAGCACTCAATGGGTCAACGGCAGCGCTCATACCCCAAAAATGGGCTACTGACATCGGTATTTTTTCCCGCCCGCTGTCCTAGGGTCAAAACAAGGGCCTGGCCCTCCAGGTTGGGGGTTGTGCTTTGGGTTAACTACCCATCCAAGGAAAAAAAATTTTGTTACGAAGCAACCAATAGCCTCGGAAAGGACTGATATTATTGTTGACGACCATGCTAAACGAAAAAAGGACAACGACGTTCGTATCTGCACCTGGAATGTGAGAACATTAAACAGGAGAGGTGCAGGCAAACAACTAGCGGAAGCCCTAAACTGCTACAAAGCAGACATTACTGACATCCAGGAAATACGATGGGATGGGCCGGGCAAAAAGAGGATGAAAAACTGTGACATCTACTACGGACCGTGTTATAGTGAGCAGAAACAGCGACTATTCGGATGCGGATTTGTTATAAGTGCCAGACTTAGGCAAGAAGTCTTATGTTTCCAAGACATTAGCGAACGCATTGTAACAATCCGCATCAAGGCCAAATTCGCCAACATAAGCCTTATACGCGCTCATGCTCCGACGGAGGAAAAGGATGATATAACTAAGGATTGCTTCTACGAGCTCCTCGACAAAACCTATGAGCGACGACCAAAGTACGATGTTAAAATCGTGCTGGGAGATTTTAACGCAAAGGTACGAAGAGAAGACATCTTTAGCAGTACTGTTGGAAAATATAGCCTACACGACAACACGTCTGGTAACGGACTTAGGCTAATTGACTTCGCTACGGAACGAAATGCCACTATAGCCAGCACACGGTTTCCTCACCTCGATATCCATAAGGGGACATGGCGGTCTCCAGATCAACGAACAGTCAACCAAATTGATCACATTGCGATAGACAAGAGGCACGCATCCAATAATTTGGATGTCCGAACATTCCGAGGGGCCAACATCGACTCGGACCACTACCTTGTTGTAGCCAAAGTAAGGATGCGGATATCCACCAAGAATGCCGACAGATGCTCGCAGCCAAGAACGAGGCCAACAAGGCTAAGCTGCAGGTGAAGACGAGAGCTGCCATTGAGCTCTATAGGCAAAGATGAAGGGAAGAACGTCGGCTTTTCAGAAAGAAGAAAAATGAGCAAGAAAAGCGCGCGATCGAGGATATAGAGAGGTGCCACTCCAGGACCGATGTTCGCAAGTTTTACCGAAGTGTAAAACGTCAAAGCCAAGGCTACAAGGCTCGAACAGAATCCTGTCGAGATGAACAAGGAAATATCGTAGTTGAGACACAGTCGATGCTGAGGAAGAACCACTTCTGCAGACTGTTAAACGGCGATGACAAACAACATTCCGCTGTCAGGCAGAACGATCCATTCAATATTGGCAACGACAGCGAAAACAAACTGCCAACCACCCGACCTAAGTGAAGAGAGGATAGCTATATCTAAACTCAAGCTTAATAAGGCCGCCGGAAATGACGGCCTTCCCGCTGAGCTTTATAAGGCCGGCGGAGATGATTTGGTAAGTTACATCCACCAACTCATAAGCCGAATCTGGTCGGTTGAAAGCATGCCTGAAGAATGGAACCTCAGCATCGTTTGCCCGATCCACAAAAAAGGAGACCCTCTGAACTGCGCCAACTACAGAGGCATAAGTCTACTCAACATCGCCTACAAGATCCTATCTGCCGTAATATGTGAACGCCTGCTACCGTTTACCAACAACCTGATCGGCCCTAATCAGTGTGGTTTTAGGCCAGGAAAGTCCACAACCGGTCAAATTTCACACTTCGGCAGATCCTGGAAAAAACCAAGAAGTCCAAATCGATACCCACCACCTAATTATCGATTTCAAAGCCGCATACGACAGCATTTATAGAGACGAACTATACAGAGCCATGTCTAGTTTTGGTATACCGCCCAAACTCGTCCGTACGACCATCAGGGTCGGAAACGACCTCACCGACACATCCGATACCAAAAAAGGATTTAGGCAAGGCGATGCGCTGTCATGTGACTTCTTCAATTTGATTCTTGAGAGGATTGTGCAAAACTCCCGAGCCAACACCAGAGGCACAATTTTCCAAAAATCGGTGCAACTACTAGCATACGCCGACGATATTGACATCATTGGTAGGACTCAACGTGTTGTCATAGCCACGTTTGCTAGTATAGAGAAGGAAGCGGCAAAAATGGGTTTAGCAGTAAATGAGGGTAAGACTTAGTATATGCTGTCAACACGAAAGGACACACAACATCGACGAATTGGACAGAACGTCACCATTGACAGATATAACTTTGAGGTAGTACGGGACTTTGTCTACCTCGGCTCCTCTATAAACTCTGACAACAACATCTCGTCATAAATCAAACGAAGAATTACTCTTGCCAATCGCTGTTTCTTCGGGCTAAGAAGGCAATTTAGTAGTAAAGCCCTTACTTGAACTACTAAGGAGACCCTGATCATCCCAGTCCTGCTTTACGGCGCTGGAGCATGGACCGTATCAAAAGCGGATAAAGAAATCCTTGGTCGATTCGAGCGAAAAATTCTTCGGAAAATCTTCGGTCCCGTTTGCGTTGACGGGCTATGGAGACGAAGATTCAACCACGATCTAAACCAGCTGTACAGCGACATACCCCTAGTCAAAAAAATCCGCATTGGACGTTTAAGATGGCTAGAACATGTAGAACGAATGGACACCAATACTCCGGCTCGCAGAGTCTTCGATTCCCAGCCAGACGTCGGACGCAGTAGAGGAAGACCTCGCCTTAAGTGGCGCGCACATGTAGAATCCGACCTCAACCAACTTGGAGTGCGCAACTGGAGGCAGTTCGTTAAGGACCGGGCTAATTGGAGAGGCATGTTGGTTGTGGCCCAGGTTCATCCCGGACTTTAGCGCCACTTAAGTAAGTAACTAAGTGAATAAGATTCAGATATATTGTCGAGTTGTTCAAATGTCCATTCTTTATCTGAATTGGGACTTCGATAAAGGAGGAAGAATTTGTATAATATGTTTACCAAGTGTAAATTTTACCCAGCGATTTTGGAAAAATGAGTCTTCCGAGCAACCAAGTTGGCCCTTGACTTGGAATGACATTTCGTTTTTCACATAGAGCGCGATACCTCTATGAGCTACAAATAACGGCACCAGCGTGTAATCCGCTATAGTGAATTCACTGCAATCAGTGTCTTTTTGCAACTGGGTTTCGCTTATTGCCCTTACCGATGGTTTGTGTTAAAACAGATAGGCTGCAACAAAAAAAAGATTGCATCTTAGCCCACGAATATTAATCAGCCCAACTTCAAACACTTCCATTCTATGATCACAATATACAGACATAATTCGTGTGTCCTTTTGAGGCTCATATCAGTGAGACGTGATCTCTCGAAGAAATCGCAAATATCTTGTTTTTCAATGCGGAGATAGCTAAATATCGCGCTTAGTACCGCCATCCGGTCGGTGGCTGTAAATCTGATATTTAACTATCTCCATTGGGAAATCGGGAATATCTTGTGCTTCAGATACTTACGATTTCCTACAGCGCTATTGTCTAGGATAGTACTGAATTACTGGAAGGAATTATTCAATGACAGTGTGGTCTTTATTTCGTTGACTGGTTCTTCCCTGTATCGGGTCGGTGGTCATAAGTTGCATATTGAGCTGGCTCCAATGAATTCTAAGATATGAGGAGTACTTCCTCGTAAAGCGGAACGTCTTGTCATATTAAATCAGTGTTGCCGGAGAGAAATATTATAAGGGAGTACTGCAGCCAAACAAGGGGAGTATTTTGAAAAAAAATAAGAGTACAGACAATTAGTCTTTAAAAATAAGTATGTGCACAACATCTTTGTATACTCTATCCCATAGGGGTATATTAGTCTTTTTTTTTATGTTAAGTTTTTAACATTATATACCTTAAAGTATATCAGCTAGCCATTCTTAGTCGATCTAGCTATGTCTCTCTGTCTGTCCGTCCGCTCGTTTGTGTATCACCGATTTTTGGCCCTTACATACCAGAATTTTGAGATAGAGTGTTGAAATTTAGTGTATAGACTCTCTTTCCAACGAAGCAGAATAAACGTCTTTTCTGTCCAAATCATAAGAAATTAAAAAAAAACGAGTGGTGGGTGCACGACTGGGTCGTACGCAACTTTCTCTTTCACAGCAAGTTGGGCGTTAGATTATATCATAAGGATTATGATTATTGATGCTAAAATGATATAAATAATGTCGAAATGTATTTATACGAATGTTTACTCCGAATTTTGAAGGAATCGATGTCAATGTGAATAATAATGATTTTCCGTTATTGGCCAAAACTAAAAATTCCGTTAAGTGATAGTTGGGCTAAAACTAATAATGTGGAATTGCTTCAAACTGTAATTGTAGTACATGTATTAAATTTCATTCAATTTGGCATAATAGTTTGCGAGAAATTAACAATTTTCTTTATATGGCCTAAATGACAAAATCCGTTATATGGATTTTCTCGAAAAAAACTGGGTATCCAATTTTGTTGGAACTACTATGAGTATAGTATATATAAAGTTTAATCAAAATCGTTAGAGCCGTTTTCGAGAAAATTGAGGTTATGTGTAATTTTTATATGGCAGGTACCGTTATTAACATGGCTAAAAGCAAACTGGGGAGACCATTACGGACAGACGGACCGACGGACCTACGGACGGAATTCCAAAAACCACTTTTTTAGGCTCCGCTATCATCGTAATGTTAGAATCAATCAAAATCTCGAGGTCGAAAATTTTCACGAAAACAATATCTTTCTCTTTGTAAGAGAAAGTTAAAAAGTGACTGGGCAAAAAAATTTAGACTATGTCATTATCTATATTTCCTTCATATATAGTTTTTGACCAATTTTTGCTGGAGTTTTATTTAAAAAATGAAATTTTCGCAAAAAAAAAAAACATTTCGTTGCCATATATCATTTTGATTCAATTTTTTGGGGTGTTTTTCTACAAAAAACATTTGTTTAGCCTACCCAGCGTTGCAAGACGTCCCGATTTGGTGGGACGTCCCGATTTTTAGCCCGAAATTAAATTTCCGCTCGGGACAGGCACAGTCCCGCTTTCAAGACATGTTCTTTCAAATATCATAGCAATCATGGCAACTATGAATGTTAATTGCGGTAGGACGAAGAGTGAAGCAATAGTTTCTGAAGTATTGACAAAATAATTTTGAAGGATGAAATACAAAATTTTAAAGAATATTCATTCTATTTGATTTCTATGGATGCCAGCAATATGTCTGCGACATTTTAGTTTCGAGAAAGCCATACAAAACAAATTATTGGATTTTATAGAGAGTAATGATGAAACCGCTTACCAAATAACAAAGGTACTTAGTGAAACATTGGATAAACATAGCTTAAAATTATCGCAAGTTAGCTGAAGCTGACAATGCAAATGTAAACTTCGGTTCAACTAAAAAGATAAGTATTAGAAAAACACAATGACTACTTATGCTCTTTATGTCCCGCTTTGGACGTAAGAATCCCGCTTTTATCAAAAGGTTTCAAAATCCCGATTTGCCCGAAAAAAAATCTGGCAGCGCTGACCATATCATATGCCATAGAAAAACATTTTTTTTTGTAAAGAAAAGAATTATATAAATTGTCTGTTCAACCATCCCTAAAATAAATGACCCTAAAGAGTGTAAATATGTCTAAAACTGAATGGAGAAGAAATATAGAAAATGTCACATCTGATTAAGAAAGTTTATCATATTTCTTGGTTTGACAAAAAAAGGCCTTTATCTATGGGATCGTTTTTACAAATAGTTTATGAAAACGGCCCCAAATATAGTGGGTTAAAATGATGTATAGACGAAATGTTCATAGAATTACTTACGAACCTTTTTTAAATTGTACCTTAAACGGTTGTTTACTAATAACGACCGAAAAAGGGGGCCTGGCTAAAAGATTTATATGTATCAATTATAGGTTTTGAGATTTTCTAAATATGTTTTACAAAAACTTTTTGAAAGTTCTTTACCGTATAACTTTTTGATGACAGTTTTGAATTTTAAGTGAATTAAATTATTTTGGTTGACATTCACATAGCTGCAAGTGTATGATATTTTAGATCTTTAAAAAATAGGAGTACGATTGTGAAAGGAGGAGTACGGGAGTACGGAGGTGTTGAAAGTAGTACAATACTCCTATGGGAGTACTTTCGGCAACGCTGTATTAAATATGCAGCTATGTCGCCGTCAATCAAGAAGGCAACCACAACTCATTCCCAACGTTATATTCAAAGCCAACTCATTGGCAAAGTGAAGCTCTAAATAATTGATACAAAACATGTATTTGAAAATGTTATTTCCAATTGCTCAACTACCCCTTATAACATCCCGCTTGCGGACTTAAAAAAAAAAAAACAGAAAATTGCCAATAAGATGTAAAGCGTCGTCAGGCATCATCATCATCATCCTGTCACCGTCAGAGTGCAGACAGAGGATGTGCTCTTAAAATTACTTTATTATTCATGTGACTTTTATGCGATGATATTTCTCAGCGATAGCATAAAAATGTATCTTCGATATGATGACGTTCTTATTATTATGTGAGGAACGTGTCAACTACATTCACCTCTTCAACAGCACTTTGCAAAGCATATGCTCTCATATGCTATCCATGTGTTTGTGAGTGCTCCTTTATTCCGGAACGGAAAGTTGCCATTGAACTCTTTATGATTTCGAATATCAGCCGCCCCAACCCCGGGCTTATGTGATACAGTGTGTCTGTTGTAAAGTATCAACAATCAGGCACCCACCCCATGGACTGTTAAAGTCTTTTCTTCGATCCAGTCATGATGAGTTTATGCGAAGGTGGTGGTTGTCGTGGATCCTGCTGTATTTTTATTGATGGAGGCACTCTCGCAAAATTATCCCCAATCGATGTTTTTTTTTTTGTATAAATACCCACACCCCCTTTTAATCCGAGCTCATTATTGGTGGGGGAAGGAATCGGATACGATTTCTATGACATGTTCGTTTTTTCGAGAATCCTTAATTTTGGTTTTCCATTTACTGGATACGTGACTAATGCCTAATGCTTTGCTCAATTTGAGCTTCTTGCTGAGAGTGAAGTTTTCCAAGTTGAAAACCTTTTGCAGGATGGATTGGTGTATGAGTAATCAACTGACAGTTGTTTAAGTGATTGACAGATAATGTAGATTTATTTTTTAACTCTCCCCCGAGGGTATGGAAAGGATTTTGCTCATCTGTTTGTGGTGCGCTGCTCATCTTTTGTATTCGGAATCAATGTCAATAATTTTCGTAATCAATTACATAAACAACAGCCGAATGGAATCCGTTTATTTCGAGGATGTGTATAGGACTTAAAATCTGGCAAAGGGAAAAGCCTTAAATGCGCATCAATCAATTTTTCGAAGGCATGTCTCACCTGGGACTGTGGAATACATTCGATCGACTGCTTCTAATATGATTGAACCAGATGAATGGGAACGATGGAGCGTAAATTTTCGATGGGAATTTGTTTTAGGTCTCTGGAGGAAAGGGACACTCTTTTAAACTACTGGGTTTTTTTTTTAAAGACACTAGTGAAGGTATGAAATATAGAGCGTTTGGTATCCATAGATCACTATAAAGTTATCTCAAATGGTGATATGATCTACTAGTGTAGTATCAAAGTCGTTTCAATTAGATTGACAGTGCTTTTCCGCCTTTATTCTTTATGAAGGCTTTCAAACACTTCAGCGATGAGGAGCATGAACCCAATCAGCACAAAAACTCTATATATGAGCACAAAGTTAGCCAAACGAAAGGCAATGCGATAGACAGTTAAAATATCGACGAAATCATGGAAATCGTCGAATTTAATCGTCATGTAAGTTTTGATTGACCAGAAGCTATAAATATTTCAAATCATTTGAATGGGTTGAGAGAGACATAAAGAAGCTCGATGTATCGGTTCCTCACGAGTTAAGGAAAAACCAAACCATCTGCGGGGTACCAGCCGTAGTATCGGTCAGGGTGATAGCGACGGTCGTGTTTCGACACGAAGGGTGGGCAGGCCAATTTTTGCCATAACATCTGGCGTATTTCAGATCGTCATCCAGCGAACCTACTATGGAGGATCAATTTTGGGAAATCTCTTAGCGTATTAGGGTATTTTAGCGTAGTTTTATTTTTAGATATAGGGTTTATATTTCAGATTTAAGTTAGGTTTAGGTCTAGTTTAGCTTAGGTTTAGTTTCGCGTGGTTTTCCCAAGCTTTGTCCTTTTCCTCTTTTCTTCCTTTTTCTTTCTTCTATTTCTCGTCCCTTAGTCCGTCCGTGGTCTAGTTAACGTAGCTTTCTTTCCTCTTGCTTTCTTTTCTTTTGATTTAGGCACGATATAAAAAGCTTGTTGAGCAGGTGGTGCATGGTGGGATGGCAAGAACTTCCCCGTCCGACGAGCTTAGCCGAGCAACCGCGAGCGTGCCGCACCTACCTCACTTGCACTGAAGATGCCCTTGTGGCCCATCCTAAGCTCACAACAATGGCGCAATAGACATAATATGATGAATGATGAATTCACATAGGGATCATTGGGTGCCTAGTAGCTTGACCACGGACTAGGTAAAAACCCTTTGTAAAGTCTTGTTGATAGCATATCAGAGCGAGGCTAATGCACTAACTCCTATTCCCAGTTGAGAGCAAAATAATTTCGGCAATAGTGGTCACCAGTTAAGTTGGGAAACGTAAATTACCCATGTAAGCTTTTCTGATATACTTTAACAACTGTTATCTAAGGATTTCAAGGGCTTGTCAGGTCCCACTGCACAGAAATGATGGAGGATTAGCAGAACGGCAGCGCCGTAGTGAAAATTCACAGTTCCATATCGGATGGTTATTCACCAAATTGGAAATGATCCACTAAATTGGAGTTTGTCTATATGTAGAAACCAATTTATTCAAAACGAACCAAAACTCTTGGATAGGGCTAGTTTCAATATGGACGAGAATGCTGAAGACCTGTTAGAATACTTGCAGACGCCCATTTACCTAATTAGAGAAACTGCTTACAAAGCAGGCATTACTGTCCTCCAGGAAATACGATGATTTAAAGAATAAGATACTTTTCGTCTGAGCAAGACTTAGGCAAGTAGTCTAATGTTTTGAAGACAATAACAAACGCTTGATGACAATTCATATACAGGGTTTGACTTGCTAAACGATTAGCGCCAGTGTTGATAGCAAGACGTAAAACAGCAACACTATAAACAGCCTGGTCAGAATGGTACGGAATGAATACCCAGCCTTCTGTCCCAGGCGAAAATAAATGAGCTGCTTCGACATAGTCTGACAACAGGTTATCTAGGAATCTCAAGGGTAAGTCAGGCCCCTTCAACAGAGATGGTAACGGATGAACCGAAAGGCCAAAGGCAGCGCTCAATCCCGTAGTGTATACTGATGGCCCCGTGTCCTACGGATATCGAATAAATTGTAACTGGCCCTCCATGTTGTGTGTTATGCTTTGAGTTAACTATCCAGCCATGGAAAAAACTATATGTTCCGGCAACAAATAGCCTAGTAAAGGACTGATCTTATTGTTGAGTGTTGACGACCTTGCTAACAAAAAAAGGACAACCACGAGACGTTCGTATCTAGAATATGAGAACATTAAACAGGAGAGGTGCAGGCGAACAACTACCGGAAGCCCTAAAATGCTACAAAGCAGACATCACTGCCATATAAGAAATACGATGGGGTGGACCGGGCAAAAAGTGGATGAAAAATTATGACATCAACTATGGACCATGTTATAGTGAGCAGAAACAGCGACTATTCGGATACGGATTTGTAATAAGTTCCAGACTTAGGCAAGAAGTCTTATGTTTCCAAGGAATTAGCGAACGCATTGTAGCAATCCGCATCAGGGATAAATTTACCAACATAAACCATATATGCGCTCACGCTCCGACGAAGGAAAGAGTTAATATAACTAAGGATTGCTTCTACGAGCTCCTTGACAAAACCTATGAGCGACTACCAAAGTACGATGTTAAAATCGTGCTGGGCGATTTTAACGCAAAGGTAGGAAGAGAAGACATCTTTAGCAGTATTGTCGGAAAATATAGCCTACACGACAAGACCTCTGGTAACGGAATTAGACTAATTGACTTCACTACGGAATGAAATGCCACTATAGCCAGCACACGGTTTCCTCACCTCGATATCCATAAGAGGACATGGCGGTCTCCAGATCAACAAATGGACAAAATTGATCACATTGCGATAGACAAGAGGCATGCATCCAGTATTTTGGATGTCCGAACATGCCGAGGGGCTAACATGGACTCGGACCACTACCTTGTTGCAGCCAAGGTAAGAATGTGGATAACTACCACGCCACAACAATCCAGATATACTGTGAAAAAAATTAAAAAGACTGCAATCGCATTCGCGCAACGCGTATCCCTTAACCTCTCGATTAACACCATACGAACAACATCGAGTATCGAAGAACAAAGGCAACGATGCCAAAAAGCCATTAGATCATCCGCTACTGATGTTGCGGCCACCAACAAATAACCCCTGGAAGAATGGAAAAACACAGGCTTTCCAGAAAGAAGAAAAAAGAGCAAGAAAAGCGCGCGATCGAGGAACTAGAACGATGTTCTCAAGTTGCACCAAAAAGTAAAACGTCAAAGCCAACAATACAATGCTCAAGCAGAATCCTGTCTCCTTCCAGCTGAGCTTTATAAAGCCGGCGTAGATGACTTGTTAAGTAGCATCCACCAACTCGTTAACCAAATCTGGCCGGATGTATAAGTATGCCTGAGGAATAGAACCTCAGCATCGTTTGCCCGATCCACAAAAAAGGAGACCATCCGAACTGCGCCAACTATACAGGAATAAGTCTCCTCAACATTGCCTACAAGATCGTATCTGCCGGAATATGTGAACGACTAAAACCGTTTACCAACAACCTGATCGGTCCTTATCACCGACACATTCGATACCAAAAAAGGATTTAGGCAAGGCGATGCGCTGTCATGTGACTTCTTCAATTTGAATCTTGAGAGGATTGTGCAAAACTCCCGAGCCAACACCAGAGGCACAATTTTTCAAAAATTGGCGCAAATACTAGCTTACGCCGACGATATTGACATGGGTAGTAGGACTCAAGGTGATGTCATAGCCACGTTCGCTAATATAGAAAAGTAAGCGGCAAAAAGTAGCAGTAAATAAGGGTATGACTAAGTATCCAAAGTGGATGAAGAAATCTTCGGTCCCGTTTGCGTTGACGGGCATGTAGAACGAATGGACACAATTACGCTGGCTCATAGAGTCTTCGATTCCCAGCCAGACGTCGGACGCAGTAGAGAAAGACCTTGGCTTAGAAACCGACTTCAACCAACATAGAGGCAGTTAGCTAAAGATCGAGCTAATTCGAGAGGCATGTTGGTTGAGGCCCAGGTTTATTCCGGATTGTAGCGCCACTGGAGTAAGTATATGGTAGAGGCTCTGATGTGGATCACAACCAGGCATGAGTCGGTATCCTAGCCTTTGGCTACAGATGTATTAAATGTCGCACGTTTTCCTTTTTTTTGCATATTGAGACCTGTCCATCGCATTTCCTGAATCCCGGTAACGTGTTCCCTGGAGGAAAAAATTAAGTTTTTGATACGCAGTAGAGGAAGACCTTGCCTGATTTGGCGCTCACAATTAAAAACCGACCTCAACCAACTTGGAGTGCGCAACTGGAGGCAGTTAGCTATGGACCGGTGTAATTGTTGAGGCATATTGGTTGAGGCCCAGGTTCATTCCAGACTGTAGCAGTAGCGCCAGTAACGTACGTATGTTAATTCTGGGTTAACTCAGAGTCAACTCGGCACTGAAAAACCGGGCCTATGGACTGTTTCTACTACAACATGCCATATAAATTGTGTTTTTTAAGCATTTGAATATCGAACCTCTTATTTTTATGATTAATTTGTCAAAGATTATTGGTGACAGTGTTCACATGCCGGATCGGCTGCAACTGATGTGATGGGTTTTTCCCACTGCTCTCTCTTGATGATACACTATCGTAAGGAGGATACACTATTTGGAAAATTTGGTCACATCGTTTTAATTACAGAGGCATGATATTCCTCAACATCGCTTTGTAGATCCTGTCTGGCGTAGGTAGATAGAGGTTGCGGTTCAGCATGAACCCAAGTAGCACTTATGTGCCTTTTTGTTACCACGACTCGTGTGACCTTTATTATGATTATTGTGGATATTATTAGGCGGTCTCTAGATTCAGCTTGTGAGGTTTAGAAAACGGATAAGATTGTGTATACTTTTACCCGAGATATCACTAAGGTTGTCAAAGAATAATTGGTCTAAAGCACGCAATCTGGCTCTTTCTAAAGTCGGTCATTTGCAGATGAAATGGGAGAGGGTTTCTCTCTCAATTGTGTTTCCGCAACTGCGGTGTTTGGTGTTGTATGGGATCCCTAGTTTGGCCGCATGGTCTCCAATTGGCCATTGTCCCGTGACTATCGCTGTAATTCTTGAGATATCTGGGCGGGTTCTATTCAGTATTTCGTTTGTTCTGTTTTTGTCGTAGGAAGGCCATATCTTCCTCGATATGACGCAATTTGCTAACTCTCTCTATTTGGAGTCAGCCTTCTGCAGGAAGTATGAGTGGTCCCTTAACCGCATCTTGCTGGATATGGACTCTAACTGCTAGTAAGCCGTGTATAGAGCTGAGCCTTGCCTGGCCAGTTAGTCTGCACGCTGTCTGGCGTATTGTGTGAACAAATGAAATCATTTTCAAATATTTCGAATCTCCCCTATTGGGAAATTCCAAAACTGATCAAATTATGACATTTGAGCAGATCCTTAAAAAAAACCATTAAGTTCAAATCAAACGACAACATTTAGGAAGACGAACTACACAGAGCCATGCCAAGTTTTCGTATATCACCCAAACTCTTAAGAATGGGGAATTCTTGCTCCTCCATCAGGGTGAGCAACGACCTTATCGAAACATTCGATAACAAGAAAGAATTAGTCAAGCTCTGGCATTTTCATTTGTGAGGATTATGCAAAACATCCACTACCAACACCAGGACCACAATCTTTCATAAAACTTTGGAACTTCCAGCAAACGCTGACAACATTCTCATCATTAACCAGACCAGGGGAGATATCATCGACACATTTGCTTAGTATACAAAAGGAAGCGGCTTAATTAGGTCTAATATGGAGCGATGGCAAGATCCTATATATGGTGTCAGTAAGAAGAAACACACAATATCAACAGATTAGACGGAACGTCAAAATCAACTGTTATAACTATGAGGCATTAAGGAACTTTGGCTAGACCAACTCGTCAGAATCCGGTCTTTCTACTTGTTAAGAAGACATTTTATAAAGTTCTTTCTCAAACTACTAGGGAAACCCTTAATAGGACTGCTCATACCTGTCCTACTCTAAGGCGCTGAAGCTCTCAAGTATCAAAGTGGATAATCCTTGGTCTTATTGATCAAAAAAAATCTTTGGAAAATCAATTAAATTTTGCAAGTAGTATAGCGGTATAATTATAGTCAAAAGAAGCCAGATGTCAGGAGTGCCTGGCATTGACAAGCTAGCTATTCATGTTCTACATCGTGTATACAAAGTTGAATCGAAAAAGGTTGCACAATTGAGGCTCTGAAAAGTTTTCGATAAGCGCTTCACATGCGTTTATCCAAATTGAATTTGAGAGTTCCCAGCCAACTTATATGGATGCTAAAGGTCATTGTGAAGAAATCGTCTCACTGAAAGTTCAAAACGTCCTAGGGAAGACGCATGTTCACGCCGTTGGAATTGATAGATTGAAGTTCTCAATATCTCAATGTTCTTATTAGGTGATCTGATGTGCTCCAGTTTTTCGGCTTATCGCACTCACACCTCAATTGTCTCAATTGCTCAATACCTATATAACCAATATTACAATTGTTTTTCGGTCCAGGACAGGGCCCAGCAGGGAGCTGCAATCAGTGAAAATCGGTTTGAAAAACAGTCCTCAACGGAACTTACTTACTTACTTAACTCGCGCTACAGTCCGGGATGAACCTGGGCCACAACCAACATGCCTCTTCAATTAGCCCGGTCCTTAGCTAACTGCCTCCAGTTGCGCACTCCAAGTTGGTTGAGGTCGGTTTCTACTTGTGCGCGCCACTTAAGGCGAGGTCTTCCTCTACTGCGTCCGACGTCTGGCTGGGAAAAGAAGACTCTGCGAGCCGGAGTATTGGTGTCCATTCTTTCTACATGTCCTAGCCATCTTAAACGTCCAATGCGGAGTTTTTTGACTAGGGGTATGTCGCTGTACAGCTCGTATAGTTCGTGGTTCAATCTTCGTCTCCATAGCCCGTCAACGCAAACGGGGCCGAAGATTTTCCGAAGAATTTTTCTCTCGAATCGACCAAGGATTTCTTCATCCGCTTTTGATACGGTCCATACGTCAGCGCCGTAGAGCAGGACTGGGATGATCAGGGTCTTATATAGGATGTCCTTAGTAGTTCGAGTGAGGTCTTTACTACTTAATTGCCTTCTTAGCCCGAAGAAACAGCGATTGGCAAGAGTAATTCTTCGTTTTATTTCTGACGAGATGTTGTTGTCAGAGCTAATAGCGGAGCCGAGGTAGACAAAGTCCCGTACTACCTCAAAGTTATATCTGTCAATGGTGACGTTCTGTCCAATTCGTCGATGTTGTGTGTCATTTCGTGTTGACAGCATATACTTAGTCTTACCCTCATTTACTGCTAAACCCATTTTTGCCGCTTCCTTCTCTATACTAGCTACGTGGCTATGACATCACGTTGAGTCCTACCTTGACATCATTGGTCGGCGTATGCTAGTAGTTGCACCGCCTCAAGAATCAAATTGAAAAAAGTCACATGACAGCGCATCGCCTTGCATAAATCTTTTTTGTTATCGAATGTGTCGGTGAGGTCGTTTCCGACCCTAATGGTGCAGCGAGAATTCTCCATCGTCATTCTACACAAACGGACGAGTTTGGACGGTATACCAAAACTAGACATGGCTCTGTATAGTTCGTCTCTATAAATGCTGTCGTATGCGGCTTTGAAATCGATAAATAGGTGGTGGGTATCGATTTGGACTTCTTGGGTTTTTTCCAGGATCTGCCGAAGTGTGAACATTTGATCGATTGTGGACTTTCCTGGCCTAAAACCACACTGATTAGGGCCGATCAATTTGTTGGTAAACGGTTTCAAGCGTTCACATATTACGGCAGATAGGATCTTGTAAGCAATGTTGAGTAGACTTATGCCTCTGTAGTTTTCGCAATTCAGAGGGTCTCCTTTTTTGTGGAACGGGACACGAACGCTCCTTAGTATTCCAACGAATGACGCCAACATATCGGGGTAGGAAACAGAACATTAGAACCACTCACTCACTTTGAATGGTGCGCTTTAAAAAAAAGGAAATTATATAACAGCACCATGTCTTTCTTATAGGGCAACATATATACCGATTCAATGCGTTAAGCCCTTCAGGCCAATGAAAAGCATTCCTAGTGACATACTACTTCTGATCAAAGAATAGCCTTGCTACCAGAGCTCCCAAGCTAAACTTTTTTATTTATATATCCTCATCTGAGAGTGAAACTTTACGTGGAACATCACTCCACCAGCCAGTAGATCCTGTGATACTAATCTTTCACTTTATATTAAACTACCCAAACTATTGAGTAACCCTAACCACCTCCTCCACCTACAGGACAACTATCCCAAACGATAGCGCTAATGTGATTCTATTCTCAAATAGATTTCCTTTGACAGTAAGCATAGAAGAATACATCCGTTTTTTGTTCGTCCTTGTTTGTTTTTTTTTTTTCGTCCATCTCACTATTTAATTTTCCCATTTTTCACACATAAAAATTCGACTACAAAAGGGAACTTGTGAAGGAATAACATCATGTTTCGCTCAAGGAAAACGAGAGGAAAGGATGCCAAAGACAGCGCCACAGCAGCGGTTCCATTGTACAAAGAAAACAGAATAACAACGGAGAGCCAACCTGAAGGACGTAGGTTGGTGTACATAACGTGTATTGTGAAGCAACAGCTCTTTAAAGCCATGTTCCTTGGAACGGTATTGTCAGTGAAGTTACACCCGTTCTTTAGTGTGTTGCACCAGGAGTATGCAGTTTCATTGACAGCTGGGAGTAGCACAATGGTAGCGTCGAGCGGCGGGGTATCTAGCTGGCTGTCCCACGTCAGTCGATCCGTAAAATGAGAAAAAGCGGGCAAATTGTTTTGCTTTGAAATGTAAAACGTTTTCCATTTCATTATTATTCGTTTTTCTTTCTGTTTCTGTGTTTTTTTTAGGGAAAATTTATTTCTTCCTTTCCGAGAATTTGTTTTATTCACTCTCGGGCTGGGACATGGCCGAGGAGAGGGCGCGAATGAATATATTAGTGGAAGGCCAAGTGGATGGAATGTTTTGTCTGAGGTTTCAATTGGCGGAATAGTTTTCTATGTTTGTTGGGGTCGCAATCGATATTGTAAATGCAAATAGGTTTGAAGTTAAGAATACTGAATATAGGTAGATAATAGTTGTAGATTGTTGTGAGTCAGGGTCGGGCCACAGAGGCATCTTCAGTGGAGGTGAGGAGGGCATGGCACGCTTGTGGTTGCTCAGCTAAGCTCGTCGGACGGGGTAGTTCTTGCCCGCTCACCACATACCACCTGCTCGACAAACATTTTGTTCGTGCCAAAAATATCAAAAGAAAGCAAATAAGAAAATAGGAAGCTACGTTACGTTGACTGCGGACGGACCTCTAAAGATAGAAAAGAAGATAAGAAAGGAAAAGCACTACTCATGACCGATGCCACCATCGGTGAGAAATCTGGGAAAACTTCGCGAGTCTAAACGATACTTGTATTCGCGTGTACCCTATCCGCAACTCTCGTTCCCAGCTTCGCTCTCTCACCAATGGAAGGTTCGCTATGACCTTCGAAACATGCCTGTTGTTGATGGCAAGAGATGGCCATCCCACGACACTACCGATTGCTATCACCCTGGCCGTATTGTGAGTGATAGCCCCTGAGTTTACTCCCCAGTCAAAACAATTACGTAAACGTACGAGTCGTCACGGCACGTCATGTCTTTGGCGACCTGAAAAGGACGGCCTTCCCAAGAACACACACACCGTTCGCGTTAAAAGATTCAACCGCTCATTTCAAAATAAAAATCCATCCAAAAAGAAAATTAAGGAAACCGGAAAATTCATAACAAACGGTGCCTTTTATTTAATATAAAAAAAAATACCCTAACTTAATTTTACTTAAAACTAAAATGAAAAAAAAAATGAACGAAAAGTATAGAAAAATTAATCAAAAGAAAACTAAATCAAAACTGCACTAAACACTATGTATAAAAAAGAAAGAAAATGTGATAAAAAAACTTAAAATACTAAAACTTACGTTGAATTATCGTCCCCCGAAGTCATGCCGGCAGCACGTAAAGGTGAGACGCTGAAACAATGCCAATTCGGCTTATACGCGCACAAAAGAAAAATGCTTAGCACAGTAATATATAAAAATGAATAATAACTAACCTTACTTAAAACTAACTAATCCAATAAAAAACCAAAGCTAAAATAATTTAAATTAATGGCACACTTCACTACAAATTAAATCGGGAACTGCTGCTTTTGATGTAGGCCGCTACGGGCTGTCTCGATACTATAGAGGCTTTTGATTGTTGTGGGTCCCAATGAGCACCTCTTCTTCGCCTTGGGACACACTTATGCACTTTATATGTTTTCGTATTTGTAATTGTCTTATTTTGTTTTAATCACTTAATGTCTTTTCACTTTCACTTTATGATTTGTGTTTTTTTTGAATCGTTAAATATATCCTGGTGGTCGAAGAAATCCGTTGGTGTCTCGTTTTCCGTTTCTTGAAACCGTTTGGCCGCTTGTAGCAACGGCTCGGTCAAACGGAACCAACGCTCACGACTAACAGTCGACACACCGAGGGATTTCTAGAGTGGAGACACACAATTTCCACGAGCAGGAAGCAGTTCAATTTGTCCACAAAGCCTATGTCAAAAGGATTTTTGAAATTATCACTTTTTAAAAGAATGTATAAGGAAAATAACTACCTTTAAATGGCAGAGCCTGGCGTATACTTGCTTTGTCTTCAATTTTCACTTCACCAACTCTCAATTGCACAAATCTAAATTACGAAAATTATTTTTACAAAATTGTCTCTTTTTTTCTTTTGATATGCTTTAAAACTTACCTAAAATAGAAAAAAAACTTCACCAAAATGGTAGTTAAAATTTTGAAATTTTTCACCGATTTAAATTCGTTTCGCACAAAAACTCAACTTGAGCGTCTACCAGTAGCTCGTAGTGTGGTTTTTCTTGTGAATAGGTACTTTGTATGGTTTTTCCCCTCCCTTTGTCTAACCATATACCTTTGCACAAACTCCTTCTTTCCCTTTTTTGTCAGATGTCTCGTTTTATTAATAAATTATTTCTCCTATCCTATCATTTTTCTTCTCACTCCTATCATTTGATTAAATCTTTGATTTTTGTCCGTTTGTTTGAGTCATTTTTGTTATTTTACTAATTGTTGGCTTGAGTCGTCAGTTTATGTTAAATACTAAAACTATACTATCATTCTTATCCTATTATTGCACCTATCTAATATTTTTACCTAACCTATTAAAGCTTTAAACCATCTACCCTGATCTACCTTATCATAATTATAATACCATCACCTACCTAATACCATCACCTACATAAAGCTTTATTAGTATGTAAGTTGGCATACATGACAGGGAAGCACATTTCTTTCAAACGTCAAAACAATTATATTTGACGACACGAAAATGAGGAATTGTTTACAAGGTAAGTTATTTTGATTATTATTAATTATCTACTGGGTATTAAATTATAAATTATTATTTACAGGAAGGATATGGGACATAGGAGGAAAGTGTTTTGCCTGCTGTGTGTGTATCAGGGATGGAGATTTATGCACATACCACAGCAGGCAAATGTTTGTTTACATTTTCAACAGGTATGTACACATTCAAGGTTATTGCAAACAATTATCGTATGCAATTTTTTTTTTCAGGTACATTCATGGAGGATTCTCTCGGTGCTGCCGAAATTGCGTGCACCTGGCCACGTAACAAGATGTATGGCAAATGTGATTATTCAGTGTCAATTGCAGGGTATTTGGTTGTCACTGATACATAACTATTGGTGTATTATGTTACCAAGATATAGTTCGTTTCTCCAACGCATTTTTATAGACAAGCTAGATTTAAAGCGACGAGGATTATGTGTTTTCACTACGTCAGTACTGAGCATTTTTTGATATGTATCTACATTACTTAATTTCTTAATTGGCGCTACAGTCCGAGATTAACCTGGGCCTCAACCATCATGCCTCTCCAATTATCCCGGCCCTTAGCTAACTGCCTCCAGTTGCACACTCCATGTTGAGGTCGGTTTCTACTTGTGCCCGCCACTTAAGGCGAGGTCTTCCTCTAGTGATTCCGACGTCTGGCTGCGAATCGATGATTCTGCGATGTTTATTCTCTACATGTCCTAGCTATTATAATCTTCTATTGCGGAGTTTTTTTTTTACTAGGGACTGTACAGCTCTTATGGTTCTTGGTTGAATTTTTTCTCCATAGCCCATCAACGCAAACGGGACCGAAGATTTTTCGAAAAAATTTTCTCTCAAATCGATCAAGGATTTCTTTATCCGCTTTTGATACGGTCCATGCTTCAGCGCCGTAGAGCAGGACTGATCAGAGTCTTATATGGGATCTCCTTAGTAGTTCGAGTGAGGGCTTTACTACTAAATTGCCTTCTTAGCCCGTAGGGACAGCCGTTGGCGAGAGTATTTCTTCGTCGGATTTTTGACGAGATGATGTTGGTAGAGTTAACAGCGGATCCGAGGTAGAGCAAGTCCCGTACAACCTCATAGTTATATCTGTCAATGGGACGTTCTGTTCAATCCATCGATGTTGTGTGTCCTTTCATGTTGACAGCATATACTTAGTCTTACCCTCATCTACTGCAAAACCCATTTTTGCCGTTTCCTTCTATATTCTAGTAAACTTGGCTTTGACATAAAGGTGGCTCCTGTCAATGATGTCAATATCGTCGGCAACGTCAAGAAGCAACGAGAATTCTCCATCGACATCCTACACATACGGACGAGTTTGGACTGTATATTTGGACTTCTTGGGTTTATTTTCCAGGATCTGCCGAAAGGTGACAATTTGATCGGTTTTGGACTGGCCTAAAACTACTCTGAAAAGGGCAGATAAGGTTGTTGGTAAACGGTTTCAGGTGTTCACATATTACAGCAGGTAGCATCATGAAGGCGATTTTGAGTACACTTATGCCTCGGGAGGACTTGGAGGACACGAATACTACATTGGTGGAGGGATCTGATTGTAGCAAAAATGATGCAATTAACACAGATTTATCTCCACCACTCCAAACCGGCTTTGGCAACACTTCTACTCCATCAAACAACCTACGTAGAAGAGATTGTCTTGATCCAGGAACCTTGGGTCGTCAACGATCTGTGGACTCAAGACTGGAGACTATACTCTCCTGTATACAAAAGACAAATGTAATCCAAGATCTTGTATACTCGCAAAGAGTAGCCTAAATGTTTATTTACTCTACAATTACAGCGATCGAGATATAACCGTAGCACAACTGGAAGTCAATTTACAGAAGTACTGGTAGGTCTCGGTCTATCTTGCCCACGACCATGTGGGACCCTTCACTAAGGAATACCAGGGGAAGACGATCAAAGATGCGGAGAAACGAAAAACTGGACTCATCCTAGGAAGTGATGCTAATGCACACCACACAATCTGGGGCAGTTCTGACATTACATTACATCATCAAAGACTGTAAGGTATCTAGTGAGCACTCTTTCTCTGACCACAGATACATACAATTCGGTCTGGATGATCACATCCCAAGCAAACCGATTTTTCGAAATTATCGTAAAACCGACTGGCTAAAATACAGGGAAACTATGAAAAGACTAGTATCCCCCGCTCAACCTAGCCCTCCTAGAAGTACCCAAGAGCTTGATAAACTTGTTGATAAGCTCACATCTGCTTTTAACCAATCACTGTCATCCTCTTGTCCACTAAGGAAACCTAGAGGAAACAAAGACATCCATGGTGGTCTGAGAATCTAGGAATGCTTAGGCAGAAATGTAGAAAACTTTTCAATAAAGCTTAAAGTTTGAACGAATCCTCTGACTGGATCTCCTACAAAGTGACCTTATCAATATACAAAAAGGAACTGAGGAAGTCCAAGCGCAAATCCTGGAGACTCTTCTGTGATAAAATAGAGGAGACTTTCAAAGCGTCTAGACTCCGAAAAATCCTATCCACTAGTCCAACTGTTCCAAGCTATCACAAAAAAAACAGATGGCACCTGGACGACATCAAGCAAAGAATTCAAAGAGCTACTAATTGACACCCATTTCCCAGGTAGCTCACAGGAAGCTTCCCAAGACGACATCAATAGAACCAATCTATTGACCGGCAACTAACAAGATCTTATCACAAAAGATAAAATACTTTGGGCAATACATAGCTTCAAACCCTTTAAAACCCGAAGGCATTGTACCAGACGAGCTGCAGCGCACTTTGGATCTCATCCTACCATAGGTGGAAGCCATCCTTAGGGGCTGCATCGACCTGATCTACATTAAAGTAAACAAGAAAAGTCGTATTCCTTCCCAAATCTGGTAAAAGTTCTCATGCCAATACGTAAGACCTAAGTCCAATTAGCTTATCATCATTCTTTCTGAAAACCCTGGAAAGACTGGTTGATATCCATCTTCGCAGTAGCATTGATGTAAATCAGCTATCTGCATCTCAACATGCGTGCTGCAAGGGAAAATCTGTAGAAACAGCCCTGCACACATTAGTGCGTATTATCGAAAAGTCGTTATCCTGCAAGTAGTTGCATTCCTGGACATCGAAGGTGCCTTTAACAACGTTAATTCGGTCTGAAAGTCTATCACTCACTTGCAATGTTGACTAATTTGCTATTAAATAGTCAGATTATCACCACAGCACTCTGTGGTGCTTCGACCAGAAGACATGTCAGTAGAGAGACCCCGCAATGTAGGGTCCTGTCCCCTGTTCTCGGGAACTTAGTGGTAAACGAGCTTTTA
Organism: Rhingia campestris; assembly: GCA_932526625.1. Classification (NCBI taxonomy): domain Eukaryota; kingdom Metazoa; phylum Arthropoda; class Insecta; order Diptera; family Syrphidae; genus Rhingia; species Rhingia campestris. Next base: position 42,223,885 of record OW052184.1, on the reverse strand, counting down.
CTTATTCTCGAAGCCGAGGGATGCCACGTGATTGCCTACGATAATGCCATGGCTAACGCTGTCTCAAGGAAACACCTGAAATACTCAAGGAGCTTCTCTAAAACGCACTACATAAACATTCCCCACAAGACTGAACTGACGAAATATAAAATTCCTCACATTGACCCCTCGTCACTAAACGGAATCGAACTAGTCTTCTAAGACAAACCAAAATACCTACAAATACAAAAAAATACAAATTTTTGGCGCAACAGGCTCGTTAGTACCCAGGGCCTAGCTTTCTCACAACCATTCATGTGTGCGTGTGTACTTCTTGCACGATGGCGGGACCTCCTGTTTTATGCCGACTCCGAACGGCTAAGTTGAGATAAGCTATTCTTGACAATTGATACTACCCGGATGATTTGTCAGATCATCACGAGAGGAGGGCCAGTGAAAAATCATTTAGGTGTTGCTACGGCTGGGAATCGAACCCAGACCTCCTGCGCGGCAGTTCATCGCACTAACCATCGCGCCACCGAGCCCCCAAAATCCAAAATACCTGGCACTTATTATTGAAATGAAGCTCAACCAACCAACAAATTTGGAATGAAACCGATACTTCTTTGTGGAGTAGTAGATAGTATGGTGGACAGCACTAGAGATAGCTTTAAACAGCAAAAAAACTAGCCAAAGGGCAGAGAACTGCGTGTCTGTGCATCGATGGTGCACACCGTACAACACCCTCAGCGGCATTATCTCAAACAGCCAAGCGGCCATCAAATCCCTAGAACCAGTCTCAACAAATTCTAAGACAACCCTAGATTGCCGATGTCAACTCATTTTAACATTGACCTATGCTGGGTGCCTGGGCATAGTGACATTCCAGGGAACTGTAAGGCTGATGAACTCACCAGAAATGGCAAGAAATTACCAATTGTACCCGACACGGGTGCACTAGGTATTCCTATCGCTACATGCAAAAGCTGATTACCGCAACATGCTAACAGCAAATCAAACCTCAGATGGAGTCTTGGCACGACGTGTCAACCAACCAAACAAATTTGGACAAAGCTAGATTTGATAAGATCAAAGGAACTGATTTCGCTTGATAGACCGTATATTTGCGCCACCATAGGTGTCATCACGGGACACTGCTTAATAGGTAGGCACGCTGAAAGGCTAGGCCTTATCTCAAACGACTTCTGTAGGAGTTGCATGTACTAGGAAGAGGAGGAAACAATACTTTATCTCATTTGTAACTGCCCAGCCTTACAAAGGAGCTTAAAATCTTCAAAATCTCAGTGATTTGGCAAAAACGGAAGTGAAAAGCCTCCTCGGCTTCATCAAAAGCTCAGAATGGTTTTCCCACGGATAGTAAAGAGATTGGACAACTCCGTTAACTCCGTTTGAAATCGATGCTGCAGCAGAACTAATAGGCAATATATTAGTCAAAGCCTATGAAAGGATCTGCCCTCTAAAGACTATAAAACAAAGATCACCGACATGGTGGACGAAAGAGCTTCAAAACACTAGAAGTGAAACCAGGAAAACCCATAAGAATAATCAGCGCAAATTCAAAAGTGCGTTCAAGAGTGCTAAACGCACCTCCTGGGGTAGCTTCTTTGCAGTTCAGAAAGCACTACTGAATCAGCCAGGCTTAGAAAAATAATCGCCAAAGAACCGGCTGTGCCATACCTCAAACTCCCCAATGGGGACTGGACACAGTCCACCCATGAATCTTTAACACATCTACTGGAAACCCACTTTCCAGGATGTGATTCATACTCCGGTATTACTCCAGACATAACCGTCTATAATGGCAACCCCATAACAGCAGCAATGGAGGACATGGTAAGTGTAAAAAGAATCAATTGGGCAATTGACTCCTTCTCCCCCTATAAATCCCCAGGGGTCGATGGTATTATCCCGATCATGCTACAAAAATCGAAACACCTCCACCTTCCTACACAAATTGTTTGTTGGTAGTCTAAAATGCAGTTACATCCCTAGGTGCTAGCGGGAAGTAAAGGTAGTCTTTATCCCAAAAGCCGGCAAGCCCAGCCACACGACCGCGAAGGACTTTAGACCAATAAGTCTTACATCCTTTATACTAAAAACCTAAAAACTAATGGATATCTACATTCGTGACAAACTTGACCCCCAATACATATCCTCGGCACAGCATGCCTACACGAAAGGTAAGGGAGTCGAAACTGCCCTACATGATATCGCTAGTACAATAGAAAAACCTCTTCACGAGAAGGAATATACACTCACTGCATTTCTCGACATTGAAGGAGCCTTCAATAATGTGAACACAAACGCAGTCGAAAGAAACCTCGCGAAGAACAACGTGGACCAACCTCTAATACATATTATTGGAAGTATGCTCAACCACAGATATATAAATGCGAATCTGGGAGACACCCATCTCAAAGTAATAGCATCAAGAGGCACACCACAAGGAGGCGTTATCTCACCTCTGTTGTGGAACATAGTCATCAATGAGATACTCATCAAGCTACAGCGAAATGGGGTAAAAGTCATAGCCTACGCAGACGATGTAGCGATACTAGTTAAAGGGAAATTCCTACCCACTATAAGTGAACTACTCGAGCGGGCATTGAAAACTCTCAAAGAGTGGACAAACTAATGTGGGCTAGGGCTTGGCATCAACCCCCAGCAAACGGAACTCGTTCTCTTTACGAATAAGAGGAAGATACCAATATTCGACCTACCGGCTATCGATGGGACTACCCTCAAACTAGCCGATAGTGCAAAGTATCTGGGTCGGGTGTCATTCTTGATAGAAAACTCAACTGGAACCTAAATGTGCGCGAGCGCATTAAAAAGGCCACAGTCGCTTTCTGTACGCGTAACCGAATATTCGGAAAAAACTGGGGTCCGAACCCCAAGATCATCCTATGGATGTACACGGCCATTGTGAGACCTATATTAGCATATGGGGGGCTTGTCTGGTGGCAATCCACAAATAAAGTCACCCATCTGAAAAATATGACAAAGGTACAAAGAATAGCATGTGTGGGCGCTACTGGCGCAATGAGAACCAAGCCAACAGCGGGACTGGAAACCATCCTTAACCTGCTACCGCTAGACCTTTACATGCAAGAATCTGCAGCCAAAAGTGCTCTAAGAATCAGCCAGCTCAACTGCTGGAAATCGAGAGGACATGCCCAAATTCTACACAGACAACTGGGCTCAGCTGTATCCTCTGACTACATGCTGCCTCACCATGACTTTCAAAGACCATTCTCCTGTATCTTTCCAAGCAGGGAGGTATGGGAGAGGAACGAATTGGGCACCGAAACCATATCCATCTACACTGATGGTTCAAAAATGGATGCAGGCGTCGGAGCTGGAATGTTTTCAGAAACACTAAAGCTAAACAACACCTTTCGTCTCCCTGAGCACAGCAGTGTCTTCCAAGCCGAAATATTGGCAGTAGCAGAGGCAGCCAAAGCGATACCACCAGATGATATCAGCATCTTTATTGACAGTCAGGCTGCAATAAAAGCTATCTCTGCTGTCGAAATAATATCTCGGCTTGTGACACGTTGTCGTAAAGAGCTATAGGTTCTTGGCGTCCAACATAATGTAAAGCTCTGCTGGGTCTCCGGACACAGAGGCATACAGGGCAATGATCGCTGACGAACTGGCGAGAAAAGGATCTGCCTCCAGCATTGACCAAGCAGACCAGTCTGTCGAACCACCACTATGTGAATCTCGGGTGGGACAGAAAACACTGATAACTGCCAACAACAAGTGGAACTCCCTTCCCACCTGTGAAACTTCCAAAAGGATGGTGGCCTGAGTATGACAAAGCCAGAACCCATAAACTACTTCGAAGAAACAGGAAATCTGTCTCGACTTCAGTTGGGATTCTTACTGGACACAACTTACTAAAAAGCCACAAACTGAAAATGCATCTCATAGATGATGACCTCTGTAGAGGCTGCGGTGATGAAGAAATACACGAGGATACTCTCCAATTTCTGTGCCACTGCCCAGGCCTCAGCCAATTCAGAATGAGAACCTTAGGAAAATACTTTTTCCATGACCTCACGGATCTATCCGAAATCCCTCTCCCTAATCTTTCCAGGTTGGCAACAACATCTGGATGGATGAAAAGAGGCTAACAACAATGGACAGTAACGGGACAATGAATGAACTAACCACACAAGTGGACCCCCAACGGGCATCACAATGGGTATATATTGACCTGAGTGCGATGAGGCACACCGTCTGCCTCATCAACCCACCAACCTAACCTAACCTTGGACAAGATCCAAGTGCTATCACAACGGACCCAAATGGTCTAAGTTTGCTGGCGAACGCTGGCAGCCACTCTAACCATAGGTTAGGCCTCTGTCGTTGGCGCAGTTCAGAGGGTCTCCTTTTTTGTGGATCGAGCAAACAATGCTGTTCCATACATACTTTCAGGTATACTTTCATCCGACTAGATTTGGCTTATGAGTTGTTGGATGTTACTTACTAAGTCATCTCCGCCGGCTTTATAAAGCTCGTAAGGCCGTCATTTCCGGCAGCTTTCTTAGGTCGAATGATTGGTAGATTTCGCTGTCGTCGCCAGTATTGAATAATCCGTTTTGCCTGATTTAATGTGTTGAAAATCGGGAATAGGCTTCAGGCATTGTACATATTCTCCAATTGCACTTCAGGTTAATCCATGTATTGAAAGTGACCTCGTTCTAATTGATGACTTTTTGAGGGCCGTTTTAAATCACGACTCTTTCATCAACAGAAATAATGGATCAATACTTGGAAATCCACTTTTGTCTATCCGCTGATGGAAAAATACACCCATTCAACCGGGATATTAACTAATTGGTAAACTTTATTGCACCGGTCTCGTCGATAGCTCTAAAATAATTCCAAGCACAATCGTCTAATATTTACCGCTGCCGAAAGGCTATTAATCAATCCTGAGGCACACAATAACAAATTATGCAACTTTAAACAAGTGACGATTGAAAAATTAAGTTGAACTGATTGGATATGCTTCACCTAACATCATGCCCCTACAAATATCTTATTAAGGGCTATTCAGACCAAAAATGTCACTGCCTTTCGGGTAGCATCGATATCAATTAGGCAGCTCAACCATTGGGGGTAGGGTTTTCCTTCGTATTAATCAAATCTTGATATTTACATAAACAGTGGTTAAAATGCGTGTAAGAATATTAACACAACAATAGAACAAATTAGCGATACGCATATACATCACTTGCCGCCAACAAAGGACACAACAAGGATAACAACTATCAAGAGGAAACAAACTCCCGCACCCGCACCGCACACAGACGTTCCCAGAAGGTTACGAGTCAAACACAAGTGGGTGAGAATGTCTCCACGAAGTGTTTACGGTGATCCTGCTGTTCCTTAACTCTGGCATCATAATTGGGCAATAATCTGTCGGCAGCATCTGTTGGTGTCATAAAAAAGAACCCCAAACACCAGCAACTTGAGCTCCCAGCAAGCCACCCAAAGACCACTTCAATTTTGCAACAATTTACCCTTATAATCGATACGATGTCTTAATTGAATAATAATCGTTTCGATAGATTCGATAAACAACCACCATCGGGTGGTGGTGTTGGTGGTGGTGGTATTAATTGCTTGTGAAGGGGATGAACAGGATCCGGGTTAAGACGAATATTCATAAAGCCATTTACTATTCCAGTCTTGATGGTGATGAGGACAATGAAAACCCCATCATCTCGACTAATTGATAGCACACAGAGTCCCATTGTAGCTGTACATCTCAACAATGACTAGGCATGTCCTTGTTGCTGTTGCACTTTAAAAAGAAATGAAATGCATTTCGCATTTTAATTGAAAATAAAAATTAATGACACAGTCTCCATTCTGTCGCACAAAATGTGCACTTACGCCACATTAACTCTTTCACAGACCCGACTGTTCTTTTCCGTTTTATTCTCGTTCCTTGTGAAACGATGGATGACAATGACTGCGTGTGTGTATGAACAACTTTCCCTGGCTGGGATAGGAAAAATAACCAAGAAAAAGAGGTTTCTTCGTCACGGCGCGCGGAGGCGACACCATAGGTCGGGGTGCGTATTGTTGCAAAAGGGAAAATTCAGGTGAAACATGAAATTGAATGAAATAATTATTTCAAGAGGATAGAATAATAGACACACACACACACACACGTAGGATAAGGGAAAGAAAATTATTTGTGTTTCTGCTTGAAGTAGATCACAAAGCGAATTATCCAATAACAAAAGAATAAAACCTACACACACATAGCCAGAGAAAAAGAATTAGCAAGCCCAAAGAAAGACTCTGGGATATTTCCTTTTTTTTTCCTAAAGAGGGTGGAAAAGGGCGTTGCAAACAGAGATAAAGGACGAACACAGAGAAAACCTCAAAGGTAAATTTAATCAGGAAATAAGATGACGACAATTTGTTTATTGTTGTTGTATGCAAATTAAAGGATGTGTGTGCTTTTTGAGGTATAGGGCTGAGGCTCAATCCAATTGGAACGATAATAGCTGGGTAAGGGAATTAGGGAAATTCTGTGTTACGAATTGAGGATATGCAAACGTCAAGCCGATGCATTGGTGTATGTTGCAAATGTCAAATGTTTTGCATGCTTAGCATGTAGGCAGGTACGTAATTGGGCTGATTAATGAAAGACATCATTACAGTTATAAATTTGAAGTTTAAGTTGTGCATCCGTGGAATGAGCCCTTTGTTGTCGGTAAGGACATATGGGAGGGATGATGAATACCCGCATAAGGAAGAGAAACGCTTTTTTGTTGTTTTCCACATTATCTAGGCCATCGGACAATGATACTTAGAGGAAGGCGATCGCAGAACTTGCTTTTGCAGGACATCGTTCCAGAATCTGCTGATATTTTTTTTTGTTTTTGTTTAGTGTGCTGGTTTAATACCGAAAAGGCCAACATATAAATAAATTCTACCTTATCTTTCATTATATAGGTCTACAAACATCCATGCGTATATAAATCTCACGAGAAGATTTAACATTTGCCCTCAGATTCGGCTCTAAACAGGAGGCTATATTCTTTGTGACATAAAAAACTCCACACACACAATTAAATTTAGAAGCCAGGTTTGAGGTCCTGTATGGTAATACTAAATATTTTATTTCTATTTTTATCTCTCAAGTCGAATAACGACATTGCTGTAGAGCTGGATAGAGGCACTTAAAATGTCTTACAGGCTCTAATCTATGCAGCTTCTGCGGAGGCCATTTTTAAATATGTCATTCGCCATGTTGAACTGGGTGTTGTAGAACGACGGTAAACTCTGATTGCCCAGTGCTTGTCTCTAACTTCATATCCACTGTGCCTATTTTTATCTCCAAGTGCGGTAACTATAGGGTACAGGTCTCATACAACTGGATTTGATTTGCTAAACTATAAGTGCGAGTGTTGATAATAAGAACAAAACAGCAACACTATACACAGCTTGATCACAATATCACGGAATGAATACCTGGCCTGCTGTCCTATGTGGACCAAGATGAGCTGTTTCGACATATTCAGACGACAACAGGTTATCTAGGAATCTTAAGGGTAAATCAGCAGGCCGCTTGAACAGAGATGGTGACGGATGAACCGAAAGGCCAACGGCAGAGCTCAATACCGTAGTGAATGCTGATGTATACCGATGGCCCCTTGTCCTACGGATATCTTATAAATTGGAACTGGCCCTCCAGGTTATGGGTTATGCTTTGGGTTAACTACTCAGCCATGGAAAAAAAAATATATGTTCCGGCATCCAATAGCCTCGGAAATCTTATTGCGGACGACCCTGCTAAACGAAAAAAGGTCAACGAAGCGACGTTCGTATCTGGAATGTGAGAACATTAAACAGGAGAGGTGTAGGCGAACAACTAGCAGCAGCCCTTAAATACAACAAAGCACACATTTCTATCATCCAAGAAATACGATGGCATGGACCTGGCAAAAAGAGGATGACAACTGTGACATCTACTACGGACCATGTTATAGTGAGCAGAAACAGCGAATATTCGGATACGCATTTATTATAAGTGCCAGACTAAGGCAATAAGTCGTATGTTTCCAAGACATTATCGACTCGAACCACTACCTTGTTGCAGCCAAGGTAAGACTGCAGATATCCACCACGCCACAAGAAAGCAGAAATGTGAAAAGAATGTAATGTCGAAAGACTGCAATCGCCAGAGACCGCCAATACCTTCGCGCAAAGCGTATCCCTTAACCTCCCGACTCACAACATACCACCAGCATCTAATGTCGAAGGACAATGGCAACGATGCCAACAAGCCATTAGATCAGCCGCAAGTGATGTGCTAAGTTTCTCGCGCCCACCAGCCAAGAACGAGGCCTACAAGGCTAAGGTGTGGGTGAAGATAAGAGCTGCCATTGAGCTCTATAGGCAAAGAAGAAGGGAAGAACATCGGCTTTTCAGCAAGAAGAAAAAAGAGCAAGAAAAGCGCGCGATTGAGGATATAGAGAGGTGCCACTCCAGGAACGATGTTCGCAAGTTTTACCAAAGTGTAAAACGTCAAAGCCAAGGCTACAAGGCTCGAACAGAATCCTGTCGAGATGAACAAGGAAATATCGTAGTTGAGACACAGTCGATGCTGAGGATATGGAAGAACCACTTCTGCAGACTGTTAAACGGCGATGACGAACAACATTCCGCTGTCAGGCAGAACGAACCATTCAATATTGGCAACGACAGCGAAAACTGCCAACCACCCGACCTGAGTGTAGTGAGGATAGCAATATCTAAACGGCCTTCCCGCTGAGCTTTATAAGGCCGGCGGAGATGACTTGGTAAGTAACATCCACCAACTCATAAGCCAAATCTGGTCGGATGAAAATATGCCTGAAGAATGGAACCTCAGCATCGTTTGCCCGATCCACAAAAAAGGAGACGCTCTGAACTGCGCCAACTACAGAGGCATAAGTCTACTCAACATCGCTTACAAGATCCTATCTGCCATAATATGTGAACGCTTGAAACCGTTTACCAACAACCTGATCGGCCCTTATCAGTGTGGTTTTAGGCCAGGAAAGTCCACAATCGATCAAATTTTCACACTTCGGCAGATCCTGGAAAAAACCCAAGAAGTCCAAATCGATACCCACCACCTATTTATCGATTTCAAAGCCGCATATGACAGCATTTATAGAGGCGAACTATACAGAGCCATGTCTAGTTTTGGTATACCGTCCAAACTCGTCCGTTTGTGTTAGATGACAATGGAGAATTCTCGCTGCACCATCAGGGTCGGAAACGACCTCACCGACACATTCGATAACAAAAAAGGATTTAGGCAAGGCGATGCGCTGTCATGTGACTTCTTTAATCTGATTCTTGAGAGCCAACACCAGAGGCACAATTTTCCAAAAGTCGGTGCAACTACCAGCATCGGTGACGATATTGACATCATTGGAAGGACTCAACGTGATGTCATAGCCACGTTTGCTAGTATAGAGAAGGAAGCGGCAAAATGGATTTAGCAGTAAATGAGGGTAAGACAAAGTATATGCTGTCAACACGAAAGGAAACACAACATCGACGAATTGGACAGAACGTCAGCATTGACAGATATAACTTTGAGGTAGTACGGGACTTTGTCTACCTCGGCTCCGCTTTTAACTCTGAGAACAACATCTCTTCAGAAATCAAACGAAGAATTACTCTTGCCAATCGCTGTTTCTTCGGGCTAAGAAGGCAATTTAGTAGTAAAGCCCGCACTCGAACTACTAAGGAGATCCTATATAAGATCCTGATCATCCCAGTCCTGCTCTACGGCGCTGAAGCATGGACCGTATCAAAAGCGATTGAAGAAATCCTTAGTCCATTTGCGTTGACGGGCTATGGAGACGAAGATTCAACCACGAACTATACGAGCTGTACAGCGACATACCTCTAGTCAAAAAACTCCGCATTGGACGTTTAAGATGGCTAGGACATGTAGAAAGAATGGACACCAATACTCCGGCTCGCAGAGTCTTCGTTTCCCAGCCAGACGTCGGACGCTGTAGAGCAAGACCTCGCCTTTATTGGCGCGCACAAGTAGAATCTGACCTCAACCAACCTGGAGTGCGCAACTGGAGGCAGTTAGCTAAGGACCGGGCTAATTGGAGAGGCATGTTGGTTGAGGTCCAGGTTCATCCCGGACTGTAGCGCCACTTAAGTAAGTAAGTACGTCATTAGAAATCACTTTAATGTAGTACTGTTGGACCATCTGCCGGGTTGGATATCAAAGAATAAATGTGTGACTAGACAAAGAATTGGAGCCCATGAGAGCAACAAGGACGTAAAAGCATTAGCCTTGTAATCCTGAAAGGGTTATCCCCGCAAACATGCATTTCCACTTCCGATATTGTTCATTGAGGCTTATGATGACCTTCATTACCATCCGTATATGTTGGGAATTGTGCAGGAACTTTCCAAACGTGACTGCAATTTTCTTAGAAACGCTTTTCGAAAACTTTCCAGATGATTTTATTGTTTTTTTTTTTCAGTGACAAATCCCATTTTTACTTGAGTGGACGGATCAACGGGCAGACCATCAAAGGTATTTGCATTCTCATAAAGTCACAGTGATGGGTGTATAGTTTTCTCAGTTCAGTGACAGTGAATTAAGACCGGAACGTGAACATCTTGGAGGACAGGCAGAGCAACGTCTGTTTTGCGGGAACATTATTCGAGCGATTTCTGGTGGCCTCTCCCGATTCGGCCACATGTGATTGTTTTTGTGAGTGAATGAACGAAAATTGCAAATATGCCTGCTGCTTTCCCGGTAAGGGTCGTGGATAGTGGCCTTCTTGCGCTAGTAGTATCTCGAAAGTATACCTCTTAAAAAGCTGCTAGAACTGTTTTCTTAAACAATTTAGAATTCCCTGAGCTTCACTTGGCAGCCGATGTTATTTCGTAGATCCTGTTTTTTTACGTTGAAGTCAGCTGCCACTTATGGCTTCGAAGTCGAGGAAATGAATTTATATGTTTGCAGTGGTTTATTGATTCTGTTCTGCAACTGTTTGTTGTAGATTGTATATTAGCGGAAATACGCCTACTGGAAGTTCGTTTCATTGTTTGCTTGTTGTGTAACAAAGAAGGTCGTACTTGGACCTTATAGAAAAATAGACTGGTGTCAAATATCTCTTACCTCTGAAAAGATAACTACCTAAGTTTAAACGCTGCAGATTTGGTAATAGAGGTTACATGATGTTGTCATGGTGCATCTGACCGAATAGTAATGACTAGCATATGCATGGTTTCTTCCAATTTAACGACTGTATTCTACATTTCATCTGAAAAACTAAAAATCCGATATAAGTTGTCCCCAAAAGATCAATGATGTGCAGCAGAAATTGAACGGATAAGAGAATTGATCCCACTTCTTACAAAGATCGGTTTCCAGCCACACGCAGTATTTGAGGGAGTTCGTATGCTGTCAATATGAGTAGCAAAGCCCTGTGTCAAGCTCGATCAATTGCTTTGCAAATATCAAGGGCAACAGCTTTCGATTCTCCATGATTTTCCATCCAGATGTCCGTAGTTGGATTACAAAACTTGGTTAGTAGTTGGGTATTTCTTTCGGAACCCATATTGCCTAGCGCTTATTGATCCAATCATTATTTTTTATTTAGGGACCTTAGGTTTGGTTCGATGTCATGGGTTGCTGGCGCTCTGTGGTCTCTTACCGCATTTCATTGGGATCTGTTTTTTTTTTTAACCCGAAAGGGACATTGGGATCTGTTTTTATTTATCCGAAAGGGACTAGTTGCCACATATGACAACAAACGTTCTACCAGTCAATATGTCATGAAGCATATATAGCAGTGGTTTACTTATGCCAAGTCTGGTCAGCTTTAGATAGAGGCCCTCTTACCATACGTTGTCGAAAGCCTTCTCCAAATCAAGCAGACATGCACTCGTGCACTGTTTTTTGGCTTTGTTCCATTTTATATCAGAGACGAGTTTGGAGGCGGCATGAATACAGTCACGTCCCGCCTTGAAACCAAACTGAAATAATATTGTCCTCAGACCACTTGAACAGAGCCCGATTGAGAATCTTTTCAAAAAGCTTGTCGATACTCGGAAGGAGACTTATCGACCGGTAATATGGCGGATTGGAGTTGTCCTTTCCCTTTTTCGGGAAAGGATGAACCACCGCCGTCTTCTAACGCACTTGATAATATGCATTCTTCAGTGCGTAGTTGAACAGCGTGGCGTAAATGTCCACAGCTTCAGGGGGTAAGTGTCACAGTAGAATGTTGGATATACCATCGACTCCAGCTGACTTCTTTTTCTTTATGGAATTAAAGATGATCTGGAGATCCACCTTCGAGATTAACAGGGGACTAGACCCACTTCGTTCGGCGACTATGCCATTTTCCAAGTTTTCGTCATCGATCCGCGTGAAACCGCGATTCTCAGATCGCCTTTGGTAGAAGTGATGGAGCAGGGAATTGTTTTCCAAGACGCGGTTCGGGCGAATGCTCATTCACCTTGTACACTTCCAGAAAAATAGCCCCCACTGCTTCCACTTTCTCCTGATTATCTTTAATTACATAGAAGTCGTCTTCGAAGACGGCTTCCCCTGGATCGATTCCTGCTGTCAAAAATATGTCTGTATTGTCAGTTGTTCGTTGAAGATTAATACACTAAAGGTCGTTATAACCTTTCCTCCTGAAGATCTTATTAATTTGTGGAAACATACTCATGTAGCTGGAATTTACGGCCCGAATTCTGTTATTCAAAAACAAATTAATGGACAACCGATAGTTCTCCTTGATCAATTGGTTGATGTTTTTGATCGACGCTACTAATCTCCGGGTCGGTTGCTTGGGTTTGTCAGTCTGCACAAAAGTTTTAGTTTGTTAGAAGTCCACTTTTTTGTCTGTGCAGTGCGTCAATGGTCGCGTTTCTGTACATAGACGTTATATCACGTTCTTTTATTTTGGTATCGTCCTGTTCCTTGTTCTTTGAATCGCTTCGTCCATTTGTTGTAAGTAAACGTCGATTTCGTTGTTCGTTAGGTTTCTGTTGTTTGGTGGTAATATTTCCCTCGAACGTAGTTCTCTTCATAAGGCGTTGGTGAAGCGTGGCCAGTGCATCATACCGTTGTTGTAAGAATGCACAGGCATATACTCCTCCAACGCCACAAGCTCGTTCGGAAGCTGTATTACGGCGGCAGTGGTACTCGATCGTCCGTAAACAGTTTCGCGGGTATTGACCTATACATTCCAACACGCTATCCACTAGGCTGTACTCTGGAAAATAAAAGACGAGTATGTCCAACGAAGTACTTGCCGGAAATGCGGAGATACAGACATGGATGCCGGATATCACCCACCTACTTCATCACTGACCCGCGATCAGCAACAGCCGCAACATGCTCCTCGGTAAATATAAGTACGAGGACTTGACGGAGCTAGCAAATATCCCTACAGCACAGATCGTCCGTTTCTGCTGCAAATCGGGATGGAGCAACTACCTCTTTGTAGCGAATGGAGCAACCCAAATTACTGCTCACCTGAGCGTCAACAGCTTATCAAACCTAACCTAACCTAACCTAATGTCTTTCGAAAATTCTTTATATCCTAATTTGAATAATAAATCCCACAACAATTTTCCATTTAATTGACCACAATGTAAGTCTTACCTACTTACAGTGCCTCTCAAATTAAAAAAAAAAAAATTGCTCCTCTCCTTCATGTCAACGGTTCTTGACATGCAACAGCCACAGAGTAAGTATCCGGCAGCCAAAGCCACCAAATCGTACGTGACGAAGTGTCGAAGAAAACCCGATTATGTAAAAAGAAGCCTTTCCTTTGAAAAAGGGGTTGCTTAAGTGCTCATTAGGGTCTGCCCAGAATTTTTCCAAATACATAATTTACTGTAAGAGTCGTTTACACTTAAGAATAAGTATATGGGAAAGTATCCCACAAGATATACTCGTGTCTAAGGGTACAATTCGTAATGTTATCTCAATATAACGTTTCCTAAGTAAGGGTTTGACTGTCCCCAAGCTTTCTCAGATACATAAAAACAGTCTTTAATTGTGGAATTCTACTTTGCATGACACCCATTCGAAAGTACAAATTGATGAAAGGGCCATTGGACGAATAATTAAAAAAAAAACGAAACATACCCTCCAGTCGAATGATGATGAAGTTTCATTTTCATCACCCATCTGGAGATCTAAACCATTACATCATGATATGCCTGGAGGCTGATTAAAATCTATTGAAATCCACCATTAGTCGGTGAATGGCGAGTCCATGTCCTTTTACGTAACGGAATATATTTCTTACACAATGACTCAGGACACGATGAATTTAATACGTTTGTACTTTGACAAATAGATAATGAGACAGTTCGAGTGTACGAGAAGGCGAGACGGCTAACGCAAGGATGATAAGAAATCGAATTTGAATTTCTTCTCAAAAACGATTTCTGAATAGATGTCATATTTTAGTCTCAAAATCCACCCAGCATCGCTTAAGAAGGCTATCTGATGTAGTTAACAGGGAGATTGAAATAAGGATCAAAGAATGTTCGTTGCAAGGCATTTGAAACAGGTGCGGCTTAGAGTTCATTTATAACCCACCTCGTTGAAGCTGAGTTGGTATTGTAAGAAAATATCCAGTCTATCTGTACTTGACTACCAATGGATGGAAGTTGCTCATGAAATTGCTGGGTTACGATGAGACATCGCCTAGGTAAAGTACTAGGGATTAAATGGCTGCTTGAGAGATGACCGTTAAGGGGTTACTGTCACGCCTAATATGCCAAAGTTGATGCAGTTCATTTTGCAGTTTACTTAGTAGCCGTCGGTATTTATAAGTATCGACGGACTGGATGATATTATACCCACAATCCAACAGTAGACTAGTGCAACGACAATATTAAGAGTTTTGTCTGCAACTGGGATTAATTCCAACTAACTTGAAAATGGTGCATGTGGTCTTTTTCCCCTAGGGGTGAAATCAAGAAAATTCACAGTGAAGGATAACACACAAACTATTTTGCGTTATTTCTTATGAAAGTAATAAACATTTTTGATCCTGCGTTTAAGGAACAATATCAAAGCTACAAAGCATCTTAATGGGCAGTCAAACTGCTTGAACAGAGATACAAATACAAATTTTTGGCACAACAGGCTCGTTAGTACCCAGGGCATACCTTTCTCACAACCATTCATGTGTGCGTGTGTACTTCTTGCACGATGGCGGGACCTCCTGATTTATGCCGACTCCGAACAGCTAAGTTGAGATAAGCTATTCTTGACAATTGATACTACTCGGACGATTTGTCAGATCATCACGTGAGGAGGGCCAGTGAAAAATCATATAGGTGTTGATACGGCTGGGAATCGAACCCAGACCTTCTGCGCGGCAGTTCATCGCACTAACCATCGCACCACTGAGCTTGAACATAGATGGTGGCGGATAATTCAAAAGGTCAACGACAGAACTCCATCAATCAAAATTATTAGTCGTATTGTAAGAGCAAATCTTTTACCACTTAAAATAACACATAGTAGCTAAAACTACAAGGGACAACTGACTAACTGGCTAACAGATATCCTTAAATACAAAACAGACCCAGAACTTGTAATGCACGCATGCACCGACATGCCTCTACAATTAGCCCGGTCGATAGCTAACTGCCTCTAGTTGCGCACTCCAAGTTGGCTGAGGCCGGTTTTTAATTGTGATCGCCACTTAAGGTGAGGTATTCGTCTATTGCGACCTAAAACCTTGAATTTTTCCTTCACGGAAGACGTTACCGGAATTCAGGAAATACGATGGACAGGGATCAGTATGCAAAAAAAGGAAAACGTGCGACATTTAATACATCAGTCGACGAAGGCTTGGATGCCGACTCATGCATGGTTGTGACCCACATCAGAGCCTCAACCATATACTTACTTAAGTGGCGCTACAGTCCGGAATGAACCTGGGCCTCAACCAACATGCCTCTCCAATTAGATCGATCCTTCGCTAACTGCCTCCAGTTGCGCACTCTATGTTGGTTGAGGTCGGTTTCTAAGGCAAGGTCTTCCTCTACTGCGTCCGACGTCTGGCTGGGAATCGAAGACTCTGTGATCCGGAGTATTGGTGTCCATTCGTTTTACATGTCGCTATACAGCCCGTATAGTTCTTGGTTGAATCTTTGTCTCCATAGCTTGTCAACGCAAACGGGACCGAACATTTTCGCAGAATTATCCTCTCAACTCGATCAAGGATTTCTTCATCCACTTTGGATACGTTCCATGCTTCAGCGTTGACAGCATATACTTAGTCTTACCCTCATTTACTGCTAAGCCCATTTTTGCCGCTTCCTTCTCTATACTAGCAAACGTGCCTATGACATCACGTTTAATCCTACCAATGATGTCAATATCGTCGGCGTATGCTAGTAGTTGAACCGATTTTTAGAAAATTGTCCCTCTGGTGTTGGCTCTGGAATTTTGCACAATCCTCTCAAGAATCAAATTAAAGAAGTCACATGCCAGCGCATCACCTTGCCTAAATCCTTTTTTGGTATCGAATGTGTCGGTGAGGTTATTTCCGGCTCGAGAATTCTCCATTGTCATCCTACATAAACGGACGATTTTGGGCGGTATACCAAAACTAGACATGGCTCTGTAGTCTGTATAGTTCGTCTCTATAAATGCTGTCGTATGCGGCTTTGAAATCGATGAATAGGTGGTGAGTATCGATTTGGACTTCTTGGGTTTTTTCTCTGATCTGCCGAAGTGTGAAGATTTGATCGGTTGTGGAACTTCCTGGCCTAAAACCACACTGCTAAGGGCCGATCAGGTAATTGGTAAACGATTTCAGGCGTTCACATATTACGGCAGATATGATCTTGTAATTGATGCTGAGGAGATTTATGCATCTGTAGTTGACGCAGTTCAGAGGGTCTCCTTTGTTGTAGATCGGGCAAACGATGATGAGGTTCCATTCTTCAGGCATACTTTCATCCGATCAGATTTGGCTTATGTGTTGTAGTTTTAGGCTACTCCGATCAAATTTGTACCTTTTGGTAGATCCTGTAAAAAAACCAAGAAGTCCAAATCGATGCCCACCGCCTATTCATCGATTTTAAAGCCGCATACGAAAGCATTTATAGAGACGAGTTATACAGAGCCATGTCTAGTTTTGGTATACAGCCAAAACTCGTCCGTCTTTGTAGGATGACGATGGAGAATTCTCGCTGCTTCTTGAGAGGATTCTGCACGAAAGGACACACAACAACGACAAAATGGACACAACGTCACCATTGACAGATATAACATTGAAGTAGTACGGGACTTTGTCTACCTCCGCTATTAACTCTGACAACCAACATCTCGTCAGAAATCAAACGAAGAATTACTCTTGCCAATCGCTGTTTCTTCATGCTAAGAAGGCATTTGAGTAGTAAAGCCCTCACTTGAACTACTAAGGAGATCCTATATAAGACCCTGATCATCCTGCTCTACGGCGCTAAAGCATGTACCGTATCAAAAGTGGATGAAGAAATCCTTGGTTGGTTTAAGAGAAAAATTCTTCGAAAAATCTTCGGACCCGTTTGCGCTGACAGGCTATGGAGACGAAGATTCAACCAAAAACTATACAAGCTGTACAGCGACATAGCCCTGTTCCTGTTTGAAAAAAACTCCGCATTGGACGATTAAGACGTTTAAGGACATATAGAACAAATGAACACCAAACTCCGGCTCGCAGATTCTTTGATTCCCAGCCAGACGTCGGACGCAGTAGAGGTAGACCTAGCCTTAAGTAGCGCGCACAAGTAGAAACCAACCTCTACCAACTTATAGTGCGCAAATGGGGGCAGTTAGCTAACGATCGGGCAAATTGGCGAGGCAAGTTGGTTGAGGCCCAGGTTCATCGAGGACTGTAGCGCCACTTAAGTCAATAAGTATTCCAGATCGTCCGGTTGTGCAAAAGATCAGGTTAGGGTGATTTTTTTCCGGATATCTGGAGCACCACACTTTAAACCACACTTTACTAAATACATTTTAAAAATACTCAAATGATATCACTAACACGCAGCCCTATGCAAGCTTGACTCACCATGTGTCGGGCGACAACCCATCAAAAAGAAGCAAACTCAATGGTCTTTTAAAGTCAGTTTGGGATAGCATTTAGTCAGAAATCGCTGGGAGCTTTTAGGTGCAGATTTATGTATGAAACGGTCTAAGGATAACAGGGTAGGCGATGATTCCAGCCTGAATGTGCATTGTCATTCTACTAGTAATGCCCCCACATCCAATCTTTTGTACCTTTGATATGTGTTAGATATGTTTCCTTAACTTTGGAAACAAGGAAGTTAATATGGAGTTAACAAGTTCACCATAAAGGGAAACTTATAGAAATCAAAGCATAAAGTATATAAAAACTGTTAATATCATCATCTACTTTAGAAATATGCCCATACCACCAAGTACGTGACCAGAATTACCAAAAAAAAAAAACATTTACTCCCCACAACGGTTATAAACAAGGATTGCGTTAAAACGATTTCGAGCACCCTTCCAGACATTGAATACAAAATAAAAAGAAAACTATCACCACCACTCCACAGCTCTTTAAATTTAAAGGAACCCAACAAACTAACTCCATTGGACCCTCCCCACGACACGTCTGTTGGGCATGGTACAATCACAGAGACCACACGAAGAAGGAGTTAGCTTGACAGCATAAGACATTAAAATGAAGCAACGTCATAACTTCCTTTCGTCTGGTAATTATTCTTTTGGAATTCAAAGACAGCTCGCGCGGTAATGGCAAAGGGGACACCTCAACATCCTTGCAACGTAGTCATAGAGTGTAAGCGCTACCACCATGATAGCGCAGTTTTGTCTGGCTGGATCGCTTATTTATTTATTTTTGCTCTTCTTCCTACTTCGTCTTCTCCTCGGTATCGCGGGGAGAAATTTAACCCTCAGGAAAGTATAAAGTTTATACGCTAAGAGATAATAATGCACCGGATCAACTACAACCATGAGAAGGCGACATGCATGTTGCTACTACCCTACATGACGGTGCCAACTAGTGCCAGGAGTAATTACGCTTAAAAATGACAGAAACTTTCCCTACCGCACACGACCATGACGAGGCTGAACTTGCATGCTTTGATTAAACAAAACTGAAGCTAGGTCCCAGCGTGTATGCGGCAGGGGTAAAAGATTCAGCTAATGAGCCCTCGGGAAGTTGTAAAGTGGATTCTGATGAACCGGCACATTTGGGAATCGTAAAGCGATGGAAATTAATTCCAATTTTGTCCTTTCGGTGTAATCAATTGGAGCGGTCACGATTTTCGATTTCATTATTTCGTCCACAGGAATTACACCTATGGGTGCCGTTGGGGTTGGGAATTGATTCCAACCCCCCGGCTCCGGTTGGTTGGAGTAATTTATTGGTGCGTGTCAGAAGGGGACAATGCCGCCTGCATAAAATACTCAATGTCAAAACGTACATATGTCGGAGAGTGGTTGTGGCTCGTGAAGCCATCGTGAAAGTGTGTGAGGGTACAACAATCAAGGGAAACCAATTTCACGTAACTGACAAGTCACGGAAGCTTTTGATAGCCCTGGTTATGGAAAGGTACGATGTTGACGGTTGTAGCTTAAGTCTAGATATGAGGGTTTGAATCTAGAGTAAATTGGAAAAAAATGCTTGCATTCGGTGTTTTTAGATTCATATGATAGGTGGAGGTCTGTGGAAAATAAATAAAATTAATTAAAGTGAAGTCATGGCAGTTGCTGTTTCGACAAATCGTCAGCTTTTGACTTGCACTTGCTAACGTAAGGAAACTGAATTATGTTGTTAAATCTTAATATTAAACTAGTTAAGATTTTCAGCGTTGCTTGAGTTTGAAGTATCTATCGTCTGTCCTTCTATCCGAGAGTCAAGCCAGTTCTTTACTTCTCTCGTTAAATTTTAATTACCATGAAGGCAAAAATGTAGGTAACGGGTGATATTTTAAGAGGTTTAGAACTTTTTTTAAAAAAAAAAACACAAAAAATTCGAAAAAATGAATGAAATATTTATTTGAATCGATAGTTTGAACCTTGCAATTTAATGTTTAAAGATAATTTCATGCAAATGTTGACCGCGGCTGCGTCTCAGGTAGCCCATCCGCTGAGTCCAATTTTGGCATACTCTTTCACACATATCGGCCGGTATCTCACGAATGAATGCATGGATGTTGGCTTCCAGTGCGTCAATCGAAGCGGGCTTGTCCCTATAGACATTAGCCTTGACATACCCCCACAAAAAAATAATCTAATGGTGTCAAATCGCACGATCTAGGCGGCCAATTGACCGGCCCGAAACGTGAAATTAACTGTTCACCAAACTCGCCTCGCAATTGCGCCATTGTTTCGCGTGCTGTGTGGCATGTGGCACCGTCTTGTTGAAACCACATATCATGCAAGTCAAGAACTTCCATTTCGGGCAAAAAAAAGTTTGTTATCATCGCTCGGTAGCGTTCACCATTGACAGTAACGCTGCGATTCGCATCATCTTTGAAGAAATATGGCCCAATAATGCCGCCGGCCCATAAACCGCACCAAACAGTGGCTTTTTCGGGATGCATTGGTAGCTGTTGCAATGCTTCTGGCTGATCTTCACTCCAAATGCGGCAATTTTGCTTATTTACGTACCCATTCAACCAAAAATGAGCCTCATCGCTGAACACAATTTTTCGATAAAAAAGCGGATCCTCGGCCAGCTTTCCAAGAGCCCATTCACCAAAAATTCGGCGTTGTGGTAGGTCGGCTGGCTTTAGTTCTTGCACCAGCTGTATCTTAAAAGGCTTTACGCCCAAATCCTTCCGCAAAATTTTCCACGTAGTGCTGTAACAAAGGCCTAACTGCTGGGACGGCGCCGAATCTACATTTCGCGGTCTTCTGTCACACTAGCTGATACGGCCGCAATATTTTCTTCACTACGCACAGTACGTAAACGTGTTGGTGGTTTAATGTCCAACAAAGTAAATTTGGTGCGAAATTTGGTCACAATCTTCCGAATAGACTGCTCGAGAATGCCGATCATAAAATGGAAGCAGCGCGCGATGAACATTTCGAACCGAGCACGAATTTTGATAGTAAAATTCAATAATTTGCAAGCGTTGTTCATTTGTAAGACGATCCATGGTTAAATTGCAAACCAAACTGAAGCTGTTTGACAGTGACACAAGGTACTAAACACACGTCAGCTGTCAAAACCAGTATTGCCAAAACCAAACCAGCTAAAAAATCACCCGTTATATGGCAGATAATATTAATACAATTTATCTATCTTCTGACATATAAGATGCGCCATATGTTATGCCGGGAAGTGCCGCTATAGTCCGGTATGAACCTGGGCCTCAACCAACATGTCTCTCCGGTCCATAGCTAACTGCCTTTGAGCATAATTTCAGGACAACCATTCCCAGTCGCCTTAAATGGGAGTCGGATTCGATCGCAACCAATAACTTAATTCACATCTTCACGGATGGGGCTAAAACAGAATCTGGAGTGGGTGGAGGTGTTTTCTCCAAAATGCTTAAGCTAAGCATCTGATCAATGATCGACTTCCCGATCATTGTAGCGTTTTCCAGGCGGATATCCTGGCAATCAAAGAAGCCTTTTCCTGGCTGAAAAGTAATGTAATATCCACGAAGAATATTAGCATCTTCAGCGACCATTCACCTCTTTTGGGTGCCGGGCCATAGAGAAATATCAGGGCATTGCAAGGCAGATGAGCTTGCCAGACAGGGCACTACCCTTGACATTCTACCACCAGTGGACATGTTAGGTATACCCCTTGCTACATGTAAATTACTTATCAAGCAAGATAAGATCAAGAAAGCAAACCGCAGATGGATAAATGGCACAACTTGCCAAATATCCAAGCAACTCCGGCCTAGATTTAACCAGAAGCGCTCCATCTGCTTAATAATGCTGAACAGATCATATATCAGCACAATAATCGGTGTCCTCACAGGACACTGTCCTATAGGCCTACACGCAAAACGACTAGGCCTTTTCAGCAATGACTTCGGTAGAAGCTGCCTGGACGACAAAGAGGTGGAGAGTATTACTCATCTTCTTCGCTCATGTTCGGCTCTATCAGTAAAACGGACTTCTTCCGGGAGACTTCTTCTACGGTAATCTAGGTGATCTGGCTAATATCAGTGTCAGAAACCACCTACGCTACATAGTTAGCTCTGAAAGGTTCAATTAGGCGTACGAATATATGGTAGCCAAAGAATCCACGTGGTACCACAACGGACCTTTTTGTGTGTACGAGCATCGCATGCAGCCACTTCAGACTAACCTTACCTAGCTAACTGCCTCCAGTTGCGCACTCCAAGTTGGTTGAGATCGGTTTTTACTTGTGCGCACCACTTAAGGCGAGGTCTTCCACTACTGCGTCGGACGTCTGGTTGGGAATTCAAGACTCTGCGAGCCCCAGTATTGGTGTCCAAAGCGAAATTTTTTGACCAGGAATATGTCGCTGTACAGCTCGTATACTTCTTGGTTGAATCTTCGTCTCCATAGCCCGTCCGAAGATTTTTCGAAGAATTTTTTTCTTAAACCAACCAAGGATTTCTTCATCCACTTTTTATACGATCTATGCTTTAGTGCCGTAGAGCAGGGTCTTATATAGGATCTCCTTAAGAGTTTGAGTGAGGGCTTTACTACCGAATTGCCTTCTTAGCCCGAAGAAACAGCGGATGGCAGAGCGATTCTTCGTTTAATTTTTGACGAGATATTGTTGTTAAAGTTAATAGCGGAGCTGAAGTAGACAAAGTCCTGTAGTAGTTTTTGAAATATCAATTAAGTGGGCACCTTTACCAAAATGTCCTCATCTCTGGGAAAACAAATGTTTGCCTTGAGTCTGTCTGTCTGTCCCACAAAAAGAACTTCGTAGCGGCCAAACTATAGATCTATGTGGCCAGTCAATATCGACATTCGACAGCACTTACATACTTACTTACCTATCGGGCTCCCGACCCATGAAGAGTCGCTCTCAAAGACACCGAAGCTTTCCATCCTCTACGATCCCGGACTCGCTGATTCCAGTGGTCTAGACCAAGCGCTCTGGCATCCGTAATGGGTTGGCCTTTGAAACGGAGGTTCGTTCTTCCTTGCATTCTCGAACCTCGGGGCTGGGATTAGAACATCCTCTTAGCTGGAGTATTATTGTCCATTCGCTCGATGTGGTCGAGCCAATGTAGTCGACGTGTTTTGGCTTTTCGGACTACATCCACATAGTGGTACAGCTCATAGAGTTCGCGGTTGTATCTTCTATTCCATTGGCCATCCTCGCGCACAGGACCAAAAATCCGCCGAAGTATTTTTCTTTCGAAGGAGCCCAGTATCAGCTCCCCTTTCTTGAATATCGTCCAGCACTCGGCACCACAAAGCACAACTGGCATGATATTAAGGGTTTTGTAGAGCACACATATCGTCCTTCGAGTTAGAAGTTTTGAACCCAGTTGTTTCGCTAAACCGAAGTAGCAACGGTTTCCTAGGGTAATTCTTCGACGGATCTCCACTAGGGTATCATTCGTGGAGTTGAACTCCGAGGTAGGTGAACTCCTTAACTACCTCGAAATTGCTGGTATCAATAGTGACGTTTTGTGTTAGGTGGTGGACAGATGCTTGTTTGTTTGTTGATAGCATGTACTTAGTCTTGTCCTCATTTATTTCAAGGCCAACTGATTTCGCCTGTTCTTTAATCGTCGTGAACGCTTTAATCACGGCATGCTGGGAGCGACATATGATGTCAGTATTGTTCGCATAGCCCAGCAGCTGGACGGACCTCGCACTATCTGCTCCAGTACGAGATGAAAAAGTCACATGATAGCGCGTCTCCTTGAGGAAATCCGGTGCATGTTTGGAACAGTTCGAAGGAGCTACTTCCAAACTGCACTTTGCAGCGAGTGTTTTCCAGCGTCACGTGACACAGCTGAATCAGTTTCGCCGGGATTCCGAATTCGGCCATCGCCATATAGAGCTCCTGACAATGTATGCTGTCATACGCCACGGCCGGCCGCTTTGAAGTCGATGAACAGAACGGTTTTAGACATTCGCACAGTACGTACGATAGTATGCAACGTTAAGCAGGGATATGCATCGATCGTTCTTGCAAGATTGCCTTTTTTTTTTTGCAGATGGGGCATATGGAGCTGATAGTCCAGTCATCGGGCATGTTTTCTTCCACCCATACTTGGTTGTAATTCGGTGCATGCTCCCTACCAAAACATCACCACCGTATTTAAAAAGCTCCGCTGGTAAGCCATCAGAGCCTGCGGCCTTGTTGTTCTTTAGCTTTTTTATAGCTAGGCCAACTTCTTCTATACTAGGTGGTGAAACTAGTTCTTCATTGACTGGACGTGGGTTCTCTTGTTGCCCTATCACTCTCTCTACTGTCTCCAAGAGTCGCGTTCTGGTTTTGTAGCCAGCAGCCATTTGCTTGGCCTTTTTATAAAACCTCCGGATGTTGTTACGATCGCACGACTCTTCGATCTCTTTGAGCTAGGACGCTGCGTAAACCCTCTTCTATGTCAAAGTGATCCCGATTAAATTTCTAAACTATGCTGAAACGTTTCCTGGAATGAATAATTTGAGTATTAAGAGCATATTTTTTGCTTCAGAACGGGTTACTATTTAAACATATTTTGAAATTTAGAATCCCTAGTACGAATAATGTTTGTTGTCACTGTATCCGTCCATCTTAACATTCGCTCTGTTTCGCTGCCTTTTGTTGACCTCCTCCATTAATATGCAGTGGAATGCAATAATAAAAAACCCAAACAAATTCATTCAAAAGTCAGAGGGCTCCATTCGACACCCTCGATCCTTGACATCCGACATTTGCATATATGTACGAGTGAACCGTATATGCAAACACCATCAATACGGGTTGAGTACCAGGACGCGAATGTTGAATGAAAATAAAATGCTGCAGTCCCGAGTACTTTATTTGTTTTTGTCCATGCTATGATACTAATAGCAGCTCCAGAGTGGGACGATTTCGGCACACATTTACCAGACACACGGATCACTTTATACAAATTGTAAATACTGTACATATTCAGGATCAAAAGGCCAAGAGCAATGAAAGGATTACAAAACAAAAAAAAAATTCCATCACCAGGGTGGGGTAGGTGATCCCTGTTTCCAACGCAACACCCCATCAATACAATTCGCTGCCATAGCGAGACCTCTTTCGGTCAGAAAAAAGAGCTAAAAAGACCGAAAAAAAAATCCAGAGACCGAAGTCATAATGCGAAAAGTGATATGAATGCAAAATTTATTCCCGCTCGCCGGTCGAGAGTTGTATGGTCCTGGGCGGTAGTTGGGGGTGGCTTTGTTTTTTGTATGCAATTCGCATTTTGGCAGTTATTTGCCGACACATTATCACCATTGAATCAGATTCGGGGCGCTGAATTGTGTACATGCAGCGCTTAAGGGCTGCAAGAGCAGCTCGCTAACGGTCGGGCAATAAATCTTGTCAGGACAAGAGTGTGTGTATTTTATTTGACTAGCTGTTTGTACATGAAAGGGGTCCTTTTTTTGGGAAAGTTTGCTGCTCCCTTTCAGTTGACGGGAGAGTGTAAATAAATTCGATTGTTGGCCTGGTCCTGGGCGGAAACAATATTTGGAGGAAAATTATGTGAATTAATGGAGAGCATCAGGACGTAACTCAATCAGTAGGGATGTGTTGAAATAATTTTGACTTGACGAGTGGTCTCGTCGCGATAATTGATTCCTTCTTTAGTGATGGAAGTGGCTCGCATTGGAGTGTAAGAATTACACTGTTTTGCCATCAGCCAATCGGGATAATTTACTTGCTTAGACGTGGATACAGTTTGAGATGTAGCTGAACCTGTGGGTCGTTGAAAATGCACCAGTTACACTCTTACCCTTTCCAGTTCACTATCTCTGAATCTGATTGATCGTAGTTGGAAAACTTGATTAACATGGTTTGAAAGAAAACAACGTTAGAGTAGCATAAATCTTTAGACCTCTCCTCCTTTCATCGAAAACATTGTATCCTCTTCCCAATGGAACTTATGACGATCAAACAGTTTTTAGGACTGTCATGATATAAGCATTTTTTAGAACAGTCTATCAAAGTCCAAACGTGTAGGTACATAGGCTGTCAGGCTATGACCTGTTGTCCGAATATGTCGAAGTAGACGCCATCGATGACTCCATATTGTGAGTTCTTCGGCTGCCGCCAAAACCTTACACAGGGGTTGAGATCCTATTTACGGTCAAGGTACTAGGTCTCAGCGGTCTCCACGTGAAGGCTGAGAGTTAGAGTTGGTAGTCATCAGCTAGGTTGGATATAATCGCATTGCCTACCATTTGACTACCCTGAAGCTGCTCTACTATACATAGGAGAGCATTTATAAATGC
The DNA here is from genome assembly GCA_932526625.1 of Rhingia campestris. Taxonomy (NCBI): domain Eukaryota; kingdom Metazoa; phylum Arthropoda; class Insecta; order Diptera; family Syrphidae; genus Rhingia; species Rhingia campestris. Next base: position 42,197,427 of record OW052184.1, on the reverse strand, counting down.
ACCTTTACTGAATGCCAGAACATAGGACTATATGACTGCAAATTGTAAGGCAGATGATCTTGCCAGACATGGCCATAGCTTTATCCAAAAAAAACAATATTCCTATGTGAAAATTTATATTACAGTATGATGCAATCAACAGATCAGAAATTTATCAGGTCCATTAATAGATTTGGTCAAAGCTGGATCTGAAATCTAAAACTTTGTTCTTATGAAAGTCTAAGAAATACCCAATACTAAAAAAACTGTCATTAGAAGCTTCTCAAAATTTAATGGAGGTGTTAGATTTAGGCAACACTTGAATATCATCCGTTTTATCATTGGGTGCACTGCCTAATAGGGATGTAGGCAATAAAACATAGGCTTTACGCAAATGACGTCTGCAGGAGCTGCTGCAAACTGTACGGACGAAGAAAAGAACAGACGACTCTTCATTTTCTTTGTGACTTCCCAGCCTCATGCAACAGCTTGAAGGCTACTACTTTAAATAACTCTAGAATTTGTCAATCATGGAAGAGAAAAGTCAGTGTCTGCTGGTAGTTTCACAGATTTTTGAAAGCATGTACCTCATTTTGCACAATCCTCTCTAGAATTATTTTAAAATCCTAATACAATCCCACTTTGGCATCGAATGTTTCTGTGAGGATGTTGCCGATCCTGATGTAGCAGCGAGGACTCGAGTTATATAAAACTAGACATAGGTCTATAAACCTTGTCTTATGTGGCTTTGAAATCGATGAGGATAGAAGGTGGGTTTGCACGTCTATATTTTTTTCCAGGATCTGCCAATTTAACCAGTTCTGGAATTTGTTGGCCTAAAACTGCACGACCGGCGTTTGCCCCTCTGAATGTGTGTACATCCGGATGTTGGACATGAGGAAAACTCCAATTTGATTGGCAGTTTGATCTGGGGATCTACAGGTTGCTTTATGGATTCAAAGTTGAGGAAACTTAGTACTGCTTATCACAGTATTTCTGCAAAGTTAATTGGCACTTCGTGGGGGTTGTGCTTTTCGACTTACCCGATTTGTACATTGAAGTCTTCAAGTACGAATTTAATATTGAATTTCATGCAGATTATAAAATACCTTCCTAGGGCCTTGAGTCTTGAGTAGAGGTGTAAGTAGAGATGTAAGCACATATAAAGCTGGAATTATCAAATCTTGCTCTGATATGGATCATAGGAAAGCGATCTCTAACTTGCTTAAAGTCAATCAACCTTGACCTGAGTTACCTACCCATAGCTGTCATAGCTTAGTAGCTTACTGAAGTGGCGCTTCTATCCGGAATGAAACTAGCTACCTGTTTCCAGTTGCGCACACCAAAATGGTTGAGGTCGGTTTCTACTTGTGCGCGCCACTTAAGGCGAGGTCTTCCTCTACTGCGTCCGACGTCCGGCTGGGAATCGAAGATTCTGCGAGCAGGAGTATTGGTGTCCATTAGATCTACATGTCCTGGCCACCTTAAACGACCAATGCGGAGTTTTTTTTGACTAAGTTCATGTCCCTATACAGCTCGCATATTTTTTGGTTAAATCTTTGTTCCATAGCCCGTTAACGCAAACGGGACCGAAGATTTTTCGAAAAATTTTTATCTCGAATCGACCAAGGATTTCTTCACCCGCTTTTGATACGGTCATGCTTCAGCGCCATAGAGCAGGACTGGGATGATCAGGGTCTTATATAGGATCTCCGGAGTAGTTCAAGTGAGGTCTTTACTAACGGGTGATCCAAGTAGAGATACTTTTTTCAATAGCCTTTTTTGACAGATCACGTGTGAGTCGTGTCATGCTGTCATGTTATTTTTGTTTAGTATTGTTTGGCATTTCATAATGGAAAGACTTACGCGTGAACAACGTTTACAAATTGTTCAACTTTATTATGAAAATTCACGTTCTGTGAGGAATGTGTTTCGTGCACTTCGTTCAACTTATGGTCAACATAATCGGCCTACTGAGCGTACTATTCGCAACACCATCATCCATTTTGAGACCCAGCATTCATTATTGGATAATATTCGACCGAATAGACCACGTCCAGCACGCTGTGAAGAAAATATAGCGGCCGTAGCTGAGAGTGTACACGAAGACCGTAGAGAGTCGATTCGGCGCCGTTCGCAGCAACTCGGACTGACGTATGGAACGACTTGGCGTATTTTACGTCAAGATCTTAAATTGAAAGCGTACAAAATACAGCTTGTGCAACAACTGAAGCCGCTCGACCTTCCCAAGCGACATCGCTTCGCTCTATGGGCTCTTGAAAAGTTCCAAGAAGATCCGACGTTTTCGAGGCAAATTTTGTTTAGCGATGAAGCCCATTTCTGGCTCAATGGGTATGTAAACAAACAAAATTGCCGCATTTATGACGAAGAGCAACCTGAAGAGATTGAAGAACTGCCACTTCATCCAGAAAAAACAACGGTTTGGTGTGGTTTGTGGGCCGGTGGAATCATCGGTCCATATTTCTTTAAAAATTATGCCGGTGCGAACGTAACCGTCAATGGCGGCCGTTATCGTGCCATGATAACCGACTATTTGATGCCTGAAATTGAAGCTCGTGATCTCGGCGACATTTGGTTTCAGCAAGACGGCGCCACTTCCCACAGATCGCATCAATCAATGGACTTATTGAGAGAACATTTCGGTGAGCACATAATTTCACGTTTTGGGTCGGTCGATTGGCCACCAAGATCGTGTGATATCACACCGTTAGACTTATTCCTGTGGGGATATGTAAAGTCAAAAGCTTATGCCGACAAACCCGCTTCGATTCAGGCCTTGGAGAAAAACATCACGCGTGTCATTCGCCAGTTACCAGTCGAAATGCTCGAACGAGTGATCGAAAATTGGACTCAACGGATGGACCATCTTCGACGTAACAACGGCCAACATTTGATAGACATAATCTTCAAAAAATAAATGCCAAAGAATGTTCTTTCAAATGATAATAAACATTCTCCATTAAATTTGAATTTTCTGTGTTTTTTTCTTTAAAAAAGTAGCGAACCTCGAAATGGATCACCCATTACTAAATTGCATTCTTAGCCCGAAGAAACAGCGTTTGACAAAATACGGTCATGCTTCAGCACTGTAGAGCAGGACTGGGATGATCAGGGTCTTATATAGGATCTCCGTAGTAGTTCAAGTGAGGGCTTTACTACAAAATTGCATTCTTAGCCCGAAGAAACAGCGTTTGACAAAATACGGTCATGCTTCAGCGCCATAGACCAGGACTGGGATGGTCAGGGTCTTATATAGGATCTCCGTAGTAGTTCAAGTGAGGGCTTTACTACAAAATTGCATTCTTAGCCCAAAGAAACAGCGTTTGATTTCTGACGAGATGTTGTTGTCAGAGTTAATATCGCAGCCGAGGTAGACAAAGTCCCGTTGTATTACAAAGTTCTATCTGTCAATGGTGAAGCTTAGTAGCAGCTGTTATAAATGTCGCATAGTTTTTAATTTAGATTCTGGATCGAATCCATCGGCTTTCCGTGGACATTTCGGCTCTTTCGGCGCCATATCTTGTCAAAGTGTATGACTAACCCTTTGAATTGCCTCAGCGCCTCTTGATCGAATGTGCCAAAGCAGCTCGTTTAGGTTGTTCACGTTGTCTATCCTAATTGTGACTATCGTTGGCACATTGAAATTTAAAATTCACCTGCTTATGAAGTTAAAATGGTCTTGAAAATGGAAGAGACGCCTTAGGAAAAAAAAGTAAATAATGTCCCTTCTGTCACCGCCAGGAATTTTGAAAAGGATTGTTGTATTATAGTCAATGGACAAGGCATCCGGTATCCGGAATCGGAGTTTGTTGGTGAACAGCTTGGTATTTTCATGTTTTCCGACTGCTACAAGGTTTATCCTTAATGGCATTGCCCCTTTTTCTAAATTCATACATCATTCGGCTTTTATGTTACTGGATACTAAAAATTAACTTACAGTGGCGTAAAGTATATTATTCTGTATATTATGTGATTGTAGCGAAAAATTCAAATAAAGCTGTTACCGGACCGGAAGTCATAATGTTAAAATGGAATCAAGTAGAAAAAGTGGGCAAACATACACCCCAAAGAAATACTGTTCATGATCTTAGAGGAAATTTCTTACCAGGTAACGATGCCCAGTAAATTCAATCTTAGTATTTCCAAATTGAGTTGAAATTGTATGCACCCTCAGAAAACGGTCTCACCATAATTAAGTATTCAAACCACCCCCATCAGGAGGCACTCAACATGAGGTCTCCACTGTTGCCTTGTCATTATGATTATTGTTTCTCCAAATTAAACACGATCAATCCGGCCTTATCGTACAATGCCCAGACCAAATGTTGAATGTAGAAACATTGTTAATCCTTAAATTACGCAACAATTTACCAATTTCAAACTTAATTTTCCAACAATTTCCACTTAATAATGTGTGTGTGCGTATATTTGAAATTAATTTATCCACAGCTGTCAGCGCAGGCCACCCACAGCGAATGCAAACTTACAAAACGTTTAATCGTCCTCAAAGGGCAGAGAGAATTTCGAAACTGAAATGGGTAACTGTTCAAACATGGCTCGAAACTGTTGACAAGCTAATCGCATAAGCTGTAGTTCATTAGCGATTTAAACGTCATCATATGACCCATTTGTTTGGGGAACAAATTTGTGCATGAGCCTTTCATAATTAATCCGCCGCAGGATATATTCTGGTTTCGGTAGCTTCACTATGCGGCTAATCCAGCATGTACGTCTCATACCCCAATTAACATAATAATTACTGTAATCAATTAAAAATTCTATTTAATTCACCTTCAATTTCATTGGACGGACGGAACAATTTTTCAATTATTATTATCCTTTGAGTTGGGTGCAGGGGTGGTGGGCAGCGAATTTATTTACGTTCAGTTGCAATGCAAATTAATTTTCCGAATCTATTTCCAAAAAAAAAACCTTTTAATCGGGCCAGGGTCGATTTGAAAGAGTAGTGGCTGAGGGGGTAATTATGTGTCCGTTAATGGTTGGCTTCAGGACATGTTACTAATTTGGTATTGCGATGAAGCACAGTTAAAAGGCATTTTTATTTAGATTATACTTTTAAAAATTAAATAAAATACAAGCCGCAGTCCAAAATGAGGGGAAAAGTTCCCCAATTAAAAGGACAACGACGTTCATATCTGCAACGGGAATGTGAGAACATTAAACAGGAGAGGTGCAGGCGAACAACTAGCGGAAGCCCTAAACTGCTACAAAGCAGACATTACTGCCATCCAGGAAATACGATGGGATGGGCCGGGCAAAAAGAGGATAAAAACTGTGACATCTACTATGGACCGACTATGGATGCGGATTTGTTATAAATGCCAGACTTAGGCAAGAAGTCTTATGTTTTCAAGACATTAGCGAACGTATTGTAACAATCCGCATCAATGCCAAATTCGCCAATATAAGCCTTATATACGCTCATGATCCGATGGAGGAAAATATGAAATAACAAAGGATTGCTTCTACGAGCTCCTTGTCAAAACCTATGAGCGACTACCAAAGTACGATGTTAAAATCGTGCTGGGAGATTTTAACGCAAAGGTAAGAAGAGAAGACATCTTTAGCAGTACTGTCGGAAAATAAAGCCTACACGACAACACGTCTGGTAACGGACTTAGGCTACTTGACTTCGCTACGGAACGAAATGCCACTATAGCCAGCACACGGTTTCCTCACCTCGATATCCATAAGGGGACATGGCAAGAAAAGAGCAAAAAAAGCGCGCGATCGAGGATATAGAGATTTGCCACTCCAGGAACGATGTTCGCAAGTTTTACCAAAGTGTAAAACGTCAAAGTCAAGGATACAAGGCTCGAACAGAATCCTGTCGAGATGAACAAGATAATATTGTAGTTGAGACACAGTCGATGCTGAGGATATGGAAGAACCACTTCTGCAGACTGTTAAACGGCGATGACGAACAACATTCCGCTGTCAGGCAGAACGAACCATTCAATATTGGCAACGACAGCGAAAACTGCCAACCACCCGACCTGAGTGAAGTGAGGATAGCAATATCTAAACTCAAGCTTAATAAGGCTGCCGGAAATGACGGCCTTCCAGCTTAGCTTTATAAGGCCGGCGGAGATGACTTGGTAAGTAACATCCACCAACTCATAAGCCAAATCTGATCGGATGAAAATATGCCTGAAGAATGGAACCTCAGCATCAAAAAAGGACACCCTCTGGACTGCGCCAACTGCAGAGGCATAAGTCTCCTCAACATCGCCTACAAGATCCTATCTGCCGTAATATGTGAACGCCTGAAACCGTTTACCAAAAACCTAGTCGGCTCTTATCGAGTGGTTTTAGGCCAGGAAAGTCCACAACCGATCAAATTTTCACACTTCGGCAGATCCTGGAAAAAACTCAAGAAGTCCAAATCGATACCCACCACCTGCTTATCGATTCAAAGCCGCATACGACAGCATTTATAGAGACGAACTGTACAGAGCCATGTCTAGTTTTGGTATACCGCCCAAACTCGTCCGTTTGTGTAGGATGACGATAGAGAATTCTCGCTGCTCCATCAGGGTCGGAAACGACCTCACCGACACATTCGATACCAAAAAAGGATTTAGGCAAGGCGATGCGCTGTCATGTGACTTCTTTAATCTGATTCTTGAGAGGATTGTGCAAAACTCCAAAGCCAACACCAGAGGCACAATTTTCCAAAAGTCGGTGCAACTACTAGCATACGCTGACGATATTGACATCATTGGTAGGACTCAACGTGATGTCATAGCCACGTTTGCTAGTATAGAGAAGGAAGCGGCGAAAATGGGTTTAGCAGTAAATGAGGGTAAAACTAGGTATATGCTGTCATCATGAAAGGACTCACAACATCGACGAATTGGACAGAACGTCACCATTGACAGATATAACTTTGAGGTAGTACGGGACTTTGTCTACCTCGGCTCCGCTATTAACTCTGACAACAACATCTCGTCAGAAATTAAACGAAGAATTACTCTTGCCAACCGCTGTTTCTTCGGGTTAAGATGGAAATTTAGTAGTAAAGCCCTCACTCGAACTACTAAGGAGATCCTATATAAGACCCTGATCATCCCAGTCCTGCTCTACGGCGCTGAAGCATGGACCGTATCAAAAGCGGATGAAGAAATCCTTGGTAGATTCGAGAGGAAAATTCTTCGAAAAATCTTCGGTCCCGTTTGCGTTGACGGGCTATGGAGACGAAGATTCAACCAAGAACTATACGAGCTGTACCGCGACATGCCCCTGGTCAAAAAACTCCGCATTGGACGTTTAAGATGGCTAGGACATGTAGAACGAATGGACACCAATACTCCGGCTCGCAGAGTCTTCGATTCCCGGCCAGACGTCGGACGCAGTAGAGGAAGACCTCGCCTTAAGTGGCGCGCACAAGTGGAAACCGACCTCAACCAACTTGGAGTGCGCAACTGGAGGCAGTTAGCTAAGGACCGGGCTAATTGGAGAGGCATGTTGGTTGAGGCCCAGGTTCATTCCGGACTGTAGCGCCACTTAAGTAAGTAAGTAACTGATCTCATTCTCTTACAATAACCAACAACAAGCGGTGTTCCCAAATCTAAGTAATTATCGTGACCGACGCTGCTTGGTTTCGGTGATCACGACACAACTGATATTTTGTTTCATATCATTTTTGTTACACTTTTTCGTTTCATTTAAACAAATTCACAACGCCCCAAAAGAAGTTTCACTTCAAAAAGTCAATCATACAAATATCGCCATTAGTCCCTTCTGCAAGATCTACAGTGTGAAGATATGCTCTTTTCAAAAACCAATCAAAAATCCTAGCTCCAACGCTCCACCTTTCGGGAAGACTCCCAAATATTGATAAAACCGTCAAACATTCAAAAGACAATCTTAGTCAACAGTATCGTTATAACGGGTGATTTTTTTTGCGTTGTTTTTTTTTAGGACAACTTCATGTAAATGTTGTTCGCGGCTCCGTTTCAAATGGTCCATTCGGAAGGCCCAATTTTGAGGCACTTTATTCTGTATTCCGGCCTGTATTCCACGAATTACGCGTGTTATGTTATCCTTTAAGGCTTCAATCGTGTTCGGCTTGTCCACATAGACTTACGACTTTACATAACCCGACAAGAAATAATCAAGAGGCGTTAAATAGCATGATCTTGGCGCCCAACTCACAGGGCCATTTCGAGAGCTAAGCTGCTCACCAAATTCATCCTTCAACATTTCCATTGTTTCTCGAGCTGTGTAGCATGTGGTACCGTCTCGATGAAACCATATGTCAACCAAGTTCAACTCAGCCAACTGGGGCAAAAAAATAAATCGCGTATCATCGCTCGATATCGTTCGCCGTTGATGGCAACGTTTCTTCCACGGTCTTCTTTGCAGAAAAATGGACCGATGATGCCACCAGCCCATAAACCACACCAAACTGTATTTCTTTTCGGGATGCATCGGTAATTCATGTATGGCATGTGACTGTTCATCACTCCAGATGTGACAGTTTTGCTTATTTACGTATCCGTTGAGCCAGAAATGAACACAATTCTTCGATAATTTTCGGATTTTCATGGAGCTGTTCTAAGTCCCATTCACCAAAAATTAGACGTTGTTGTAGGTCATTCGGCTTTAATTCTTGCACAAGTTGAATTTTATAGGCTTTCAAACCCAAATCGACTCGTACAATTTTCCATGTGTGGTTGAGTAACACATGCCCAATTGCTGAGAACGGCGACGAATTGACACATCACGATCTTCATTAACATTGGACGCTACGATGGCAAAGATCTCTTCGGTACGCACTGTACGCATGCGATTCGATGGTTTAATGTCCAACAAATTAAATTTGATGAGAAATTTGGTGATAACAGCACGAATTGTTGATTCACCATGAGTCGATGGATTACTGTCCAACAAAGTAAATTTGATGCGAAATTTGGTGATAACCGCACGAATTTTCTATTCACCAGGTCGATTATGACGACCATAATATGTTCGTTACAAACGGTGCACATTTTTCACAGAGCACGAATTTTGATAATAACTTTCAATAATTTGCAATCGTTACTCGTTTGTAAGTCTTTCCATGATAAAATGGCAGAGTATACTGAAAACTTTTCACTTCGACAGATGACGTTTGGACGCCATTACTAACCAGTGCTGCCAACCCGAAAAAAAAACTTATCTCATAAAAAATCACCCTTTACACCTTATAACGGGTCCGCCATCTAATTTTTTTTTCAACAAGTGCTTATTTCGTGAATGGTAACACATAGCTCATGTCTGATTTGACAGATAATTAGTTTTATCCTTCCGCTGAACGAATATGGTTGTGTATACGCTTGAACAACGCTGGGAAATATTGCGACATTACTTTGAAAATCATGGTAATGTTGCAGAATGTGTGCGAAAATTGGTACGGATTTTGAAAGAAGTGAAGCACCGTCAGCTCCGTATGTTCGTTATCTTGTGAAAAAAGTGAAAGAAACTGGCATTCTCATCGATAAGCGTGAAAAGCCAAAAACAGTGCGTGCACCCGAAAATATTGCTGCTGTGGCAGAAAGTGTGCGTGAACATCAATTCACCGTCGTTCTCAACAATTAAACATTTCGGAGACATCAGTGAGACCAATTTTGCATAAAGACCTTGGTATGACGCCATACAAAGTCCAATTGGTTCAGGAGTTGTAGCCAACTGACCATCCAATGCGTTTTCGCTTCGCTAAATGGGCCTGCGATCGACTTAGAGAAGATGCCGATTTTGCCAAAAAAAATCATCTTTTCAGATGAAGCTCATTTTGATCTTGGCGGGTATGTAAACAAGCAAAATTGTAGCATTTGGGGCACAGAAAACCCGCACGCATACATTGAAAAGCCGATACACCCAAAACGAGTCACTGTTTGGTGCGGATTTTGGTCCAGAGGCATAATTGGGCCAGTTTTCTTCGAAAATGAGCAAGGAGTGGCCGTTACAGTCAATGGCGATCGTTATCGGGCCATGTTGAACGAATTTTTGTTCACAAAAATTGAAGAGGATGATATTGGCAACATTTGGTTTCAACAGGACGGCGCTACGTGCCACACAGCCGAAACTACACTCGATGTTTTGCGCCCTGTTTTTGATGATCGCACTATCAGCCGCAGAGCTGATGTCGGTTGGCCACCTCGGAGCTGCGATTTGACACCGTTGGAATATTATTTGTGGGGTGCCGTAAAAGATAAGTGTTACGCCGACAAGCCAGAGACAATTGATGCTTTAAAGGACAATATTCGTGAAACCATTGGTGAAATAAAGCTGCACACAATCGATAATGTGCTTAAAAATTGGACCGATCGTGTAGGCTACTGTATGGCCAGCCGAGGCAGCCATTTGAATGAAATTATTTTCCATTATTAACCGGAAGGATTGTGCTTTCAAATAAAAAAGAAATTTGAGAAAATATTCAGTAGTTTTTTTTTATAGCATTTTCTTAATACATCATCTGAATCTGAATACATCATCTTCAGCTTGCAGCCTCTCTCGTCCAATCTGTCCTTTTCAAGGTACCGCAAATTGTATTTACACCCACAAACGTAAGAAGCGTTCGAAACGAAACGTCGTACGAAAAAGACCCTCCTTCCTGAAGACAACACTCCAATTCCAAAAATACATCTTCAGTATCACTAATCACATACACAGTTAAAACTCAATCAAATCTTCCTGTTTGGATTCAAGCTTCAATTACAAACTCCAGACGTCAGACACACACCTTCGCTAAAACACATTTATGACACCAAAATCAGCTGTCATTTCAATATTCAGAGGGAAATTACCATTTTGGCCACCTACATGGTACCAAATGTCGCATCCATATATGTGTGCAACTTTCGTTTGATTTCTTACAAATTGATATTGCTTTCCTGGACTCATCGATGAGTTTCATAATTTGATCTTGCTCACATACAATCCCACGTACCCAAATTTACTTATTCACATAACACACTTTCTTGGTGCATACCGGTGCACGGACGCAACACAAACGTACGTGTTTGCCTGAAATGCAAGTCCATACATCCGTTCAGTACACACGATCAAACAGCCGTCCAAAAATAAGTTTCACCTTAAACAAACCTAGTAAGCCAACAACACGCAATCACCCGACATAAAGCAGCATCGGTTGTGGTTAGTACTTGGATGGAGAACCGGATCTAAACACCGTCATCGTGACGTTTTTTTGTTTCATAAAATCCAATTCACACCGTCCCAAAAGAAGTTTCACTTCCACAAGTCGCGGTCCAAAATAAGGGAAAAACTTTACCTAATTAAAAAAAACATACCTACACCAGCATTGTAACGAAGCAACCAAGAGCCCTTGAAAGGACTGACTTTATTGTCGACGTCCACCCAACAACGTTTGCATATTTACCTTGACAATAAGAACGCTTAACAGAAAAGCTCAGCCGAGCAAATAGCGGAAGCCTTAACTTGATACAGATTGCAGCGATTTCAGGCATCAAGGAAATACGGTGAGATGTGCCAGGCAAAAGCAGGGTGAAGAACTGTAACATCTGCTACAGCCCGTTTTATGGTAAGCAGAAACAGCGACTACTCGAATGCGGATTTATCATACAAGAGATTCTTAAGCGTGAAGACTTATGCTTCGAAGCTATTAGCTAACGTATTGTGAGGATTCGCATCAAGCTCGAATTCGCCAACATAGACCTTATAAACACTCTTTCTCCGACAGAGCATTTCTAAGCAAAGTTTCTACGAATTCTTGGACAAAAATTATGATCGATTGTCGAAATACGATATTTAAATGTTGTTGGGAGATTTAAACGGTACGGTAGAAAGAGAGGACAATATTAGCAGTATTGTAACAATATAAAACGTCTGTCCACGTGCTTAGGATAATTGAATTCGCTGCTGAGCGAAAAGCTACAATTCCCAGCACATGATTTCCTTAGCTCGATATCCAAAGTGAGAATGGAGGTCTCCAGATAAAGGGTCAACGATAGACAAGATGCACATATCTATTATTGAATTCGCTGCTGAGCGAAAAGCTACAATTCCCAGCACATGATTTCCTTAGCTCGATATCCAAAGTGAGATTGGAGGTCTCCAGATAAAGGGTCAACGATAGACAAGATGCACATATCTATTATTTTGAATGTTTGAATATTCCGAGGGGCTAACAGCCAATGAAATAATGCGCATATCCATCTTGCCTAAACAAATAAGAAATAATGTGAAAGAAATGATTGTCGAAAGACTGCAATCTCAAGAGACCGCCAATTCTTTTACAGAAATCGTATACCTGATGTGCCAGTCTTCTTGCGCCCACAAGCAAAAAACCCTTGGTTTGATGAAAAGTGTCGACAAATGCTCCCAACCAAATTCAAGGCCAACAAGGCAAAGCTGCTGCTGAAGACGAGACGAGTTGCCACTAAGCTTTAGAGGAAAATACGGAGGAAAAAACAGCGGCTTAAGTATTTCACATATCGCCTACAAAATCCTAACAACCATAATATGTGAGCTCCTGGAAACGATTACCAAACCTGGTGAGTGTGGTATTACTTAATGAAAGTTCACAACTGGTCAAATCTTCACCCTTCGGTAGATCCTGGAAAAATCATAGAAAGTCCAATTCGATATCCCCACATATCATCGATTTCAAAGCCGCAAATACACAGCATATAGGGATGAACTTTGCAGAGCCTTTTCTAATGTTGCTTTACCAATAAAGGATAAATCCATCTATGTACTCAACGTAATGAAACAGCCACGTTTGCTAGTATAGTCAAAAAGTACGCGTTGGATATAGATCAAATATTCTGGCTCGGAGATTCTTCTATAACCAGCCAATCGTCGGACTCAGTAGAGGAAGACCTCGCCCTAGGTAGTGGGCACAAGGCGAAATCGACTTCAACCAAATTGTGCAACTGGCTAATTGAAGATACATGTTGTCTAAGGCACAGGCTCAATCCGAACTGTAGGACTACTTGAGTAAGTAAGTTAGTAAGATAGTTAACACGGATACAACCAACCCAAAGTATTTGGTAGCCCTGAACAGAGGATACAAAAAATTGTTATCAGTAACGGATATGTAGATACATATGTATGTACACTGATGCACTCATAGCACTGCAATAAAATTTCACTTAATTTAATTTTTTGTCAGCTTCCACGTGAAACAAAAGAACTTAATTTTTGAATTTAATAAGCGAATGCTTTCAAAAGCATTTGGATGCAAACGCCATTTTATTTAAAAAATCGAAACGATGCAAATTGCTCTATCTGTCTACAAATTCATCTTTCATCCCATCACCACAGACAGCAAACACACTGAAGAATCTAATCCGATTTTTTTTCCCCAAAAAAAAGATTCAAACATGACTGTCTGGCATGTCCAAAAAAACACATAAACCGCACCCTAGTATACCAATCTCGCTTAATGAAATTTTTACACCCTTTCTGCACGCGGATGCAGACCTCCGCCGAGCAACTCTATAAATACCAAAGCACGCAATTATTTTTCTTTGTAACCGAGCGTTCATCACCGAAGAGGACATACAGGACGAATATCAAATTCAAAATCACACACAACCAGCTGCATTCAACTGCAACAAAACACTCTAAATCCAATTGTTTGCTAAGAAAAAAAAAAGTTACAACCCTTACAGTGAAACTCCTCGCAAGACGTATGGCTCCATGTCGACGCACCACATAACCGCAGAGTTTAATTCCCTTATCTTCGGTGACAAGCAGCCGTTTAATGCAATTTTACGCCGAATTAAGCAAATAAGCTCAGCACAGATGAGCAGCGTCTAACAAGGGATCTTCTAGTTGTAAGTCACTCCCAGCTACCAGTTCAAAAATAACACACCCACCATGACAACATGACGTGATGTGTAATGGCAACCGTAATGTGATTATATTGAGGATGTTGAGGGTTGAAATGATACGGTAACGGTATTGAAACTTTGATGATGGATATGTTGTAAAGGATATGTTAAAACATTCAAGTTCGAGCTTAACTAAACGCGGGATATTCGTTAAGGGTTAGCAATAATTCTTACACGATTTATTTCAATTTTAATATCGCAGATTGCAATCAATTTAACCGTTGTGTATCTGTGCACATTATATGTTAAAAAAACATCGTCCACCAACGCATTCGAAAATGTCCTAAAAAAAATAATTATACATATATCTTGGGAGCCATGCCTCACATGTAGCTAAATATGTTACTTTTGAGTTATGAAATTCATTACATTATTGCCTTCAACAGGGTGACCCTCAAAAACAGGTGTTACACAATTTAGTGGATAATTTAAAAAAAAAAAAACTAAGCTATATATGAAAGAAAATATTTATCTGAAGGGTGGTTAAATTTTAAGGGCCGATGTTGGTTTTAAATAAAACACAAAATTGTTCAGGAAATTATTTTTAACACTATCAGATCTGTGTCGTAGCGAGCTTAATACAAGCATCATCTACGAGCAGTGATTTGCATATAATATGCATCCACAGGCTCATCATTTAGAGCTTTTGTTAGTGGGACATAACAGAACATAGAAGTTATTAAGTCTGACATCACTAACAAAATCAATAAACAATGAATTCAACAAATATATAATATATTACTAAACAAGAAACAAAATTTACTTATACTTACGGCTCCGGCAAACAGTTTCGCAGAGTGTTTTTCAAACTACTTTTACTAACATGCAGTTCAACTACATCGCTATTTTTGTTGTAAACTCTACTAATGCGACTAATACCCTCATGCATACTAAAGTTCTGTTTATGGTTAGGTATATGTGCTTAAGGATAGTGATGCGATTATATGAGGACACAAGCGTTCTCACTCTAGCCTCTCACTATCAATTCCTACTCTCACCTCCACGCTGGTGACTGGTGGGTGCCTAGTACCTCGACTGGAGATGGGGTATTAAACCCCTCTGGAAGATCGTTGGTGGCAGCAAACGAGAGAGGGGGGAGGAGTGTCCTCTCACTAAGTCACGCACTCTCAGGCGACAGCGGAGGAATTCCCTAGATGGAGTCAACGGTGGCGCCTACAGCTCCAGTTAGATCGAACTGGTAGTGAAATCCCTATATGAGCTGCTTCGAGATATTTGAACACCAGGTCTATAGGGATTTCCAATACTGAGCCAGGGTATTGGAAAAGAGTTGGTAGCGGAGAAGCCCTCAATGGGCTTCTGACATCGGTATTTTTTTCGGCCCGCTGTCCTGGGGTCAAAACAAGGGCCTGGCCCTACAGGTTGGGGGTTTTGCTTTGGGTTAACTACCCATCCACGGAAAAAACTATTATTACGAAGCAGCCTCGGAAAGGACTGATATTATTGTTGACGACCATACTAAACGAAAAAAGGACAACGACGTTCGTATCTGCACCTGGAATGTGAGAACATTAAACAGGAGAGGTGCAGGCGAACAACCAGCCCTAAACTGCTACAAAGCAGACATAACTGCCATCCAGGAAATACGATGGGAATGGCCGGGCAAAAAGAGGATGAAAAACTTTGACATCTACTATGGAACGTGTTATAGTGAGCAGAAACAGCGACTATTTGGATGCGGATTTGTTATAGGTGCCAGACTTAGGCAAGAAGTCTTATGTTTTCAAGACATTAGCGAACGCATTGTAACAATCCGCATCAAGGCCAAATTCGCCAATATAAGCCTTATATGCGCTCATGATCCGAGGGAGGAAAATATGGAATAACTAAGGATTGCTTCTACGAGCTTCTTGTCAAAACCTATGAGCGACTACCAAAGTACGATGTTTAAATCGTGCTGGGGGATTTTGACGCAAAGGTGGGAAGAGAAGACATCTTTAGCAGTACTGTTGGAAAATATAGCCTACACGACAACACGTCTGGTAACGGACTTAGGCTAATTGACTTCGCTACGGAACGAAATGCCACTACAGCCAGCACACGGTTTCCTCACTTCGATATCCATAAGGGGACATGGCGGTCTCCAGATCAACGAACAGTCAACCAAATTGATCACATTACGATAGACAAGAGGCACGCATTCAGTATTTTGGACGTCCGAACCTGCCGTGGGGCTAACATCGACTCGGACCACTACCTTGTTGTAGCCAAAGTAAGGATGCGGATATCCACCACGCCACAAAAAAAAACAGAAATACTGTGAAAAAATTTAATGCGAAAGACTGCAATCGCGCAACGCGTATCCCTTAACCTCTCGACTCACAACACACCACCAGCATCTAATGTCGAAGAACAATGGCAACGATGCGAACTTGCCATTAGATGATGTGCTAGGTTTCTCGCGACCACCAGCAAGAAAACCCCTGGTTTGAAGAGGAATGCCGACAGATGCTCGCAGCCAAGAACGAGGCCTACAAGGCTAAGCTGCTGGTGAAGACGAGAGCTGCCATTGAGCTCTAGAGGCAAAGAAGAAGGGAAGAACATCGGCTTTTCAGCAAGAAGAAAAAAGCGCAAGAAAAGCGCGCGATCGAGGATATAGAGAGGTGCCACTCCAGGAACGATGTTCGCAAGTTTTTACCAAAGTGTAAAACGTCAAAGCCAAGGATACAAGGCTCGAACAGAATCCTGTCGAGATGAACAAGGAAATATCGTAGTTGAGACACAGTCGATGCTGAGGATATGGAAGAACCACTTCTGTAGACTGTTAAACGGCGATGACGAACAACATTCCGCTGTCAGGCAGAACGAACCATTTAATATTGGCAACGAAAGCGAAAACTGCCAACCACCCGACCTGAGTGAAGTGAGGATAGCAATATCTAAACTCAATCTTAATAAGGCTGCCGGAAATGATGGCATTCCCGCTGAGCTTTATAAGGCCGGCGGAGATGACTTGGTAAGCAACATCCACCAACTCATAAGCCAAATCTGGTCGGTTGAAAGCATGCCTGAAGAATGGAACCTCAGCATCGTTTGCCCGATCCACAAAAAAGGAGACCCTCTGAACTGCGCTCACTACAGAGGCATAAGTCTCCTCAACATCGCTTACAAGATCCTATCTGCCGTTATATGTGAACGCTTGAAACCGTTTACCAACAACCTGATCGGCCCTTATCAGTGTGGTTTTAGGCCAGGAAAGCCGATCAAGTTTTCACACTTCGGCAGATCCTGGAAAATACCCAAGAAGTCCAAATCGATACCCACCACCTATTTATCGATTTCAAAGCCGCATACGACAGCATTTATAGAGACGAACTATACAGAGCCATGTCTAGTTCTGGTATACCGCCCAAACTCGTACGTTTGTGTAGGATGACGATGGAGAATTCTCGCTGCACCATCAGGGTCGGAAACGACCTCACCGACACATTCGATACCAAAAAAGGATTCAGGCAAGGCGATGCGCTGTCATGTGACTTTTTCAATTTGATTTTTGAGAGGATTGTGCAAAACTCCCGAGCCAACACCAGAGGCACAATTTTCCAAAAATCGGTGCAACTTCTAGTATACGCCGACGATATTGACATCATTGGTAGTACTCAACGTGATCTCATAGCCACGTTTGCTAGTATAGAGAAGGAAGCGACAAAAATGGGTTTAGCAGTAAATGATGGTAAGACTAAATATATGCTGTCAACACGAAATGACACACAACATCGACGAATTGGACAGAACGTCACCATTGACAGATATAACTTTGAGGTAGTGCGGGACTTTGTCTACCTCGGTTCCGCTATTAACTCTGACAACAACATCTCATCAGAAATCAAACGAAGAATTACTCTTGCCAATCGCTGTTTCCTCGGGTTAAGAAGGCAATTTACTAGTAAAGCCCTCACCCGAACTACTAAGAAGATCCTATATAAGACCCTGATCATCCCAGTCCTGCTCTACGGCGCTGAAGCATGGACCGTATCAAAAGCGGATGAAGGAATCCTTGGTCGATTCGAGAGAAAAATTCTTCGGAAAATCTTCGGTCCCGTTTGCGTTGACGGGCTATGGAGACGAAGATTCAACCACGAATAATACGAGCTGTACAGGGACATATCCCTAGTCAAAAAACTCCGCATTGGACGTTTAAGATGGCTAGGACATGTAGAACGAATGGACACCAGTACTCCGGCTCGCAGAGTCTTCGATTCCCAGCCAGACGTCGGACGCAGTAGAGGAAGACCTCGCCTTAAGTGGCGCGCACAAGTAGAATCCGACCTCAACCAACTTGGAGTGCGCAACTGGAGGCAGTTAGTTAAGGACCGGGCTAATTGGAGAGGCATGTTGGTTGAGGCACAGGTTCATCCCGGACTGTTGCGCCACTTAAGTAAGTAAGTAAGTAAGTATATGTAATATATTTACTCTACGTAGGTTGTAGGTACCTCCCCGGGTATTAAAACCAATAGCACTTAAAACATCAGGGGCATCAAATTCTCCTGATAATAATTGGTGTAAGGAAACCAAGTCGCTATTATGTCTACGTTGAGACAAAGGCAACAGCTGTAGTAGTTTAATTCGACACCTATATGGAGGCAAATTGTGTAGATCATCCCATGGTAATCCCCTCAAAGCAAATCTTATGAATTAACGTTGGACTGCTTTAATTCTATTCATACTCCAAATGAGGGCGAACTAGACAATAAAGATCATTAAACTCTTTTGACCACCTTTTTATAACTCCTAACATGGAGTTTTATTTATTGATGATAACGTTTATAACTCCATTTTAGGATCAAAATAAACACCTAGATCTTTAAAACTGTCTACACAACAGAGAGTGTGCCCGCACAGAGTATAGTTAAAATTGGATGGAGCACGTTTTCGTGAAAATGTCATATGCTGACACTTAGAAGGGTTCAAATTCAAAACGTTTTTAAGACACCATATATATCAATATTTTGCTATATCGAATACAAGCTCTTACATGGTTTATTGCAAGTATAAATCATATTGGTCCTAAATGACTTCCTTGAGGTACTCCAGATTGAGCAACAAAAGGGTTGGACTTGGAACCTTTAAATTATTGCCATTTTTTTATTTTGATAATATTGGTATTTTTCAATTATGTATGAATCAAAATATCGGCCAAATGACCGCCGCGACCTCGGCGGCACATCTCCATCCGATGGTCCAAATTTTTAATGACGCTGAGGCATAATTGAGGTTCTATGCCGTTAATGTGCAGAATTATCTCATCCTTTAGCTCTTGTATCGTTGCTGGCTTGTCGATGTACACCTTTTCTTTCAAATAACCCCAAAAAAAGAAGTCCAACGGTCTTGAACATATGATAATGGCGGCCAATTGACATCGCCACCACGTGAGATATCACGGCCATTGAATATGTTGCGCAAAAGAGCCATTGTTTCGTTAGCTGTGTGGCAAGTGGCACCGTCCTGTTGAAACCACATATCGTCCAGATCCATATCTTCCAATTGGGGCCATAAAAAGTTGGTTATCATCTCACGATAGCGAACACCATTCACAGTAACTGCCTGACCGGCATCATTTTGGAAAAAATACGGCCCGATGATGCCGCCAGCCCATAAACCGCACCAAACAGTCATTCTTTGTGGGTGCATTGCTTTTTCGACAATTACCATTCGCCCAAATGCGGCAATTCTGCTTATTGAGGAATCCACTGAGGTGAAAATGTGCCTCATCACTGAAGATGATTTTCTTCGAAAATTGATCATCCACTGTTGCCATTTCTTGTCATTTCTGACCATTGACACTCCAACGAACAACTGACAATACAGACATGCTTTTGACAGCAGGAATCGATCCAGGGGAAGCCCTCCTCGACGACGATTTCTATGTTATCGAAAATCCTCAGGATAAAAGTGGAGGCAGTGTGGGGCTGTTTTTCAGGAAGTGTACAAGGTGAATGAAAGCATTCGCCCGAACCGCGTCTTGGAAAACCATACCCTGCTCCATAACTTCTACCTCCGGAATGACATAACGCAAAGGCGATCTGAGAACCGCGGTTTTACGCGAATCGATGACGAAAACTTGGCAAACGCCATAGTCCCCTGTTAATCTCGAAGGTGGATCTCCAGATCATCTTCAATTCCATAAAGAAAAAGAAGTCAGCTGCAGTCGATGGTATATCCAACATTATACTGCGACACTTATCCCATGAAACTGTGGACATTTATGCCAAGCTGGTCAACAACGCGCTGAATAATGCATATTATCCAGTGCGTTGGAAGACGGCGGTGGTTCATCCTCTTCCGAAAAAGGGAAAGGACAACTCCAATCCGGCAAATTACCGGTCGATAAGTCTCCTTCCGAGTATCAGCAAGGAATTCGAAAAGACTCCCAATCAGGCCCTGTTCAAGTGGTCTAAGGACAATAATATTTCAGTTTGGTTTCAAGGCGGGACATGACTGTATTCATAACGCCTCCAAACTCGTCTCTGATACACAATGGAAAAAAGCCAAAAAACGGTGCACGGGTGCATGTCTGGTTGATTTGGAAAAGTCTTTCGACAACTCATGGTCAGAAGGCCTTTATTTAAAGCTGACCAGACTTAGCATAAGCCAACCATTGCTATATATTCTTCATGATATGTTGACTGGTAGAATGTTTGTTGTCAAAAGTGGCAACAAACTTAACTTCTACCACCGAAATTTTCATTAAAAATGGTCTGCAACAGGTAGCCGATTCTCTTCAGCGATATGGTTGGTAGTCTTACTAAGGCAATTGCGTATGCGGACGATCTTATCGCGTAAAGAACAGCTCCTACTATCGAGGTCATTCGAACTCTTTTGCAGAGGGACTTCGACAAGGTCCAGAGATATTATGATAACTGGAAGTACTGTTTAGGACACCGTTGTCTAGGGCCTTTAGGGATACGAGAAAGAACTGGCCCACGCTGGTGGACCAAATGGACAACCAGTGGCGAGTAAAAGTGTAGTAAACTACCTTCGTATCTGGCTGGATCAGTATCTATATTTCGGAAGACATGTAGATGCTGCTCTGCCAAGAGCTAGGCGAGCTTTTGCTCTGATAACGCGATTGTTTTAAGTTTTGATCGTTTGTGAAACCTTCTGGCCAAAAACCACACTGACAAGGCCCGATCTGGTTGTTGGTAAACGGTTTTAGGTGTTCATGTGTTACGGCAGATGGGATCTTGTAGACGATATTGAGGAAAATTTTGCTTCTGTAACAAGCGCAGTTCAGAAGTTTACCTTTTTGGTGAATCAAGCTAATAATGCTGAGGCTCCATTCTTCAGGCAAACTTTTACAAAATACACTTTTTTGGGGCAACAGGCTCTTTAGGGCATACCTTTCTCACAACCATTTATGTGTGCGTGTGTACTTCTTTCACGATGGCGGGACCTCCTGCTTTATGCCGAATCCGAACGGCTAAGTTGAGATAACCTAATCTTGACAATTGATACTACTCGGATGATTTGTTAGATCATCACGAGAGGAGGGCCAGTGAAAAATAATTTTGGTGTTGCTACGGCTGGGAATCGAACCCAGGCCTTCTGCGCGGTAGTTCATTGCACTAACCATCGCGCCGCTGAGCCCCCAGGCAAACTTTTATCCGACAAAATTTTGCTAAGAATTTGTTATAAATGCTGATTACCAAATCATCTCCACCGGGCTTATAAAGCTCGGCTATAAGGCCGACATTTCCAGCAACCTTGTTAAGGATATGTTTTTATTGCTACCCTCATACTTCACTTAGGACAGGTGGTTGGTAGTTTCGCTGTCGTCGCCAGTATTGAATGTTCGTCATCGACGTTTAACAGTCACCAGAATTGGTTCTTTCATATTGTCAGCATCAACCTCGTAGTTGAGCTACGATTTTTCCTGTTTTCTTCTGGACATGCAGCTTTGCATTGTAGGACACGTTTTTCGAGCATTTTGGTTGGCTTCCATCGGAGCAACAGGCTTATGCTATCGAATTTGGCCTGTTTCAGGACACTATTTCATGGACCTTTGTAATGGTACAGTTTTCCATCTTCCTTTTGCCATCGAATTTCCTGGATAGTGCTAATGAATGCTGGCGCGGGTAAGGTATTCCGTTGAAGCTGTTTTTGTCTAGTTTTCTCACATTCAAGTTAACAAGGAACGTAGTTTTCCTTTGTTGAGTTAGCATGATCGTCAACAAAATTATCAGTCCTTTCTAAGACTCAAAAACTGGTGACTAACAGACGGAGAGACGAAGAGACATGGCGAGACCGATACCGTGTAATTTGTCCCAGGTATTAACATTCACCCATGGGAAACAAACTTCAAGCCTTAAAGGTTCAGATTTAAATATGCTGCATGTGATTGGTCTTGGTAAAATAGAAATACAAAACCAGGACATTTACATGTTATACAATATATTTTGAAATTAAAAAAAATTTCAATCAGTAACATGTAAAAAAATAAAAACAAAATATTGTGGTCCACCACTTTAAAATTCAGAGCACACCCGAAATATTCGCTTTTTTTGTAGAGAAGATACGTTTATACCTGAATAGGTGCATTTGGCTAATTACAACTTTTTCTAAAGCCTCCTAGCATTTAGCTAATTACCATGATGGATTTGACCACTCAAAAAAATAGCGATCCCTATTCAAAAGCAGTTTTCCTAGAGTGGACTCTTCAATTCACACTTTTCCTTTGGTGCTATTGGATTTTTTTCGTTTTTTGTGAAAACATCCTTTTATGCCTGTTAATTACATTCATCATGGGAAAATGTAGGTACTCCTGAGGTGAAAAAAATCGGAAAAGTATCTCACTGAAAGGACTCACCATTGCAACACTTTTCAAAAGGATTACTCCCACTTCCCCCGGTTAACTCTCTCATTCAAGGAATTACATTTCTAATTAATTTTCCAAATGAGGGATGACCTGGTATGTGTAAGTAAACCGTCCAACTCGAAGCCATAGCTATGCAAAAGTGACTTAAACCAAGTATTCAACTTTCTTAATACAGCAAGCATATATCGCGGCCATCTCATGTCCAAATGTCAACGAGTCACTAAGCAACTAATGACAGTCTCTTATTTCGATGTGAAGCCACTCAAGTGCCGGCTTTAGGGAGCGAGAAAAATCCCTTTCACGAAACGCATTAGTGCCACCTCGACCGACTTAATACGAAAAATATGAATCATATACGTGAGCAAGAGTTCAGGTTGGGGGAGGAAAAGGTCTAAGCAGCTGAGGGTAAGTGCTTCATTTCATACATGACTAAGCTGAGAAGCTGACGTTTTGCAGACAATTTAACACATTACAAAGTGAATGTGTACCTGTACAGTATATAGGTATGTGGGGGCAATGAGTGCTACATTTGATAAAAATGATAATATTACAACATGATTTCTTATTTACTTAAGATTTGTAGAGGGTGTTCGACATTTGGAAGTGTTTGCAGTCCAATCGCATGAATAATGGCGGTCGTGACATGTTTTGTAATAAGCGGTCCTATCATAGCCACATGTCGCCATTTTCCAGATCATCTAGCTAAGGTGACCAGAAGTTTGTTTTCGTCGCTCTATAACATAAGTCGCGTAAAGAGAATAAGTTACGTTTTGGAAGATGTGTGAACCTATGATACCGCCAACCCAAAATTGGGAACAAGAAGTGACTTTATGAAATTCTATCATTTACAGCTAATTCGATATCCTTTTGAACCTAAATGAGTTTTTTTTTTATTTCTCATTTTTTCCATAAGGGTTTTTGTGATACACTTGGATATTGTAAAACTTGGCATTGCCTAGTTGTTAAACAATAAGTGCGGGTGTTGATAGCAAGACGAAAAACAGCAACAATATAAACAGCCTGTTAGAATGGCATGCATACACGGGGCATGCTGTCCCAGGGGAACCTATATGAGCTGCTTCGACATATTCGGACAACAGGTTATCAAGGAATCTCAAGTCAGGCCCTTTGAACAGAGATGGTGGCGTATGAACCGAAAGGCCAACGCTCAATCCCGTAGTGGATACTGATGGCCCCATGTCATAAGGGTATATAATAAGTTAGAACTGGCCCTCCAGATTGGGGGTTGTGCTTTGGTTAACTACCCACACTGGAACTATTGTAACGATGCAATTAATATCCTCGAAGAGGACTGATTTTATTGTTGACGACTATGCTAAACGACAACGATTTTCGTATCTGCACCTGAAATGTGAGAACACTAAAAAGGAGAGGTGCAAGCGAGCAAATAGCGGAAGCACTAAGCTGCTACAAAGTAGACATTACTGCCATCCAAGAATTACGATGGGATGGGCCGGGCAAAAAGAGGATGAAAAACTGTGACATCTACTACGGACCGTGCTTAAGTGAACAGAAACAGCGACTATTCGTATTCGGATTTGTTGCAAGTTCCATATTTAGGAAAGAAGTCTTATATTTCGAATTTATTACCAGCCGCATAGTAATAACTCGCATCAAGGCCAAATTCATGCAAATATATGCACTCACGCCCCGACGGAGGAAAAAGATGATTGCTTCTACGAGCTCCTTCACAAAACCTATCAGCGACTACCGAAGTACGATGTTAAAATCGTCCTTTAAGGTGTTAACGCAAAGGTATTCATCAGGACTCTTTCCGAGTCGATGGAAAACTGCATTTGTACAGCCCGTTCCCAAAAAAGGCGAATCTTCTTCTCTCTCCAACTACCGACCAATTGCACTTACCTCCCTTCTTTCTAAGGTCATGGAAACGCTGATAAACTGTCAGCTTATGAAATATCTTGAATCACGAAAACTCCTCAATGACCGACAATACGGTTTTCGTAGCAACAGGTCCACTGGTGATTTGATGTCATATCTCACCGAAAAGTGGAACCAATCAATCCACCTTGGTGGCGAAAACAAGATCGTTGCACTTGATATTTCAAAGGCATTTGACAGGGTTTGGCATCAAGCCCTTTTGTCATAAATGCGTGCTTTTGGTATCGATGATACTCTTCTTCAATGGATTAGAAACTACCTCTCGAAACGTTCAATTCAAGTAGTTTTAGACGGTTTCAAGTCTGCTACTCACCAAATAAATGCTGGTGTTCCCCAAGGCTCAGCTTTGTCTCCGACACTCTTCCTCATTTTTATTAATGACCTATTGTCTGCAACTTCTAATCCAATCCATTCCTTCGCTGATGACAGTACCCTCAGCTTTTCATATTCGTTCTCGATTTCACGCCCCTCACCTTCGGATGTGGAAGAAAAACGACAAAATATGTTAAGTTCATTAAATTCCGACCTTGACAGCATAATCAAATGGGGTAAATCTAATAGAGTGGAATTTAATGCTTCCAAAACGCAATGCTGTCTCCTGTCATCCAAGCGAAACCAAACTTTACAGCCACTATCCATGAGTGGCACTTGCATCGTCGAAACCGAAAAACTTTCCATGCTCGGTATGTGTGTTAGTAACGACCTTCGTTGGAACGACCACATATTCGAAATCGCCAAAAATGCAGCAAAATGTCTAGGTTTCCTCAATCGATGTAAGAAATACTTCACCCCTTCTGATCTGGCCTCAATATATAAAGCGTACATACGCCCCAAACTTGAGTTCAACGCCCACATATGGTCAGGTGCAGCCAAATCATCATTGCACCTACTAGATAGGATACAAAAGCGTGCGATAAAACTGATAGGAGACCCAACCATAGCGAACTCCATAGTTTCGCTCGAACATCGTAGGAATGTCTCCTGCCTTACACTCTTTTACCGCTATTACTACAACAAATGCTCTAACGAAATAGCCAGCTGCATTCCGCCCCTTCAACAATTCAACCGTAATACTCGCCGTACCACGAATGCTAATCAGTTCACCCTAAAGCCTATCTTCGGACGTACTATGAAATATAGAGATTCATTCCTTAACCGAACAACACGAATGTGGAATGCTTTACCAAACTCAGTTTTTCCTCTCCATTACAATTTACAAAAATTCAAAACCAACGCACATCGGTATCTCCTCTTCTCTACTCCTCCATTTCCTTAATGCCCGCGCTGTGCTTAAACACCATAAGGGTATTAATAATCCCTTTAGCGCGCGCCAATTATAAAAAAAAAAAAAAAAAAAAGACATGACGTCTTTAGCAGAATTGTTGGAAACCACAGCCTACACGACAGTTCGGGCAACGAACTCAGGCTCATTGCAACGAAATGCAACTATAGCCAGCACATGGTTTCCTTACCTCGATATCCATAAGGGGACATGGTGGTCTGCAGATCAACGAAAGGTCACCAAATTGATGGCATTGCGATAGACAAAAGGGAGGCATCCAGTATTTTGGATGTCTGAACATTTCGAGAAGCTTACATTGACTAGGAGCACTACCTTGTCGCAGCCAAGGTAAGAATGCGGATAACCTCCACACCACAACAAACCAGAAGTACTGTGAAAAACTTTAATGTTGAATGACTGCAATCGCAAGAGACCGCCAAGGACATCGCTCAATGCGTATCCCTTAACCTCTCGATTAACACCATACCACCAGCATCGAATGTCGAAGAATAATGGCATCGATGCCAACAAGCCATTAGATCAGTCGCAACTGATGTGCTAGGTTTTTCGCGGCCACCATCAAGAAACGCTTGATTCGATGAGGAATGCCGACAGATGCTAGCAGCCCAGAATGAGGTCTACAAAGCTAATCTGCAGGTGAAGACGAGAGCTGCCATTGAGTTCTATACGAATAGATGAAGGAAAGAACACCGGCTTTTCAGAAAGAAGAAAACAGAGCAAGAATAGCACGCGATCGAGGATATAGAGAGGTAACACTCCGTTACCAGACGTGTTGCCGTGTGGGCTATATTTTCCGACAGTACTGCTAAAGATGTCTTCTCTTCCTACCTTTTCGTTAAAATCTCCCAGCACGATTCTAACATCGTACTTTGGTAGTCGCTCATAGGTTTTGACAAGGAGCTCGTAGAAGCAATCCTTAGTTATATCATCTTTTTCCTCCGTCGGAGCGTGAGCGCATATAAGGCTTATGTTGGCGAATTTGGCCTTGATGCGGATTGTTACAATGCGTTTGCTAATGTCTTCGAAAAAAAAGACTTCTTGCCTAAGTCTGGCACTTATAACAAACCCGCATCCGGGTAGTCGCTGTTTCTGCTAACTATAACACGGTCCATGGTTGATGTCACAGTTTTTCATCCTCTTTTTGCCCGGCCCAACCCATCGTATTTCCTGGATGGCAGTAATGCCTGCTTTGTAGCAGTTTAGGGCTTCCGCTAGTTGTTCGCCTGCACCTCTCCTGTTTAATGTTCTCACATTCCAGGTGCAGATACGAACGTCGTTGTCCTTATTTCGTTTAGCATGGTCGTCAACAACAATATCAGTCCTTTCCGAGGCTATTGGTTGCTTCGTAACATAGGCTTTTTTATATGGGTGGGTAGTTAACCCAAAGCACAACCCCCAACCTGGAGGGCCAGACTCTTGTTTTGACCCTAGGACAGCGGGCCGGAAAAATACCGATGTCAGTAGCCCATTTTGGGATATGAGCGCTGCCGTTGACCCATTGAGGGCTCCTCCGCCACCAACTCTTTTCCAACACCCTGGCTCAGTATTGGAAATCCCTATAGACCTTGGGTTCAAATATGTCGAAGCAGCTCATATACGGATTACAATACCAGTTCGATCAAACTGAAGCTGTAGGCGCCACCGTTGACTCCATCTAGGGAATTCCTCCGCTGCCGCCTGAGAGTGATTGCCTTAGTGAGAGGATACTCCTTCCCCCTCTCTCGGTTGCTGACACAGGGGTTTATTACCCCATCTCCAGTCGAGGTACTAGTCACCAGCGTGGAGGTGATATGACTTGGTAAGTAAAATCCACCAACTCATAGGTCAAATCTGGAAGTATGCCTGAAGAATGGAACCTCAGCATTGTTTGCCCGATCCACAAAACAGGAAACCCTCTGAACTGCGCCAACTACAGAGTGATAAATCTCCTCAACATCGCCTACAAGATACTATTTGCCGTAATATGTGAACGACTGACACCTTTTACGAACAACCTGATCGGCCCTTATCAGTGTGGTTTTAGTCCAGGAAAGCCCACAACTGATCAAATCTTCACACTTCGGTAGATCCTGGAAAAAATCTAAGAAGTCCAAATCGATACCCACTGCGTATTAATCGATTTCAAAGCCGCATACGACAGCATTTATAGATACGAATTATACCAGGCCATGTCTGGTCTGGGTATACCGCCCAAACTCGCCCGTATGTGCAGGCTGACGATGGAGAATTATCGCTGCTCCATCAGATCCGACCACCACACTGACACATTCGAAAAAGGATTAAGGTAATGCAATGCACTGTCATGTGCATTCTTTAATTTGATGCTTGAGAGGTTTGTGCAATACTCCAGAACCAACATCAGAGGTACAATCTTCCGAAAATCGGTGCAACTATAGCATACGTCAACGATATTGATATCATTGGTCGGGCTCAACGTGATGTCATAGCCACGTGTGCTAGTATAGAGAAGGAAGCGTCTGCAAAGGGTTTAGCAAGGTTTATGAGGGTATGACTTAGTGTAAGCTGTCAACGCTGAAGCATGGGCCGTATCCAAAGTGGAGGAAGAAATTCTTAATCGATTTGAAAGGAAAATTCTTCGGTCCGGTTTGCGTTGACGAGCTATGTAGTTCATGATGCAACCATGAACTATACGAGCTCTAGAAAGACATGCCCCTAGTGAAAAAAACTCCCCATTGGACGTATGGCTGTAGAACGAATGGATACCAATACTCCGACTCGCAGACTCTTCGATTCTCAGTCAGACGTCGCATCGGACGTAGTTTAGGAAGACCTCACCTTAAGTCGTATACACACGTAGAAACTGACCTCAACCAACTTGGAGTTGGCAACTGGAGGCACTAAGCTAAGGACCGGGCTAATTGGAGAGGCATGTTTGTTGAGACCCAGGTTCATTCCGGACTGTAGCTCCACTTAAGTAAGTAAGTAAGTTTTTGTAAATTCGACACAGGTGATGTTTCTCAATTTGCGACGGAAATTATGAGAGAACGGCTTTTTTTTCAAATTCATTTTTATTTTAAATTCAATTTAGAACTAACTTACGTGCTAGACAAAAATTAATGAAAAACTAGCCTACTTATCTACTAACTTAACTAATTTACTGGTCCTCTGCGGGCACCCTAAATTAAATAATAGCAACTTAAAAACTAATGCCTTTCGGCCTTAAATCTAATTTAATTATTTTTAATTTATAATTTAATCATTTAAATTAATGGTTGTCACCTCATTTGAAAGACTATTCCTTTAAGCTTAAGGATCAGAGAGAATGACCTTATTTGAAAGTGTAGGTATTTTTTAACAGAAATGGCCGAATTTATGTCCTTCACCTTCTGAACTCATACAACAACAGAGCGGATAATCCTATTTCTACCGATATCGATATTCCTTTGAACATAATTGATGGACAAAGGAATATCGACATTTTTCTCTCATTTTTTCCATAAGAGCTTTTGTGAAATCGACACACATAAAGTTTCTGATCTTTCAACTTTAATTATGAGAGAACGGCAGAAGCCTTTGCCTTTAAGAAATGACTTTGTTTGACAGTGTTGGTATTTTCTAATTGACGATGTCCCCCACCTGGTGACCTCATATAACGAGAGGTCGGATAGAGGGCCCATCTGAGGCCCAATGGCGGTGAGTTTATTTATTGTCCCACAAGGATTTTTGCCTAGGAAAAGTCCATTAAAAGGAATAACGTTGTGTAGCATGCAGCTTGCTATACGAACCATAATTAGGGTCTGCTACATCATGATATGTTTAAAATACTTTTAAAAACGATACACCCTGTTTAGCCGATACTATTCGTTAAAAGTTTATAGTGAATTTAGACTCACGATCGCAATCGGTGTAATGCATTGCACATACTATAAGAGACCGATATTACTTTTTCCGGTCTTTTCTTTTCTGACCTGTGAACAGCGTGGAAGTGTGGTGACAAACGTAAAAAGGTACGTTCGTGCTAAAGTGAATTTATTTTCTACTTAAATTTACCATTTTTTCTAATAGATTTAACATTTAAAAACTAGGGTCAGAGTACTACAGAAAACTGAAAAACATAAAAATATTTTAATTCTTTTCAAAAGTGACGGAGCATCAACACTTTTCTCCGTACATATAGAGAATATTACATGAATACACTCATGTGTACTTACATGCATTTTACAAGAAAACGAGGTAAATTTGTTTTGTTTTTTGTATATATCTGTTGGTTGTTATTTGTACTTACATGCATCTTCGTTTTCCCCAATCTACAAGCATTTAATTAAGCTTTTGATCGCTGCTCTGGTGATTTCAATAAACCCAGCGATCAAACTTATAATCCGACTATAAAATTCAAGATTGAGGATCGATCCAACATTATACATAAATATACATATGCCCACAAGCAGTTGCCCACACTTTCCCCCCACCACCCCCAGTGATGCAGAACACATAATCACGATAAGCAAATCAGCAAACACATGCAGAACAAGACACAACAACAAAAATCAGCAAAACACATGCAGAACAAGATACAACAACAAAAATCAGCAAAACAAGTGCACCACCAGACACAACAATACATCAACAACGAAAATACCAACAAAATGCAACAGGTATATTTTCTTGTTTACCATTTTTAACTTTCTCTTACAAAGAGAAAGATATTGTCTTCGTGAAAATTTTCGACCTCGAGATTTTGATTGATTCTAACATTACGATGATAGCGGAGCCTAAAAAAGTGGTTTTTGGAATTCCGTCCGTCGGTCCGTCGGTCCGTCTGTCCGTGATGGTCTCCCCAGCCTAAACGGCTAGACCGATTTTCTTCAAACTTCGTATCCAAGCTTATTTTAGTCATAATTCTAGGCCATTTTTTTTGTTTGCTTTTAGCCATGTTAATAAGGGTACCTGCCATATAAAAATTACACATAACCTCAATTTTCACGAAAACGGCTCTTACGATTTTGATTAAACTTTATATATACTATAACCATATTAGTTCCAACAAAACTGCATACCCAGTTTTTTCGAGAAAATCCATATAACGGATTTTGTCATTTAGGCCATATAAGGAAAATTGATAATTTCTCGCAAACTATTATGTCAAATTGAATGAAATTTAATATATATACTACTATTACAGCTTGAAGCAATTCCACATAATTAGTTTTAGCCCAACTATCACTAAACGGAATTTTCAGTTTTGGCCAATAACAAAAAATCATTATTATTCCCATAGACACCGATTCCTTCAAATTTCGTAGTAAACGTTCGTATAATCACATTTCAACATTATTCATATCATTTTAAGCATTAATAATCAAAATGCGTACTATTTGATCTAACACCCAACTAGCTGTGAAAGAGAAAGTTGCGTACGACCCAGTCGTGCACCCACCACTCGTTTTTTTGCTTGCCCATGATCAGTGATAAGTTCCGATCACTGGAGCCCAATCAATGTAAAGTTGTTCTAGTTATTTGCTAATGAAAAATTTACTAAATAATTTGCTACCTAAATGAAAATTATGATAATTGAAGTAAATCTTAAAAACCTAAATAAAATACCTAAAATCTAAATTAATAATAACGGGTGATAAGAGGTTTAGAACTTTTTAAAAAAAAAAACACAAAAAATTCGAAAAAATGAATGAAATATTTATTTGAATCGATAGTTTGAACCTTGCAATTTAATGTTTAAAGATAATTTAATGCAAATGTTGACCGCGGCTGCGTCTCAGGTAGCCCATCCGCTGAGTCCAATTTTGGCATACTCTTTCACACATATCGGCCGGTATCTCACGAATGAATGCATGGATGTTGGCTTCCAGTGCGTCAATCGAAGCGGGCTTGTCCCTATAGACATTAGCCTTGACATACCCCCACAAAAAATAATCTAATGGTGTCAAATCGCACGATCTAGGCGGCCAATTGACCGGCCCGAAACGTGAAATTAACTGTTCACCAAACTCGCCTCGCAATTGCGCCATTGTTTCGCGTGCTGTGTGGCATGTGGCACCGTCTTGTTGAAACCACATATCATGCAAGTCAAGAACTTCCATTTTGGGCAAAAAAAAAAGTTTGTTATCATCGCTCGGTAGCGTTCACCATTGACAGTAACGCTGCGATTCGCATCATCTTTGAAGAAATATGGCCCAATAATGCCGCCGGCCCATAAACCGCACCAAACAGTGGCTTTTTCGGGATGCATTGGTAGCTGTTGCAATGCTTCTGGCTGATCTTCACTCCAAATGCGGCAATTTTGCTTATTTACGTACCCATTCAACCAAAAATGAGCCTCATCGCTGAACACAATTTTTCGATAAAAAGGCGGATTTTCACATTTTTCACAGAGCACGAATTTTGATAATAAATTTCAATAATTTGCAAGCGTTGTTCATTTGTAAGACGATCCATGGTTAAATTGCAAACCAAACTGAAGCTGTTTGACGGTGACACAAGGTACTAAACACACGTCAGCTGTCAAAACTAGTGTTGCCAAAACCAAACCAGCTAAAAAATCACCCGTTAGATAAAAACTGAATATAAAACAACATATAAATCTACAAATATCAATCATAGATTCCATTTAAATCACAAACGAAAGACTTAAATTAGATATTGATTTCTATGATAACAAATATTAATCGAAAGAATTGAGAACACATATACATTATATACATTAGAGATAATACGAAATTTGTTAATATACATATATATATATTTTTTTTTAGAATTAAGATATATTTTGAATAGTGTGATCCAAGTTATTTAGATGCGCATTTAATTAATGAGGAATTAGAGTTTTTGTTCTTTGATAAGTAGACGAATTTTGTCTAGAATAATGTTCCAATAAATACTGGAATGAGATCACTCTTTTGTATGTATAAGGAGTTTATATATATGTATATACAAACCTGCATAGAGAAGTTGAATTAAATTGACATGAAGTCAGCATTTATTTATTTTAATTGTGATTTAACTTGTTTTTGTGACTGAAAAATGATTTGAGTGAAATCTAAAAAATAAAGGTGTGATCAAAGTGAGGTAAAAAAGGTGAAGTGTGTAATTAGTCAAGGGGTTATCTACATAGGCTTGGGAAGTAGGTGACATGGTGTGGCCGTCTTAGAATTAGATTGTCATACGAGGTGGGAAATCCCAAATGATGGCAATAACATCGGTGCCATCGATTCAAAATAGGATATATGTAGTCTGTGCAAGAAGAATCGCAAGTTTAAATTTATTTTGTCACGTGTTAGCTATCACACATTGATTCTTCAGAAGATCAAAGCAGAGCAATACTTCTTAGTAGTTTTTATAAAATTTTAAATTAAGTCATCTGACTACTCCTTCTGGCACGATTTCTTTAATTTTGTGTGAGAAAATCCGCAGCAAGATCCCCGACCATTTCGGCGAGCTAAGCCGTGCTTAAGCCAGCGTGCCACCCTGCTGCGTTGTCCAGGACGTAACAACTACTGTGCTTTTGCATAGTAAGTCCACAGGTTCATTACAGTTGAGCTAAAGCGGGGCAATATTCGCCATTCCTCTATTTTTGAAAGTAAGTCATTTACAGCTAAATTCCAATGGAGTTGTGTATATCGAATCATATAACGGATAAAAAATATTTGCTTTGTATTAAAACAAAGATGTATTGCTTCGAATGTCCGACTCTTACGTTATACTTTTCCAAAGTCAATCTTCGCAATCTCACTTCGAACCCGTCATCGTCAATAAAAGTTCCATTTAAAATGCACAAATTTAAAGGTGACTATCCTTTAATCACAAGCGGAAAATAAAATCCGCTTTTCCAAATCACATGAGAGTGCGAATCCATGTTTTAACT
Source organism: Rhingia campestris (assembly GCA_932526625.1). NCBI lineage: Eukaryota > Metazoa > Arthropoda > Insecta > Diptera > Syrphidae > Rhingia > Rhingia campestris. The sequence continues at coordinate 42,163,648 of OW052184.1, read as the reverse complement.
GCAAATCCAGTGTGCCAGTAAAAAGTGCACACAAAAAGGACATTTCAACAAAAAAAAGGAAGGAAGGGATTTTCTTAGGAAACATTTCACAGATCCAAATAGGATTTGCAATATATCCTGTTTTCCATGCTCTTTATTTTCTTTTTTTCTTTTTTGCTCTCGTACCCTCCACACGAGTAAGATTTGCACAAATTGGATAAACTAGGGAAGGATATAGCAGTTGGTAGTAGTAACAGTCAAATTTGTAGATGAAAGTTCACATGTTTGCATAAATCATCCGTCATGCGTTTGGGTCTGAGTCTTGTGGTGGATATTCATCCTGACAGCCTACAAAAATGCCATTTGAATTTCAAATTCCTTTGGCGCAGTTAATTTACCAAAAGAAGGAGCAAATGTGGCAAAACACCCACACTAATGCCATCCTGCATATGTGAGAATATTATTTGGACTTGGTGTTTGGGGAGACTAACTTCCTGGCGAACGGTAGGTAAATGTTTTGCGCCTTACTTGAAAGGATAAATCCACACCGAGTGTAGTATGCACACAATAATAATACAAGTGACTGTGCTAAACGCGTGTGTGTTGTTTCCCTAGTCTTTCTTCTCCCATGAGTGGCAAAAGCGTTTTACAGGTGTAAAGTAAAATACAACTGCAAATTGGCTTTCCTTAGCTAGGGGCTACACGAGAACGTGCCAAAGGACCAGCTTAGCGTTGGAAATCATTAAGGGAAAAATCTCTGAGCGGAAAATAACTAACCACAACGAGAACCTCGACGACGATGCAAGCAAACAACTTCGTACTGAGAGACTGAGTGGAGCGTACAAGTGTGGGGTGTTAATGTCCTTGTTACCGAATCGCTATTTTCATTCGCAAGCCCGAGTGTATACAGTTGGTTTTGTGTTGAATTTTTTTTTATTTCTAACGCAAATAAGAAACTCATTTCTTTTGCATAATTTATGGTGTTTGCCTAAAGCGATGCACAGTTAACTTTGGTGCGCTAATGTGAGACTAGGGTTTGTTGGTGGAGTAGTATGAGTAAAGTGATATAAAATAATTATGCAAATGTTATTAACTGAAAGGGAGCATTTTTCAATTGTTTTTCTCTTGATTACTTTTGTAATGGGATTTTGTAGTTTGTTGGAAAATTTTACCTTGTAGAGGTGATACCTATCTTAGGGGGTGATATAGCCCCAGTAGATAGGAAACTGATCCTTGGCTGTGTTTACATGCCTGTTTTTAACTTTCTCTTAAAAAGAGATCTAGATATCGAGATTTCGATTGATTCGATGAAAGGGAAACCCAAAAAAGTGGTTTCTGGAACCCTGTCCATCGGTCCATCTGACCGTAAGGGGCTTTTCAGCATATGCCGTTTAGGATTGAAACTTCGTATTGACAACTTTTTTGCAAATCCAGTTTTTTCGAGAAAATCCATATAACGGATTATTAAATTTAGGCCATATAAAGAAAATTGTCAGTTTCTGGCAAAATTTTTGGTCAAATTAAATGAAATTTAAATATCTGTGTTGCAATTATTGTTTTACAACTTACTTACTTACTTAAGTGGCGCTACAGTCCGGGATGAACCTGGGCCTCAACCAACATGCCTCTCCAATTAGCCCGGTCCTTAGCTAACTGCCTCCAGTTGCGCACTCCAAGTTGGTTGAGGTCGAATTCTACTTGTGCGCGCCACTTAAGGCGCGGTCTTCCTCTACTGCGTCCGACGTCTGGCTGGGAATCGAAGACTCTGCGAGCCGGAGTATTGGTGACCATTCTTTTTACATGTCCTAGCCATCTTAAACGTCCAATGCGGAGTTTTTTGACTAGGGGTATATCGCTGCACAGCTCGTATAGTTCGTTGTTGAATCTTCGTCTCCATAGCCCGTCAACGCAAACGGGACCGAATATTTTCCGTAGAATTTTTCTCTCGAATCGACCAAGGATTTCTTCAAGCGCTTTTGATACGATCCATGCTTCAGCGCCGTAGAGCAGGACTGGGATGACCAGGGTCTTATATAGGATCTCCATAGTAGTGAGGGCTTTACTACTTAATTGGAAAGAGTAATTCTTCGTTTGATTTCTGACGAGATGTTGTTGTCAGAGTTAATGATGCCTAGGTAGACAAAGTCCCGTACTACCTCAAAGTTATATCTGTCAATGGTGAAGTTCTGTCCAATTTGTCGATGTTGTGTGTCTCTTCGTGTTTACAGCATATACTAAGTCTTACCCTAATTTACTGCTAAACCCATTTTTGCCGCTTCCTTCTCTATACGAGCAAACGTGGCTATGATATCACGTTGAGTCCTACCAATGATGTCAATATCGTCGGCGTATGCTAGTAGTTGTACCGATTTTTGGAGAATTGTGCCTCTGGTGTTGGCTCGGGAGTTTTGCACAATCCTCTCAAGAATCAAATTGAAAAAGTCACATGACAGCGCATCGCCTTGCCTAAATCCTTTTTTGGTATCGAATGTGTCGGTGAGGTCGTTTCCGACCCTGATGGTGCAGCGAGAATTCTCCATCGTCATCCTACACAAACTGACGAGTTTGGGCGGTATACCAAAACTAGACATGGCTCTGTACAGTTCGTCTCTATAAATGCTGTCGTATGCTGCTTTGAAATCGATTAATAGGTGGTGGGTATCAATTTGGACTTCTTGGGTTTTTTCCAGGATCTGCCGAAGTGTGAAGATTTGATCGATTGTGGACTTTCCTGGCCTAATAAGGGCGGATCAGGTTGTTGGTAAACGGTTTCAGGCGTTCTTGTAGGCGATGTTGAGTAGACTTGTGCCTCTGTAGTTGGCGCAAACGATGCTGAGGTTCCATTTCATGCTTTCAACCGACCAGATTTGGCTTATAAGTTGGTGGATGTTACTTACCAAGTCATCTCCGCCAGCTTAATAAAGCTCAGCGGGAAGGCCGTCATTTCCGGCGGCCTTATTAAGCTTGAGTTTAGATAAAGCTATCCTCACTTCACTTAGGTCGGGTGGTTAGCAGTTTTCGCTGTCGTTGCCAATATTGAATGGTTCGTTCTGCCTGACAGCGGAATGTTGTTTTTCATCGCCGTTTAACAGTCTGCAGAAGTGGTTCTTCCATATCCTCAGCATCGACTGTGTCTCAACTACGATATTTCCTTGTTCATCTCGACAGGATTCTGTTCGAGCCTTGTATCCTTGGCTTTGACGTTTTACACTTTGGTAAAACTTACGAACATCGTTCCTCGATCGCGCGCTTTTCTTGCTCTTTTTTGTTCTTTCTGAAAAGCCGATGTTCTTCCCTTCTTCTTTTCCTAGAGCTCAATGGCAGCTCTCGTCTTCACCAGCAGCTTAGCCTTGTAGGCCTCGTTCTTGGTTGCGAGCATCTGTCGGCAGTCCTCATCAAACCAGGGGTTTCTTGCTGGTGGCCGCGAGAAACCTAGCACATCAGTTGCGGCTGATCTAATGGCTTGTTGGCATCGTTGCCATTGTTCTTCGACATGAGATGCTGGTGGTATGTTGTGAGTCGAGAGGTTAAGGGATACGCGTCGCGCGAAGGTCTTGGAAGTCTCTGACGATTGCAGTCTTTCGACATTAAATTTTTTCACAGTATTTCTGTTTTTTGTGGCGTGGTGGATATCCGCATCCTTACCTTGGCTACAACAAGGTAGTGGTCATAGTCGATGTTAGCCCCTCGGTATGTTCGGACATCCAAAATACTGGATGCGTGCCTCTTGTCTATCGTAATGTGATCAATTTGGTTGACTGTTGGTTGATCTGGAGACCGCCATGTCCCCTTATGGATATCGAGGTGAGGAAACCGTGTGCTGGCTATGGTGGCATTTCGTTCCGTAGCGAAGTCAATTAGCCTAAGTCCGTTGCCAGACGTGTTGTCATGTAGGCTATATTTTCCGACAGTACTGCTTAAGATTTCATCTTTTCCTACCTTTGCGTTAAAATCTCCCAGCACGATTTTAACATCGTACTTTGATAGTCGCTCATAGGTTTTGTCGAGGAGGTCGCAGAAGCAATCCTTAATGGTGTCATCTTTTTCCTCCGTCGGAGCATGAGCGCATATAAGGCTTATGTTGGCGAATTTGGCCTTGATGCGGATTATTACAATGCTTTCGCTAATGTCTTCGAAACATAAGACTTCTTGCCTAAGTCTGGCACATCCAAATAGTCGCTGTTTCTACTCACTATAACACGTTCCATAGTAGATGTCAAAGTTTTTCATCCTCTTTTTGCCCGGCCCATCCCATCGTATTTCCTGGATGGCAGTAATGTCTGCTTTGTAGCAGTTTAGGGCTTCCCCTAGTTGTTCGGCTTCACCTCTCCTTATTAATGTTCTCACATTATAGGTGCAGATACGAACGTCGTTGTCCTTTTTTCGTTTAGCATGGTCCTCAACAATTATATCAGTCCTTTCCGAGGCTATTGGTTGCTTCGTAACATAGGCTATTTTATATGGGTGGGTAGTTAACCCAAAGCACAACGCGCAACCTGGAGGGCCAGACTCTTGTTTTGACCCTAGGACAGCGGGCCGGAAAAATACCGATGTCAGTAGCCCATTTTGGGATATGAGCGCTGCCGTTGACCCATTGAGGGCTCCTCCGCCTCAAACTCTTTTCCAACACCCTGGCTAAGTATTGGAAATCCCTATAGACCTGGCGTTCAAATATGTCGAAGCAGCTCATATAGGGATTACATTGATCAACCGTTGACTCCATCTAGGGAATTCCTTCGATGCCGCCTGAGAGTGAGTGCCTTAGTGAGAGGACACTCCTCCCCCCTCTCTCGTTTGCTGCCACCAACGACCTTCCACAGGGGTTTAATACCCCATCTCCAGTCGAGGTACTATCTATCTCCAGTCACCAGCGTGGTGGTGAGAGTAGGAGTTTATAGTGAGAGGCTAGAGTGAGAACGCTTGTGTCCTCATATAATCGCATCACTATCTGAAGCACATAACTTGCATTGTTTCAATTTCTAATTTAAGATCTATCGAGTGTTCGATTCACTTATTTATATATAGTAAGGCTCCACTTCTAGCCTTATTCGATGGATGTAGAGCATGATAGTCATGGTAACCTTTAATCTTTAAGTTCGAATTACTCTTTGCATGAGTTTCGGATATTAAACAGACGTCGATATAGTTTTTTTGCATAAACAATTCAGGTTCTCCAAGTTTCTGGCAAAGACCATTGGCATTCCACGTAAGAATTTTAAGCAATCTATTTATGTCGAAGGTGGAGTTTGTCTCTTCGAGCTTAACTTGCCTATCGAAAAAAGGGTTAATTCAGTTTGCTTTGTTCCTCAAGTTTTGAAAGAACAATCGAGAATACGTTTGAAACTGGGTCAGGTAAGATATTTTTTTGAGCGTTATCGGATACTGTATCTTAGGCATAAGTTTGTATATTTGGTTTTGGATGTACAAGATACGATCGGATTTACGATTGCAGCATAGCTTGTGAAAATTCAGGTTTTTCGATTGTAGACTGCTTCGACATATTACTAATCGGAATTTTACGCTTTTGTTGGTTTAAATTTAATTTTTGTAAATTAATACTCGTAAATTTCATCCGTCTTTTTTGCAACTCTTTAGCTACGTCACAGCGGCAATAATTTGATTGCCTATACAGTTAATGCAGATATTTGAAGATTTCTTATCTGACCTACAGTCTAACATCAGATGATTTTTGGCACATTTTACACACCGCGGTTCCTTTTGACAATAGGTTTGCGTATGATTATATCCTTGGGAGCGTTTGCACCGAGGAACTTATTTAGAATCCTTACGCATATGTTCAATTTTTACAACAATATTAAGTATTGTTTTTTATTTCGTAAATTTTGTTCAAACTTTCTGCTTTATCGAATGTGAGAATAATAAAGGAAGGCATTCAAAGAACTATAAGGCGTGGCATGCGGTACCCTGATGCAGTACCCGGATTGAAAATTCAAAGCCAAATTATGTATTTCAACAAAATAACATCATTAAATGAAGTTAAAATCTTTCGTTGACCAATCATGCCGCAAAGAACATTTTAAGATAGAAAATGTTTTTGAAAATGTCACCATGCCCTTGGTCATCAAACGAACCAATAAGCCAAGCAACTAAACAAGCCACAAAAATATTTCGACAAAGTCTCGGCGAAAACTTTTCCAAATCAACTTATCGTCCTTTCTTGTTAACAATATAAAATCATTTCCAATTGCTCACGAAACGACTTACTCCATCGTTACACATTCACATTCGCCATCATTGTCCTGAAGTAAAAATTAGTTAAGGACTTTACCTCGTTTGTAGCTCTTACTTATCGACAAATCAAACTCAAATAGCAGCATTTAGGGCAAATACAATTTGAGGATGAAACTTTCTTAAGCCAGGGCGTGCACCCCCCATTACACTAACCAAAGGAGCAATGATAGTAAAAAGGATAAATCTATAAATCATAGACTAAGGCAAGAAAAATCGTCAAAAAAAACACGGGAAAACGAAAATGGCAAGAAGGATGAAAAATAAAATTTTCAAGTTTCTCAAACAAACTTATCCAATAAAAGTTTCATCGACATTGATTCGTTCAAGTCGTAGGAAAGACGTTGTATGTCTTTGTCGTAGCAGGCGAACTGGTGGAAGTGGTGGTCCTGGAGCTTGTGCCCCTCATTCACTATACGCCATTGTCAAATGCAAACGAAATGATTTAATTTCTGTTGCTTCCTGAAGTGATGATCCAACATGGAGGGTTCTGTCAAAAGTTTGCATCCTGTCAAAATAGAGTTCGACAGATATAGGGGGGACGAAGCTGACAAGAGTTTATTTTTTTTTTGTTAAAAACAATTCAAAAGAAGCACAAGGACAATCGAAAATGAATTGGATGCAAACAATCTTGTCCTGTTGATTTATCGATTTTTGACCCTCGCATCTTGACCCAGTTATGTTGTGGAAGTCAATGACTTGTCAACATTGTACCATCATTGCTTAAGGATTAAAAGGTCTCCAAATGAAGGAATTACCAATTTAATTTGCTCCTTCATCTGAAATACTGTTGGTGCAGGACCACTATGACACCGGATTCAGAGCTGAATAAAAGCGCAATAAATCTTCCACTTCTTAGTTGGTCCTTAAAACATTGAAACTCTTCTCTGGCTTACTACTTAAAACAGAAAGTTTAATATGTTCTGGGTGGGGAAGGGCTGGAAACTTTCTCAACTGCTGTTCTTCGAGTGAGCTGTTGGTAAACATTTATGTGAACAACATCTCGCCAGGTCGTATACGAAGTGGATATGGCCAGTGGTATAGCATTGGGTCAGTGAGGGAAGTTAATAGTGTTAGCGGCCGTATTTCGTTAGTTTTTATATTTATGGATGCGATACTTAAGAAGTTTTCACCCATTGTTAAGTTCGTAAAAGGACAACTTTTCCGAAAGGATACAAGTAGCAATGAAGATGTTTGTGGGGACTTTATAGGTTTTGCAGAGTTAATCATTTGGGGAATAACGATACAGCTCCTTGTGAAAATAAACTTGCATTCCCCAAGCGAATTGAAATTCATTTATTTAGCTGATCCTATTCAATTGAGCTTGGCCAACTATTGTATGGACTAAGTGGTTTATAAGTTGAACTGAAAGCTTCAGGAATGATTGATGCAATTTTGACATACCTTTCACAGATGGTCTGTTGCTATCATAAAAAGCTAATGCGCAAACAAAGTCTTTCGGTTAACATGCCTCTGTAGTTGGCCCAGTTCAGAGAGTCTCCTCTTTTTGTGGATACTGAGGTTGCTTTGATATAATTTATGTTAGAATGCTGCATACTCAGTTTTTTCTTTAAATGATTATGTGATAAGCTACGAGATATATATGCGAGTCTGACGTAATTTTGACGTCATAATATGCCATTCTTGCTCGCATATCATCTGAACGCCTTTTTGGGACAGTCCGCATATGCTCGCAAACCATATGCAGACAATATGCGATACCCAGATCGCAAATCGATTTGCGACCTTTCCGCATATCGTGTGAACACTTACTTACTTACTTAAGTGGCGCTACAGTCCGTAATGAACCTGGGCCTCAACCAACATGCCTCTCCAATTAGCCCGGTACCTAGCTAACTGCCTCCAGTTGCGCACTCCAAGTTGGTTGAGGTCGGTTTCCACTTGTGCGCACTTAAGGCGAGGTCTACTGCGTCCGACGTCTGGCTGGGAATCGAAGACTCTGCGAGCCGGAGTATTGGTGTCCATTCGTTCTACATGTCCTAGCCATCTTAAACGTCCAATGCGGAGTTTTTGACTAGGGGCATGTCGCTGTACAGCTCGTTTCTTGGTTGAATCTTCGTCTCCATAGCCCGTCAACGCAAACAAGACCGAAGATTTTTGGAAGAATTTTCCTCTCGAATCTACCAAGGATTTCTTCATCCGCTTTTGATACGGTCCATGGTTCACCGCCGTAGAGCAGGACTGGGATAGTCAGGGTCTTATATAGGATCTCCTTAGTAGTTCGAGTGAGGGCTTTACTACTAAATTGCCTTCATAGCGCGAAGAAACAGCGGTTGGCAAGAGTAATTCTTCGTTTAATTTCTGACGAGATGTTGTTGTCAGAGTTAATAGCGGAGCCGAGGTAGACAAAGTCCCGTACTACCTCAAAGTTATATCTGTCAATGGTGACGTTCTGTCCAATTCGTCGATGTTGTCCTTTCGTGATTACAGCATATACTTAGTCTTACTCTCATTTACTGCTAAACCCATTTTCGCCGCTTCCTTCTCTATACTAGCAAACGTGGCTATGACATCACGTTGAGTTCTACCAATGATGTCAATATCGTCAGCGTATGCTGGTAGTTGCACCGACTTTTGGAAAATTGTGCCTCTGGTGTTGGCTTTGGAGTTTTGCACAATCCTCTCAAGAATCAGATTAAAGAAGTCACCTGACAGCGCATCGCCTTGCCTAAATCCTTTTTTGGTATCGAATGTGTCGGTGAGGTCGTTTCCGACCCTGATGGAGCAGCGAGAATTCTCTATCGTCATCCTACACAAACGGACGAGTTTGGGCGGTATACCAAAACTAGACATGGCTCTGTATAGTTCGTCTCTATAAATGCTGTCGTATGCGGCTTTGAAATCGATAAATAGGTGGTTTGTATCGATTTGGACTTCTTGGGTTTTTTCCAGGATCTGCCGAAGTGTGAAAATTTGATCGATTGTGGACTTTCCTGGCCTAAAACCACACTGATAAGGGCCGATCAGGTTGTTAGTAAACGGTTTCAAGCGTTCACATATTACGGCAGATAGGATCTTGTAAGCGATGTTGAGTAGACTTATGCCTCTGTAGTTGGCGCAGTTCAGAGGGTCTCCTTTTTGTGGATCGGGCAAACGATGCTGAGGTTCCATTCTTCAGGCATATTGTCATCTGACCAGATTTGGTTTATGAGTTGGTGGATGTTACTAACCAAGTCATCTCCGCCGGCCTTATTAAGCTCAGCGGGAAGGCCGTCATTTCCGGCAGCCTTATTAAGCTTGAGTTTAGATATTGCTATCCTCACTTCACTCAGGTCGGGTGGTTGGAAGTTTTCGCTGTCGTTGCCAATATTGAATGGTTCGTTCTGCCTGACAGCGGAATGTTGTTCGTCATCGCCGTTTAACAGTCTGCAGAAGTGGTTCTTCCATATCCTCAGCATCGACTGTGTCTCAACTACAATATTTCCTTGTTCATCTTGACAGGATTCTGTTCGAGCCTTGTATCCTTGGCTTTGACGTTTTACACTTTGGTAAAACTTGCGAACATCGTTCCTGGAGTGGCACCTCTCTATATCCTCGATCGCGCGCTTTTCTTGCTCTTTTTTCTTCTTGCTGAAAAGCCGATGTTCTTCCCTTCTTCTTTGCCTATAGAGCTCAATGGCAGCTCTCGTCTTCACCTGCAGCTTAGCCTTGTAGGCCTCGTTCTTGGCTGCGAGCATCTGTCGGCATTCCTCATCAAACCAGGGGTTTCTTGCTGGTGGGTGCGAGAAACCTAGCACATCAGTTGCGGCTGATCTAATGGCCTGTTGGCATCGTTGCCATTGCTCTTCGACATTCGATGCTGGTGGTAGGTGTTAATCGAGAGGTTAACAGATACGCGTTGTGCGAAGGTCTTGGCGGTCTCTTGCGATTGCAGTCTTCCGACATTCAATTTTTTCACAGTATTTCTGGATTGTTGTGGAGTGGTGGATATCCGCATTCTTACCTTGGCTGCTACAAGGTAGTGATCCGAGTCGATGTTAGCTCCTCGGAATGTTCGGACATCCAAAATACTGGATGCGTGCCTCTTATCTATCGCAATGTGATCAATTTGGTTGACCGTTCGTTGATCTGGAGACCGCCATGTCCCCTTATGGATATCGAGGTGAGGAAACCGTGTGCTGGCTATAGTGGCATTTCGTTCCGTAGCGAAATCAATTAGCCTAAGTCCGTTACCAGACGTGTTGTCGTGTAGCCTATGTTTTCCGACAATACTTCTAAAGATGTCTTCTCTTTCTACCTTTGCGTTAAAATGTCCCAGCACGATTTTAACATCGTACTTCGGTAGTCGCTCATAGGTTTCGTCAAGGAGCTCGTACAAGCAATCCGTAGCTATATCATCTTTTTCTTCCGTCGGAGCGTGAGCGCATATAAGGCTTATGTTGGCGAATTTGGCCTTGATGCGGATTGTTACTATGCGTTCGCTAATGTCTTGGAAACATAAGACTTCTTGCCTAAGTCTGACACTTATAACAAATCCGCATGTTTCTGCTCACTATAACACGGTCCGTAGTAGATGTCACAGTTTTCCATCCTCTTTTTGCCCGGCCCATCCCATTATATTTCCTGGATGGCAGTAATGTCTGCTTTGTAGCAGTTTAGGGCTTCCGCTAGTTGTTCGCCTGCACCTGTCCTGTTTAATGTTCTCGCATTCCAGGTGCAGATACCAACATCGCTGTCCTTTTTTCGTTTAGCTGGGTCGTCAACAATAAAATCAGTCCTTTCCGAGGCTATTGGTTGCTTCGTAACAATATTTTTTTTCTGTGGGTGGGTAGCTAACCCAAAATACAACCCCCAACCTGGAGGGCCAGTTCCAATTTATTATCGATTGAACACGCTCGCATATAATTTGTGACAATTTGCGAACATATGCGAGCGTCCCAACCATATGCGACCGCACGAAAACAGAACTTTGCATATTCTGTCGTTTGTGAGTAAACAGTTGTTGAGTTGAAATCACCGCTTATTGTTTTTTGTTCACGTGGATAGTGTTTAAAATTATGAGTGAACTTAATGAGCTTGAGATGATGGATTCACCATCACAAGATGTTGATTCTCTGCCACCCTCGCAATCAAAACTGCGCCGTTAAAAAAATCAGAAGCAGGAAGCAGAAAAGTGCAGCACAACTGGCAGGATGAAGAAATCCAGCGTTTAATTGCTGCGGTGGAGAAGCGTGCCGGGCTTTGGGATGCTGGCTCGTCTGAATATAAATTTTCCAAACTTGGCGCCTGGAGCGAGGTTGTCGATGATCTTGGCCTGAATATCGACGTGAATGAAGCCAAAGCAAAGTGAGGCTCTCTTCGCGTGACATTCAAGACCATTTTGTCGAAGCTCCGCACGAAGAAGTCGGGGCAAGGCACAGAATCATCCTCCGTGTCATGTCATCAAAAATATGATGTTCTTGGAAGCTAACGATGTGAAAATATCCACATCATCAATATCAACAATGGATCTGGTAATTTTGTAACAATTCGCATTGCTTGTGATATTTTGATATAAATTTTATATATTACAGGTATCCACTGTCAATGATGATGGGGTTTCAAACGATGTTCCGTTGCCGCATGTACCGTCAACATCAGAAGTCGCAGCCGGCCAGCGACGCAAACGTCGATGTGAGGTGAGGCTTGCGCAATTCACTTTAAAATAATCGACGACAAGAACTTTGTAGATCACACCCCGCTCTTCCGGAATTATGGTCGAAATAGTATTCACTGGAATACGGAAAAGGTATTGCAAAGACCGAAAACTGTCACCGGTGGCCATTGCCACGTAATTCCAGCTACAATTTTGCGCAAAAGCCTTCCGTTTCGCGAAGACGCAGCCAATCCTTTGTCAACACAAGACGCACCCGTTTCACTTTTTTCGAACTAGCTTCTTCGTCGTCATTTTCCAGCATATCTAATGCCAAAAATATCAATAGCAGTCCATTTTCTTTTCGACATTTTAAATTTAATTAAGCACTTTTAAATGAAGAGGTACGCAAAAATCACCAACACAATACACAAAGTGACAGGTCGATGTTATGTTAGCAAACCTGCATATGATTGAAAATATGTGATATGCAAATTGTGTCGCATATCGTGTGAACACCTCGCATATAGGCCTCAACATTTGCGATCCCATTTGCGGACATATCATATGCGAGCACCTTGATCACAAATGTATTTGCGATTTTTGGGACAAAAGTTGCATATCGTGTGAACACGCCTATATGCTAGTTTGCGAGCACTGTCGTACGTATGAAATCCGCGGCACATTTGCGAGTTTTTTCGTGACGTTTTTCCGAGTTGTGTCGGACTTTTTATTTAGATTTAGTGCTGTTGTTAGCCATTCAACTCATCCACCACCATCCCTATAAGGGTCCTGAATAACCAATTAGATTAATAGATTACAAGTTGTCATATCTATATCAGAGTTGCTAATGTACCTTGTTCATTCTAATGGGTACTATAGATGCAACTGTTGACTCCTTCTTAAGAATGTTCCTAGCCGAAGAATTCATAATTTGAAAATTTAGAGGAAGAAATGAAAACTCGTGTTTGTTTGTTTAAGTAGAAAAAATGAAATAATTTAATTAACACAAGGTAGAGGGATAAAGAAAAACAACAGTAGTACAAATTTCCTTAAAGGAATCCTTCAGTAATTATCTTTATACCACTACTGAAGCATTTGCAGCTGAAAATGGAATTGAAAAATCGATGCACTTATATACTTTAAAGTCAAAGCATATTGTAAGGGATAAGAAATAATTATTCACCCTAGAATAAGACAAGATATATCTACATTCGATTAAAAAACATAAAACAAAAATATTAATCAACATATATACAAAGTGCATATTTATTATGTTCGAAATGTTTGTATCAAATAAAATAAAATAATAAATAATAATAAAAAAAATAAAATAAATAATAAAATTCCCCCAAAAACTGGTAATATGGATAAAATATAGACTCTGAGATATTCTAAATATATTGCTACGGCAATTTCTTAAAATTTCTAAAAAAAAAACCGATAGACATGAGGCACGCATCCAGTATTTTGGATGTCCGAACATTCCGAGGGGCAAACATCGACTCGGTCCACTACCTTGTTGCAGCCAAGGTACGGATGCGGATATCCTCCACATCACAACAAACCAGAAATACTGTGAAAAAATTTAATGTTGAATGACTGCAATCACAAGAGACCGCCAAGGCCTTCGCGCAAAGCTTATCCCTTAACCTCTAGATCCACACCATACCACCAGCATCTTATGTCGAAGAACAATAGCAACGATGCCAATAAGCCATTAGATCAGCCGCAAATGATCTGCTAGGTTTGTCGCGGCTTCCAGCAAGAAACCCCTGGTTTGATGAGGAATGCCGACAGATGATCGCAGCCAAGAACGAGGCCTACAAGCCTACGCTGCAGGTGAAGACGAAAGCTGCCATTGAGCTCTATAGGCAGAGAAGAAGGGAAGAGCACCGGCTTTTCAGAAATAAGAACAAAGAGCAAGAAAAGCGCGCGATCGAGGATATAGAGAGGTGCCACTCCAGAAACCAAAGTGTAAAACGTCAAAGGATACAAGGATTGAACGGAATCCTATCGAGATGAACAAAGAAATTTCATAGTTGAGACACAGTCGATGCTGAGGATATGGAAGAACCACTTCTGCAGACTTTTAAACGGCGATATCGTACAACATTCCGCTGTCAGGTAGAACGAACCATTTAGTATTGGCAACGGCAGCGAAAAAAGCCAACCACCCGCTTTATAAAGCTCGCGCAGATGACTTGGCAAGTAACATCCACAAAATCTGGTGGGATGAAAGTATGCCTGAAGAATGGAACCTCAGCATCTTTTTCCCGATCAACAAAAAATCGGTGCAACTACTAGCATACGCCGACGATATTGACATCATTGGTAGGACTCAACGTGATGTCATAGCCACGTTTTCTAGTTTAGGGAAGGAAACGGCAAAAATGGGCTTAGCAGTAAATGAGGGTAAGACTAAGTATCTGCTGTCAACACGAAAGGACACCCAACATCGACAAATTGTACAGAACGTCACCATTGACAGATATAACTTTGAGGTAGTACCGGACTTTGTCTACCTCGGCTTCGCTGACAACATCTCGTCAGAAATCAAACGAAGAATTACTCTCGCCAACCGCTGTTTTTTTCGGGCTAAGGAGGCAATTTAGCAGAAAAGCCCTCACTCGAACTACTAATAAGATCCTGTATTAGACCCAGATTATCCCAGCCCTGCTCTACGGCGCTGAAAATTTTCCTAAATTCCTACCGAACATTTTTTTTTTCAAGAAAAAGGCCCCTAGGTTAGGTTAGGTTAGGTTGGTGGGTTGATGAGGAAGACGGTGTGTGTCTGCCCTCATCGCACTCAGATCAATATAGACCCATTGTGATGCCCGTTGGGGGTCCACTTGTGTGGTTAGTTCATTCATTGTCCCGTTACTGTCCATTGTTGTTAGCCTCTTTCCAGCCATCCAGATGTTGTTGCAAACCTGGAAAGATTAGGGAGAGGTTCGGATAGATCCGTGAGGTCATGGAAAAAATATTTTCCTAAGGTTCTCATTCTTAATTGGCTGAGGCCGGGGCAGTGGCACAGAAAGTGGAGGGTATCCTCGTGTATATCTTCATCACAGCAGCCTCTACAGAGGTCATCATCTATAAGATGCATTTTCAGTTTGTGGCTTTTTAGTAAGTTGTGTCCAGTTAGAATCCAACTAAAGTCGAAACAGATTTTCTGTTTCTTCGAAGAAGTTTACGGGTTCTGGCTTTGTCATACTCAGGCCACCATCCTTTTGGAAGTTTCACAGGTGGGAAGGGAGTTCCACCTGTTTTTGGCAGTGATCAGTGTTTTCTGTCCCAGCCGAGATTTGAGGTGGTTTGAATGCTGGAGGCAGATCCTTTTCTCGCCAGTTCGTCAGCGATTTCATTGCCCTGTATGCCTCTGTGTCCGGAGACCCGGCAGAGCCTAACATTATGTTGGACGCCAAGAACCTATAGCTCTTCACGACAACGTTTCACAAGCCGAGATTTTATTTCGACAGCAGAGATAGCTTTTATTGCAGCCTGACTGTCAATAAAGATGCTGATATCAACTGGTGGTATCGCCAGCATTGCGGTCGCTTTGGCTGCCTCTGCTACTGCCAATATTTCGGCTTGGAAGACACTGCTGTGCTCAGGGAGACGAAAGGTGTTGTTTGGCTTTAGTGTTTCTGAAAATACTCCAGCTCCAACGGCTACATCCATTTTTGAACCATCTTCCTCTTATTCGTAAAGAGAACGAGTTCCGTTTTCTGGGGGTTGATGCCAAGCCCTAGCCCACATTATTTTGTCCACTCGTTGAGAGTTTTCAATGCCCGCTCGAGTAGTTCACTAATAGTGGGTAGGAATTTCCCTTTAACTAGTATCGCTACATCGTCTGCGTAGGCTATGACTTTTACCCCATTTCGCTGTTCCACAACAGAGGTGAGATAACGCCTCCTTGTGGTGTGCCTCTTGATGCTATTACTTTGGGATGGGTGTCTCCCAGATTCGCATTTATATTTCTGTGGTTGAGCATACTTCCAATAATATGTATTAGAGGTTGGTCCACGTTGTTCTTCGCGAGGTTTCTTTCGACTGCGTTTGTGTTCACATTATTGAATGCTCCTTCAATGTCGAGAAATGCAGCGAGTGTATATTCCTTCTCGTGAAGAGGTTTTTCTATTGTACTAGCAATATCATGTAGGGCAGTTTCGACTCCCTTACCTTTCGTGTAGGCATGCTGTGCCGAGGATATGTATTAGGGGTCGAGTTTGTCACGAATGTAAATATCCATTAGTTTTTCATAGGTTTTCAGTATGAAGGATGTAAGACTTATTGGTCTAAAGTCCTTCGCGGTCGTGTGGCTGGGCTTGCCGGCTTTTGGGATAAAGACTACCTTTACTTCCCGCTAGCACCTAGGGATGTAACCGCAGCTGTTACGAGGTGTTTCGTTTTAGTAGCATGATCGGGATAATACCATCGACTCCTGGGGATTTATAGGGGGAGAAGGAGTCAATTGCCCAATTGATTCTTTTTACACTAACCATATCCTCCATTGCTGCTGTTATGGGGTTTCAATCATAGAGGGTTGGGTCTGGAGTCCTACCGGAGTATGAATCACATCCTGGAAAGTGGGTTTCTAGTAGATGTGTTAAAGATTCATGGGTGGACTGTGTCCAGTCCCCATTGGGGAGTTTGAAGTAACCTGGCACAGCCGGTTCTTTGGCGATTATTTTCTAAGCCTGGCTGATTCAGTAGTGCTTTCTACACTGCAACAGGAAGGCCCCTAAAAAGTAGACATTATATTTACCAGATATATGTAATCTCATTGTCTTAATTTCTTGCTCAGACACCTTTTTCAAAATTCTTTAAACCAAAATTTACGTTTTCTTAAAAAATGTGTACTTCTTCTGTAGGCACAGACAAAGAGCCTATATACCAAATTTAATTATCCTAACTCAAACTTTAAGGCCTAAAAATCGGGTGACATACAGACGGACAGACAAACATCGACTATGCCAGCTCATATACTTAAATTTTTATCTAAATTATTTCTCTATGTTACAAACTATATCTCAAAACTAATATAAGTATTCCTATGGGAAATGCATTGAAATCGAATATAAAAATTCTTAGATAATGGCCCACCTGTAGATCTTCTATTTCAAAATATCAAATCAACTTATAAATATGTATTTTGAAAATTATTACGAATGGAATGTACCACTTCCTAAAATTGAGTTCACATATCTTATGTACAAATCCAAAACAATTCCAAACAATTTTTTATAAAATGCCCATTAAATTTTTCGTAAAAAAAAAACAAAAAAAGAGTTGCAAAAAAAAAAAATACAAAAATCAAAAAGGTATGAACCATCATGAAAACACAACAAAAAATTGTTGAAAACCCCTTTGACAAATTTAATTGCCCATTAAGCCGACCGACTTGAGATTCATTCATTCGCATCGCACTTGCTACCCAGAAAACATCTGTTGAAGTCTCAAGCTATTTATGAGCGGATGGGTTCCTCCAGATTATTTGTTGCTTCTTGAGGCGACCGGCGCGTACATAGCAAAAGCAATAGCAACAGCATCTGTACTAGGAAAAACCCTTAAAGCCATCCGGGGACACAAAGGATTCTTTCCTATTTGCAACCCCATTACTTGTGTTTCGTTCGAGTTTACTTCTCGAGATACACTCATACACACAAACAACCGCAACAACTATGCGCATTCAGAGACATGCCAATATTTAACCCTTTTACGGGGAAAGCAACCAACTTTAAGGATCAGATTCTGGGGATAAAATGAAAGAGCTCAACCCCTTGGTGAATGTGTGTTTTCATTTGTGGTGTTGATAAAACTTTAATGACACGAAACGAAAAAAAAAACCCTTTCCAAACAATTTGAGATGTTTTCTATGTATTTTGTGTTTTTCATTCCACCTGACTCGCTCGCATCTCCCCCCATTCTTACAGGCAACCTCTATTCATTGGTTTTGTTCTTGGTCTGATGAAAAGGACTTCAATGTCCTTCTAAATAGCATTTCAAAGGTTTAACATTTCAATGGAATGACTGAAGGGACACTATGAAACGTCCTTCCTAAGGCTCAAACACTCTTTTGCTCATAACAGTAAATGAAGCTATTTAGATGTTTTTATTTTGTGTGTTGTTCTTCAATTTGAGCATACAAATGGGAAGTCAATGGGGTTTGGGCGATTTGCACGGGGGTATGTCGGTACGGAAGCATCAGGTAAATTTCGAGATTAGGCAAAGTGATTCTGTCGGATTGTGATCTCTCCCGTTGGGAGGGTGTAAGAGGTTATTTACAGGAATTGTGGTAGACTCAATTGATGGGCTTTGGAAGGGAATTCAATGATTTTGTATAGGAACACTAAAGACAGCAACCCGCAAGTGGACGCAGAAATCATTCAAGGGTCAAGAGAATGGCACGGACAAGATGCATGGGAATAAGGAGAACTATTTATCCGAGAAGATATTTCCTCAGATGAAGCGAATATATATAGGCGGTAGTAGTTCGTTCCACAGTTTGGAAAGAAAAAGTTTTGGTTTTGGATAGTTCGTGTCAGGGATGGAAAATGCCATTTTCGATTTGTACTGAAAACTTTTGTAATATTGTACTGAAATGGAGCCAATTGTATTGAAAACAATTTTTCGTATAAAAAAAGAGAATTCAAACTTTTTTATTTTCAAAAACATAACAAAAAATTAATTAACAAAACAATAACATAAATAAACATAACCTATTGACTTCATAACAACAAAACTATACATATACCTACCTACAAAAAAAAATGTTTATAAATTATTCTATTAGCTCTTCAGGCTTAATATTATCATTTTGCACATTGGTATTCAAAATATTGCCCTTTACTTGAAACTCATGACAGGATGAGTTTCTAATCAAATTTTTAGTTTCTATTAAAGCCGAGCAAGTTTCGACTTGAAGTCGGTTTCGACATTTGGATTTTATTAATGTTTGGTAAGAAAAAATCCTTTCGACATTTGCTGATGAGTGTGGAATAGAAAGGACGGCTTGAGCAATTCTATAAATATATTATAAAACATCAGCTCATAACACTCGTTTTTAATTTAATTAACTTCAGCCCAAAATTCTGAAATTGAATAATTTTTAAATTTTTGAATTTTTTCGCAGTCGGCAAGTGCTCTATATTCATTGTTAATTTTTTGAATATTCTTTTTTTCGTTAAGCTAAGTACGCTGCTCGAGCTTAATTTTAGCTCCCATACAAAATTCTCTCCAAAAATTAGCTGAGCTAAATTTAAGCGAATCCATTTAGCCGAGCGGTACGCTGCTTCAGCTAAAAAATCAAACTTTCATTTCAGACTGTACTGGATGTATCTGTCACAATTTAGCGCGCCCATTAATTGTTCGGGACATTTTCTCAAGCTAAATTTTGACACATCGTATTGTTTTTTTCTGGTGTGCTATTGAGTTGTTGAAATAAATTTATTTTTCAAAGAACAGCTGTTTGTTGTAACAGCTATCCACAAAGCACTATGTGTCAAAATTTAGCGATAATTTTAGCTAGTGTTTGGAGAGAAATAGTGGAGAGCAGCTAAAATTTAGTTTCGCTCGAGCAGCGTACTAAGCTTTAGGAAAAAATTCAAAAACAAATGTCAATATTGAATTAAATTTTCCTGATACAACTGCTTCTGGTGTAAAATATTCCATTGAATTTAGAAAGGGATTTTGAATATTGATTCGTTTCCTTATGTCTTCCAAAAAGTTAATATAAATTTTTTTTTACGTTTTCTTTAAAATTTAAGACTTCTTGATTATTTAAATTGTTTTCTAAGGAAAAAGTTTCTGCTAAATCGCCACAGTATACATTTTCCAGAGAAATATTATTCTCTTTTAAATCAGCCTGAAATATGTCCTGCTCGTCGATAAATTTTTTTAACATAAAATTCCTGCAAATTTGCTTGAATAACGTTTTAACTCTAGGAATAATTATATGGATTCTTGCATCTTCCGACTGCATTTCTATGATGTTGATGTTGATGTTGATCATGTCCAAGACATATGAAAGGAAATAAAAATAAAGTTTTGTTATGCTATTGAGATTAGTGGAAATAAAATTTAATTTTTCTTTTGTATTATGGGTTTCAAAGTCAGCCAAATTAAAATAATGTTGAAGCGCGTCCCATTGTTCGATTATTCGATCAATTGCAGCCTACTTAAGAAAGATATATATATGTTACGACATCATAGTAATTTTTGTCTAATATTCAGTATCAATTTAAGAAACTTTTGTTATACCTGACGGGAAAGCCATCGCGTTGCGTTATAGCTAAGAATAACGTGAAGCTCTGTTCCAAAATATTCTTGAATTTTTTTTAAAATCTTGCCTCCTTGAAGCGCTGTTGCAAAAATGATGGCATATTGCTCGAATTATACTGTCGATTGTAGCTGGGAGTTCAACAGATGCAGCTTTTGAAGACAAGTTCAAATTATGACAGATGCAACCATTAACAATGAGACTAGGGACAACTTCTTTAATTTTGGCTTGAACGCCATTAAGCCTTCCCATCATGACTGAGCAGTTGAATTGAATTAAGTGGCGCTACAGTCCGGAATGAACCTGGGCCTCAACCAACATGCCTCTCCAATTAGCCCGGTCCTTAGCTAACTGCCTCCAGTTGCGCACTCCAAGTTGGTTGAGGTCGGTTTCCACTTGTGCGCGCCACTTAAGGCGAGGTCTTCCTCTACTGCGTCCGACGTCTGGCTGGGAATCGAAGACTCTGCGAGCCGGAGTATTGGTGTCCATTCGTTCTACATGTCCTAGCCATCTTAAACGTCCAATGCGGAGTTTTTTGACCAGGGGCATGTCGCTGTACAGCTCGTATAGTTCTTGGTTGAATCTTCGTCTCCATAGCCCGTCAACGCAAACGGGACCGAAGATTTTTCGAAGAATTTTCCTCTCGAATCTACCAAGGATTTCTTCATCCGCTTTTGATACAGTCCATGCTTCAGCGCCGTAGAGCAGGACTGGGATGATCAGGGTCTTATATAGGGTTTCCTTAGTAGTTCGAGTGAGGGCTTTACTACTAAATTGCCTTCTTAGCCCGAAGAAACAGCGGTTGGCAAGAGTAATTCTTCGTTTAATTTCTGACGAGATGTTGTTGTCAGAGCTAATAGCGGAGCCGAGGTAGACAAAGTCCCGTACTACCTCAAAGTTATATCTGTCAATGGTGACGTTCTGTCCAATTCGTCGATGTTGTGAGTCCTTTCGTGATGACAGCATATACTTAGTCTTACCCTCATTTACTGCTAAACCCATTTTCGCCGCTTCCTTCTCTATACTAGCAAACGTGGCTATGACATCACGTTGAGTCCTGCCAATGATGTTAATATCGTCAGCGTATGCTAATAGTTGCACCGACTTTTGGAAAATTGTGCCTCTGGTGTTGGCTTTGGAGTTTTGCACAATTCTCTCAAGAATCAGATTAAAGAAGTCACATGACAGCGCATCGCCTTGCCTAAATCCTTTTTTGGCATCGAATGTGTCGGTGAGGTCGTTTCCGACCCTGATGGAGCAGCGAGAATTCTCCATCGTCATCCTACACAAACGGACGAGTTTGGGCGGTATACCAAAACTAGACATGGCTCTATACAGTTCGTCTCTATAAATGCTGTCATATGCGGCTTTGAAATCGATGAATAGGTGGTGGGTATCGATTTGGACTTCTTGAGTTTTTTCCAGGATCTGCCGAAGGGTGAAAATTTGATCGGTTGTGGACTTTCCT
The DNA here is from genome assembly GCA_932526625.1 of Rhingia campestris. Lineage (NCBI taxonomy): Eukaryota > Metazoa > Arthropoda > Insecta > Diptera > Syrphidae > Rhingia > Rhingia campestris. The sequence goes on along the minus strand of OW052184.1, from coordinate 42,142,075 downwards.
GGCCTAAAACCACACTGATAAGGGCCAATCAGGTTGTTGGTAAACGGTTTCAGGCGTTCACATATTACGGCAGATAGGATCTTGTAGGCGATGTTGAGGAGACTTATGCCTCTGTAGTTGGCGCAGTTCAGAGGGTCTCCTTTTTTGTGGATCGGGCAAACGATGCTGAGGTTCCATTCTTCAGGCATATTTTCATCCGACCAGATTTGGCTTATGAGTTGGTGGATGTTACTTACCAAGTCATCTCCGCCGGCCTTATAAAGCTCAGCGGGAAGGCCGTTTAGATATTGCTATCCTCACTTCACTCAGGTCGGGTGGTTGGCATTTTACGCTGTCGTTGCCAATATTGAATGGATCGTTCTGCCTGACAGCGGAATGTTGTTTGTCATCGCCGTTTAACAGTCTGCAGAAGTGGTTCTTCCATATCCTCAGCATCGACTGTGTCTCAACTACAATATTTCCTTGTTCATCTCGACAGGATTCTGTTCGAGCCTTGTATCCTTGGCTTTGACGTTTTACACTTTGGTAAAACTTGCGAACATCGTTCCTGGAGTGGCACCTCTCTATATCCTCGATCGCGCGCTTTTCTTGCTCTTTTTTCTTCTTGCTGAAAAGCCGATGTTCTTCCCTTCTTCTTTGCCTATAGAGCTCAATGGCAGCTCTCGTCTTCACCTGCAGCTTAGCCTTGTAGGCCTCGTTCTTGGCTGCGAGCATCTGTCGGCATTCCTCATCAAACCAGGGGTTTCTCGCTGGTGGGCGCGAGAAACCTAGCACATCAGTTGCGGCTGATCTAATGGCCTGTTGGCATCGTTGCCATTGCTCTTCGACATTCGATGCTGGTGGTATGGTGTTAATCGAGAGGTTAAGGGATACGCGTTGTGCGAAGGTCTTGGCGGTCTCTTGCGATTGCAGTCTTCCGACATTAAATTTTTTCACAGTATTTCTGGATTGTTGTGGCGTGGTGGATATCCGCATTCTTACCTTGGCTGCTACAAGGTAGTGATCCGAGTCGATGTTAGCTCCTCGGAATGTTCGGACATCCAAAATACTGGATGCGTGCCTCTTATCTATCGCAATGTGATCAATTTGGTTGACCGTTCGTTGATCTGGAGACCGCCATGTCCCCTTATGGATATCGAGGTGAGGAAACCGTGTGCTGGCTATAGTGGCATTTCGTTCCGTAGCGAAATCAATTAGCCTAAGTCCGTTACCAGACGTGTTGTCGTGTAGGCTATGTTTTCCGACAATACTTCTAAAGATGTCTTCTCTTCCTACCTTTGCGTTAAAATCTCCCAGCACGATTTTAACATCGTACTTCGGTAGTCGCTCATAGGTTTTGTCGAGGAGCTCGTAGAAGCAATCCTTAGTTGTATCATCTTTTTCTTCCGTCGGAGCGTGAGCGCATATAAGGCTTATGTTGGCGAATTTGGCCTTGATGCGGATTGTTACTATGCGTTCGCTAATGTCTTGGAAACATAAGACTTCTTGCCTAAGTCTGGCACTTATAACAAATCCGCATCCGAATAGTCGCTGTTTCTGCTCACTACAACACGGTCCGTAGTATATGTCACAGTTTTTCATCCTCTTTTTGCCCGGCCCATCCCATCGTATTTCCTGGATGGCAGTAATGTCTGCTTTGTAGCAGTTTAGTGCTTCCGCTAGTTGTTCGCCTGCACCTCTCCTGTTTAATGTTCTCACATTCCAGGTGCAGATACGAACGTCGTTGTCCTTTTTTCGTTTAGCAGGGTCGTCAACAATAAAATCAGTCCTTTCCGAGGCTATTGGTTGCTTCGTAACTATGTTTTTTTTTCTGTGGGTGGGTAGTTAACCCAAAGCACAACCCCCAACCTGGAGGGCCAGTTCCAATTTATTAGATACCCCTAGGACACGGGGCCATCAGTATCCACTACGGGATTGAGCGCTGCCGTTGGCCTTTCGGTTCATCCGCTACCATCTCTGTTCAAGGGGCCTGACTAACCCTTGAAATTCCTAGACAACCTGTTATCCGAATATGTCAGAGCAGCTCATCTAGGTTCGCCTGGGACAGCCGGCCGGGTATTCATCCGTGCCATTCTCACCAGGGTGTTTATAGTGTTGCTGTTTTTCGTCATGTTATCAACACTCGCGCTTATCGTTTAGCAAGTCAAATCCGGTTGGATGAGACCAGTACCCGATGGTTACCACTTGGAGGTAAAGATAAGCACATTTGATGTGTAGTCAGAGTTGCAACACTGGGCATTGCCAAGTTAACGCCAATCAGAGTCTACCCTCGTTCTACAACACCCAACTGAGCAGTTGTCAGCTGTAAATCCCACCATGTTTTTGAATGGTATGCATTTTTCCTCAAAAACTTTTTGTATATCATTGAAAATGCCTAAAGCCGACCCGTCTTCTATTTCTGTAAGCGCGAGAAACATATCTTGGCATTTAACATTAAATACTCTTATCACAATAGCTAGATTCTTGCAAATAGTAGAATCAGTACTTTCATCAACTACTACTGAAAAGTACTGGCGATTAGCAATGCTGGAAATAATTTTGGAGTTCTCTGACGCTGTCAAATTTCTTATAATTTTTTGTCCCTTGTGCCGATTAACTAACATCTTTTGTATGATTTCTGAATCGTTAATGTTTTTTTTAAGTAAAAGATTGAGGTGGTCAAGAACGGAAAATGGTAAATTATGTTCGGCGACAAACAAGCACAGCGAAACTTCAATTTTTTTCGCATTTGTGGATAGCGTACAGGACTGTTGTTTTGCAAATGAATCTATTTTTATATTTATTTTGTGCCGCGAGAAAAGCTTTTTGGTGGTTTGAATTGGATTCATGCCTTTCGAGATGTGTTTTTCCCCCAGAAACATTGGAATTGCAATAAACACAACGTTTGATTTTTCGTTCCACATCTTCTTCCAGCCATGGGTATTTTTCTTTCCATTCAGGCTGAAAATGCACCTCATATTTCTTTTTTTTCGTTGGAACCTCTTTTGAACAGGAGGGAACACTTTTGGGAAGTTATGTTTTGTTATTGCTAGCACTTTCCCAATCTACACAAACTACTTACTAATCAACAGATTCTTCTTCTTCTTCTTGGGTCGCGAAAAGTAGAATCCAGTCAACGTAAATTAATTTTATTTTTTATTTTTGGAAGAATACAGATACAGAGAAAGATAAATTGTATCGAATTAAGGCGAAATGTACTTTTGTACTCAAGCAAACTCAGTTGTATCGAATTCGATACAATTGTATCGACTTTTCCATCCCTGGTTCATGTCGTTGTTATCTGAACTGTATACGTATTTTCTGCAACAGTTTGTTGTTGTTCTATAAATTAATTCGGTATGCTCTTATATAACTGTAGTAAATGATGATCTGAGGTCTGCTATGAAACCCCGCAGGCCCTTATCTAATAAAAAGTTTGGAGTGCGGCAGTTAAAAATATGATTTATGCCTCATTGTATGGATACATATATTTTTCCTGATTTTGGCGTTATTTTTCTGACTTGGCTATAAATATTCAATTCGAACTGGATGGAACAAAAACGACACTGTTAGTTTTCTCTTTTGGCGGGTAAACATAAATATGGTTGATGGTGAACAGGCGACATACAATTGGCCATGTGAAATGCATGGTTTTTCAAGATTTATGCCACAAACACTTAACGACTGTCCTTGCGATTTATTAATCGACATTGCAAATGCAAGCAACCGTTTAAAGTCGAATGGCATGCCATTCGTAATCATAGGGATGCGAGGAATCCAAACATCATCTAAATACAAAAAAAAAAAAAACATATGAGAAGGCTACAATCCACTGTGCAGATCGTCCTATCCTATCCTTAAAATTAATATCCCCAAAATGTGGTCTTTATGGATATAAAGTATTGAAAATGACGTTGTCACAACATATTGTTTAGAAGGTTTATCAAAATCTTTTATGGTTCGACGAAAAATAACGTTTTTCTATTGCATATGCCTTGGGGTAGGGCATACAAATGGTTTTTGTAGGAAAACGCACCCAAAAAGTAGTCGTGGGCTAAAAAGGTTTATTGACGAAATGTTCGTATTAATACTACCAATGATTGTGCATCAAAAAATTTTCGAAAATGTTAAAACTTGACCAGAAAACGTTTTTTTTATAAAAAAACGCCCCCAAAAAGTGGGAGCGGCAAAAAACTTTATATCGACGAAATATAGATATTACGATTCTCTAAATATGCTCCTCACACCTTTTTAAAATTCTTCACGGTTTGGCCAAAAAATAAGTTTTTCTTAAAAGGGCGCGTGGCAGTGGACGAATTTCAAAAATGTGTACACTTGTTCTGCTGGGAGCGACAAAGAGCACGTGTACCGAATTTCATCATTCTAGCTTACATTTTAATGCCCAAAAACTGGTGACGTACGGACGGACGGACGGACAGACATGGCTTAATCGACTCTGTTAGCGATTCTGAGTCGATCCATATACTTTTAGGTATATGTGGCTAAATTATTTCTCTATGTTACAAACTATGCATCAAAACTAATATACCCCTATGGGATAGGGTATAAATACATTTTTTGGTGCAACAGACTCGTTAGTACCCAGGGTATAGCTTTCAAGCGTGCGTCTGTACTCCTTGCAAGAATGCGGGACCTCCTGTTTTATGCCCAACCCGAACGGCTAAGTTGAGATAAACTATTCTTGACAATGGATATTACTCGGATGATTTGTCAGATCATCACGCCAGTAAAAAATCATTTTGGTGTTGCTATGGCTGGGAATCGAACGCAGACCTTCTGCGCGGCAGTTCATCACACTAACTATCGATCCACTGAGCTTCCAACCATCATCGCCCTTTGAAAATTGTGACTTCGATGAGGTTTTTGAATAATTTCTTCATCGCAAGACGTGGCTAGATAATTTTCTTTACTTATTTAAGTGGCGCTGCAGTCCGGGATAAACCTGGGCCCCAACAAACATCCCTCTCCAATTAGCCCGGTATCTAGCTAAATGCCTCCAATTGCGAACTCCAAGTTGGTTGAGGTCGATTTCTACTTGTGGGCGCCACTTAACGCGAGGTCTTCCTCGAGCAGGAGTGTTGTTGTCCATTTTTTCTACATGTCCTAGCCATCTTAAACGTCCAATGCGGAGTTTTTTGACCAGGAGTATGTCGCTGTCCAGCTTGTATAGTTCCCGTTTGAATCTTCGTCTCTATAGCCCGTCAACGCAAACGGGACCAAAGATTTTTTCTCTCGAATCGCCCAAGGATTTCTTCATCCGCTTTTGATACGGTCCCTGCTTCAGCGCCGTAGAGCAGGACTGGGATGATCAGGGTCAAGATTACGAGATGTTGTTGTCAGAGTTAATGGTGGAGTCGAGGTAGCCAAAGTCCCGTACTTTCCAATTCGTCGGTGTGTGTCCTTTCGTATTGACAACATATACGTAGTCTTTCTTCACTCCATTCCTGAACCAAGGAATGAACTAGAACTGTTTTCGGTTTGCCATGAAAGTACGAGATAGAGAAAATCCTATGGTGACATTCAAACTTACATTTGGTTGCCCATTGTTACTGCATTATAAAATCGCCATCAATTTGATTAACCGGATGCTGCCTCTCTTATCGATTAAACAGCCTTAATGCAAACTCTTTGAACGCAGAAGAGCTGTATCCTTTCAAAAATCGAGGTCAACCATTAATTCCTAATTCAAAAAGAATCTACTTACTTTATTCTTAAGCTCCCATGCCAATTTCCTCCCTTAAGAGCAAACCATCTAACACTTATCAATATTCACTTAAAGGACTCTCGCCACCCCGAAATAATTCCTTAAATCCTCCAAAAAGAAATGAAAATAAATTCCGAAATACTTGTACGAGTGTTACATACACCGGAAAGAATAAGTCTCCAGTGAAAATACAAATCCGATAATTTTTCAAGTAACAAGAGAATTCACTTCCTTATACCTTATTCGGGACGGCGGCCCAGCCGATTTAGTATTCCGTACACAGATTTACTTTTATTCAATAAACGCTTCGCTAAATTTGTCGTTTGAGGGACGTGCCTCAGCTCGACAGCGCGCACTAAGTAGAAGGAAACTCCGCTTCGGAAATGATTGCTCTTGGTCCTTGCACACGGAACGAGACAATGAACAAACTTTGAAAAGTGAAAAGATATTCTACACCAAGACTGGACATTCTTCTGCTTAAAGTTGATCTCGAACTGGTAAAGGTATGGGTTTAAGGGGTGCTTCCTTCGAATGATTGATATCAGGTATTACTTACCGTTTTAGGGTCATCCTATAATCTTGTAATTGAATGATAAAAGAACACGCTTAACTGTAACATAAAGGGTTTGAAAGGCATAACCACTATGCATGGCGGCCATTTGTTTTACTTCGCATACATAAAAATTGATCCTGCGGAATTTATGCGCTCATTAAAATTTGTCCCACTTACATTTGTATCTGTTTACGTTCGCTTCGGTCTTGATATGTCATTTTTATGGTGAATGAAATAAATATGAAATAGAGGATATTTACGACTTGTCTACCGCAAAAACACTTAGCGTCACAAGGGGATGAATGGTTTAGTATGGCGGTGGCATAAAAAATAAAATTACTGTTCCGCTGATCCTTGTTGGGTAATTTTTGCTGTTTTCATTCCAACATAAAACATAAATAAACCTATACCTATATTTTGGAATAGGTATTAGAGATGTATTTGAGTATTTTTCTTTTTTTTTTGGCTCATGCTGAACTGTGAAGAGCCTATAAAAATTTGAGTTATTGACAAACGCAGCGGTGGTGGATTGTTAAAGCGTTTGAAGGGGGTTGTGATGTGATCGGGGTTGAATTACCATTCGATGATGATAAATTGTTTGAAAATATACACCACTTCAGTGGAGGGGAGTAGTTCACGAATTCATAATTTTCACTCCGCAACGATGTGAATGGTACAGTTGCACCCCTGAAGTGTCCTCTACATCGGAATGTTTCAAATTTCCTAGCAAGCAAATACTACAACAAAAGCATTTGTGGGGATGATAACAGGGAGAGGAATACACTACATTTCATGGCAACTTCCATTTTTTTTTTAAAAATCATGGGTTGTTTGGAAGAGAATAAGGGTTGTATATAGTAACTTACTTAAGTAGCGCTAAAGTCCGGAATGAACCTGGGCCCATGACCAACATTCCTCTGCAATATCGCGTTGGGCTCTTCAAAATGGTTTACATTGGTTTTTACTTTAGGCGAGGTCTTTCTCTACTGCGTTTTACGTCTGTATGGGAATAGAAGACTCTGCTGGGTGGACTATTGGTGTCTATTCGCACTTTTTGTTCTAACTTGGACTGTTATCCAATACGAAGCTTTCTTTGCTGGATAGCTTGTTAACTTCTCGGTTGAATAGTCATCTCCATTTGCCATCAAAAAAACGGGACTGATTTTTTTTCGCTCATTCATTTTGCTACATACCCTGGTGCCGTTGTCCGGGACTGGGGTGATCAGGGACTTATATAGGATGTTTGATGAGGACTTCATTACAAAATTGCCTCCTTTGCCCGCAGAAACAGCGGTTCGCAAGAGTAATGACTTCTGACGAGATTGTGTTGTCAGAAATAGTAGAGCTGATATATGCAACGTCCCTTACTTGATAAGGCGAACTTAGAACTCCAAAACTGTGACATGTTCGAGCTGGTGTGTCACTTCAAGCATGTACTTGATCTTAAACCCTCATTTATTGTTTAATCAATTTCTGCCGGTTTCTCATTTATAGTTGCAGACGTTGACGTATGCTAAAGGGTGGTTAAATTTTAAGGGCCGATGTTGGTTTTGAATAAAACACAATTTATTTAAGAAATTATTGTCATTTCTTTTTATTATGATAACATTGGTATGGTTCAATTAGGTATGGAACAAAATATCGGCCAAATGACCGCAGCGACTTCGGCGGCACACCTCCATCCAATGGTCTAAATTTTCGATGACGCTGAGGCATAATTGAGGTTCTATGCCGTTAATGTGCAGAATTATCTCATCCTTTAGCTATTGAATTTTTGCTGGCTTATCGACGTACATCTTTTCTTTCAAATAACCCAAAGAAAGAAGTCCAACGGTGTCAAATCACATAATCTTGGCGGGCAACTGACATCGCCACCACGTGAGATAACACGGCCATTGAATTTGTCGCGCAAAAGAGCCATTGTTTCGTTAGCTGTGTTGCAAGTGGCACCGTTCTGTTAAAACCACATATCTTCCACATCTATATCTTTCAATTCGGGCCATAAAAAGTTAGTTTTCATCCCACGATAGCGCCGGTGCTTAAGGATAGTGATGCGATTATATGAGGACACAAGCGTTCTCACTCTAGCCTCTCACTATCAACTCCTACTCTCACCTCCACGCTGGTGACTGGTGGGTGCCTAGTACCTCGACTGGCGATGGGGTATTGAACCCCTGTGGAAGGTCGTTGGTGGCAGCAAATGAGAGAGGGGGGAGGAGTGTCCTCTCACTAAGGCACTCACTCTCAGGCGGCAGCGGAGGAATTCTCTAAATGGAGTCAACGGTGGCGCCAACAGTTCCAGTTTGATCGAACTGGTAGTGAAATCCCTATATGAGCTGCTTCGACATATTTGAACACCAGGTCTATAGGGGTTTCCAATACTGAGCCAGGGTATTGGAAAAGAGTTAGTGGCGGAGGAGCACTCAATGGGTCAACGGCAGCGCTCATATCCCAAAATGAGCTACTGACATCGGTATTTTTTCCGGCCCGCTGTCCTAGGGTCAAAACAAGGACCTGGCCCTCCAGGTTGGGGGTTGTGCTTTGGGTTAACTACCCATCCACGGAAAAAAAATATTGTTACGAAGCAACCAATAGCCTCGGAAACTAAACGAAAAAAGGACAACGACGTTCGTATCTGCACCTGGAATGTGAGAACATTAAACAGGAGAGGTGCAGGCAAACAACCAGCCCTAAACTGCTACAAAGCAGACATTACTGCCATCCAGGAAATACGATGGGATTGGCCGGGCAAAAAGAGGATGAAAAACTTTGACATCTACTATGGAACGTGTTATAGTGAGCAGAAACAGCGACTTTTTGGATGCGGATTTGTTGTAGGTGCCAGACTTAGGCAAGAAGTCTTATGTTTTCAAGACATTAGCGAACGCATTGTAACAATCCGCATCAAGGCCAAATTCGCCAACATAAGCCTTATATGCGCTCATGCTCCGACGGAGGAAAAGGATGATATAACTAAAGATTGCTTCTACGAGCTCCTCGACAAAACCTATGAGCGACTACCGAAGTACGATGTTAAAATCGTGCTGGGAGATTTTAACGCAAAGGTAGGAAGAGAAGACATCTTTAGAAGTATTGTCGGAAAACATAGCCTACACGACAACACGTCTGGTAACGGACTTAGGCTAATTGATTTCGCTACGGAACGAAATGCCACTATAGCCAGCACACGGTTTCCTCACCTCGATATCCATAAGGGGACATGGCGGTCTCCAGATCAACGAACGGTCAACCAAATTGATCACATTGCGATAGATAAGAGGCACGCATCCAGTATTTTGGATGTCCGAACATTCCGAGGAGCTAACATCGACTCGGATCACTACCTTGTAGCAGCCAAGGTAAGAATGCGGATATCCACCACGCCACAACAATCCAGAAATACTGTGAAAAAATTTAATGTCGGAAGACTGCAATCGCAAGAGACCGCCAAGACCTTCGCACAACGCGTATCCCTTAACCTCTCGATCAACACCATACCACCAGCATCGAATGTCGAAGAGCAATGGCAACGATGCCAACAGGCCATTAGATCAGCCGCAACTGATGTGCTAGGTTTCTCACGCCCACCAGCAAGAAACCCCTGGTTTGATGAGGAATGCCGACAGATGCTCGCAGCCAAGAACGAGGCCTACAAGGCTAAGCTGCAGGTGAAGACGAGAGCTGCCATTGAGCTCTATAGGCAAAGAAGAAGGGAAGAACATCGGCTTTTCAGCAAGAAGAAAAAAGAGCAAGAAAAGCGCGAGTTATGGGTTCTAATAAAAATCAATATCCAAATCAACTTTAATAAACTTTATTTTTTTTTATAAACAACTTAGGTGTAATCATAAATACTAGACGCTAGATCCTTCTTTATTGGTTGCCAAAAATCAACTGTCCAAGTCATGAACTGATGATCGTGGCTAGGCTTGTGTAACATTTAGTATATACAGAGAATAGAGTTAGATGTAAGTAAGAGATAAGGAGTATCATTTGTGAGTAGCATTTGTGTCATTATATGTACAGAGCGTATTGCTTGTTTATTATTTCAAATTGGTAGCTTTAATTTAGTTTAAGTACATAAGATGTTGCTATGCAATTTACATATTACTGATGTTGTCCAATATATAGGTAGTAAGGTTAAATATATGTGCAATACGTTGTTAACAATCATATCGTTCTTGTATGGATGCTTCTCATTGGAACATATGGTGTTATGGGCATATGTAACTCGCGCGATCGAGGATATAGAGAGGTGCCACTCCAGGAACGATGTTCGCAAGTTTTACCAAAGTGTAAAACGTCAAAGCCAAGGCTGCAAGGCTCGAACAGAATCCTGTCGAGATGAACAAGGAAATATGGAAGAACCACTTCTGCAGACTGTTAAACGGCGATGACGAACAACATTCCGCTATCAGGCAGAACGAACCATTTAATATTGGAAACGGCAGCGATAACTGCCAACCACCCGACATACGTAAAGTGAGGATAGCAATATCTAAACTCAAGCTTAATAAAGCCGCCGGAAATGACGGCCTTCCCGCTGAGTTTTATAAAGCTGGCGGAGATGACTTGGTAAGTAACATCCACCAACTCATAAGCCAAATCTGGTCGGTTGAAAGCATGCCTGAAGAATGGAACATCAGCATCGTTGCCCGATCCACAAAAAAGCAGACCTCTGAACTTCGCCAACTACAGAGGCATAACTCTCCGCAACATCGCCTACCGTAATATGTGAAACCGTTTACAAACAACCTGATCGGGCCTTATCGGTGTGGTTTTAGGCCAGGAAAGTCCTCAATCGATCAAATCTTCATACTTCGTATTTATCGATTTCAAAGCCGCATACGACAGCATTTATAGAGAAGAACTGTACAGAGCCATGTCTAGTTTTGGTATACCGCCCAAACTCGTCCGTTTGTGTAGGATGACGATGGAGAATTCTCGCTGCATCATCAGACTGAAGCATGGACCGTATCAAAAGCGGATGAAGAAATCCTTGGTATGGTAGATCCGATAGAAATATTCTTCGAAAAATCTTCGGTCCCATTTGCGTTGACGGGCTATGAAGACTAAGATTCAACCACAAACTATACGATCTGTACAGCAACATACCCCTGGTCAAAAAAAAAAACTCCGCATTTGACGTTTAAGATGACTAGGACATGTAGAACGAATGAACACCAATACTCCGGCTCGCAGAGACTTCGATTCCCGGCCAGACGTCTGACGCAGTAGAGGAAGACATCGCCTTTAGTGGCGCGCACAAGTAGAAACCGAAGTCAACCAACTTGAAGTGCGCAACTGGATGCAGTTAGCTAAAGACCGGGCTAATTGGAGAGGCATGTTGGTTGAGGCCCAGGTTCATCCCGGCCTGAAGTGCCACTAAACTGTAGTGCCACTGATCGGGCCTTATCGGTGTGGTTTTAGGCCAGGAAAGTCCTCAATCGATTAAATCTTCACACTTCGGAAGATCCTGGAAAAACCCAAGAAGTCCAAATCGATACCCACCACCTATTTATCGATTTCAAAGCCGCATACGACAGCATTTATAGAGACGAACTATACAGAGCCATGTCTAGTTTTGGTATACCGCCCAAACTCGTCCGTTTGTGTAGGATGACGATGGAGAATTCTCGCTGCACCATCAGACTGAAGCATGGACCGTATCAAAAGCGGATGAAGAAATCCTTGGTCGATTCGATAGAAATATTCTTCGAAAAATCTTCGGTCCCGTTTGCGTTGACGGGCTATGAAGACTAAGATTCAACCACGAACTATACGATCTGTACAGCAACATACCCCTGGTCAAAAAAAAACTCCGCATTTGACGTTTAAGATGACTAGGACATGTAGAACGAATGAACACCAATACTCCGGCTCGCAGAGACTTCGATTCCCGGCCAGACGTCTGACGCAGTAGAGGAAGACATCGCCTTTAGTGGCACGCACAAGTAGAAACCGCGACGTCAACCAACTTGGAGTGCGCAACTGGAGGCAGTTAGCTAAAGACCGGGCTAATTGGAGAGGCATGTTGGTTGAGGCCCAGGTTCATCCCGGACTGTAGTGCCACTTAACGGAAGGGAACAGAACAATTACGGTCAATGTTATCTCGTAGAAAACAAAATGAATTATACGTTACAAAATTTATATTTTATTTATTACAAACTCAACAAAAGGTAACAAACGGGAATTATTCCCAGTCAAACACCCAGTTTTTAGTATCCATAGTGAGCACCGAATCCATCGAAGGTGACATGAGCAACAGTAGCAGCTGGCGAGTAGCTGATTGCCTTGCTGGAGTAGGCAGATACAGTTGGGTCAACATGGCTGACATAGGTGCCAGCGGTGGGTTGAGCGTAGGCTACTGGAGCGTGGGCGTAAACAGCTGGAGCAGCATGCGAGTACACAGCTTGAGGAGCAGCATACTTGACAACTGGAGCTGCAACAGCATGGGAGTACACAGCTGGAGCGGCATGAGCAATGACTGCTTGTGGAGCAGCATGAGAGTACACAGCTGGAGCGGCATGAGCAATGACTGCTTGTGGAGCAGCATATGTTAGAGTCTTGGCAATAGCTGGTGTGTAGACGTTGTTGTTGATACGGGTGTCAGTCTTGCGAACGCTTGAGTATGGGGTGTCTACAGCCTTGGAGTACTGAGATACGGTTCCAGCGTATGAACGAACCACATTATGTTGGGTTGAACCGACGGCGTCCACTGATGGGTTGGCAACAGCATAATGCCCCAATGGAGCTGAGTACGCAACTGGGGCAAAACCTGCATTGGCAGCAGCCAAGAGAGCGCAGAGAACAACAAATTTGAATGCCATTTTTAGAAATAAAGTGTTAAGTTGAAGTTGAGCTGCGAATGAATTGAAGCACTGGTCACTGGGGAACTGATACCTAAACCCTGCATCATTGAGTTATTTATACGATCATTCTGAAGGCTATGTGACCTTTGATCAATGTTTTTGCCGTTGTTATCGTCCCTTTCTACTCGAATTCGCATTATCACCGATCAACTACAAGAGCAAAAGAGAATTCGCTACAGCACCATTGATATTTCACTTTTCCTTTCGTTTGGTTGTACTGCAGCCGTTTTTATTGCTCCATTTCGGCAACTCACGTCTTTCTCACATAATCACATGGCAACAACAGGGCTTTGGAAGTGACCGATGCAAAGATCTTTTGAAAGCCGAAATTAATTTTGTTTATGAATGAGTCCTGCTCCAATAATGTAGCGCAGTGTGTAGATTGTGATTGTTTGCAATCGACAATTAGTGTATGTAAATCAATAAAATTGTCAGAAAACAGTTTGAGTAGGTATATGCTCCAAATGTGTGATACTTTCTTAATGACGGTGTTGGGCTTGAAGTACCAACCAACCTTGTTTGGATAATACCATGGGTACGTTGTGTGAAAGCATGACAAATCGTGTTAATGATGCCACGCCTATTTTCACAGGCAACATAATAAGTGACAAACAACGATACATGCAAATAAGTGTAGGTAATTGCTTTCATTACAGTGTGGGTCAATGTTATACAATAGCTTTACCTGCGCTAATAGGTTGTAACCTAGTAACGGTAAATATTGGTAAAAATTACATTTTTTTGCAAGACGTCTTGTCAATTTGGTGCTAACTGTTTAGATTATTGTAATCATATTTTAAAACATAAATCGATTTCGATAATTTCGTGACCTTCAAACCTTTTTGGTATAAATAACCAAATGAAACTGGGTTTGTGTATCAGTTCCTCAGTGTCCACCGCTTCAGTTCATTCGTTAACCAGCTTCAACTTCACTTTCATCCTGAAAATGGCATTCAAATTCGTTGTACTGTGCGCTCTCTTGGCCGCTGCCAATGCAGGATATGCTCCGGTGGCGTATACAGCTCCTTTGGCGCATTACGCCGTGGCCAACCCATCTTTGGATGCTGTAGGTTCAACCCAACAGAATGTAGTTCGTTCATTTGCTGGAACTGTATCCCAGTACTCGAAGGCTGTGGACACCCCATACTCGAGCGTTCGCAAGACCGACACACGCATAAACAACAACGTCTACACTCCAGCTATATCTAAGACCGTAGCTTATGCCGCTCCAGCTCCAGTTCTGAAATATGCTGCTCCACAAGCTGTCTTTGCCCAAGCCGCTCCAACAGTCTACACTCATGCCGCCCCAGCTGTCTACTCACATGCAGCCCCAGCTGTCTACACGCATTCTGCTCCAGCTGTCTACTCACATGCCGCCCCAGCTGTCTACTCGCATTCTGCTCCAGCTGTATATGCTCAACCCGCTGCTCATGATATCCACTATTCTCCAGCTGCCTCTGTTGCTCATGTCACCTTCGAAGGATTCGGAGCTCACTATGGATACTAAAGATTAAGTGTTTCACTGGGACCAATTCCCGTTTTGTTAACTTTTGTTGAGTTTGTAAAGAAATAAAATTAATTTTTGTAACATATAAAGCTCGGCTTGTCTTTACCTCTTTTGGCAATTATTGGCAATAGGAAGTCTGTTACTTCATTGACAGCTACATTTTGTCAAATGCGTTTGCCAGTTCGATGACATATATTTCCATTTGCGCTTTCAGTTCACGAATGAATAATTAAATTGACACATCGTGGATATATTTTTTTGTCTTGCACTACGTTAATGTGGAGCAACAGTTTTTTCCAAATTAGATTTTTTTATTCTTTTTTTAAATAGCCAAATCCATAAATATACGAAATGCAACTTCTTTTCTTGATGGTTGGGTGTTATAGAACGAGGGTAGACTCTGATTGGCGTTAACTTGGCAATGCCCAGTGTTGTAACTCTGACTACACATCAAATGTGCTTATTTTTACCTCCAAGTGGTAACCATCGGGTACTGGTCTCATCCAACCGGATTTGACTTGCTAAACGATAAGTGCGAGCGTTGATAACACGACGAAAAACAGCAACACTATAAACACCCTGGTGAGAATGGCACGGATGAATACCCGGCCTGCTGTCCCAGGCGAACCTAGATGAGCTGCTCTGACATATTCGGACAACAGGTTGTCTAGGAATTTCAAGGGTTAGTCAGGCCCCTTGAACAGAGATGGTGGCGGATGAACCGAAAGGCCAACGGCAGCGCTCAATCCCGTAGTGGATACTGATGGCCCCGTGTCCTAGGGGTTTCTAATAAATTGGAACTGGCCCTCCAGGTTGGGGGTTGTGCTTTTGGTTAACTACCCACCCACAGAAAAAAAATATTGTTACGAAGCAACCAATAGCCTCGGAAAGGACTGATTTTATTGTTGACGACCATGCTAAACGAAAAAAGGACAACGACGTTCGTATCTGCACCTGGAATGTGAGAACATTAAACAGGAGAGGTGCAGGCGAACAACTAGCGGAAGCCCTAAACTGCTACAAAGCAGACATTACTGCCATCCAGGAAATACGATGGGATGGGCCGGGCAAAAAGAGGATGAAAAACTGTGACATCTACTACGGACCGTGTTATAGTGAGCAGAAACAGCGACTATTCGGATGCGGATTTGTTATAAGTGCCAGACTTAGGCAAGAAGTCTTATGTTTCCAAGACATTAGCGAACGCATAGTAACAATCCGCATCAAGGCCAAATTCGCCAACATAAGCCTTATATGCGCTCACGCTCCGACGGAAGAAAAGATGATATAGCTAAGGATTGCTTCTACGAGCTCCTCGACAAAACCTATGAGCGACTACCGAAGTATACGATGTTAAAATCGTGCTGGGAGATTTTAATGCAAAGGTAGGAAGAGAAGACATTTTAGAAGTATTGTCGGAAAACATAGCCTACACGACAACACTTCTGGTAACGGACTTCGGCTAATTGATTTCGCTACGGAACGAAATGCCACTATAGCCAGCACACAGTTTCCTCACCTCGATATCCATAAGGGGACATGGCGGTCTCCAGATCAACGAACGGTCAACCAAATTGATCACATTGCGATAGATAAGAGGTACGCATCCAGTATTTTGGATGTCCGAACATTCCGAGGAGCTAACATCGACTCGGATCACTACCTTGTAGCAGCCAAGGTAAGAATGCGGATATCTACCACGCCACAACAATCCAGAAATACTGTGAAAAAATTTAATGTCGGAAGACTGCAATCGCAAGAGACCGCCAAGACCTTCGCACAACGCGTATCTGTTAACCTCTCGATTAACACCATACCACCAGCATCGAATGTCGAAGAGCAATGGCAACGATGCCAACAGGCCATTAGATCAGCCGCAACTGATGTGCTAGGTTTCTCGCGCCCACCAGCAAGAAAGCCCTGGTTTGATGAGGAATGCCGACAGATGCTCGCAGCCAAGAACGAGGCCTACAAGGCTTAGCTGCAGGTGAAGACGAGAGCTGCCATTGAGCTCTATAGGCAAAGAAGAAGGGAAGAACATCGGCTTTTCAGCAAGAAGAAAAAACAGCAAGAAAAGCACGCGATCGAGGATATAGAGAGGTAATGATATGGAAGCACCACTTCTGCAGACTGTTAAACGGCGATGACGAACAACATTTCGCTGTCAGGCAGAACGAACCCTTTTATATTGGCACCGGCAGCGAAAACTGCCAACCACCTGACCTAAGTGAGGATAGCAATATCTAAATTCAAGCTCAAGGAAATGACGCCCTTCCCGCTGAGCTTTATAAAGCTGGCGGAGATGACTTGGTAAGTAACATCCACCAACTCATAAGCCAAATCTGGTCGGTAGAAAGTATGCCTGAAGAATGGCACCTCAGCATCGTCTGCCCGATCCACAAAAAAGGAGACCCTCTGAACTGCGCCAACTACAGAGGCATAAGTCTCCTCAACATCGCCTACAAGATCTTATCTGCCGTAATATGTGAACGCCTGAAACCGTTACCAACAACCTAATTGGCCCTTATCAGTGTGGTTTTAGGCCAGGTAAGTGCACAACCGATCAAATTTTCACACTTCGGCAGATCCTGGAAAAAACTCAAGAAGTCCAAATCGATACCCACCACCTATTCATCGATTTTAAAGCCGCATACGACAGCATATAGAGACGAACTATACAGAGCCATGTCTAGTTTTGGTATACCGCCCAAACTCGTCCGTTTGTGTAGGATGACGATAGAGAATTCTCGCTGCTCCATCAGGGTCGGAAACGACCTCACCGACAGTGCATCACCGCAAGGCCTTAAGTGGCGCGCACAAGTGGAAACCGACCTCAACCAACTTGGAGTGCGCAACTGGAGGCAGTTAGCTAAGGATCGGGCTAATTGGAGAGGCATGTTAGTTGAGGCCCAGGTTCATTCCGGACTGTAGCGCCACTTAAGTAAGTAAGTAAGTAAAGTAAGTAGACAGGAAAGAGTTTTGCATAATACAAAAAAAGTTGGTTGAGGTCGGTTTCCACTTGTGCGCGCCACTTAAGGCGAGGTCTTCCTCTACTGCGTCCGACGTCTGGCTGGGAATCGAAAACTCTGCGAGCCGGAGTATTGGTGTCCATTCGTTCTACATGTCCTAGCCATCTTAAACGTCTAATGCGGAGTTTTTTGACCAGGGGCATGTCGCTGTACAGCTCGTATAGTTCTTGGTTGAATCTTCGTCTCCATAGCCCGTCAACGCAAACGGGACCGAAGATTTTTCGAAGAATTTTCCTCTCGAATCTACCAAGGATTTCTTCATCCGCTTTTGATATGCTCCATGCTTCAGCTCTACGGCAGGACTGGGATGATCAGGGTCTTATGTAGGATCTCCTTAGAAGTTCGAGTGAGGGCTTTACTACTAAATTGCCTTCTTAGCCCGAAGAAACAGCGGTTGGCACGAGTAATTCTTCGTTTAATTTCTGACGAGATGTTGTTGTCAGAGTTAATAGCGGAGCCGAGGTAGACAAAGTCCCGTACTACCTCAAAGTTATATCTGTCAATGGTGACGTTCTGTCCAATTCGTCGATGTTGTGAGTCCTTTCGTGATGACAGCATATACTTAGTCTTACCCTCATTTACTGCTAAACCCATTTTCGCCGCTTCCTTCTCTATACTAGCAAACGTGGCTATGACATCACGTTGAGTCCTACCAATGATGTCAATATCGTCAGCGTATGCTAGTAGTTGCACCGACTTTTGGAAAATTGTGCCTCTGGTGTTGGCTCGGGAGTTTTGCACAATCCTCTCAAGAATCAGATTAAAGAAGTCACATGACAGCGCATCGCCTTGCCTAAATCCTTTGTTGGTATCGAATGTGTCGGTGAGGTCGTTTCCGACCCTGATGGAGCAGCGAGAATTCTCTATCGTCATCCTACACAAACGGACGAGCTTGGGCGGTATACCAAAACTAGACATGGCTCTGTACAGTTTGTCTCTATAAATGCTGTCATATGCGACTTTGTATTCGATGAATAGGTGGTGGGTATCGATTTGGACTTCTTGAGTTTTTTCCAGGATCTGCCGAAGTGTGAAATTTGACCGGTTGTAGACTTTTTTGGCCTAAAACCACACTGATAAGGGCCGATCAGGTTGTTGGTAAACGGTTTCAGGCGTTCACATATTACGGCAGATAGGATCTTGTAGGCGATGTTGAGGAGACTTATGCCTCTGTAGTTGGCTCAGTTCAGAGGGTGTCCTTTTTTGTGGATCGGGCAAACGATGCTGAGGTTCCATTCTTCAAGCATATTTTCATCCGACCAGATTTGGCCTATGAGTTGGTGGATGCTACTTACCAAGTCATCTCCGCCGGCCATATAAAGCTCAGCGGGAAGGCCGTCATTTCCGGCAGCCTTTATAAGCTTAAGTTTAGATATTGCTATCCTCACTTCACTCAGGTCGGGTGGTTGGCAGTTTTCGCTGTCGTTCCCAATATTAAATGGTTCGTTCTGCCTGACAGCGGAATGTTGTTCGTCATCGCCGTTTAACTGTCTGCAGAAGTGGTTCTTCCATATCCTCAGCATCGACTGTGTCTTAACTACGATATTTCCTTGTTCATCTCGACAGGATTCTATTCGAGCCTTGTGTCCTTGGCTTTGACGTTTTACACTTTGGTAAAACTTGCGAACATCGTTCCTGGAGTGGCACCTCTCTATATCCTCGATCGCACGCTTTTCTTGCTATTTTTTCTTCTTTCTGAAAAGCCGAAGTTCTTCCCTTCTTCTTTGCCTATAGAGCTCAATGGCAGCTCTCGTCTTCACCTGCAGCTTAGCCTTGTAGGCTTCGTTCTTGGCTGCGAGCATCTGTCGGCATTCCTCATCAAACCAGGGGTTTCTTGCTGGAAGCCACGAGAAACCTAGCAAATCATTTGCGGCTGATCTAATGGCTTGTTGGCATCGTTGCCATTGTTCTTCGACATTAGATGCTGGTGGTGTGTTGTGAGTCGAGAGGTTAAGGGATACGCGTTGCGCGTAGGTCTTGGCAGTCTCTGACGATTGCAGTCTTTCGACATTAAATTTTTTCACAGTATTTCTGTTTTTTGTGGCGTGGTGGATATCCGCATCCTTACCTTGGCTACAACAAGGTAGTGGTCCGAGTCGATGTTGGCCCCTCGGAATGTTCGGACATCGAAAATACTGGATGCGTGCCTCTTGTCTATCGCAATGTGATCAATTTGGTTGACTATTCGTTGATCTGGAGACCGCCATGTCCCCTTATGGATATCGAGGTGAGGAAACCGTGTGCTGGCTATAGTGGCATTTCGTTCCGTAGCGAAGTCAATTAGCATAAGTCCGTTACCAGACGTGTTGTCGTGTAGGCTATATTTTCCGACAGTACTGCTAAAGATGTCTTCTCTTTCTACCTTTGCGTTTAAATGTCCCAGCACGATTTTGACATCGTACTTTGGTAGTCGCTCATAGGTTTGTTCGAGGAGCTTGTAGAAGCAGTCCTTAGTTGTATCATCTTTTTCCTCCGTCGGAGTGTGAGCCCATATAAGGCTTATGTTGGCGAATTTGGCCTTAATGCGGATTGTTACAATGCGTTCGCTTCTTCTTGCCTAAGACTGGCACTTATAACAAATCCGCATCCAAATAGTCGCTGTTAC
This sequence comes from Rhingia campestris, assembly GCA_932526625.1. Lineage (NCBI taxonomy): Eukaryota > Metazoa > Arthropoda > Insecta > Diptera > Syrphidae > Rhingia > Rhingia campestris. The sequence continues at coordinate 42,121,808 of OW052184.1, read as the reverse complement.
TGCTCACTATAACACGGTCCATATTAGATGTCACAGTTTTTCATCCTCTTTTTGCCCGGCCCATCCCATCGTATTTCCTGGATGGCAGTAATGTCTGCTTTGTTGCAATTTAGGGCTTCCGCTAGTTGTCCGCCTGCACCTCTCCTCTTTAATGTTCTCACATTCCAGGTGCATATAAGAACGTCGTTGTCCTTTTTTCGTTTAGCATGATCGTTAACAATAATATCAGTCCTTTCCGAGGCCAGGCCCTTGTTTTGACTCCAGGACAGCGGGCCGGAAAAATACCGATGTCAGTAGCCCATTTTGGGATATGAGCGCTGCCGTTGACCCATTGAGGGCTCCTCCGGCACCAACTCTTTTCCAATACCCTGGCTCAGTATTGGAAATCCCTATAGACCTGGTGTTCAAATATGTCGAAGCAGCTCATATATGGATTACACTACCAGTTCGATCAAACTGGAGTTGTAGGCGCCACCGTTGATTCCATCTAGGGAATTCCTCCGCTGCCGCCTGAGAGTGAGTGCCTTAGTGAGAGGACACTCCTCCCCCTCTCTCGTTTGCTGCCACCAACGACCTTCCACAGAGGTTTAATACCCCATCTCCAGTCGAGGTACTAGGCACCCACCAGTCACCAGCGTGGAGGTGAGAGTAGGAGTTGATAGAGGCTACAGTGAGAACGCTTGTGTCCTCATATAAACGCATCACTATCCTTAAGCACCGGCAAAACCCTTTTTTTTTATTGACTTTAAATATCAGAGGTTCCATTCTAGCACTTCCACCATGTAAGCCCGATTTGTGCAGTGTTCGCCGAACAGTACTCGCACTGACTGATTTTTCGGTTCTTATTGATATATTTTCCGCGATTTTAAATGCACTTGAACTGGGATTATTTTTCACTTCAGTCACAATTTGTCTTTCTTCTCTTTCATATAGCTTTTTTGGTATACCTGTTCGTTTGAAATTTTCCAATATTTTAAATTTTTCGTATTTATCGATAATTTTTTTATCGAAACATGGTTCCTACTAACTATTTCGCCAATATCCCGATATCATTTCCCTTTTTCTCATATCTACTATAATTTTCCGCGTTTCCAACGAATTACAAAAAATCGAATTGCACTGCATAAAGCCTTTAATCACAATCAGCGTACACTCTGAAGTGATGTAAAGAGATAAACTTACCTCCACAGTAATATCTATGAAAAATTAAAACAGTAAATCTAACTGATTAATATTTAACGATGGGAGGTTGCATAACGTTTACTTACTTCTGACGCGTAAATGGAGTATGTTCAGTTTTTGTTACAAAAAAAAATTACTAAATATTATTTTAAATTTTTATTCTTATTTATTCCATTCCTATCGAATAAAGCTTTTATTTGGTATTTTTGGAAAATTTTTTTGTTTATATTTTTGCTTAAATAAAGTTAACGTTAGATGTAACTTTTGAAATCGCACGGGTGTTTACTAACTTTTGACGCTCACAATAAGTGTAACTCAGTAAACCCAGGAGGTTACTTGACCCATTAAGCTTAAAATTTAATTTCGAATTCACAAGAACTTTTGATGAACGTTTTCTTCAGAATTTACGATCACATTTTTAAGAACTTCGAAAGTTTACTAAACCGAACCTTCATTTTCCAACAACACAGTAAATGTTTCAAGTCGCCCACAGAAAGATTTCGACCAGGCTCACTTCTCTGAAAAAAAGTTACTTATGAATGATATGGCTTTGGGCATTCCAAAATCTTCAAACGGCAAAAAAATCTATATAGCTACTGCTGCAGATTGTTTTGTTGACTATAGCTATGAGTTAGTTACTACTACGTCGCAAGTGCTGCTACAGCGACTTCATCGTTTCTGAATAATCTATTACCGCCTGTAAGCGCTAACAACTCTATTTGGTACCAAAGCCCAATAGGAAGCTTGTTCTGTACTAACGGGTGATTTTTGAGGAGTTAAGTTTTTTAGGTTGGCAGCACTGGTTGGTAATGGCTTCCAAACGTCATCTGTCAAAGTGAAAAGTTTTCAGTATACTCAGCCATTTAATTATGAAAAGACTTAAAAACGAGCAACGATTGCAAATTATTGAAATTTATTATCAAAATTCGTGCTCTGTGAAAAATGTGAAAATTCGTTATTTTATCGAAAAATTTTGTTTAGCGATGAGGCTCATTTCTGGCTTAACGGATACGTAAATAAGCATATCTGGAGTGATGAACAGCCACATGCCATACAAGAATTACCGATGCATTCCGAAAAAACGACAGTTTGGTGAGGTTTATGGGCTGGTGGCATCATCGGTCCATCTTTCTTCAAAGACGACAATGGAAGAAACGTTAGCGTCAACGGCGAACGATATCGAGCCATGATGTGCGACTTGTTTTTGCATTATTTGGCTGAGTTGAACTTGCTTGACATGTGGTTTCATCAAGACGGTGCCACATGCGCTACAGCTCGTAAGACAATGCACATGTTGAAGGATGAATTTGGTGAGCAGCTTATCTCTCGAAATGGCCCTGTGAGTTGGCCGCCAAGATCATGGGATTTAACGCCTCTCGATTATTTCTTGTGGGGTTATGTAATGTCGTTAGTCTATCAAAATGAATAACACAAATGCAAAAAATAATGAATTAATAGTCAACATAGATTGTAGGGTAATACACGGTTTAATGGCATAAATGTAAATGAATTAAAAAATAATAATTGCAGTTGCTTATGTTTTAATATAAGATCATTGCGTTTACATTGGAATAACTTTCTTTTAAATATAAATCACTTTTTAAGTGCATTAAAAATAATTATTCTAGTAGAAACGAACATAGAAGATGAAGAAACTAGTTTTTATGAGATCGATGGTTTCAATATGGAGTTTGAAAACCGAAATAACAAGAGAGGTGGAGGGATTATGATGTTTGTCCGGAACAATCTAGCCCACAAACGAATACCTTCGGAAACTATATCATATGAATATATTAAAATTAGCTTCACGGAAAAAAACATTACAAAGCACGTTGTTGGAGTATATAGACCACCAGGTTATAGTAAAAAGTCATTTATTGATGAAATTGCAAAAAATCTAGGTCAAATAGGAAAGAATAAAGAAATGATTGTGATGGGGGATATGAATATTAATATACACTAGTCGGCATAAGTATTTTGACGAAACCTTTTTGTGACTATTGAGACTAACTTTGCTTGGTATCGTTAAAACAACGGTGCAAAAATGATGCGCGAAACAAAGAATAAATTTTTAGCTCTATGCATGCCAAGTTTTGTATTGTTTACCTTTTGCATTCTCTTTCTGCTGATAAGAACGCATGCAGACAAAGAATTTTTACGTGGCATAAGTAACGGGTGATTTTTTAAGAGGTTTAGAACTTTTTTTTACAAAAAACACAAAAAATGAAATATTTATTTGAATCGATAGTTTGAACCTTGCAATTTAATGTTTAAAGATAATTTCATGCAAATGTTGACCGCGGCTGCGTCTCAGGTAGCCCATCCGCTGAGTCCAATTTTGGCATACTCTTTCACACATATCGGCCGGTATCTCACGAATGAATGCATGGATGTTGGCTTCCAGTGCGTCAATCGAAGCGGGCTTGTCCCTATAGACATTAGCTTTGACATACCCCCACAAAAAATAATCTAATGGTGTCAAATCGCACGATCTAGGCGGCCAATTGACCGGCCCGAAACGTGAAATTAACTGTTCACCAAACTCGCCTCGCAATTGCGCCATTGTTTCGGGTGCTGTGTGGCATGTGGCACCGTTTTGTTGAAACTACATATCATGCAAGTCAAGAACTTCCATTTCGGACAAAAAAAAGTTTGTTATCATCGCTCGGTAGCGTTCACCATTGACAGTAACGCTGCATCATCTTTGAAGAAATATGGCCCAATAATGCCGCCGGCCCATAAACCGCACCAAACAGTGGCTTTTTCGGCATGCATTGGTAGCTGTTGCAATGCTTCTGGCTGATCTTCACTCCAAATGCGGCAATTTTGCTTATTTACGTACCCATTCAACCAAAAATGAGCCTCATCGCTGAACACAATTTTTCGATAAAAAAGCGGATCCTCGGCCAGTTTTCGAAGAGCCCATTCACCAAAAATTCGGCGTTGTGGTAGGTCGGCTGGCTTTAGTTCTTGCACCAGCTGTATCTTAAAAGGCTTTACGCCCAAATCCTTCCGCAAAATTTTCCACGTAGTGCTGTAACAAAGGCCTAACTGCTGGGAACGGCGCCGAATCGACATTTCGCGGTCTTCTGTCACACTAGCTGATACGGCCGCAATATTTTCTTCACTACGCACAGTACGTAAACGTGTTGGTGGTTTAATGTCCAACAAATTAAATTTGGTGCGAAATTTGGTCACAATCTTCCGAATAGACTGCTCAGAAGGTCGAGAATGCCGATCATAAAATGGAAGCAGCGCGCGATGAACATTTCGAACCGAGCACGAATTTTGATAGTAAAATTCAATAATTTGCAAGCGTTGTTCATTTGTAAGACGATCTATGGTTAAATTGCAAACCAAACTGAAGCTGTTTGACAGTGACACAAGGTACTAAACACACGTCAGCTGTCAAAACCAGTGTTGCCAAAACCAAACCAGCTAAAAAATCACCCGTTAAATGCAAGAGTAGAGAACTCAATTTTTGCTAATGCTACAAATATCCAAGAAATGAGCGACATTATAAGTTCCCTTGGTGAATACAAATCGCCAGGAATTGATAGAATTAGAGCCGTGGATATCAGAAGACACGCCGACATTTTTGCTCCTAGCCTATGCAAACTGTTTAACCTGAGCCTGACACAGTAAAAAATTCCGTCAACACTGAAAACCGCTGTAGTGAGGCCGATCTATAAGAGCGGAGTTAAAAATCAACTGAGTAATTATAGACCGATATCAATACTTCCAGTAATTGAAAAGTGTCTGGAAGGCGTAATTTCGCAAAGATTGCAGAGTTTTATTGACAAGCACTTTCTTATTCATAAAAGCCAATACGGATTTCAAAAAAATAGGAATACAGGCAAACTACTAGGTGAATTCGTTAACTGTATCAATGAAAGTTTAAACAAAAGCCATCATGTCCTAGTCCTGTTCATGGATTTCAGTAAAGCTTTCGACTCTCTTAGCCATTCGAAGTTACTAGAAGCGCTTAAACGGATTGGCATACGAGGAGTAATGGCTGATTGGCTCAAGGATTATTTACACAACAGGCTGTTTTGTGTAAAAAAGGACGTGATGAATGAGAAAAAGGACGTGCAGTATGGAGTCCCTCAGGGATCCAAAACTAGGTCCAATTCTCTTCATCCTTTACACAAACGAACTTCTTCGCGTTTTTAAGCAAAACATTCCATTTGCCTTCGCTGACGATACGGCGATCGTGGTACGCCAGAGGTCTCTGGACACAGCGTGGAGCATTATGCAGGAGGAGTTGAATGCTGCAGTTAAATGGTGTCACGATGACGGTCTAGTTATCAACGCATCAAAAACCAAGATGATACATATTCGGAGTCCACAACTCATGTCTATACAGAGTAGAATATACTTGAGAAATGACGCCTGTCCGAACACTGCAAACGAAACCGTTGAATTAATAGAAAGCTACAAATATCTTGGAGTTATCATTGACTCTCATTTTCTATGGAGCAAACACATCGACAAGCTGCGCATGGATCTGAAGAAGGCGTTATACGCATTGGCCCATTTGCGGCACTATGCCACGGTTCCTGTCTTAAAACAAGTATACTATTCCCTAGTCGAGTCCAAGTTACGTTATGGTATACTTGCCTGGGGCAACGCAGCCACAACCCACATCAAAAAATTACAAAGCCTTCAAAACTCAGTGCTGAAACAAATAAACTCAATCTATCCGCGAAACGATGAAAGAACGTTTAAAGTTCTTCAGGTCGAACAAATTTATAAGATGACACTAATATTGGAGTACTTTGACGATGACCGTTTTATCCGACCAATAAATCATGGTATCAACACCAGAAGACGTGCACAAGGTATGCTTCAATTGCCAAGAAATTATAATGTTTATGGTAAACGACAACTCCAATACAGCGTTCCTGCAACAATCAACGAATTATCTCGAGAACTTGTGAACATAGAGGATTACAAGACTAGAAAAAAAAACATTAAACTTTTCTTACTAAACTCAAGTCATTAAATGATAAAGTTATTGTATTTCCATTTTTTTTTTTTTTTTGAAAATATCTACATCTTTCACTTTAAAGCCTACTTAAATAATTTAAACCTAAAGAAACACAACCTTCTGCAGACAAGCCACTAGGCTTCGCAGAAACATGTATAAAATTGTAAAGTCTTTATGAATATACGAATAAATAAAAAAAAAAAATTTTAAAAAAAACTACGCTTAAAGAAATTACCCGTCATCATTTCCTGTGTCAGTGGATCTCGTTCTCAGTAATCCGACAAAGTTATAGTGACTGTGGGACCAAAGCTATTATATATACCTTTTTCCATTAGCCATTAGTCACTGTCTTCTCTTCCTTCTTCGAACTTCTTAAAAGTTGATATTAGGTCTGTTCCCGTACTTTTTCAGTAAAAATTAGTAAATTCTCAAATTTCTTGGAGTGGGGGTAAATTATCTCAGAAAGAGACAAAATTACCAAAAAGTACGGGAACGCGTTTAAATAAAAAACAGTAAAATTATATATTTTGTATGCGTTTTAAAGAACAAATGACATAAATCATCTGTCAAAACAAGCGAGTTGTCACTTTTAGATATCAACTGACAGTTTACTGATTTTTACCAACAGAAATTTCTGCAGTAAATTTTTTAACAGATTTTTATGGAGTGGTAGTTTTTTGCTCTCTCGTGGGCTGTCTCTTTTACTTATTTTTGCGTACGGGAACGGCAATAAGTAAAAATCAGTTAAAATCAGTTAAAATCAGTAAGAATCAGTAAATATTATTTTGTAAGGGAACAGACCTATTATCTAGCACATTTTTAACGATCGCGACGTACCAACATCAGCTGTCACACATATGTCGAGTTTGTCAAAACAGTCCTTTGTTATTCCATTTTTCCCTTCGTCACCGTGCACAAAGCTTATGTTAACAAATTTATAATCAAAATGAAAATGTCAGAATGCATTTGATGACATCGTCGAAGTAAAATTCGCATCCAAAAAGTCGCTCATCATGGACCGGAGTTAATGATTTTGGATTCTTCATCTTCCGTTTACCCAATCTATCCTCTCGTATTTCTTATATGGTAGTAATGCCTGCTTTATACCAGCACAATGCCTATTCCTATTATTACGAATAAATTCATTCCATTTCGTCTCATTTTTCCGAGTGCGTATAATTTCGAAAATTCGGCAACATTACTTGAGTTAGGCTTCTCACCCTTCGGTAGTGTCTTAGTACACTCTATATTCTGATAAGTGTCAGACCCACTTTGTAGGAACTGTCATTCATAACTCATTCTCATTCCTATCCCAAAAAAAAAAACAAAAAAGTAAAAACTTTTCAAAATCACAAAACAAATGTAAATCAAAGAGTTTCCAACCATTCAAACCCATTTACTCGAACCGCCCTCTTCGATACGCTATCATAAATTCAAAAATCACTACTCCATACGCATTAGTATACGAACACAAAAAAAAACATTACTCCTTCCAGGAGTGGATTCTTCCATTAAATTGCGCGCGTATTGAGGCGTGAAACATACCAAAACGGAATAATTTTTCGGGGTGAACTACCCCGCGGCTCAATAAAGTTTCAAAATGGAAAAAAAAACTTTTTTTCTTCTTTTGCGATTTGGATTGCGGGAGGTTTTCGACGTCGTTCTTGTTGTTGCCCAAAGTTCTCTTCAGTCAGTCCTTGGGTTGATGAATATTTATTTCAGTTCCTCTTGGTTGTCGTCGTTGTTTCTGTTTTTTTTTTGTTTTCAGAAAGAGAATGTGTTCGTCCTTCTTCATTGGGAAGTGAATACTTAGCAAATTGATATTAATTTGCACCCTGGGTGGACAAAGTACATGATGGACAATGCCGGGTTTTGGGGATGGAACTTAATTGAAAAATCCTCCAGTTACTTGGAATTTGTCACACTAGGTGAATAATGGATTTCCTAGCAAAAGAGCTTAGGTAATTGGTGAAATAGGGTTTGAAATGTCTAACATTAAAAAAAGGACGACAAGAAAAATATTATACCTACATATTGCAATTTCCTAACCAATGCCATGCTTCAACTTCAACTCTTCCAACAGGTTACCGACTCAGAACAACAAAAGACTACTTTCACAGAACCCACCACTCCAATGACCCCCAAAACTAATCGCTTACGGAAACAAGGAGCAAATAAAACATGTTACGATGTTTTCTCAGTCAAAGAAGACCAAGAGATGCTGCTTGCAGATGAAAATGAAACCTGCTGACCCAGAACCTCAAGCATGGGAACAAACGACGCCGACAGAAAGGAACTACGACCTTGAGGCATACGAATCCAAACCGCGCGCTCTCCAACAACCAGTTCGTCTCATCGCGTCGTCTGACCGATATTGGTTGGGCCGCTTACGGATGAATGTCGATTCCACATTTTTGTTTGTGTGTTGCTTTCGTTTTGGGCCCTACTTCTTGTGTGTGCCTCTTAAGATTGCACGTACAGACAGACGTACACCTGTGCGGTAATACCAACAAAAGATCTTAGTTCCAGATTCTTTTGTGCTATGTCATTTGGTCAAAAGCAGCATGGTGGCGATCAATCAAGATTTGCGGCCACGATAACGAAGGTGAGCACAGCATGAAACAGGGTGATGCAAGTTACTAAAAAGGCGTCAGCTAGAGAGACATTTTTTAAAGGTAAAAATGTCGCTTTTATAACGAATTGTGTACCTAAAATGCATTTAGAAAATAGTAGGTGATGTTTTCTACTTATATATTAGATATTGAAAAATTATTTTGTTTATGATATTTACAGGGAACCAAAAAAAAACTGGGACACCTAAGGGATGAAAATTGCCTTTTCAGCATGGTATTGAAAGTTAAAAAAAAATTGTATTGAAATTGTACTGGTTGATTTTGATCATTGTTTGGTGTTTTGATGAGCTATTTATTTTATACAATTATAATATCGTCAGTTCAAAGGTAAAAGTAGGTACAAAACTGGTGAAAATATGTTTTTTTTTTTTTTAAGAAAATAACTATGACTTTTCACGTTTTATAACTGAAAATAATAACGGAGGCATAATTGTAATTTTTGCAGGAATTACGAAATTATAAAAATCATTAAGTGCAGGCCTTTAATTTCTCTTAAAAGAAAAAAATCTCTTTCTCACTTAGTTTTGTTTTTCAATGCACATAATGGCCGTAACTGTCACAACTTATGATCATTTCTTCCTTTAATCGCCACTCTTTTGTCAGCTTTTAGTCATATGATCATTTAAAGAAAAAAAACTTCATTATTTTTGCGAAAATTTTGTGTAATATTTCTGTTTTGAGTAAACTCTTGATAGCTTGCCAGGATCAGTTTTATGTTTAAATTTTTAAAATCGTTGCTTAAGCAGTCATCAAGATTTCGTTTTTTCTATTTCGTCATTTACAAAAAATAGAGTTAAAGTTTTTAAAGTCAAGGCGTTCCCAAATGGAGTGCGATTCTAAGGATGCAAAAAAATATGAAGATGGCTACTTAATTTCTTGTCTTAAAATTTAGTCGTTAAAATTTGAAAAGGACTTTTAAGGCCCAGTTTTCACTGCGAGATCCGAGATCCTAGTTTCGGGATTAAAGTCGAGTTAACTCGAGAAAGCAGTTTTTCAGTCGATTTATATCTAGAACTTACCCCGGGATTAAATGATCAGATGTTTTTGACAGACGATAAAATACCAGACAAACATTTTTTTCAATTCCATATATGTGGACATTTAATTTAATTTTGAGAAACTAAATGCAAATATTAGCGACTTGAAATTGTATGAAATATTCAGTTTAAACGTTTTAAGAATATTAAGACTTGCATGTTTGCGACAAAAGCATTTTCATTTGTTTAGGGAAAAGGATACCAAACAGCGGATAAAGTGATTACTGAGAAAAATCGATAAATCATGAATGCTACCAAATGAAATCACCACACACGGAGTCAAATTTAATTCTGTACTGAAAAACTGCTTCATCAGTTAACTCTAGATTAAATTTATTTCGGAGTTTGTAAACTCTGTGTTAACTCAGCACTGAAAAACCAGTTCTAAGATGGCTAGGACATGTAAAACTGTAGCGCCACTTAACGAACGAACGAAAAATATATCTGTTTTTTTTTTAACTATAAAAATATATCTGTTTGGTGGATCTCCTGTGGCACTTACACCCATTTACCAGGGTAAGTATCAAATCAAATATCAAAATAAAAATTATTGGATTTGGTCAAACTGAAAGAGCTTGTGCGTTTATAAGGGCCTTCCAACCCATTGTCTTAAAGATGCAGAGCGCTTGCCGGAACGTGATAAACTGAGAGTGATTTAAAATTCGAAACTAAAATATTTGAATTATTTGATATACATACCCTAAAAAATAAATTTGTGTACAATAAAATAATGTTCGAAATCCCATACAGGTTAAAATCATTAAGTACATTTCTCTTAAAATCATGTAAATTAACTGTTTTTTTTTGCTTATAGAAAGTATGGCATCAAGTGCGTAAAAACAAAAACCAATCTAAAAACAAAAATCCATTTTTATCAGCATAATTGTAATTTTAAAACCCAATATGCCTTTAAATTGAATTATCTCCTTATTGTACATTTTATTAGTTAATGACTTTCACCTTTGAACCGACGATATAATGTCCATTTGTTCAAAGACATTTTTCTTCTTTAAGATCCGAGAAAATAAGAAGACAGTTGGAAGGTCCAAAAAGAATGATCAAACAGCTGATAAACTGTATACAGGCAAACAAATGGCAAGAAAATTGAGTTGAAAATTGGTACTTTCAGTGGTATTCATATAAATTCGAACGGACTTTTGATAGCAAAGCAAATTATGTGATGTTTTGGTTTTTTAAAACATATTTTTATGATAAATACCTATTAAAATAGCTGCAGCACAATTGTATCGACTTTTGCAACCCTGACACCTATTACCATTATGTTTAACTTGAAATAACTCAGCCATTTTTTTAATATATTGAAACGAAATAAACTACACATTATAGAATATTTTATTGCGATTTTGGGAACATAAAAACTTTTTATTTTCATTTTTTTAATTTTAATAAAACTAAATTATAACAAATTCATCGGCCAAGAAAAAACTATGACAGTAACAAAAAATTGCAATATTTACAAATTTTAGTACTTTGTGTGTTGGAATTTTGCTCTCAAAACTTCTTGCAGTCTTCTATTCATCGAACCGACAAGTTTTTTGTTACATTCGATGGTAGTTTCTGCCATTCTTCATACAACGCTGTCTTTAACTCTTCTCTGGAACTAATTATTCTTTTTCGCAACTCTTTTTCCAGAAATGCCCAAAGGTGCTCAATTGGAATTAGATCCGGACTTTGGGGAGGATGCGGCAACACCTTTTTTGTATTCCAAGCACACCAATCTCTTGTTATACCAGCTGTGTGTTTTTAGATCGTTATCATGCAACAATATTACACCTGCTGGTAGTCCCAATTTTTTCATAGTTTCGGGGATATAGCGTTTCAGGATGTCAATGTATCCAATTTTTGTTAAATTCCCTTCAATTATATGAAGGGAACCAACTCTGTTTGCTGCCATTGCACCCCAAACCATTATGTTTCCACCACCGTGCTTAACTGTGGGAGTAAGATTTTTTTGGATCCAAGGCAGTTCCGTTCCTTCTCCACACAAAACGTCGGCCATCGCTACCAAAAATGTTATATTTGGATTCATCGCAAAAAATCACTTGAGGATAGTGATGCGATTATATGAGGACACAAGCGTTCTCACTCTAGCCTCTCACTAGAACATTCCGAGGGGCTAACATCGACTCGGACCACTACCTTGTTGTAGCCAAGGTAAGGATGCGGATATCCTCCACGCCACAAAAAAAACTGCAATCGCCAGAGACCGCCAAGGCCTTCGCGCAACGCGTATCCCTTAACCTCTCGACTCACAACACACTTCCAGCATCTATTGTCGAAGAACAATGGCAACGATGCCAACAAACCATTAGATCAGCCGCAACTGATGTGCTAGGTTTCTCCCGGCCACCAGCAAGAAACCCCTGGTTTGATGAGAAATGCCGACAGATGCTCGCAACCAAGAACGAGGCCTACAAGGCTAAGCTGCAGGTGAAGACGAGAGCTGCCATTGAGCTCTATAGGCAAAGAAGAAGGGAAGAACATCGGCTTTTCAAAAAGAAGAAAAAAGAGCAAGAAAAGCGCGCAATCGAGGATATAGAGAGGTGCCACTCCAGGAACGATGTTCGCATGTTTTAACAAAGTGTAAAACGTCAAAGCCAAGGATACAAGGCTCGAAAGGAATCCTGTCGAGATGAACAAGGAGATATCGTAGTTGAGACACAGTCGATGCCGAGGGTATGGAAGAACCACTTCTGCAGACTATTAAACGGCTAAGACGAACAACATTCCGCTGTCAGGCAGAACGAACCATTTAATATTGGCAACGACAGCGAAAACTGCCAACCACCCGACCTAAGTGAAGTGAGGATAGCTTTATCTAAACTCAAGCTTAATAAGGCCGCCGGAAATGACGGCCTTCCCGCTGAGCTTTATAAAGCTGGCGGAGATGACTTGGTAAGTAACATCCACCAACTCATAAGCATCGTTTGCCCGATCCACAAAAAAGGAGACCCTCTGAGCTGCACCAACTACAGAGGCATAAGTCTGCTCAACATCGCCTACAAGATCCCATCTGCTTTAATATGTGAACGCCTGAAACCGTTTACCAACAACCTGATCGGCCCTTATCAGTGTGGTCGATCAAATTTTCACACTTCGGCAGATCTTGGAAAAAATACCAAGAAGTCCAAATCGATACCCACCACCTATTTATCGATTTCAAAGCCACATACGACAGCATTTATAGAGACGAACTATACAAAGCCATGTCTAGTTTTGGTATACCGCCCAAACTCGTCCGTTTGTGTAGGTTGACGATGGAGAATTCTTGCTGCACCATCAGGATCGGAAACGACCTCACTGACACATTCGATACCAAAAAAGAATTTAGGCAAGGCGATGCGCTGTCATGTGACTTCTCTAATCTGATTCTTGAGACGATTGTGCAAAACTCCAACGCCAACACCAGAGGCACAATTTTCCAAAAATCGGTGCAACAACTAGCATATTCCGACGATATTGACATCATTGGTAGGACTCAACGTGATGTCATAGCCACGTTTGCTAGTATAGAGAAGGAAGCGGCAAAAATGGGTTTCGCAGTAAATGAGGGTAAGACTAAGTATATGCACGAAAGGACACACAACATCGACGAATTGGACAGAACGTCACCATTGACAGATATAACTTTGAGATATTACGGGACTTTGTCTACCTCGGCTCCGCTATTTACTCTGACAACAATATCTCGTCAGAAATCAAACGAAGAATTACTCTTGCCAATCGCTGTTTCTTCGGGCTAAGAAGGCAATTTAGTAGTAAAGCCCTCACTCGAACTACTAAGGAGATCCTATGTAAGACCCTGATCATCCCAGTCCTGCTGTACGGCGCTGAAGCATGGAGTGTGCAACTGGAGGCAGTTAGCTAAGGACCGGGATAATTGGAGAGGCATGTTTGTTGAGGCCCAGGTTCATCCCGGACTGTAGCGTCACTTATGTAAGTAATTTTATTATATTTTAGTTTTATTTTATTTTTGTTAAAATTAAAAAAATGAAAATAAATTGTTTTTATGTTACCAAAATCGCTATAAAATAAGCCATAATGTGTAGTTTATTTCGTTTCAATATATTAAAAAATTGCTGAGGTATTTCAAGTTAATCTTAAGGGTAATAGGTGTCCCTACGTTACAGAATTTGTAAACGGATTTAATTTTTTTTTTTATATAAAAAAAATGTTAGCGTGGGGTAAACTTTTTTTGAAGGCCAATCGATAGTAAGTTTTCGGTATTTGATGTTAAATAAAATGAACTCATTCGAGGAGTCACTTTGATACAATTTGGTACAATACAACTTCTTTTTCTCTGGCAATATGCTATAGCCGATGAACATAAAGACAAATCTGTAGACAGCGTCATATGTTTAGGTACAAAATAATTTATCAGATTTATAGCTCAGCGTCAACAGATAACATCTTCGACTTTTTATTTTTTGTCTCCCTTTAGCCATCTTCTCCATTGCTGCTCATGGCAAATGAGCAGACCATATCAGTAGTAGATGTATCAGGCCATGATACAACTAAACAGATATCGTCCTATGTCATCGACGCTCGTGGCAGAAACCCAACATACACAGCCATGTCTGAAGTAATTGTATCATGGTTCGGTTTTGTTGAACACGGGTAAACATTATGTGCCGATGACTTGGCAGTTCCTTGTGTAATATACATAAATTGTGCTTATTTCACCTAGAAACTTTAGGTTTTAGGAAGATATTTTCAACTTTTACCAAAGTATAGGACGGTACAATGATAGCAAACCGATTATATGCAAACATAAGCGTTATGACTTCGCTGATGTCTACCAACACTCAGCCGCCACTACTACTGGCTGCGTTATATGTTCCCATGCTTCTACCGAACAGACTAAAGACTATCATGGAGAAATTTCACGAACTACTGGATGAAGCCTGTATGGAAAACGAAATAGAAATCGTACTTGGGGGTTTTAATGGGGAAATTTTGAAGGAAAACATCTTTGGTGGCTTAGGTTAAAAGCACTGCCTTCACAAAACGACACTAGACATTGGCATGTTTTCGTTTTTTCATGGTAATTGTGGAGGGTAGTGTAAAACTGTGTTAAGCAGCCATAATGATTGAATCCCCAAACAAATCGACCATGTATCCATTGATGCGAGGCACAAATCCAATATTCTATATGTGTAGATACATGAAGTTCAGAGGAGTAAACGTTGTCTCTGATCATTTCACCGTCGCTACAAAGTTCAGAGCTCGACAGTCCAATAAGAAGTTACGAATGCTGCACAAAAAGAGACTTCACATTGGTCATCATAGTGAGCCGGAGATAACCAGAGTATACAAGGAACAACTGAGTGAGACACCATGTTGTGCCCTCTTCCTCCACCAACATCATCGCACAATGGACATATTATCGCGATAGCCGAATAGCCTATAGGCTACCAGCTTCCATTGAAAAGATTCCCGATGATGATATTTAAGTACCAACATGAAGTGGCAGAAGAGGCACATATCCAGGTGCTTCAATGAAAAACCGGGTGTCGGTCATTGGAAAAGTATCGACCCAGAAGAGTTGAAGAAAAGGACGATTTCCTTTTCTTCAACTCTTCTGGAAAGAACCGCCATCTTGAGCGAGAAAACTAACAACGGAGAAAATAAGTAAAAATAAAACTCAAATTATTTAGGAAATTATTGTCATTTCTTTTTGTTATGATAACATTGGTATGGTTCTATTATGTATGGAACAAAATATCGGCCAAATGGCCGCCGCAACCTCGGCGGCACACCTCCATCCGATAGTCCAAATTTTCGATGAAGCTAAGGCATAATTGAGGTTCTATGCCGTTAATGTGCCGAATTATCTCATTATTTAGCTCTTGAATTGTTGCTGGCTTATCGACGTACACCTTTTTTTTCAAATAACCCCAAAGAAAGAAGTCCAACGGTGTCAAATCACATGATCTTGTCGGCCAATTGACATCACCACCACGTGAGATAACACGGCCATTGAATTTTTCTCGGACAAGAGCCATTGTTTCGTTAGCTGTGTGGCAAGTGGCATCGTCCTGTTAAAACCACATATCGTCCACATCCATATCTTCCAATTCGGGCCATAAAAAGTTCGTTATCATCTCAGGAAAAAATACTCATTTTGAAAAAATACGGCCCGACGATGCCGCCAGGCCATAAACCGCACCAAACAGTCACTCTTTGTAGGTGCATTGGTTTTTCGACAATAAATCTTGGATTACCATTCGCCCAAATGCGGTAATTCTGCTTATTGACGAATCCACTGAGGTGAAAATGTGCCTCATCACTGAAGATGATTTTCTTCGAAAATTGCCATTTCTTGCCACCATTCTGAACATTGACGACGCTTGAAATGGTCACGAGGCTTTAGTTCTTGAGTCAATTGCACCTTGTAAGCATGTAAATGCAAGTTTTTATGCATAATGTTCATCAACGACTAGCGTGAGAGGTGCAATTGTTGGGTACGACGACGAGTTGAGGTGGACGGCTCTTCAGCCAGACTATCGCGAACAGCAGCAATATTTTCTGCAGTACGAGCCGTACGAGCACTCCTACAGATTTTTCCGATTGTACGCACATATGGAAGATTAAATTGACCGAAAAAATCACGATATGCACGATATGCATTTTGATTTGAACGCTTATTTTCATAATGCGCCTGATTAACTTTAACGCGTTGCTCGATTGTGTGTCTTTCCATGGACTTGGTCTGAAATTGAGAAATGTCAAATGAAATGCAGAAAAAAACTTGACGTCTTGGTGGGGTTCACATCCAACATCGGCCCTTAAAATTCAACCACCCGTTATATGAGTATTGTCATATTCAAAGAAAAAAGCTTTTCAGAAAATGGATAACATGTCGCGAAACTTACTAAAGCTCGCATTCACATCAACAGACTTGGTACATGTCTATTTAACTCTTCCCAAGTGCCACTTAATCTTAAATATCTAGGCACAGAAAAGAAGAACCATATTCTGACGGTATTTTCAGACAACCCACTGGTCAAACCACTGGACCTGAGTCCCCGAAATGTTGACAGCCCATTCCTATTATAATAGGTACCCATAAGATCCCAAAGTGGCAATCCCAAAGATGTGCAGTGGTTGGTATATTAGACTACGAAGAGCGGAGTCCCTGGTTCAAATCCCGAAAGTGACAACACCTTAGTTTTTTCACTGCTCCACCTCTTGCGAAAGTCTGTCTGACTGTCATGAGAAGCTTTCCAAATGCGCCGTTCAGATTCGGCGTTAAACAGGAGGTCCTCATCTTTGTGGCAAAAATAATAACATCGCACACACAAATGAAGAGAGAAGCTAGGTTTGAGGACGTGTGTGGGACGTCAGGTAAATGCCAATTTTTTTTCTATACTCCAGCGAAGCCCGTAAGTCTGCTTATTGTTCATAATGCAGAATTATAAGAGAACCAGAGGATGATAAGAGATAACTACCATTTATATTCTCTTAAACAATCGACCATTGGTCAAGTGTTTTGGTTTAAGCAGTTCATCCGATGCTTTGAGCTTAAATTGTATTTTACATGTAAAAAAAAGAGTTTACATTGTTCCATGACTAAAAAAAACACACTAATGCAAGAACATGACCATAAATATTAGAAGCACTGTGTCCCTATTGTATCTCCTACCGATATGCTATGGTAACACTTTCTAATTGATTTCATGTACTTAAACCGAAAATGTCCTTGTCGAACCGACTTTATCAAAAAACTAGTTGGTAGTACCAAGAGACATTACAAAACACCAACTAGTATGGCTATAATTACGAAATCAGTCCTAAAATATTATTTTGCCCACCCTGTACACCTACACGCATGATTAATACCAACTACCCAAACCTATATTTCAGAATGTAATCGAAAACGAAATGGAAGAAGAAAATGAAAGAGAGCAACGCAAAATAATAAAAAAAAAAAAAAACTCGAAATCAAAATTGAAAGTAACTCGTACATTGCAAGACGCAATTTAATGGTTCAAGAGCACTGAAAGTCGTCTAGCTGTTATTTGGGGGAGAAGGGCAGTTGTTCCATTATCCCAAAGGTACAGGCTCTGCAATGCGATACCGTATAAAAACATTTGCAAAAGCTGCAATCAGCATCAGTTCCATTTACACAGTTCTCATAGGAGCAGCAATCTACTATCCAAACCAAACACATCCCGAAAATGGCATTCAAATTTGTTGTACTCTGCGCTCTCATGGCCGCTGCCAATGCAGGATTTGCTCCAGTTGCGTACTCAGCTCCATTGGGGCATTATGCTGTTGCCAACCCATCAGTGGACGCCGTCGGTTCAACCCAACATAATGTGGTTCGTTCATACGCTGGAACCGTATCCCAGTACTCCAAGGCTGTAGACACCCCATACTCAAGCGTTCGCAAGACTGACACCCGTATCAACAACAACGTCTACACACCAGCTATTGCCAAGACTCTAACATATGCTGCTCCACAAGCAGTCATTGCTCATGGCGCTCCAGCTGTGTACTCTCATGCTGCTCCACAAGCAGTCATTGCTCATGCCGCTCCAGCTGTGTACTCCCATGCTGTTGCAGCTCCAGTTGTCAAGTATGCTGTTCCTCAAGCTGTGTACTCGCATGCTGGTCCAGCTGTTTACGCCCACGCTCCAGTAGCCTACGCACAACCCACCGCTGGAACCTATGTCAGCCATGTTGACCCAACTGTATCTGCCTACTCCAGCAAGGCAATCAGCTACTCGCCAGCTGCTGCTGTTGCTCATGTCACCTTCGATGGATTCGGTGCTCACTATGGATATTAAATGTTTAGAACGTTAAGTCCTTGTTAAGTTTTTTTTTTTTTTCATAAAAAAATGTTTATTTTCCTTTTCTTTTAAACTAATAAATGGCGAAAGTCTGATTACTGAATTCGTTGTGTTCCTCTAGGAAGCGGTCTTAATAATTCTATGAATTTTTGATTCCAGTCCATTTCTTAGCCAGCGAGGGTGAGTCCTTGTACAGGATTCGGTCGAACCAAATGAATGAAGCAATTTTCCTTTCAATAACATTCCATACTCGTCATGCAATCGATTGAGAGATGAAACATTTATTCGATTTGTGTTGAGTTAGGGGCTGCCCTTGCTTGGGGTGCCGCTCAAATTGGATAAAGTGATGTGCTATTTTCTGGACTCAATCACCGCGGCGAATGTGATGAGTTAGAGAAGGAAATCAGAAAATTGCAATTGAAACTGAATTAGGCCGACCGGCAAGCATTTTATTTTAACGGTCTGACATTTGAGGGATGTAATTCTTTTTTCCCATCTTCTCGATTAAAGTATCTTCCGTTTGGGTATTCTCTTATGGAAGAAGTTTCGTTACGAATCTAGTTTTCTAGGTTCATCAACCTTTCGTGGGATTTATCATTGTATGTGTACCCTGCTGATGATTTAAAGCCAATAAAACACGTATAGTGTTCAAATGCTTTGATGATGGTTCGTGTGTCATCACATGTATCTTTTATGAGCTTAGTGGTAATGATCACTTTATTGTGTCGGCAATCAACCAAGTGGCAAATAACATGTTTACAATTTTTTTTCATGTTTTTTCATGTTTATATCTTTGGTCTATGCACGGATTTTGTTTTCAGTGTTTGGTTTCTTATCTTAAGAGGAAATCTATAAAAAGACGCGAAGCACGGATTTATCCGTGTCAATGATGTGTTTAGGTTTGTATATGGATAGTTAATAAGATCAGCATTTTAATGATAATTTTTATGGTACAATTGATAAATCGAAAACGATGAAAGTACTAACTAGATGTTGATTTAATGAAGGATACACAACCATTCATTCGTACGCAACTTTCTCTTTCACAGCGAGTTGGGTGTTAGATCAAATAGTGCGCATTTTGATTATTAATGCTAAAAATTATATAAAATGTCGAAATGTGATTATACGAACGTTTACTCCGAAATTTGAAGGAATCGGTGTCTATATGAAAAATAATTAATTTTCGTTATTGGCCAAAACTAAACTAAACTAACTAAACGATAAGTGCGAGTGTTGATAACACGACGAAAAACAGCAACACTATAAACACCCTGGCGAACCTAGATGAGCTGCTCTGACATATTCGGACAACAGGTTGTCTAGGAATTTCAAGGGTTAGTCAGGCCCCTTGAACAGATATGGTGGCGGATGAACCGAAAGGCCAACGGCAGCGCTCAATCCCGTAGTGGATACTGATGGCCCCGTGTCCTAGGGGTATCTAATAAATTGGAACTGGCCCTCCAGGTTGGGGGTTGTGCTTTGGGCTAACTACCCACCCACAGAAAAAAAACATGGTTACGAAGCAACCAATAGCCTCGGAAAGGACGGATTTTATTGTTGACGACCCTGCTAAACGAAAAAAGGACAACGACGTTCGTATCTGCACCTGGAATGTGAAAACATTAAACAGGAGAGGTGCAGGCGAACAACTAGCGGAAGCCCTAACCTGCTACAAAGCAGACATTACTGCCATCCAGGAAATACGATGGGATGGGCCGGGCAAAAAGAGGATGAAAAACTGTGACATATACTACGGACCGTGTTATAGTGAGCAGAAACAGCGACTATTCGGATGCGGATTTGTTATAAGTGCCAGACTTAGGCAAGAAGTCTTATGTTTCCAAGACATTAGCGAACGCATAGTAACAATCCGCATCAAGGCCAAATTCGCCAACATAAGCCTTATATGCGCTCACGCTCCGACGGAAGAAAAAGATGATATAGCTAAGGATTGCTTCTACGAGCTCCTCGACAAAACCTATGAGCGACTACCGAAGTACGATGTTAAAATCGTGCTGGGAGATTTTAACGCAAAGGTAGGAAGAGAAGACATCTTTAGAAGTATTGTCGGAAAACATAGCCTACACGACAACACGTCTGGTAATGGACTTAGGCTAATTGATTTCGCTACGGAACGAAATGCCACTAAAGCCAGCACACGGTTTCCTCTCCTCGATATCCATAAGGGGACATGGCGGTCTCCAGATCAACGAACGGTAAACCAAATTGATCACATTGCGATAGATAAGAGGCACGCATCCAGTATTTTGGATGTCCGAACATTCCGAGGAGCTAACATCGACTCGGATCACTACCTTGTAGCAGCCAAGGTAAGAATGCGGATATCCACCACGCCACAACAATCCAGAAATACTGTGAAAAAATTTAATGTCGGAAGACTGCAATCGCAAGAGACCGCCAAGACCTTCGCACAACGCGTATCCCTTAACCTCTCGATTAACACCATACCACCAGCATCGAATGTCGAAGAGCAATGGCAACGATGCCAACAGGCCATTAGATCAGCCGCAACTGATGTGCTAGGTTTCTCGCGGCCACCAGCAAGAAACCCCTGGTTTGATGAGGAATGCCGACAGATGCTCGCAGCCAAGAACGAGGCCTACAAGGCTAAGCTGCAGGTGAAGACGAGAGCTGCCATTGAGCTCTATAGGCAAAGAAGAAGGGAAGAACATCGGCTTTTCAGCAAGAAGAAAAAAGAGCAAGAAAAGCGCGCGATCGAGGATATAGAGAGGTGCCACTCCAGGAACGATGTTCGCAAGTTTTACCAAAGTGTAAAACGTCAAAGCGAAGGATACAAGGCTCGAACAGAATCCTGTCGAGATGAACAAGGAAATATTGTAGTTGAGACACAGTCGATGCTGAGGATATGGAAGAACCACTTCTGCATACTGTTAAACGGCGATGACGAACAACATTCCGCTGTCAGGCAGAACGAACCATTCAATATTGGCAACGACAGCGAAAACTGCCAACCACCCGACCTGAGTGAAGTGAGGATAGCAATATCTAAACGGCCTTCCCGCTGAGCTTTATAAGGCCGGCGGAGATGACTTGGTAAGTAACATCCACCAACTCATAAGCCAAATCTGGTCGGATGAAAATATGCCTGAGGAATGGAACCTCAGCATCGTTTGCCCGATCCACAAAAAAGGAGACCCTCTGAACTGCGCCAACTACAGAGGCATAAGTCTGCTCAACATCGCCTACAAGATCCTATCTGCTGTAATATGTGAACGCCTGAAACCGTTTACCAACAACCTGATCGGCCCTTATCAGTGTGGTCGATCAAATTTTCACACTTCGGCAGATTCTGGAAAAAACCCAAGAAGTCCAAATCGATACCCACCACCTATTTGTCGATTTCAAAGCCACATACGACAGCATTTATAGAGACGAACTATACAGAGCCATGTCTAGTTTTGGTATACCGCCCAACCTCGTCTGTTTGTGTAGGATGACGATAGAGAATTCTCGCTGCTCCATCAGGGTCGGAAACGACCTCACCGACACATTCGATACCAAAAAAGGATTTAGGCAAGGCGATGCGCTGTCATGTGACTTCTTTAATCTGATTCTTGAGAGAATTGTGCAAAACTCCAAAGCCAACACCAGAGGCACAATTTTCCAAAAGTCGGTGCAACTACTGGCATACGCTGACGATATTGACATCATTGGTAGGACTCAACGTGATGTCATAGCCACGTTTGCTAGTATAGAGAAGGAAGCGGCGAAAATGGGTTTAGCAGTAAATGAGGGCAAGACTAAGTATATGCTGTCAACACGAAAGGACACACAACATCGACGAATTGGACCAAACGTCACTATTTGACAGATATAATTTTGAGGTAGTACGGGACTTTGTCTACCTCGGCTCCGCTATTAACTCTGACAACAACATCTCGTCAGAAATTAAACAAAGAATTACTCTTGCCAACCGCTGTTTCTTCGGGCTAAGAAGGCAATTTAGTAGTAAAGCCCTCACTCGAACTACTAAGGAGATCCTATATAAGACCCTGATCATCCCAGTCCTGCTCTACGGCGCTGAAGCATGGACCGTATCAAATGCGGATGAAGAAATCCTTGGTAGATTCGAGAGGAAAATTCTTCGAAAAATCTTCGGTCCCGTTTGCGTTGACGGGCTATGGAGACGAAGATTCAACCAAGAACTATACGAGCTGTACAGCGACATGCCCCTGGTCAAAAAACTCCGCATTGGACGTTTAAGATGGCTAGGAAATGTAGAACGATTGGACACCAATACTCCGGCTCGCAGAGTCTTCGATTCCCAGCCAGACGTCGGACGCAGTAGAGGAAGACCTCGCCTTAAGTGGGGCGCACAAGTGGAAACCGACCTCAACCAACTTGGAGTGCGCAACTGGAGGCAGTTAGCTAAGGACCGGGCTAATTGGAGAGGCATGTTGGTTGAGGCCCAGGTTCATTCCGGACTGTAGCGCCACTTAAGTAATTAAGTAAGTATTATTTCAACAGAGACCGTAGAACCTGCAACAGACAACGATCACCTACAAGGCGTTCAAAGAAGAAACCAAATTTTTAATTCTTTAAGAAACTAGTTTGTTAATACGTTCATAATACACTTTATTTATTTTATAGAGACATAATTACATTACATAACAAAAACAAAACAAAAGAAAAAAACTTAAAAATAAACAAACAAAAAAATGCACGATCACAATCCCAATTCATTTGAATGCATAATTCAATATGCATATGTAGGTACATACCTTTTGCCATTCCTTGCCTTCGCGAATAGGTGGCCCAAGAGTATTCAGCTCCACTCTCCAAACAGATCCCACAACTCTTTATTGCTCTTGTTGGTTGATCCAAATTTCCTCAACCCCTTGGCAACGTCAGGATTTTGCTCCATCAGCTCCACAAGCTTTTGGAATTGATTGCTATTAGTCCTCTTCATTCTAACGGGTGATTTTTTAAGAGGTTTAGAACTTTTTTTAAAAAAAAAAACAAAAAATTCGAAAAAATGAATGAAATATTTATTTGAATCGATAGTTTGAACCTTGCAATTTAATGTTTAAAGATAATTTCATGCAAATGTTGACCGCGGCTGCGTCTCAGGTAGCCCATCCGCTGAGTCCAATTTTGGCATACTCTTTCACACATATCGGCCGGTATCTCACGAATGAATGCATGGATGTTGGCTTCCAGTGCGTCAATCGAAGCGGGCTTGTCCCTATAGACATTAGCCTTGACATACCCCCACAAAAAATAATCTAATGGTGTCAAATCGCACGATCTAGGCGGCCAATTGACCGGCCCGAAACGTGAAATTAACTGTTCACCAAACTCGCCTCGCAATTGCGCCATTGTTTCGCGTGCTGTGTGGCATGTGACACCGTCTTGTTGAAACCACATATCATGCAAGTCAAGAACTTCCATTTCGGGCAAAAAAAAGTTTGTTATCATCGCTCGGTAGCGTTCACCATTGACAGTAACGCTGCGATTCGCATCATCTTTGAAGAAATATGGCCCAATAATGCCGCCGGCCCATAAACCGCACCAAACAGTGGCTTTTTCGGGATGCATTGGTAGCTGTTGCAATGCTTCTGGCTGATCTTCACTCCAAATGCGGCAATTTTGCTTATTTACGTACCCATTCAACCAAAAATGAGCCTCATCGCTGAACACAATTTTTCGATAAAAAAAGCGGATCCTCGGCCAGCTTTCCAAGAGCCCATTCACCGAAAATTCGGCGTTGTGGTAGGTCGGCTGGCTTTAGTTCTTGCACCAGCTGTATCTTAAAAGGCTTTACGCCCAAATCCTTCCGCAAAATTTTCCACGTAGTTCTGTAACAAAGGCCTAACTGCTGGGAACGGCGCCGAATCGACATTTCGCGGTCTTCTGTCACACTAGCTGATACGGCCGCAATATTTTCTTCACTACGCACAGTACGTAAACGTGTTGGTGGTTTAATGTCCAACAAAGTAAATTTGGTGCGAAATTTGGTCACAATCTTCCGAATAGACCGCTCGAGAATGCCGATCATAAAATGGAAGCAGCGCGCGATGAACATTTCGAACCGAGCACGAATTTTGATAGTAAAATTCAATAATTTGCAAGCGTTGTTCATTTGTAAGACGATCTATGGTTAAATTGCAAACCAAACTGAAGCTGTTTGACAGTGACACAAGGTACTAAACACACGTCAGCTGTCAAAACCAGTGTTGCCAAAACCAAACCAGCTAAAAAATCACCCGTTATAATCAATACTGTCTTATATAGACACAGTTTATAAGTTATAAGTTTACTTACATTTTTTTAGTTGATTCACTCATTTTTCTTTCCTCTGATTGTCGTTAATCTAACTATACCGTTCGCAACTCTAAATTCAAATTATTTGTTCGCTCACAGTCACTGATTATTTTCATTCGCAATATTTTGACACTATAGGCGAATAAGATCTGTTCGACTCGAAGACTATAATAACTAAGCATTTACACTCGCCTGGTTATTGACATTAAAGGCGAAGTACATTTGCTCGACTCGCAAACAGTAATACCAAATAGTGACATTCGCGCAATATTTAGTTCGACTCGCGAACGGTAATAGGGCCGTAAACTAAAAGTTACATTTTGAAATCCTTGTTTTAACTAAACTAAAAGTCAATATTTAAAAAATGTTTGTTTTGACTAAACTAAATGTTACAATTTGAAATCTTTGTTTTAACTAAACTAAACGCTGCAATTGAAATTTATTAATTTCACAATTATGTAAATGCATAAACTGTGAATATGATACCAGCCACTCGGGCAGACGGCAGAAATGCCATGCACAACTTTATTCACTTAAGGAAACACAAATGTAAACCAAAATATTATATCAAATGAATAAAACAATCTATCTATCTATTCAGTCAAATAACCAAACAGGTGTGCTTTTGGCTTTTCGTTGTGCCAATTAATGTTCCATACGAGAATGCCCCCGAATTGATTCGTACACTCCAAACTACCGCCGCGCCGCTATATTTTGTTACTCCGTGTTGGATATGATCTATTTGGTCACATATTATCCGCTTGGTCCAAAAAATGTTGGACTCGTCTGATTTTTTTTTACGATGGAAGATCCTTAGGAGAAGGCGAGTTCGATAGATCCTTGTTTCGAGACCCTGTATACGGTGAATAACCCTGTACACCACAATCGCGAATGACGGTTTTCTGACTATGGAAGATCATCGAAGAAGGCGAGTTCGATATATCCTTATTTCTACACCGTGTATACGATGAAATATTGGAATCAAGGTATTCGAGGCAGATAGCCTGTTTACGTTCGTCGAGGAAAAGACAATTATATTTTGAAAAATCAGTATTCGAGTGAAGTGTAACGCTATATACGCCGCGTCGAAATTGGTGTCCAACATTCAGTGTAATAAGTCAAAATAATTGCTGCCTGTCTGGTTGACTTGGAGAAGGTCTTCAACACCGAATAGTTAAAGGATCTTTTCTACAAGCCAACCTAACTGGGCATATGTTTGCCAATGCTTTATGAAATACTTATGGAAAGGAAGTTCGGTGTCAAATATTGATAATCAATTTTCAGGGCTTCTAACGTTACCAAAAAACGGGGAAAAATGTGTACCTATCATTGGACAGCCGTTAGCAGTGAGTAGTTAAGTTAAATATATTGGCATCTGACTTGACAAGTTTTAACAAGCATGTAAATGGTGTTTTTTTTTTAAAGGTATAGAATTCTGATATGGAATAAACAAAGATGATTTATTTTTAAATTGATATGAAATTTACTTTATTCGAAAGATAATGTTCTGCAATTATAATTTAAATGTGATTTATGGCATATTACCGCCACGACTGGCTCGGACGTGGTCTAATCTGGAGGTCCAATTTTCGATGACTTTTTCTTACATTTGTGGACGTATATCGGCAATAACGCGGCGAATGTTGTCATCCAAGTGGTCACTCGTCTCGGGTTAATTGGCGTAGACTAGTGACTTCACATATCCCCCCTGAAAATCGTTAAAACCGTTATCTTGGAGGCCAATTCACAAGACTTAAACGCGAAATTATGCGCTCACCGAACGTTTCCTTCAACAAATCAATTATGACACAAGCTGTGTGACATGTTGGTCCGTCTTGTTGAAACCACAACTCCTGCACATCATGGTTGTTCAATTGATGGACAAATACATGAATACTTATGGCTCTATAGCGATCACCATTGACTGTAACGTTCTGGCCAGCATCGTTTTTTAAGAAGTACGGACCAATTATTCCACCAACCCATATAGCACACCAAACAGTCAGCTTTTGTGGATGTAACGGTGTCTCAACATATACTTAAGGATTATCATCACTCCAAATACTTTGTTTATTGACGTATCCATTCAACCAAAAGTGAGCTTCATGGCTCAACTTCGCTAATGAAAATTGGGATCAACGGCAATCTTATTTTGGGCCCATTCACCGAATTATCGCCTTGCTAGGTGATCCTGTGGCTTCAATTCTTGCAGGAGTTGGATTTTTTAACCATGCAAATCAAGACAAAGCATACATTACTGCCATCCAGGAAATACGATGGGATGGGCCGGGCAAAAAGAGGATGAAAAACTGTGACATCTACTATGGACCGTGTTATAGTGAGCAGAAACAGCGACTATTTGGATGCGGATTTGTTCTAAGTGCCAGACTTAGGCAAGAAGTCTTATGATTTCAAAACATTAGCGAACGCATTGTAAAAATATGCGCTCATGCTCCGACGGAGGAAAAAGATGATATAACTAAGGATTGCTTCTACGAGCTCCTTGACAAAACCTATGAGCAACTACCAAAGTACGATAATAAAATCGTGCTGGGAGATTTTAACGCAAAGGTAGGAAGAGAAGACATCCTTAGCAGAACTGTCGAAAAATATAGCCTACACGACAACACGTCTGGTAACGGACCTAAGCTAATTGACTTCGCTACGGAACGAAATGCCACTATAGCCAGCACACGGTTTCCTCACCTCGATATCCATAAGGGGACATGGCGGTCTCCAGATCAACGAACAGTCAACCAAATTGCTCACATTGCGATAGACAAGAGGCACGCATCCAGTATTTTGGATGTCCGAACATTCCGAGGGGCTAACATCGACTCGGACCACTACCTTGTTGTAGCCAAGGTAAGGATTCGGATATCCACCACGCCACAAAAAAAACAGAAATACTGTGAAAAAATTTACTGTCGAAAGACTGCAATCGCCAGAGACTGCCAAAACCTTCGCGCACCGCGTATCCCTTAACCTCATGACTCACAACACACCACCATCATCTAATGTCGAAGAACAAATATGCTAGGTTTCTCGAGGCCACCAGCAAGAAACCCCTGGTTTGATGAGAAATGCCGACAGATGCTCGCAGCCAAGAACGAGGCCTACAAGGCTAAGCTGCAGGTGAAGACGAGAGCTGCCACTGAGCTCTATAGGCAAAAAGAAGGGAAGAACATCGGCATTTCAGAAAGAAGAAAAAAGAGCAAGAAAAGCGCGGGATCGAGGATATAGAGAGGTGCCACTCCAGGAACGATGTTCGCAAGTTATACCAAAGTGTAAAACGTCAAAGCCAAGGATACAAGGCTCGAACAGAATCCTGTGGAAGAACCACTTCTGCAGACTGTTAAACGGCGATGATGAACAACATTCCGCTGTCAGGCAGAACGAACCATTTAATAAAAAAAAAATAACAAAAATAAAAACTGCGCCAACTACAGAGGCATAAGTCTACTCAACATCGCCTACAAGATCCTATCTGCCGTAATATGTGAACGCTTGAAACCGTTTGCCAACAACCTGATCGGCCCTTGTCAGCCAGGAAAGTCCACAATCGATCAAATTTTCACACTTCGGCAGATCTTGGAAAAAGCCGAAGAAGTCCAAATCGATACCCACACTTATTTATCGATTTAAAAGCCGCATACGACAGCATTTATAGAGACGAACTATACAGAGCCATGTCTAGTTTTGGTATACCGTCCAAACTCGTCCGTTTGTGTAGGATGACGATGGAGAATTCTCGCTGCACCATCAGGGTCAGAAACGACCTCATCGACACTTTCTATAACAAAAAAGGATTTAGGGAAGGCGATGCGCTGTCATGTGACTTCTTTAATTTGATTCTCGAGAGAATTGTGCAAAACTCCCGAGCCAACACCAGAGGCACAATTCTCCAAAAATCGGTGCAGATACTAGCAAATGCCGACGATATCACCACGCCTTAAAAAGCGCACACTAGTAGAAACTGACCTCAACCAACTTGGAGTGCGCAACTGGAGGCAGTAAGCAAAGGACCGGGCTAATTGGAGAGGCATGTTGGTTGCGGCTCAGGTTCATCTCGGACTGTAGCTCCACTTAAGGCTTTTGCTAAATAGAAAATGAGGAAATATGACAAATAGGAAATATTGTTGGTACGATCAGATGGGTAAGTGTAATAGAAGCCCTAAGACGCACAAGGTTGAAACAGGACATCACTAAGTAGAATGCTCATATGAAAGCAGACATGTTAAATTATACAACTAATGGTAATCAAATGATTTTGTAATCGGCACTCAAAATAATTTTTTGTGATTACCACGTCCTCTTATGAGGTTCACTTTATGGGTTAGCTCTTGTCTCTCTATGCAACACGAGTTAATTTACCGCATAAAGGCATAAATCTCAACTTTTAATCACGGTTAATTGAATAACATATTTTAATTGCCCACTTGATGCTAGCAATTTTAATTTTATTGCTAACAGAAGCCACATAAAAAAAGACTGAATATGTGTGTGAGTTGTATTACCATCAAGCCAGTTTGGACATGTGTAGGCAGCGTAATAACCGCCAACTACTTGTATCCGCTTCGTATCCAACAACCAATTGCCAAAGCACGAGAGACCACACCCGGTATCTACCGACAGCATGGCCGTCAGTCAAAATTCGTCTCGCATTATCCGCTTGGAGCACCTTTCATCTGTGTGTACCATTTCATTTTGTTAAGCTTCGATTGCCCGTAGGCAAGCTCAAGATACAAGTACTTTGGTTAATGTCAAAAAAAAAAAAAATTTTTTTTGAGCAACCAATTTGGTCTGCCCTGGTAATTGGTAATAGAGTTGTTCGGAACGGGGGTATGTTCAATTTGTCCAGCTGTGACACTGTGAGTACCCACATCGACGGATAAAAAAAAATCGCATTTAGATAATCCCTCGCGAATTGACTTAATTGGAGAAAGAGGGCAAAAAATTACAAAAACGGTCCTCATAATCACAATATTGTTGGGACTTCACTATGGAGTTCGACCTTTCTGGTGCAAATCGAAGGGTGCGCATTCGTCAATGTCAATGGCTATAACAAATGAAACTGAAATTGTTTATTGCGTTTAATTTTTATATCGAGCTTCGAGGGTTCGATTGATTGATTGCTTTCAAATTGGCAGTTACATGAGCCGAGAGTGTAGGCTGGAATTAGACACATGCATTTGCGGGACGATGATTAACTGTCTATTGGATAACTGTTTGATAAATGTTTACTAATTGAACTTTCGATGGGTTTTAAATTTGTTGCCAATAAAGTGCAAAAATTGATTTAAATCAGTGACCCAGTTAATGAGCTTCATACTGTATAGGTATATAGAATATTTAAAGAATTATGTAGGCTAATACAAGGTGGTCCAAAATGTTTTACCCCGTCCTATCGAAAGATGCTTTAAGGAAATATCTTCTAGGAGGATATACGTTTTGATAAATAGTTTATAAAACATAGAAGTACTTAAGATAGACATATTCTAATGTAAATGTATGGGTCTTGCCATGTCTATTTGTCTGTCTGTGTGTTAAGTACTTCAATTTTTCGACTTATTAATCCATTACTTTCTAGGTAATCAACATTCTCGATGTGCGGGTACGCATTTTTCAAGTCCAATAAGTAGAATTCCGTCAGTGGCTTTTTGCAGAACAAATTATTCACGATCCGTCTTATTTGGCGTTGTATTATATATTCCGCCTAGGAATCAAATTTTACGCTATTAATAAGATGTATCTGATCCTTCGGGACATGCCTATAGTTTGTTTGGTTGGCTATGCTTCGCTGATCTGATCACGAATCTTTTCTTTTCCCGGCAGCAAGTAATATTATTATAAGCAGGACTAGGTTTCACGACTTTGAGTCCACAAAGCAACCAAAGCAATATAGCGATCTCCAGATGACAAGACAAAATATATGCTTTCGCAGCATAACCATGGACAAAATGTCAATATTGATAGCAACAATTTAGAGGTAGTTAAAGAGTTCATCTACCTCGGAGTCAACCTCACGAATGACACCTCAGTAGAAATACAACGAAGACTGATCCTAGGAAAACGGTACTATTTCGGTTTAACAAAGATATGGAGTTCAAACTCCTAATCCAAAAGGGATGAATATCCTACCAGTTATAATTTGTATCGCCGAGTGCTGAACAATAATTGATAAAGCGAAGCAACTTTTAGGCACTTTCGAAAGAAAAATTCTTCGTCCAATTTTTGGTCTTGTATTCGAAAAAGCCGAATGGAGGAGAGGATAAAGCTGGGAATTTTATGAGCTTTACTACAAAAAGTACGAAAGGTAAAAAAACGTAGGCTACATTGAGCCAATGAGTCACATCGAGTGAAGGAACAATATGGCTCCAGCAAAAAGAATCTTCGAATCCCAGCCTTCAGGTTCCTGGCGACAAGAAAGACCGAACCTCCGGTTATAAGATAAAGCAATCGCGGATGCCAGAGTACTTGAACTTAATAACTGGTAGCAACGTGCCCAGGAAGGCTGTATTTTCTCTTCAGTTAGATTTGCCCGCCATTGTCTAAGCGTTTCACAATGGCAGAGATAAGTGAAGTAAAAATAAAATAAGAAAAAATAAAACATCGGTCGATCTCGATTGAAATATCAAAACAATAATATATCCACCACACTACTAAACAGCTGCTAATGAAAGTGTCCAAACCCATCTTCCTTATCTCTGACAATGGAGTAGAGATTGAGATTTTGTCATTCTCTGTATCTCAAGTGAAAAATAGATCAAAGATATCTGCAATGTAAATATTCATTTCAGGAATTTTCGCTGGTTCCTGGACAAGTTTGGGTCAAGTTGCTGAGATTGGCTGAGATTTCGGCCTGCCACCCTGCGCCATCCGTTCTGTTGGAGTACCGTAGCCAGGTGGAGTTGTGTACATTAAAATTGCCAAGATGAAATCTTTCCCAGTCAACATATTCAGTTTCATGTAGTGTCGCAGTTTCATCCCCATTTGAGAAGCAATAATTGCAGCATATGAAGTTTGAGACTCCATGGAATACAATTTTTATCCATACAACATCGAAGTTCCATCGATTCTTCTCTCTTAAATGCTGTTGACGACCATGCTAAACGAAAAAAGGACAACGACAACGTTCGTATCTGCACCTGGAATGTGAGAACATTAAACAGGAGAGGTGCAGGCGAACAAGTAGCGGAAGCCCTAAACTGCTACAAAGCAGACATTTCTGCCATCCAGGAAATACGATGGGATGGGCCGGGCAAAAAGAGGATGAAAAACTTTGACATCTTCTATGGACCGTGTTATAGTGAGCAGAAACAGCGACTATTTGGTGTGGATTTGTTGTAAGTGCC
Source organism: Rhingia campestris (assembly GCA_932526625.1). NCBI lineage: Eukaryota > Metazoa > Arthropoda > Insecta > Diptera > Syrphidae > Rhingia > Rhingia campestris. Next base: position 42,089,486 of record OW052184.1, on the reverse strand, counting down.
AGACTTAGGCAAGAAGTCTTATGTTTTCAAGGCATTAGCGAACGCATTGTAACAATCCGCATCAAGGCCAAATTCGCAAAGGTAGGAAGAGAAGACATCCTTAGCAGAACTGTCGAAAAATATAGCCTACACGACAACATGTCTGGTAACGGACCTAGGCCAATTGACTTCGCTACGGAACGAAATGCCACTATAGCCAGCACACGGTTTCCTTACCTCGATATCCATAAGGGGACATGGCGGTCTCCAGATCAACGAACAGTCAACCAAATTGATCACATTGCGATAGACAAGAGGCACGCATCCAGTATTTTGGATGTCCGAACATTCCGAGGAGCTAACATCGACTACGACCACTACCTGGTTGTAGCCAAGGTAAGGATGCGGATATCCACCACGCCACAAAAAAACTGTGAACAAATTTAATGTCGAAGGACTGCAATCGCCAGAGACCGCCAAGACCTTCACGGAACGCGTATCCCTTAACCTCTCGACTCACAACACACCACCAGCATCTTATGTCGAAGAACAATGGCAACGATGCCAACAGGCCATTAGATCAGCCGCAACTGATGTGCTAGGTTTCTCGCGGCCACCAGCAAGAAACCCCTGGTTTGATGAGGAATGCCGACAGATGCTCGCAGCCAAGAACGAGGCCTACAAGGCTAAGCTGCAGGTGAAGACGAGAGCTGCCATTGAGCTCTATAGGCAAAGAAGAAGGGAAGAACATCGGCTTTTCAGAAAGAAGAAAAAAGAGCAAGAAAAGCGAGCGATCGAGGATATAGAGAGGTGCCACTCCAGGAACGATGTTCGAAAGTTTTACCAAAGTGTAAAACGTCAAAGCCAAGGATACAAGGCTCGAACAGAATCCTGTCGATATGAACAAGGAAATATCGTAGTTGAGAACAGTCGATGCTGATGATATGGAAGAACCACTTCTGCAGACTGTTAAACGGCGATGACCAACAACATTCCTCTATCAGGCAGAACGAACCATTTAATATTGCCAACGACAGCGAAAACTGCCAACCACCCGACCTAAGTGAAGTGAGAATAGCTATATCTAAACTCAAACTTATTTAGGCCGCCGGATATGATGGCCTTCCCGCTGAGCTTTATAAAGCTGGCGGAGATGATTTGGTAAGCAACATCCACCAACTCATAAACCAAATCTGGTTGGTTGAAAGCATGCCTGGAGAATGGAACCTCAGCATCGGTTGCCCGATCCACAAAAAAGGAGACCCTCTGATTTGCGCTAACTACAGAGGCATAAGTCTACTCAACATCGCCTTTAAAAGATCCTATCTGCCGTAATATGTGAACGCCTGAAACCGTTTACCAACAACCTGATCGGTGTGGTTTTTGGCCAGGAAAGTCCGCAATCGATCAAATCTTCACACTTCGGAAGATCCTGGAAAAAACCCAAGAAGTCCAAATCGATACCCACCACCTATTTATCGATTTCAAAGCCGCATATGACAGCATTTATAGAGACAAACTGTACAGAGCCATGTCTAGTTTTGGTATACCGCTCAAACTCGTCCGTTTGTGTAGGATGACGATGGAGAATTCTCGCTGCACCATCAGGGTCGGAAACGACCTCACCTACACATTCGATACCAAAAAGGATTTAGGCAAGGCGATGCGCTGTCATGTGACTTTTTCAATTTGATTCTTGAGAGGATTGTGCAAAACTCCCGAGCCAACACCAGAGGCACAATTCTCCAAACATCGGTGCAACTACTAGCATAAGCCGATGATATTGACATCATTGGTAGGACTCAACGTGATGTCATAGCCACGTTTGCTAGTATAGAGAAGGAAGCGGAAAAATGGGTGTAGAAGTAAATTAGGGTAAGACTAAGTATATGCTGTCAACACGAAGGGCAAACAACATCGACGAATTGGACAGAACGCAACCATTGACAGATATAACTTTGAGGTAGTACGGGACTTTGTCTACCTCGGATCCGCTATTGAATTTCTCTTGCCAATCGCTGTTTCTTCGGGATAAGAAGGCAATTTAGTAGTAAAGCCCTCACTCGAACTACTATAAGGAGATCCTATATAAGACCCTGATCATCCCAGTCCTGCTCTACGGCGCGGGCGTTGAAGCATGGACCGTATCAAAAGCGGATGAAGAAATCCTTGATCGATTCGAGAGAAAAATTATTCATAAAATCTTCGGTCCCGTTTGCGTTGACGGGCTATGGAGACGAAGATTCAACCACGAACTATACGAGCTGTACAGCGACATACCCCTAGTCAAAAAAAACTCCGCATTGGACATTTAAGATGGCCAGGTCATGTAGAAAGAATGGACACCAATATGGAATCCCAGCCAGACGTCGGACGCAGTAGAGGAAGACCACGTCTTTATTGGCGCGCACAAGTAGAAACCGACCTCAACCAACTTGGAGTGCGCAACTAGAGGCAGTTAGCTAAGGACCGGGCTAATTGGAGAGGCATGTTGGTTGAGGCCCAGGTTCATCCCGGACTGTAGCCCCACTTAAATAAGTAAGAAATGCTCGGTTAGCTTTGGTTCGCCTATTTAGAATTCCGGTAGTAGTAATCCGGTAAGAAACTATCGCCCAATTTCAAAGATGTCCACGTTTCCGAAATAGTTTGAGCGTTTAGTGAAAGAGAAGACATACTTCTTTGTAAATCAAACCTGTCAACCTGGATTTATGAAAGTCAGGTAATTTAACTTTTTTAAGGAAATGGACGTTAATGCTTTTGATTGGGTCGATCACAAACTGCTTAAAAGAAAATTTGAAGCACTTGGTATCCATTCAATACTTAACAAGTGGATCACATCTTACCTAAGTAATATGATTCAGTTCATTAAAATATGAAATACTTATTCGAGGCACTTTAAAGAAAAGTCTGGTGTTTCTCAGGAAAGCCACTTGGGTCCTTTGCTGTTTGCATTATTTGCGAACGATTCAAGAGTTTGCAGATGACTGGAATTTTTTCGTCGATTCTGCAGCCAATGGCACTAGCAACTGAACTAACTGAAATGTAAGGTTTCGTCATATTTTTTAGCTTCTATATGGTGTTCAGTCATGTTTATTTTTAGTCAGACTACCGCCCCGTCTTTTTCATTGCTATGAGGATTGTAGTTCAAAATCCGTCGTTATTTTATTAAAATGGATATCTGCGATCAGACATATGTGCCGACTTGGTTAATATCAAGAATTTCCTTCCGATTCTAGATACCATTAGCATTCGTTCAAGGATTTTTATTTTATCCATCATGTTTGTCTTTTCTGTACAGCTCTTTTGTTGGTGCTTTAACAAGGGTCGAAGTATGGGTTCATTGACAACACAAAAGTTTTTTTTTCACTTTTCCACCTTTTGCGAAAGTCTGACAAACATTCAAGAGTAACACTGTCATGAGAAGCTTCTGAAATTCGCAGTTCGGTTTCGACGTTTAACAGGATGTCCTATTCTTTTTGGCAAAAATAATAACTTCGCATACAGAAAAGAAGGGAGAAGCTTCTTCTAGCTTGAGCTAGATCAGTCCTGGATTTGCCGTTTAAGACAGATATTTCATCTCCTAAGAAGGGCCGTTTTTTTTTATTTTTCCTTTTGCACTGCCCATTCAATTTGGTTCCGTGAATAATAGAAATGTCGGTCTTGTAGCAGCTGAGCTGTTCTGCTGTAGATTTTCTGGTAAGCTTTCTAGTATTCCGATTCAAGTTCAAGATACTAACCACCAAATGGTCGCTATGTAGAGGCGGAAAATCGGAGGGCTTGTGCCGTAAACTTAAAATATGGAGACCAATAAATTAAATGCAGTCACAATTTATTTTTTATTTTGATATTAACTTATGTATAATAAACAAAAACAAAAAAAGTAATAATTTCTTAAAATTAAACAACAAAACTTTCTAGAGTCTAAAATTAAAATTCAAACTAATTTGTATAATAATCTAGTCTCGCCTAGTAACCGTAGTGAGTTCCGAATCCGTCGAAGCTAACATGAGATACAGCCCCCGCTGATGACCAAGTGTTGTGCCCATTGGCGATGGTCTGAACAGGTGCCTGGTGTTGGTAAGTAGATGGGGCTTGGTAGGTAGATGGAACCTGATAGGTAGCTGGAGCTTGGTAGGTGCCTGCAGCTTCATTTGTTGCTGGAGCATCGGTTTCGTTGTTGACCTCTACGCTGTCTTGATTTTCCTCAATTGGGGTCGATTGCGGGGCTTCAGATGGAGCATCGTGAGTTCCAGATTGTTCAGGAGCACCATACGCACTCGAAACTGGAGCAGTGTACTTGACAAGAGCTGGAGCGGCGTATTTAGTGTATGCAATTGGAGCTGGGGCACTGAAATGAGTGTAAGCCGTTGGAGCTGCAGCGCCATAGGTGCTGTAGGCAGTTGGTGCTGGAGCACCATAGGTTGTGTAAGCAGTTGGAGCTGGAGCGCCATAGGTGGTGTAGGCAGTTGGTGTTGGAACGGAGTATTTTACATCCGCAACTTCTGGAACACCATATTTAGTGTAAATGGTGGGTGCAGGAGCGGTGTATTTCAAATCGGATGGTGCGGGGGCAGCATAATTGACATATGTGTGTTGGGGTGCAGCGTATTTTACAAAAGATGGCTGTGGAGCAGCGTATTTTACCACCGGAGCTGTGTACTTGACAACAGTTGGAGCTGGCACTGCATACTTGACAATGGCTGGAGCGTTGTGAGTTAGTACAGTTTGAGATGGAGCAGCATACTTGAGGATTGTTGGCACACCGGATGTCAACTTGTAAGCTTGTGCATTTGGAGCATTATAAGTATATCCAATTGGTGCTGGGCTCTCGTATCTATATCCAGGTGGAGTTGATTTCGCTTCGGAATCCGCTGACTTTTGGGAAGGGGTAGTCTCCTCAGTGGCATCAGCAACAGCGGTGCTTGATTCGGTCGTAGTTGTTGTTGCTTCAGTTGTCGTTGTTGTAGCCTTCTCTGCCATGTAGGTAGCTGGAGTTGGTGATGACTCACCAGCAGTGTAAGGAGCTGGCGTTGATGCAGCCATATATCCAGATGGAGCACTGTATGACAAACGGCCGCCATACGAAGGTGCTTCATAGGTTGTGTATGCTGGGGCTGAATAAACCGGAGCAGAGTAGTGAGGTGCTGAGTAAACCGGAGCAGCATATTGAACAGTCTTGGTGTAGACGGGCGTGTAAACATTGCTATTTATGCGAGTATCTTCCTTTAGCACTGTCGAATAAGGAGTGTCTACAGCTTTGGAGTAATGCGATACTGTGCCAGCAAATGATCGAACAACATTCTGCTGGGTTGTTCCAATTGCGTCTACCGCGGGATGAGCAATAGCCAAAGGAGCAGCGACTTGATGGTACTCCGTGTAACCGCCAGCACTTGCCGCTGCAAACAACGCACAGAGTACAACAAATTTAAAGGCCATTTCTATCCGGATGACGTTAATTGATTGACAATGAACACAACTCAAGACTGATGCTGTATCTGGGCCGTGCCATAGGTTTTTATATGATCGATTTCTAGTTTGTCGTCCCTTCTTTCGCGTTTATACATGTTTCGTCGTTTGCCTATCTACCTTTCATTGTCTTTTCGGCATTTTTTTTTTCGTTAGCACTATTAACCTATTCGTAGATACTTTCGTTTGTACCAAAAGAGAGTACGAAAAAAGTTGTTTGGTAATTTTTCGAGATTTACGAGTACTAAGCGTGTCCCAGTGTCACAATCTTTGGCAAATACTTTTCAATTGTTTGGATAATCTTCACCTTGAGGGATATTACTTTTGGCTGCGGGTATTTTTTTTTTAACTTGCATTAGCGGTAATTGTATATCTCTTAAGTGGAGGTGTTTATTGAAAGGTAAAGAAATTAAGCCACAAAGGGGGCAGCTTTGATGGCCGAACACTTCCGATAGTTGTACGCCATACTCGTGAGATATGTTTTACGAATTCTGTGGTTTACGAGTACATAAATCTTGATAATTGAGATTGTGGTTGATTAATTAAGAGGGTTTGGTTTTGGCTAAATTTGTTTTGCTATAGGGTTCGGATGGGTTATTTATAATATTAAGAGTTGTGCTGTAAGTTTGTGCCATATCATATTATCTTACGACTCATGATTCACTGATAGTTATTAATAGTTTTTTCAAATTAAATAAAAGTTTTCACACGACTCAAATAGTTCCCTAAATATAATAGGGTGAATTAGGGATGGTGGCTATATCGAGGACACTTGGGCCAGCTAGATTTGTTTGATACCACATGAGATGAATTCTTTCCATGAAGCTACTGAGCTTCCTATAATCTAGCTTGTCAAAGAGCAAGTTACCTGGGTGAATATGATGTCATTATTATTACGGAAACATGGCTGAACTCAAATTTTTCGTCTGCTGAATTGTTTGATTGCCAATACACTGTTCATCGTCTGGATCGTCCTACAACTAATGGTCAATTAAGGGGAGGCGGAGTACTTATCGCTGTACGACAAAAATATTGCAGTAAACCTATCCAATTACCAAGAAATGGAGATGACATTGAGCAACTATGTGTATGTGTGAAATTGTATGATAATGAAATGTTCTTTATAGTAAGTTATATACCTCCAAATAGTCCTATTAGTATTTATGAATCCCACGTTTTTAATGTCGAAAATGTTACACAAAATTTGTCAGATAAACAATACCCATTTATAGTTGGTGATTTTAACTTAGGTAACATTAAATGGATTTATTCGAATGATGAAAAATGCCTAATTCCATATAATATGAAGAAAGAAATAGAAATCTATTCATTAGATGTTGTTCAAATTAACCACATTGAAAACTCTTTAAATAGAATTCTTGATTTAATTTTTATAAACAATCACGTAATTTATAAAGTTTCTGAAGTAATTTATCCATTGTTAAGAAATTCTATCCATCACATTGCTATATGTTCTATGTTAAAATTTGAAAATAGTTTAAAAACATCATTTAGTTACTCAAATAGTCTAACATATAACTTTTCTAAAGGTGATTTCGTGGCACTCAATAATTACATTGACTCTGTTGATTGGAATCAAATCCTTTTCGGGCTCTCATTAGAAGGTACATACATTAAGTTCCAGAATGTACTACATTGTGGATTTTCACAATTTATTCCAAAAAAAAGAAATCAACATAACTTTAAATTACCGTGGCATAACAAACGACTTGTAAATTTAAAAAATATCAAAAACAAAGTTTATAAAATATATAAAAAATCGAATTTGGATGTTGATTGGCAGCGTTTTTGTCAATTGAGAAGAGAATATGATTTTTTAAACAAATATTTATACAAACAATATATTTTGAACATGCAGTCTCGCATAACAAATGATCCGAAAGCATTTTGGGTATTTCTAAATGGCAAAAGGAAATCGGTTTCTCTTCAGGAATGCATGGAGTATAATGGGCAATCATCAATTGATCTTGAAAACACATGTGAACTTTTCGCAACCTTTTTCGAGTCAGTGTATATCAATCATTCTGTCGTTAGTCCATCGTACGTTGCACATTCAAATATTGGTCATACTAATATAAGCTCTATTTTAATATCTGAAATCGAGATCATAAAAGGTATAACAAAATTGAATTGTTCTATGAATCCTGGCCCCGATGGAATTCCATCATTTTTCTTAAAACAATGTAAATTTGCTTTGGCCATTCCCCTTCAAATAATTTTTAATTTATCATTGTCTTCAGGGATTTTCTTGGATGAATGGAAGCTTTCCTTTATAACACCAATACACAAGGCTGGTCCAAAGAGTAATATTGAAAATTATCGTGGAATATCAAAGCTATCTGCAATCCCAAAACTCTTTGAGTTGATCGTCTCTGATAATCTTACCTTTTTTTTAAAAGAGCATATTTGTATTGAACAGCATGGGTTTGTAGCTGGTAAATCCACTACAACCAACCTTATACTGCTTTCGAAATATGTCATAGAAGCATTTGAATCCGGCTATCAAGTCGATGTAATATACACAGATTTTATAAAAGCTTTTGATACTGTCTGTCATAACACATTGATTGTCAAAATTGAATCATTTGGTATACATGGGATGCTCTTAAATTGGATCCAAAGTTACCTCAAATGTAGGAAACAATGCGTTAAAATTAGCAATATTTTATCAAGGTACATAAATGTATCGTCGGGTGTTCCACAGGGTAGCCATCTTGGTCCTCTTTTATTTAATATATTCATAAATGAAATCCCGTCTTTGTTGAAATATACTAAATGTTTAATGTATGCAGATGATATAAAGCTATTTTGTAGAGTGAAAAACGTTTTTGACTGTACTAAAATTCAAAGTGATCTTAATGTAGTCGTCAATTGGTGTAAAAATAATGGTTTGAAATTGAATACAAATAAGTGTTATGTCTTTACTGCAAACCGTCTTTTAACTCCAACAATTTTTATCTATAATATTGCAGATATAATGTTAGAACGAAAAAATGATGTTAAGGACCTTGGAATAATTTTTGACACCAAATTTACATTTTCCATTCATATGGACTATATTATAGCAAAAGCTAATTCTATGTTTGGTTTCGTAAAACGTAATTGTTCTGATTTCACCAATATGTATGCCCTTAAATCTGTTTATATGTCTCTGGTACGTTCTTTACTTGAATATTGTTCTATTATATGGTACCCCTCGCATTATAATGCTATAACTCGAATAGAAAAAGTTCAAAAATCATTTACTCGTTTTGTTATAAGAAAACTAAGCCCTAATATTGAAAAAATGCCTTCATATTTAGAAAGATGCGCCATTATAGGGCTTGAAACTTTAGAAATGAGACGGTGTGTTCAATGTATAATGTTTGTACATGATGTATTCTCGAGTCGTGTGAAATGTCCAGATATCCTTGAGTTATTTGATATATATGTACCCGAAATGAATTTGCGTCAGCGTCATTTTTTGAAAGCTCAGAGGCATAAATATAATTATGGATGCAACGAGCCCATATCAAGATGTATTAAACTTTTTAATGAATTACCTTTGCTAATTCCAAATGAAATATATTTAACACTAAATAGAATGAATTTTAAATATTTAATATAGAAATTATTACACATACCTTAAGTTATTACAATATTGTTAGTAATCTGTTAGAGTTAAGCTCAGTAGATGAAATAAATAAATAAATAAAAAAAAAAAAAGAATTGGAAAGGGCTAGATGGCAATTGATTAGATGGGGATGATCCGTTATTTCCAACTAACTCTGAATCCCAATTGAGAACTCTCGGAATGGTAGTCTGTAAGTAACACTCGAGTTGGTTAGTGGTGTTTTCTGTGACTTTTAGGTGATTGTGTGTCTACCCTGAAAGGGGTTTCCTTTGTGATAAGGCGCTTAGTCTTGCAACTGCGTTCTGTTTGCCAAAGTTTTGTAAGGGCAATAGATGTATTTCAATTTAATATATGCTTCTGCCTTTTTTAAACAAAATATTTGGAATTAATGGCGCTTACAGGTCCACATACCTAACTTCCATCTGTTCAAATTTAAATTTGTTTGCCAAATCCAAAGGGCAAATTTCAGAACCTTCTCAGGGCAGAGTTGCTCTTGAATATATGAAAGACTTTTGCAAAAGAAGATTCAGTGAAAAAACTTAGATATTATCACTTTCTAGGCCAAATGCAATGTGTAAATGCAATGTGAAACTTAACGGGTTTCCAAACCATTGAACTCCCTTTCTGGCATTCGCTCTTCCTTGCCAATGGATTGTATTAACGCCAGGATCTCAAATCATATAGTAAACAAAAGACAACAACAGCACCAACGAGTTAATAGTTTCATACCACAGGGTAAGGTCAGCTCTTCTCTCTTGTGGGTTATTTGTCAAAATTGCATTTTTACACATTTTTTTGTCAAAAAAAAAAAATTTTGGTCAAAATTTAAAATTTTCGAAAAAAATTTTTGATGCACAATCTTTGGCAGTATTAATACCAACATTTCGTCAATAGACAATTTTAACCCACGCCCACTTTTTGGGGGCGTTTCCTTACAAAAACCATTTGTATGCCCTACCCCAAGCCATATGCAAAGAAAAACGTTGTTTTTTGTCGAACCATAAAAGAATTTGATAAACCTTCGGAACAATATGTTGTGACAACGTCATTTTCAATACTTTATGACCATAAAGACAATATTTTGGGGATATTAATTTTAAGGATGGGATGGGATAGGGTATTAAACGATCCGCACAGCGGATTGTAGCCTTCTCATATGTTTTCATTATTTTTGTTGTCTATTCAACGCGAGCAAATGTGGGCCCATTAGCCTTTTGCTGAGAACTTTACGTGTCAACTCTACGACTAAGGCATAACACTATCAGTGGGTTGTCTATTTTAAGTTCGATTGTGTAAAGACTAGTTAGTTCCTACATTTGCTTACTGAGTGTCCAATTTTTGTAATATTTGTAGATTGTAGTCATACAATGGAAGTGTTCGAAGTTGCGCTATCCAATATTCGGGTTATACACTTGTGCCATTATTTGTAGCACATAGAGGTATCGCGCTCTATGTAAAAAACAAAGTGTCATTTCAAGTCCAGCGCCAAATTGGTTGCTCGGATGATCCATTTTTTCAATATCTCTGGGTCAAATTCACACTTGGAAAACATGTGATACACTTCTGCCTGCTATATCGAAGCCCCAATTCAGAACCAACTCGATAAAATTTTTGAACCGATAACTAGTATTCTTTTCCGCGTTCCCACCAGCGAAATCATCGTTGCGGGTGATTTTAATATCCATAAGTTGGCTTCGCCATTCTGGACCAACAACACCTGAAGGTTATTACGCAGAGATTTTTGCCCAGCTGAATAGCCTAACTCAACTTGTAGACAAAGCAACACGCATTCCTGATATTGACAGTCACAGCCAACACACTCTAGATCTATTCATTACTTCACATCCGGATAAGTATTCAGTCGCGGTTTTATCTCCATTAGGAGCATCGGATCATTGTCTGGTGTTAGCTAAATTCTCGTCCTCAAAACAACCAGTTAAAAAGAAATACCCTAGCAGAACAATATGGCAATACGAGAGTGCTAATTGGAGCGGACTAAATTCGTTTTTTTGGGGTTTTTAACTGGTCTCTATGTTTCCTCAATAGAGACGTTAACGCCGCTGCAGACATGATAACAGACCTAATCTTGCTTGGGATGAAACACTTTATTCCAAACAAATGCATTAGCGTCAAACCAAAAGAAGAAAATTGGTTTAATCCTTCTTGTGTGACTGCTATCCGGATGAAAGAAGAGACTTTTGTCCTATGGCGACAAACACCTTCCGAGGAAAATCGAAGTCTTTACAGGCGGGCTAGAAACAACTGTAAGATTATATTAAGACGTGCTAAATTCTTACGTGACCAAAAAGTGAGGCAAAAAATACTGCAATGTCCTAAAGGCAGCATGTCTTTTTGGTCTTTCGTCAAACGAATAAAAGGTTGTAACTCATAGTCATCAACAATCCCATCGCTTGTCTACAATGATAGAAATATCACGGACTCCCAAGAAGAAGCAAATCTGCTAGCTCACTATTCGCAGCTAATTCCAACTTACCAGACAGCTCTTCTTCACCACCATCACTGAATCCGTTTCATTATTCTTTAGGGCAAATATTTTTCCGAACCCGTTCAGTTGCTAGAGTTCTAAAAGATCTCAAACAAAATAAAGTTTCAGGGCCAGATGGAATTCCTCCCCTTGAGCTGAAGAGGTGTTCTTCCACTCTGGCCAAACCTCTACGCAAACTCTTCCACTTCTCGTACTCTGCAGGAATATTTCCAGATAGGTGGAAACTTGCGCATGTTCAGCTAATTCCAAAAAAGGGCGATAAAACCTCCCCTTCAAACTACCGACCCATAGCTCTTACGTCAGTACTCTCTTAGGTCATGGAGAATACAGTCAATTACCACCTCATGAGCTATCTAGAAAAAAATCATCTCATTAGTGACCGTCAGTATGGTTTTCGTCAACAACGTTCCACAGGTGATCTTATGGTCTATCTAAGTGAAAAATGGAATCGTTGCATTCACCAATTCGGTGAATGTAGAATTGTTGCTCTGGATATCTCAAAAGCATTTGATAGAGTGTGGCATTGCGCTCTTGTTAATAAGCTTAGGTCTTTCGGTGTCGGTAACACTTTTATAATTTGGACTACGAGTTTTTTAAGTAACCGATCAATACAAGTTGTATTAGATGGGTCAACTTCCACCCCCTTTTCAACAAACGCTGGAGTACCCCATGGCTCAGTCCTCTCACCAACTTTTTTTTTAATTTTTATTAACGACCTTCTCTCTCTGACTTGTAATCCTATCCATTCGATCGCGGGTGAGAGTACTCTTGACTTCGTTTACTCTCTAACGACTCCGCGACAAGAACCCCACGTCGTCGAGTCACAACACCAGCAAATGTCAACTGAACTCAACTCCGACAATGATACAATTATCCATTGGGGTACCAACAACCGGGTTGAGTTTAATGCGTCAAAAACTAAGTTCTGTCTCCTATCTCTGAAACAGGATACAAATGTAGCTAAACTTAAAATGGAAGGAGTTTAAGTTGAGGAATCCAATGGCTTGTCTATGCTTGGCATGTACATTAGCCCAGACCTTCGTTGGAACCAGCAAGTTATAGATGCTGCAAAAGGTGGTGCTAGATGACTAGGATTTCTCAAACGATGCAAACGGTTTTTCACTCCATCGGATTTAGCTAATATCTATAAAGCCTACATTCGTCCAAAACTCGAATATAACTCGCACATCTGGGCGGGTGCTCCTGCAACTTGCTTGATCCTACTTCACCGAGTCCAACGTCATGCTATCAAACTTATTGACAACCAATCAGTTTGTAGCGAAATTCATTCGCTCGAACACCGGCGGAATGTTGGATGCCTTGCACTTCTTTACCGTTACTTTCATCATAAATGTTCCGACGAAAAATATAGTTGTATCCCGCCTGTCCGTCTGTTTAATAGAAATTCTCGTGCGGCTTCTTCCGCACACCCATATTGCATAGAGCCTGTTTTCGGGCGCACAGTAAAATTTAGAAGATCATTTCTTAACCACACTTCACGATTATGGAATAGCTTGCCTTCTTCAATTTTTCCAGATGACTACAATCTAAAAAGATTCAAAATTAACGCGCATCGTCACCTCACTCTTTTCCCACCTACTCCCAATCTCTAACTATCTACAAACCATTTTCCTTCCTTCCATCACTGGGTTTTATAACCTTCAAGTCCTAAGTGTTGGAAAATATTTAAAAAAGAAAAATCATTTTTGTAGGAATTTTTGGGAGTTATTGGAGATATCAATACGGCATTCAAGCATATGAGAAGGCTACAATCCGTTCACCTACGCCCACATCTATGGACAAAATGGTTATATTACCATTGCAGAAGTATTTGCATCAAATTTTTTTTCAAAAGTGTTAAAATTTGGACAAAAGCGTCTTTTACTAAAAACGCCCCCGAAAAGTCGGCGTGGCAAAAAACTTTGTATAGACGAAATATAGATATTAGGATTGTCTAAATATGCTGCTCAGAATTTTTTTTTAAATTCCTTACGGTTTGGCTTAAAACTACGTTTTTCTAAAAGTGGGCGTGGCAGGGCGGATTTCAAAAATGTTTATTCTTGTTCTGCTTCGTCGACCAGAGAGTCTATATATACTTTGAGGTATATGTATCGAAATTATTTCTCTATGTTACAAACTTAATGTCAAAACTAATATAGCCCTATGGGATAGGGTATAAAAACACAACACATGGGAAGACACTCATGTAAGCTTTCATTACCCAATATGGTGACACTTTGAATGTACACGACCGATACTTAGCTAGAAGTCACTAGTCTGTGACACACATAAAAGAAACGGTTAGTATCAGCACCACAAGAACTGTAGCTCTAAACCTTTTCCCTCTAGTCCAACATATTAAGGGTTGTAGCATGCAGCTTGCTATACGAACCATAATTAGGGTCTGCTACATCATGATATTTTTAAAATACTTTTAAAAACGATACACCCTGTTTAGCCGATACTATTCGTTAAAAGTTTAACGTGAATTTAGACTCACGATCGCAATCGGTGTAATGCATTGCACATGCTATAAGAGACCGATATTACTTTTTCCGGTCTTTTCTTTTCTGACCTGTGAACAGCGTGGAAGTGTGGTGACAAACGTAAAAAGGTACGATCGTGCTAAAGTGAATTTATTTTCTACTTAAATTTACAAATTTTTCTAATAGATTTAACATTTAAAAACTAGGGTCAGAGTACCTACTACAGAAAAACATAAAAATATTTTAATTCTTTTCAAAAGTGACGGAGCATCAACACTTTTCTCCGTACTTATAGAGAATATTACATGAATACACTCATGTGTGCTTTAACAAGAAAACGAGGTAAATTTGTTTTTTTTTGTATATATCTGTTGGGTTTTACTTGTGCTTACATGCATCTTCGTTTTCCCCCATCTACAGGCATTAAATTAAGCTTTTGATCGCTGCTCTGGTAATTTCAATAAACCCAGCGATCAAACTTATAATCTGCCTATAAAATTCAAGATTGAGGATCGATCCAACATTAAACATAAATATACATATGCCCACAAGCAGTTGCCCACACTTTCCCCCCACCACCCCCAGTGATGCAGAACACATAATCACGATAAGCAAATCAGCAAAACACATGCAGAACGAGACACAACAACAAAAATCAGCAAAACACATGCAGAACAAGATACAACAACAAAAATCACCAAAACAAGTGCACCACCAGACACAACAATACATCAACAACCAAAATACCAACAAAATACAACAGGTACATTTTCTTGTTTACCATTTTTTTTTTTGCTTGCCCATGATCAGTGAAAAGTTCCGATCACTGGAGCCCTATCAATGTAAAGTTGTTCTAGTTATTTGCTAATGAAAAATTTACTAAATAATTTGCTACCTATAAATGAAAATTATGATAATTGAAGTAAAACTTAAAAACCTAAATAAAATACCTAAAATCTAAATTAATAATAGATAAAAACTGAATATAAAACAACATATAAATCTACAAATATCAATCATAGATTCCATTTAAATCACAAACGAAAGACTTAAATTAGATATTGATTTCTATGATAACAAATATCAATCGAAAGAATTGAGAATACATATACATTTTATGCATATATATATACATTAGAGATAACACGAAATTTGTAAAGATATATATTTTTTTTTCTCTAGAATTAAGATATATTTTGAATAGTGTGATCCAAGTTATTTAGGTGCGCATTTAATTAATGAGGAATTAGAGTTTTTTGTTCTTTAATAAGTAGACGAATTTTGTCTAGGATAATGTTCCAAATAATACTGGAATGAGATCACTCTTTTGTATGTATAAGGAGTTTATATATATGTATATACATATCTGCATAGAGAAGTTTAATTAAATTGACATGAAGTCAGCATTTATTTATTTTAATTGTGATTTAACTTTTTTTTGTGACTGAAAAATGATTTGAGTGAAATCTAAAAAATAAAGGTGAGATCAAAGTGGGGTAAAAAAGGTGAAGTGTGTAATTAGTAAAGGGGTTATCTACATAGGTTTGGGAAGTAGGTGACATGGTGTGGCCGTCTTAGAATTAGATTGTCATACGAGGTGGGAAATCCCAAATGATGGCAATAACATCGGTGCCATCGATTCAAAATAGGACATAGTGTGTGCAAGAAGAATCGCAAGTTTAAATTTATTTTGTGACGTGTTAGCTATCACACATTGATTCTTCAGAAGATCATAGCAGTGCAATACTTCTTAGTAGTTTTTATGAAATTTTAAATTAAGTCATCTGACTACTCCTTCTGGCACGATTTCTTTAATTTTGTGTGAGAAAATCCGCAGCAAGATCCCCGACCATTTCGGCGAGCTAAGCCGTGCTTAAGCCAGCGTGCCACCCTGCTGCGTTGTCCAGGACATAACAACTGCTGTGCTTTTGCATAGTAAGTCCACAGGCTCATTACAGGGTCTTTCATTAAGTGTGTGTATATGATCGATTTTTTTTATTTATTTAAAAGGCCTATCGATACTATTATGTATGGAATATAACATCGTTCAAATGTCCGCCGATATTATGGGTTATGTTCGCCACATGTGGTTTATGGCTTATTTGCAATCGCATGATCTCGATGGCCAATTCACATCAACTCCTCGTGAGATGACCGTGCCATCGAATCGCTAGTGCTCAATTTCCAATATGGAGTGAGCTGTGCGCCAACCCGTTTAAAGCCATTTATCGTTGGCGTTTCGATTGTGGAACTTAGAATTAGCATTCTAATTTGAGTGCAGTGCAATAACGCCTGCGAAATTAAATTAAATTCCCAAAAAAGGCGCTTATTTCCTTTTTGAAATGGAAATATAGCTCTATAGAGCTCAATGGTAGCTCTCATCTACACCTGTTGCTTAGCCATGTAGGCATCGTTGTTGGCTTCGAACATCTGTCGGAATTCCTCATCAAACCAGGGGTTTCTTGCTGGTCGCTGTTTCTGCTCACTATAACACGGTCCATAGTAGATGTAACCCTTTTTCATCCTCTTTTTGCACGGCCCATCCCATCGTATTTCCTAAATGGCAGTAATGCCTGCTTTGTAGCAGTTTAGAGCTTCCGCTAGTTGTTCGCCTGCACCTCTCCTGTTTAATGTTCTCACATTCCGGGTGCAGATACGATCGTCGTTGTCCTTTTTTCGTTTAGCAGGGTCGTCAACAATAAGATCAGTCCTTTCCGACGCTATTGGTTATTAAATAGAGTGGGTGACAATATTAAGCATTGATGTCCCCTCCAGAGATGTTCCCAAACAAATGTTTCACCTATTTACAGAGAATTTGGGGTAGTTTTCCAAACTCGATTGAAAGTGTTTGAGATAAAACCACAAGGCAACTATGCTCGGCTCGACATGTCGATAGCTTAGCAGATCGCCAGTTCAACATTTATTACGGAGCCTAGTATCGATTTAATCTTAATAAATGACTTTCTATGAAAACTACATTCTAAGTGTTCATAGAGTAATCCCGTCAGCTTCATTGGGTTTCCTACTTACTTATTACTTATTTACTTAAGTGGCGCTACAGTCCAGGATGAAACTGGGCCTCAACAAACATGCCTCTCCAATTAGCCCGGTCCTTAGCCTACTGCCTCCAGTTGCGCACTCCAAGTTGGTTGAGGTCGGTTTCTACTTGTGCGCGCCACATAAGGCGAGGTCTTCCTCTACTGCGTCCAACGTCTGGCTGGGAATCGAAGACTCTGCGAGCCGGAGTATTGGTGTCCATTCTTTCTACATGCCCTAGCCATCTTAAACGTCCAATGCGGAGTTTTTTGACTTGGGGTATGTCGCTGTACAGCTCGTATAGTTCGTTTTCGTCTCCATAGCCCGTCAACGCAAACGGGACCGAAGATTTTTCGAAGAATTTTTCTCTCGAATCGACCAAGGATTTCTTCATCCGCTTTTGATACGGTCCATGAATTAATGCCGTAGAGCAGGACTGAAATAATCAGGATCTTATATAGGATCTCCTTAGTAGTTCGAGTGAGGGCTTTACTACTAAATTGCCTTCTTAGCCCGATGTTGTTGTCAGAGTTAATAGCGGAGCCGAGGTAGACAAACTCCCGTACTTCCTCAAAGTTATATCTGTCAATGGTGACGTTCTGTCCAATTCGTCGATGTTGTGTGTAATATCGTGTTGACAGCATATACTTAGTCTTACCGTCATTTACTGATAAACCCATTTTTGCCGCTTCCTTCTCTATACTAGCAAACTATAATAGCAACTAGCAACTATACTAGCAAACGTGGTTATGACATCACGTTGAGTCCTACCAATGATGTCAATATCGTCGGTGCAACTACTAGGCACCGATTTTTGGAGAATTGTGCCTCTGGTGTTGGCTCGGGAGTTTTGCACAGTCCTCTCAAGAATTAAATTGAAAAAGTCACATGACAGCGCATCGCCTTGCCTAAATCCTTTTTTGGTATCGAATGTGTCGGTGAGATAGTTTCCGACCCTGATGGTGCACCGAGAATTCTCCATCGTCATCCTACAAAAACGGACGAGTTTGGGCGGTATATCAAAACTAGACATGGCTCTGTATAGTTCGTCTCTATAAATGCTGTCGTATGCGACTTTGAAATCGATAAATAGGTGTGGGTATCGATTTCGACTTCTTGGGTATTTTCCAGGATCTGCCGAAGTGTGAAGATTTGATCGATTGTGGACTTTCCTGGCCTAAAACCACACTGATAAGGGCCAATCAGGTTGTTGGTAAACGGTTTCAGGCGTTCACATATTACGGTAGGTAGGATCTTGTAGGCGATGTTGAGGAGAGTTATGCCTCTGTAGTTGGCGCAGTTCAGAGGGTCTCCTTTTTTGTGGATCGGGCAAACGATGCTGAGGTTCCATTCTTCAGGCATACTTTCTACCGACTAGATTTGGCTTATGAGTTAGTGGATGTTACTTACCAAGTCATCTCCGCCAGCTTTATAAAGCTCAGCGGGAAGGCCGTCATTTCCGGCGGCCTTATTAAGCTTGGGTTTAGATATTGCTATCCTCACTTAGGTCAGGTGGTTGGCAGTTTTCGCTGCCGCTGCCAATATAAAAGGGTTCGTTCTGCCTGACTGCGAAATGTTGTTCGTCATCGCCGTTTAACAGTCTGCAGAATTGGTGCTTCCATATCATTAGCATCGACTCAACTACGAAATTTCTTTGTTCATCTCGACAGGATTCCGTTCGAGCCTTGTATACTTTGACCTTTTATGCTTTGGTAAAGCTTGGCAACATCGTTTCTGTAGTGGCACCTCTCTATATCGTCGATCGCGCGCTTTTCTTGCTGTTTTTTCTTCTTTCTGAAAAGCCGGTGTTCTTTTCTTCTTTTCTGCCTATAGAGCTCAATGGCAGGTCGGGTCTTCACCTACAGCTTTGCCTTGTAGGCCTCTTTCTTGGCTGCAGGCATCTGTCGGCATTCCTCATCAAAACAGGGTTTTCTTGCTGGTGGCCGCGAGAAACCTAACACATCAGTTGCGGCTGATCTAATGGCTCGTAAGCATCGTTGTCATTGTTCTTCGACATTAGATGTTGCGCCAAGGTCTTACGGTCTTTGGCGATTTCAGTCTTTCGACATTAAATTTTTTCACAGTATTTCTGGTTTGTTATGGCGTGGTGGATATCCGCATCCTTACCTTCGCTGCAACAAGATAGTGGTCCGAATCGATGTTAGCCCCTCGGAATGTTCGGACATCCAAAATACTGGATGCGTGTCTCTTGTCTATCGCAATATGATCAATTTGGTTGACTGTTCGTTGATCTGGAGATAGCCATGTCCCCTTATAGATATCGAGGTGAGGAAAACGTCTGCTGGCTATAGTGGCATTTCGTTCCGTAGCGAAGTCAAATAGCATAAGTCCGTTACCAGACGTGTTACCTTGTAGGCTATATTTTTCAACAATACTGCTAAAGATGTCTTCTCTTCCTATCTTTGCTTTAAAATCCTCTAGCACGATTTTAACATCGTCGCTCATATATTTTGTCAAGGAGCTCGTAGAAGCAATCCTTAGTAATATCATCCTTTTCCTCCGTCGGAGCGTTATCGCATATAAGGCTTATGTTGACGAATTTGGCCTTGATGCGGATTGTTACAATGCGTTCGCTAATGTCCTGGAAACATAAAACTTCTTGCCTTAGTCTGGTACTTATACAAATCCGTATCCGAAAAGTCGCTGTTTCTGCTCACTATAACACGGTCCATAGAAGATGTCACAGTTTTTCATCCTCTTTTTGCCCGGCCTATCCCATCGTATTTCCTGAATGGCAGTTATGCCTGCTTTGTAGCAGTTTAGGGCTTCCGCTAGTTGTTTGCATCCGTTTAATGTTCTCTTATTCCAGATGCAAATACGAACGTCGTTGTCCTTTTTTCGTTTAGCAGGGTCATGGCTTTTCAGGCGTTAAAATAAATCACCAATATGATGTTATATGCGACTTGCCTATGAAGCTTTAATCTGTAGGTTTCCTTGTTGACCTATCATACAATACCACCCAGATTATAGTAAGCCATCTCAAATGAAAAAAATAGTCTCTTCCCCCAAAGGATCTAACAATAGCAAGCCAACAGGCAAAGCAAAAAAAAAAATCAACTATCGATTGACACTTTCATTGAATTTTAATTTTGCCACTTTCTGTTGCACCACCAAAAGAGTACAAGGAAAAAAAGTCTTAACCAATGAACCTTGGGTGCCACAGATGCGGCTGTTGCTTCCAGAGAAAAACCCTGTTCACTATAGCGGGCGTCATCAAAAAAAAAAACAACAATTGATTGATGTTCTCTGATTTCCAGACAACGATGCTTGATGTGTAACACGTCCCCACACAATGTCGGTTTGATACCATGTCCCGGTAGCATATTCCACATTTCTTTTCTACATTTTTTTTGCCATCAGGAGCACTCCAGGTCATCAAAAACCCACCCCATTGACTATTCGACAATTTTTATTCTGTTCTTGTTTTTTTTTTTCGCCACCCCCATATGCATATGTATTCGCAGCCACCCACAGTGTGAGCCGCACCCCCTTTCGAAGACAAATGGCCGGTGTCGGGGATGATCAATGAAATTAACCTTGTTAGGGAGCTCGTTTGTTTCAACTTCACTGTATATGTAGTTTAGCTGGAAACAAATGTCTCACCATAAATCAGTGGGGGATGCAAAGGGATGAGCATTGAATTCAATTTGAATTCTCATCCCACAGGACAACAATATAGGCGACATCAGAAGTTATATGATTGTGAGGGATGCAAGCGCTTTGGTAGTCCTTATTTGAATTGAAACGAACAAAAATGAAACGGAATTTTCTCTTCTTCGATTCAAATGAATTAATGATTGGAATTATCCTCGGAGGATGTTGAAATATCCTTAACGATGATTTACCATAGGAAATCCTTAAATATCCGTAAACCTGATTTACCAACGTCCAGGAATTTCACAACCTCATCCGACGCTGACCGTTGAGACGGCTGGAGCTTCTTAAAGTGTAATTAATGGAAAAATGTGTGATTAAAAATTCCACAGCTTACCAGACGAGAAAAGTAAGTAGTCGAGGAGAGGACGTACCGACGTGGATTTATTCCACACCATGGAAATTAATTCACGACGTCGGTCGAGTCGAGATGTTGATATGCGCTGTCGTCGGCGCTATGCCACAGGATTTTCTATTATTCTTCCACTCGCACAGTCAATGGTATTTGAGAAGATAACAGTGGGTTTGTGCATTTTTTTAATCTCTTTTGTTGTGTTCGCATTTACTTTCATAAGCCAGTCCACAGTTTATTCAACATTGCCTTACCTATAAAAATTAAACATAAATCTAAAATATATTTTTAAATGAAAACTCGATTTAAAAATAAATATTTGCATATTTTCTTCTTCGCATGGGGCGCCACAACCCACACACTCTCCTTTAAGAGGCAACAAACTTCTTAAGTAACCTTTCTTGGTGAATAGGGTTGATCCGTAACTCCCAGTGTTTCGACATCGATTTCAACATGTGCTCGATTTCCATCCATTTGGGAAACTCTAGTCATTCCGGCTTTTTCTTGACAAGGGCTATATAGCGATCAATTTCTTATGTGGCTCTAAAGTCCGAAATGAACCTGGCACTCACCCAACATCGCTCTGCAATTAGCCCGATTCCAAGCTAGCTCCTAGCTGCTAGTTTCGCACTTGGAGTTAGTTGAGGTTGATTTCTACTGCGACCGATGTCCGGCTTGAATCAATTACTTTGCGAATCGGAGAATTGGTGTGCATTAGCACTAAATGGCACAGCCATCCTAAGAGTCCATTGCAGAGCTGTTTGACCAGGACGCTGTATAGCTTGTAAAGTGCTTACCTAAATAGCCTGAAAACACAAAAGGGTTCCTCCCTACTCCAAGCAATCATCCGCCGTTGATATGGTCCATGGTTCTTCGATGTAGAGCAGGAAATCAAGATCTTATATAGCCTCTACTTCGTAGTTCCAGTGAGGGGTAATCAAGATCTTATTTAGCCTCTACTTAGTACAAGGTGGGCCAAAACAGATCACCCAATTGGAAGATGCTCTTATTTTTGCAAATGGCCGCCAATGTCAAATCTATTTTGAGATTTGTGGAGACAGATGTAGAATACAAGTGAATAAGCCATGGAGCGATACGTTCCCCAAGAACGCGAAATAATCGTTTTTTATTTGCCGTCCGACACCTACTGCGCAAACACTGCGCTGTTTGGCCACCAATCTTGAAGAGTATGGGACCACACGAGACGTTGCCAAGAGTAGGTGGCCCCGGAGCGCCCGTTGTGCCGAGAACATCGCCGCCGTTGCCAATGATGTCGAGCTGTGGCATGAAACATCAGCCGGTCGTCCATAAGGCGAATTTTAGTCAAAGACTTGAGCATGTTCCCGTACAAAGTCTAGTCTGTACATCAACTGCTGCCTATAGACCGCCAAACCCGTGTAACCTAAGCCCAAGTCATCCTCAATCTCGAGGACGAAGTGGACGATTTTTCGACCAAAATCATAATGAGCGATGAGGCCATTTCCACCTCAGCGGGTAGGTGAACAAGCAAAACTATCGCTTCTACTTACTTAAGTGGCGCTACAGTCTGGAATGAACCTAGGCCTCAACCAACATGCCTCTCCAATTAGGCCGGTCCTTAGCTAACTGCTTCCAGTTGCGCACTCCAAGTTGGTTGAGGTCGGTTTCCACTTGTGCGCGCCACTTAAGGCGAGGTCTTCCTCTACTGCGTCCGACGTCTGGCTGGGAATCGAAGACTCTGCGAGC
Source organism: Rhingia campestris (assembly GCA_932526625.1). Lineage (NCBI taxonomy): Eukaryota > Metazoa > Arthropoda > Insecta > Diptera > Syrphidae > Rhingia > Rhingia campestris. The sequence goes on along the minus strand of OW052184.1, from coordinate 42,066,627 downwards.
CGGAGTATTGGTGTCCATTCGTTCTACATGTCCTAGCCATCTTAAACGTCCAATGCGGAGTTTTTTGACCAGGGGCATGTCGCTGTACAGCTCGTATAGTTCTTGGTTGAATGTTCGTCTCCATAGCCCGTCAACGCAAACGGCACCGAAGATTTTTCGAAGAATTTTCCTTTCGAATCTACCAAGGATTTCTTCAACCGCTTTTGATACTGTCCATGCTTCAGCGCCGTAGAGCTGGGCTAGGATGATCAGGGTCTTATATATGATCTCCATAGTAGTTCGAGTGAGGGCTTTACTACTAAATTGCATCTTAGCCCGAAGAAACAGCGATTGGCAAGAGTAATTCTTCGTTTGATTTCTGACGAGATGTTGTTGTCAAAGTTAATAGCGGAGCCGAGGCGGTCAAAGACCCGTACTACCTCAAAGTTATATCTATCAATGGTGACTTTCTGTCCAATTCTTCGATGTTGTGTTTCCTTTCGTGTTGACAGCATATACTTTGTCTTACCCTCATTTACTGCTAAACCCATTTTTGCTTCCTTCTCTATACTAGCAAACGTGGCTATGAGATCACGTTGAGTCCTACCAATGATGTCAATATCGTCGGCGTATGCTAAGAGTTGCACCGATTTTTAGAGAATTGTGCCTCTGGTGTTGGCTCGGTAGCTTTGCAGTATAATCTCAAGAATCAAATTGAAAAAGTCACATGACAGCGATGATCGCCTTGCCTCATCCTTTTTTGGTATCGAATGTGTCGGTGAGAATTCTCCATCGTCATCCTACACAAACGGACGAGTTTGGGCGGTATACCAAAACTAGACATGGCTCTGTACAGTTCGTCTCTATAAATGCTGTCATATGCGGCTTTGAAATCGATGAATAGGTGGTGGGTATCGATTTGGACTTCTTGAGTTTTTTCCAGGATCTGCCGAAGTGTGAAAATTTGATCGATTGTGGACTTTCCTGGCCTACAACCACACTGATAAGGGCGAATCAGGTTGTTGGTAAACGGTTTCAGGCGTTCACATATTACGGCAGATAGGATCTTGTAGGCGATGTTGAGGAGACTTATGCCTCTGTAGTTGGCGCAGTTCAGAGAGTCTCCTTTTTTGTGGATCGGGCAAACGATGCTGAGGTTCAATTTTTCAGGCATATTTTCATCCGACCAGATTTGGCTTATGAGTTGGTGGATGTTACTTACCAAGTCATCTCCGCCGGACTTATAAAGCTCAGCGGGAAGGCCGTCATTTCCGGCAGCCTTATTAAGCTTGAGTTTAGATATTGCTATCCTCACTTCACTCAGGTCGGGTGGTTGGCAGTTTTCGCTGTCGTTGCCAATATTGAATGGTTCGTTCTGTCTGACAGCGGAATGTTGTTCGTCATCGCCGTTTAACAGTCTGCGGAATTGGTTCTTCCATATCCTCAGCATCGACTGTGTCTCAACTACAATATTTCCTTGTTCATCTCGACAGGCTTCTGTTCGAGCCTTGTATCCTTGGCTTTGACGTTTTACACTTTGGTAAAACTTGCGAACATCGTTCCTGGAGTGGCACCTCTCTATATACTCGATAACGCGCTTTTCTTGCTCTTTTTTCTTCTTGCTGAAAAGCCGATGTTCTTCCCTTCTTCTTTGCCTATAGAGCTCAATGGCAGCTCTCGTCTTCACCCGCAGCTTAGCCTTGTAGGCCTCGTCCTTGGCTGCGAGCATCTGTCGGCATTCCTCATCAAACCAGGGGTTTATTGCTGGTGGGCGCGAGAAACCTAGCACATCAGTTGCGGCTGATCTAATGGCCTGTTGGCATCGTTGCCATTGCTCTTCGACATTCGATGCTGGTGGTATGGTGTTAATCGAGAGGTTAACAGATACGCGTTGTGCGAAGGTCTTGGCGGTCTCTTGCGATTGCAGTCTTCCGACATTAAATTTTTCACAGTATTTCTGGATTGTTGTGGCGTGGTGGATAGCCGCATTCTTACCTTGGCTGCTACAAGGTAGTGATCCGAGTCGATGTTAGCTTCTCGGAATGTTCGGACATCCAAAATACTGGATGCGTGCCTCTTATCTATCGCAATGTGATCAATTTGGTTGACAGTTCGTTGATCTGGAGACCGCCATGGCCCCTTATGGATATCGAGGTGAGAGAACCGTGTGCTGGCTATAGTGGCATTTCGTTCCGTACCGAAATCAATTAGCCTAAGTCCGTTACCAGACGTGTTGTCGTGTAGGCTATGTTTTCCGACAATACTTCTAAAGATGACTTCTCTTCCTACCTTTGCATTAAAATCTCCCAGCACGATTTTAACATCGTACTTCAGTAGTCGCTCATAGGTTTTGTCGAGGAGCTCGTAGAAGCAATCCTTAGCTATATCATCTTTTTCTTCCGTCGGAGCGTGAGCGCATATAAGGCTTATGTTGGCGAATTTGGCCTTGATGCGGATTTTTACTATGCGTTCGCTAATGTCTTGGAAACATAAGACTTCTTGCCTAAGTCTGGCACCTATAACAAATCCGCATCCAAATAGTCGCTGTTTCTGCTCACTATAACACGGTCCGTAGTAGATGTCACAGTTTTTCATCCTCTTTTTGCCCGGTCCATCCCATCGTATTTCCTGGATGGCAGTAATGTCTGCTTTGTAGCAGTTTAGGGCTTCCGCTAGTTGTGCGCCTGACAACCTGTTGTCCGAATATGTCAGAGCAGCTCATCTAGGTTCGCCTGGGACAGAAGGCCGGGTATTCATCCGTGCCATTCTCACCAGGGTGTTTATAGTGTTGCTGTTTTTCGTCGTGTTATCAACACTCGCGCCTATCGTTTAGCAATTCAAATCCGGTTGGATGAGACCAGTACCCGATGGTTACAACTTGGAGATAAAAATAAGCACATTTGATGTGTAGTCAGAGTTACAACACTGGGCATTGCCAAGTTAACGCCAATCAGAGTCTACCTTCGTTCTACAACACCCAAACTAAATTAATATTATTAGATTGTTACTTGTTCCATCAAAATTCTACGGCATGTTGCCGTTAACCTTACACTGGGCACGTCAGAATTCAATTACCATGTGTCAACATATTAATTTATTTTACGTACGAATGCTCCCATCATGCTCCAAGACCACCAAAAGTCAACATCAATAAAATTCCAATAAATTTATTTCACTAAACTGATACTGCACACGGAATAAAAATAGACAGAGCGCACTCACACTTAGCACCCAAAATATATCCATCAGGATGGGGATACAACAACGACACCACAAAAAAAATGAAAACCATGAGCTCCACATGAAAATTTTATTAGGTATGCAAATGTGTCAACTTTATTTCCGATTCGACAATCTGTTGCATGCACTTGCTGTGTGGTTGAATGGCTAGGTTTGAGTACGGGGTATGGGGACGATATTCGTCCTTTTTCACATGTGGATTGATGGCGCCGTCACTTGTCGATTTATTCACTGGAAATCAATGAGGAACACATTACGATTTAAAGGAGCGACAGTATCAATTATGACACATGTTGCTATGTGTGCAGTCATTTTTTACACCCCGATTACATGTCGAATTTGTGGGGATTGACTGAGAATATGTGTCGGGAAAGCTGGTAAAGGGATAAACGTAAAAAAATTTGACGAATGAGTTGAGCACTCAACTACTGAGCTAAGAGTGAACTTAAAAATATGGAAATGTAGGGGGAGGTTGATTGTTATTGTACGATGATGCCCAGTTGAATATCCTTGGCATCAATCTGGTTGGATGGTGGGTGAAAGCAACGTATAATTGGTATTTGCACATTGCATTGGTCTGACTTTTGTATTTACCGACGAGAATGACAGGCTTGTATGTGCGTTCTGACAGATTTTTAAGTTGGCCGCTGAAAAGAGGTCAAGATGATTATAATATTTAATACCATTTGAGGTGGATGGAACTTTTCATTGGACTTTTATTGGGTCAATGGATGTATTTTTGTTTTTTTTTGTTTATTTTTCTTTAATTATGTTTAATAGAGACACGAAAACAAAATTTCAGTAAATTTTGCCGAAAGTTATTGATAGTACCCTGTATACAAAAATATGCGAGAAGAAACGACTATTACACAAGGCTTAAGGGCTTATTAAATGAGCGGTAAATTTTAAAATTGGAATAGTCGTTCTGTCGCACCTTCATTTCAATATGATGTACATTAATCGAATATTTCAAGAATTATTAAAAATTAAGTTTTTTTTAATTAAATTAAGGTTTTATCTAAAGGTTGTTACGGTAAAATTTACCGCAACAAGGCTCACTCTCTTATCCCTTAAAATCCCTTCGTTCCCTCTTTTCGTTGTGGGCGCAAAGCCGGCATTTGAAGGAAGTGGCGGGCAGCCACTGGTCCACGACCTTCAGATCCGCTAAGGCAACCCAAAACAGGTATAACGAGTGCGACAGAGAAGTCCACTCAAAAGATGTTTGCCAAACTCTGTTCGGTGCAGCCCTAGGGAGATAAGGGAGACTCACGACAGAGCAACGCCACACAAAAGTGCGACAGGAGTCCACTGTAAAACGCCGTTGTCGAAGCCCAAAGGACGTGGGAGACTCGCGACGGGCAGTATCGGACAGGAGCGGTCCGAAAAGTTCGATGGGTGAGGGAGGACGATCCCTAGAGCCTACACCCCCAACGAATCGGTTGCGCCACCGCATTATTGGCGCAAATGCAGAAAAGTACGATGGCATGAAGTAGACGTTCTCCTATTTCACCCAACGAGGGAGCAACGGAGGAGCAGCAGAGGCGTGGGGCGGACGGCCCAAAAGACACCCCTCCAAAAAAGTCGCAACACGAAAAGTTGGGTTCGATGGCTAAGAGAAGACGATCTCTTTCCCCCAACGCTGGAGCAACGGAGGAGCAACAGAGGTGTTTAGGCGGACGGCCATGTAAAAACACCTCCACGAAGACACAAAACGACACCACGGACACCAAAGACACGGGACAGTATATCTAAAGACGGTCAGAAGACAACTGTCAAAGTGTCCAAGGGCAGCTGTCACATTATCCGACAGCTGTCAAAATGGCAAACGCCTGTTGAAGGTGTCCAAACACCAGCGACACCGAAACCAAAGGCCTAGAGCTAAACAAACAAAAAAAACAGATGGCACCCGAAGGGAAATCCCTGGCCCCAAAACCTGCACGCGGAACCACCAACATAGTTCGCGAAAATGTTGTTTTTTGACAGTTCATCTTTTCCTCCTTCCTCAAAGCTCACTGCTTCCGAGGAAGTGCGGTGCCCTCCTTCCTTCCTTCTGGTTTTCAATCTTCTCCACCATAGTTCGGGTTTCGTATTGGTCGCGGTCAATCAAACATAGGCATCCGGGGCAAATGTTTGATTGACAGAAAATAGTTGTCCAGGATTGACACCGGGATTTTCCTATGGAAAACCGGTGTGAATGTTAAAATCCAATTGGTGTATCCAATTGGAAAGAGCAAGTGTGAGGTGTCTGGCAGCGATAGCACGCGTTGGGGAAATACCTGACGTCGATGCGTTAAAATGCGCAGTAAGTCCAGTCACGTATGAACGCGGGTATCTCGAAACTAGTAAGCGCGAACGCACTTTCCAGCCAAAGGGCAGAAAGTGTGAGAAGTCGCAGTAGGCTTACGAGTGGAGAGTACTAAGTGAATGTATGTGTGTGAATGGATAAACGGAATCGATCCTGGACAACGGGATCGTTAAAACAAAGAGAATCCACTTCTTGGATATCTATCAAAAGTGTTAGACGTGCGTTTTTGAGTAGTTGAATTTTCGTGGAAAAAGTTTCGATTTTAGTTTTTTTTTTGGAAATTTCTTGGTGGATAAAAACCCTTTCTTTAAAAAAAAGGATATAAGAGGAGAACAATACCAGGAAGGGAGTAAGGAAGAATGACAAAAAAAAGCAGAAAGAACAGAAGAGCGGAGAAAAGGAGGGAAAATAGGAACAGAAAAGATAAGTAGAGTTTTCTTGTAAAATCGAGTAGTGCAAAATAGTGCAATTCGTTGGTTGTCCCGCGGCCGGAAAATTCCCGAGAAAAGACGGGACATGCGACCCTTTTTATACCCTATCCCATAGGGGGGTATATTAGTTTTGATACATAGTTTGTAACATAGAGAAATAATTTTGCTACATATACCTCAAAGTATATGGATCGACTCAGAATCGCTAGCTGAGTCGAATTAGCCATGTCTGTCTGTCCGTCCGTCCGTCCGTCTGTCCGTCCGTGTGTTCGTCCGTCCGTCTGTTCGTCACCGATTTTTGGGCCTTAAATTTTGAGCTAGGATAATGAAATTTGGTATATAGGATCCTTGTCCGAGTCACCAGAACAAGTGTAAAATTTTTTGAAATCCGCCCACTGCCACGCCCCCTTTTTAGAAAAACGTAATTTTTGGCAAAACCGTAAAGAATTTTAAAAAAAGTGTCTGAACAGCATATTTAGAGAATGGTAATATCTATATTTTGTTCATATAATGTTTTTTGCCACTCCCACTTTTTGGGGGCGTTTTCAATAAAAAACTGTTTTCGGTCAAATTTTAAATTTTTCGAAAAAAATTTTGATGCAGAATCAATAACATTATTAATATGAACATTTCGTATTTATACCATTTTAACCCACGTCCACTTTTTGGGGGCGTTTTTATATAAAAACCATTTTTATACACTACCCCATAACATATGCAAGAGAAAACCTTGTCTTTTGTAGAACCGTTAAAGTGTTTTGTAAGCAGTCTGAAGAATTTGTCGTCACTATATCATTTTTTCTATTTATCCTCATCGTGTTTTTAGCCATGCCCCCTTTTTTGGGGATTTTAGTTTTATGGATAGGATGGGATAGGGTATTCAACGATCCGCACAGCGGATTGTAGCCTTCTCATATGTTTTTTTGAACATTTTATAAAATTTCGGGATAAAATTCGTTCGGGGGCCATCTTCGTGGTCCGCCATTTTGATACTTTGGTATAAAGAGAAAAAAAAAATCGTCACAATAAAATTTAATTGGGCGCACCACCCCCATTTCGCAACGTGGGTAAAACATTTTGGTTTTATTTCACTCCATCGGTTTTGCTTTCCATTTTATATTCTTTCAGTTTCGTCGGTTTCAGTTTTTTATATTTTTTTCAGGTTTCGTAATTTTTCCGAAAATTACGTGGCGTCCAAAATCCATTGTTCACTTGGAAGCCAAAGCGCTCCAAGTTTGAACCCACCCCGCACTGTGAGCTAGCTCAGCCTCTCGTAGTTCACCTACGAGAAGTTGCAAATCGTCGGGTGCGTGATCTTTGTTTGACAGATCGCTCGAATAGGAATTTTCGCAGCAAGGTCTGTAAGCTTTTGAAAGGTAAGCTTTCGAATGAGGGTCTAGTTGTTTACATGCGACAAGCTGTTCTCTCAGTTTTGGGAACGTCATAGGTACCCTTATGACTAATAATAAAATATACAAAAAAACAAGACCTTCGGGCCTATAAAACGAGCGGTAAACTCTTAAAATTGGAAGAATTGATGTACGTCATCAAAAAGGCATAAATAAAGCTTATAAAAACGAAGTTATTGCACTTAGGTCAGTATCTTAGCCTTAGCTTACGAATGAGGGGCTAATAATTTCATTATGTCAAGCCGTTCTCTCATAATTCATGTCAAACGAGTTGGTTTCTGTCGATTTTGCGAAATTCGTAAGGGTCTTACACAAACAATTTAAAAAAAAAAACATTCCTTATCATGTAGAAGGGACTGAGATCAGTTCTTTTCAAATTAGTTGAGTTAGTTAGTTAGTTAGATTGGCTGTTCGTATAAGACGAAACACAATTAAACACTATCAGACACTATCAGATCTGTGTCGTAGCGAGCTTAATACAAGCAGCATCTACGAGCAGAGATTTGCCATAGCATATAATATGCATCCACAGGCTCATTTAGTGCATTTGTTAGTGGGACAAAACAGAACATAGATGAAACTAAGTTTGAAATCACTAGCAAAATCAATAAACGATTAAATTACAATGAAGCTATATATGTTATTAAACAAAGGACAATTTTAAATATACTTATTACGGCTCTAGAATACAATTTCGCAGAGTGTTTTTCAATCTACCTTTACTAACATGCAGTTCAACTACATCGTTATTTTTATTGTAAACTCTACTCATGCGACTAATAGCCTCATGCATGCCATAGTTGTGTTTATGGCTAGGTATATGTAATATATTGAATCTACGCAGGTTGTAGGAACCTCCCCGAGTATTAAAACCAATAGCACTTAAAAGATCAGGAGCATCAATTTGTCCTGATAATAATTGGTGTAAGAAAACCATGTCATTGTTAAGTCTACGTTGAGACAAAGGCAATAGTTGCAGCAGTTTAATTCTGCACCTATACGGAGGCAAATTGTGCAGATCATCCCATGGAAGTCCTCTCAAAGCAAATCTTATGAATTTACGTTGGACTGATTCAATTCTATTCGAATGAACTACATAGAAGGGTGTCCAAACTTGTGAAGCATATTCCAAGTGAGGCCGAACTAGACAGTTATAGAGTGAAAGAGTGACATATGGGTCATTAAACTCTTTTGACCACCTTTTTATAAATCCTAACATAGAGTTGGATTTATTAACGATAATGTTAATGTGTTTATTAAACTCCATTTCGGGATCAAAATATACACCAAGATCTTTAAAACTGTCTGCACGAGAGAGAGTGTGCCCGGACAGAGTATATTTAAAATTACATGGAACGCGTTTTCGTGAAAATGACATATGCTGGCACTTTGTAGGGTTCAGATTCAAACCGTTTTTAAGACACCATATCGCTGCCTTACATTGACAGTGGCATAACTCAAAAATTATGAAATTTGGTTTTGCTGTAAAAAAAGACTAAAAATATCCTTTATTTCTTTTCCCTATAAAATAGCACATAATGTTACTGAACCTATATTTACATTAAAAATATTTCAATAATAATTATTTATCATTTCCATATTTGCAATTAAATGAAATCAAAAAATTAAAAGCTCTGTCCTGTAAAACTAGAGACTTTTGACTTATGCCACTGTCAATGTAATAGCATATATCAATATTTTGCTATCTCGAATACAAGCTTTTACATCGTTAATTGCAAGTATAAATAAAATTGGTCCTAAATGACTTCCTTGAGGTACTCCAGAGTGAGCAACAAAAGGGTTTGACTTGGAACCTCTAAATTTTACTTGGTTTGTTCTCAATGAGAGGCATGATTTAACCCAATTTATGAAACCTGGAGAGAATCCATACGCCTTAAGTTTAAAAATTATGATGTTATGTGATAACTGGTCAAAGGCTTTGGAGAAGTCGGTGCATATACAATCGACTTCTTTTTTATTTTCCAAACTATTGGAGCAATGATGCATGAAAGTTAATAGATTTGTTACAGTGGATCGATGTTTAACAAAGCCATGTTGTTCATCACAGATGATGTTTCGACAAAGGAAGACCAATTTATCACAAATAATATGTTCGAATAACTTGCAAGATAGTTTTGAGATAGGTCTATAATTAGAAATATCTCCACGCTCAACTTTTTTAAAAACAGGTGTAATAAATGCATTTTTCCATTGAGGTATGGCAAAAGAGCATCTTTGCATTGCTTTACGACTACTGGTGGGATTCCATCGGGCCCCGCTGAATAGTCATTATTTAATAAAGAGATATATTTAAGTAGTGTCTCATCGTCAAATATAACGTTGCTGAAACTAACTTGAGGACAGCCATTGAGATAACTGAAATAATGTTCGTCTAAGACAAGAGGGGTGTCAATAAATAATTTACTGAAATTCTCTGCGAATAAGTTAGATAAAATTAGAGAGTCCGATGTTTTTGAATTATTAAAAGAGAAATTGGCTGGATATCTATCCGTTTTTCTCTTCGAATTGACAAAGCCCCAAAAGCGTTTAGGGTCATTTTTAAGAGCGTTCTCCATATTGACTATATAGCCATTATATAAACTACTTGACATCGTAGAGAATTCATTAAAATAATTCAGGTATTTATCATAGTCATGATGATTCTGGCTTTTTACAAAATTATTCCAGGCCCGGTTACGTCTATTTCGAAGAGATTTAAGCTCTTTCGTGCACCAAGGATGCTGGGTTTGAGAATTTTTTGAATATTAGACTGGGATTGTTCTATCCATGCAATCTTTTATTAGAAAATAAATTTTTTTAACAGCTTCTTCTAAATTGGAGAAGCTTTCAATATTTACATTCGAAAGAATAATTTCTTCGGATAGCCTTTGAAAATTGGCTTTCCGAAAGTCAAAAGAGTACGAACGATCGTACGAATCAACGTTTTCGTACAGATGTCCGCCTATGTCAATGAAAATATCCAATGGAGGATGATTTTTGTCTATGTTAGTAATGCTGGTACTAGATTTTAATACTGCAGTACTAACTGAGTCAGAAGAAAAAACTAAATCGAGAATTCGATTATTATGATTTCTTATACAGCTTGTTTGCTGTAAGTCAAATGATAAAATTTTGTCAAGTAATAGTAGCTCTTGTTGTGCAGAATCTTCAGATGGTATAAAGTGAGGTTCTCCCTCAGAAGGCACCCAATCTATGTGCGGCAAGTTAAAATCACCCAGTAACAAGATAGTACTGTCACAACAAGATAAGTCAAAGATATATTCTAAAGCCTTTGATAGCTCAGAATACAGAGTGCAAAGACGATATGAGGAAATGTACGCATTTGCAACATAAAGATATTTTTTTCCAATAGATATCTTAACACAGATTATTTCTATGTTAAGAGGGAATGGAAATTCTATTTTCTCAGAGGTTAGATGACTGCGGACTGCAGTAAGAACACCTCTGGGTGCGCTGGGGTGCGCCGTTTTGATGCCAGATACTCGTGCGGTTAAATGTTGTGTCTTGTTGTAAGTTGGCGTGTACTAAATCAGTGGCATTAAGGAAGGCGATCAGTTCTTTGATGTGTTTATCAGAGAGCTCGCGGATGTTGTCAAAGAAAGGTTTGCCTAGAGTTCGTTGCCTTACTCTCGATAGAGCCGGGCATTTGCACAGAAAGTTTAATTCTCACCCACCTCATTGCAGCTGCGACAGTTGGTGTTGTGGGGTATACCCATTCTAACAGCATGGTCACCGATGGGCCAGTGTCCTGTGGTAATTGCTATCACCCTGGAGACTTTCTTACGGTATCTGCTTAAGATGTCGCGTGTTCTTGTCTTGTTGTATCGTGGCCACATATCTCTAGATATGGTGCACCCACTGAGGTTTCGCCTCCTATGTTCTGCTGTTTTAAGAGAGTGTGTATTGATATTATTCAGTTTTTAAAGGAATGAGAATGCCAATTGCACGTGAGCTGGGAAGGGACAAGCCCAGCCTGGCTAGGGCATCAGCCTTCTCGTTTCCATCTATGTCACTGTGGCCCGGAACCCATATGAGAGTGATTCTGTACCGACTCCCATTGGAGGCCAGTTCGTTCTGGCATTGAAGTACTAGCTTTGATGGCCGAAATAATCGCCTTAATAGCGGCTTGACTGTCAACAAAAATAGCGATATTTTGTTTGGGAGTACTATCGTGTCTAATCGCGTGACAAGCCTCCCTAATAGCCAGCAATTCCGCCTGGGAGGCGAAACGATTTTTTTTTATTTTTAGTGTGTCCGAGTAGACACCTACGCCTACTCCGCAGTCCATTTTGGAGCCGTCCGTCGGTGTATATGAGCGTGTCGAAATCTTTTTCAAACACTGCGTTTTCCAATCCTCTCTAGTTGGAAAACCAGCGGTGAAGTACTTGTAGAAGGTCAGTTTGGGTATCATGTAGTCGGTATGATGGTCAGCTAGACCTGCTGGCATTGAATCTAGGATATTGCTATGGCCATAGGGCTTATTGAACCAGCAGCCGGATTCTTTGAGCCTGACAGCTCTGCACATTGCAATGCCTTTGATATGGATGTCTAGTGGGAGAAGATGAAGAAGAACCGTTAAAGCATCAGTGGGACATGATCTAATGGCCCCAGTTGTACCGATGCATGCAGTTCTTTGTACCCTCTTAAGTTTGTCAATGATGTACCCTTTACTCACAGAAGGCCACCAGACTAGTGCCCCGTAGGTGAGTATCGGCCGAACAACAGCCGTGTACATCCAAAGTGTCATCTTTGGTTGTAGGCCCCATCTTTTGCCAAATGTTTTTCTACAGACATAGAGAGCTATACATGCTTTCTTGACCCAAATTCACAAAGTTTTTAATATACCAGAAAATGACGGTTAGTTGTACCTGTCGAAATCTTTTCCCCGTTTTTGACATAGCAACTTTGGAAACATAATCATATAATGAAAAATGCTTCAGAAACGCATTACGAGCTATTAAGGTGGTATTAGTTAGGACCTAGGATGCAGCTTATTTCATTTTAAATTAAAAACTCAATTGATTGCTAATTTTGTTCATCCGTTTCAAACATAACTCAGGCATTACCAATACCAGTTTGTATTTTCAGCTCAATTAATCTCGTGCCGTAAATAAATGTCTTGAATTAAATTCGAAAGTCTGGCGTTGTTTGCTCCACGGTTAACGGCAATTTGTTGCGCATTTAAATTTATGGAAATTGATGTGATTTGCCGTTATCTGCGTCACAATAAATCGGTTCAATTGTAAGTAATGTTTCGGCCTCTGCCTGGACTAGTGGGGATGAGGAAATCGAGTAAGCCATGTAATCCAGTGCTTAGCATGGAATACATTAGCAGTTTTTAGGGATTTCGAAAATAATTGAATTCAGGATCTTCACTGAGATACTGCCAACTGCCTTTCATATTACAAACAAAGAAAAAAATACACTTACTTACTTCTCTTCATGAAGCACAATCATCGCATTGTGTGGCCTTAGTGAGATATAGATAATATCCTGCCCCCGGATGAAATCACAAACTGGATTATGATTGCTTTTGTAGAGAACAGTTATCTGCAAATATATCTACACACACAAACACAAATAGACGCAAAGAACAAATAATAACATTGGTTGCAGTATGCGTACCATTAATATTTGCAACAAATGAACTCAATTCAGATCCTTGCAGGCAGACACATACCAGCCTAGTGGTGGTAAATATTTGTCCTTCTAATTAACTTAATTCACTTTGATTTCCATTTAATATTACCCCATTTGTTTACCAAAGTCAGGTACCTACCATCATCATCTTGAGCGTCGGTTGGATTGCATTAGAAATGTGAATCCTGTATGTCAGGATGATGCGTGCTTAGGAAAACTTTTCGAGTGCCCACACAATTGATTCCATTCGTAATGTGTTTGTGCGTGTGTATGTATATCGTTAGACTATGCGTATGCTCTTAAGTATGGACGTGTGCTGAAGAAAACGACTTGGTCTACATAATGGCAGTGCTGTTGACACTAATCCGTTGCATTGTTTATTCGGAGATTGAATCAGTCTTCCGGATTAGTTTGATTTTCGAATGCGTATCTGAGAATTTGTTGTTTCTGCATTAATGAAATGATTGAATGGAATATCTTGGAAGGTGGAGTCTAAGCTGGTTTCACTACAGCTAGCCTATGGTCATCCATTAACAATCCAGACAGGACACACAAAAAAGTTTTTTTTTTCTAAACGCGAGCCCACAAAGGATTTGGGGGTAAAGTTTCGCGGCACAAAACTGTAAGTCAGTTGCTAGAATCCATGAATAATGAATACCTGAATAACTGCATTCCAAGTAAGGATATACAAACACACACATAGATGGGGATGTATTCATTTGGGGTATTTCGTGGCACTTTCTTGTTTTGTCTATACCTATACACACGTATCCTGCACTCGGGTAGGTTTGTTTTAAATTTTTTTTTTGATGGAATGCACCGTTGATGTTTTGTTGAAGTTGGGGTTATTTTTTGTTCCTCCAGGACATTCTGGTGTGGTTGTTGGTGCGCGGCATGGATGCGGGGATGCCTTTTGATATACGATTGTAAAGAGTACTCAAAACGGACGCGTTGCAGTATTTGTTGGTCGGTGGTATTTGGTATTCATTTGTCTGTCAGGACCATGTTAGGAAAGTAATTTGCATGAAATTGAAATAAAAATGAAGCAGAACAAGTGTGCTAGTGTCCGACGCTTTAACATGCTCGATGGTCGAAAAATAATTCAAAACGAGTTGCATAAGGTTAAGGACTTCTTTTTTTACTAAGCAGGATATAAATATACATATATGCTGTATTAGGGAGCTATTTCGTCGAGTAAGTTAAGAGAAACGAGCATATGTGAATATTCAAATTTGTAGGCCTTTATTTGGAATCCTTGTTTGGTGTTGGACTGGTTCGACTAAAATCGGAAAGCCATTACGAAATAAAACACCATAAATTAAAAGAAACTCTATAATCAAGGCATCGAGAAGCTTAGCTAAATCGACTCATCTAGCGTTACCCTACACGTAAGATGTGCTCAACGTAATCCGCAAGATCAGTTACGTATGTGCACATCTATTACGTTTTTGTTTTTTCGATAAACGGAGGTTCGGTGCTTATGCTTCGCACTTTAAGATTTAATTTTCGTTCGACACAGCAAAGCTATTGGTACGATCCAATAGTATCATAGTTATGTGCATTGTGCATTACTTTTAATTAATTCTTTAAAGACGTAGTCTTAATTTAGTAAAAACTATAATGCCGCTGGTTAAGGGTAGTGATGCGATTACATGACAAAACAAACTTCTTCACTCCACCCTCTCACTACCAACTCCTACTCTTACCCCCACGTTGGTGACATGGTGGGTGCCTAGTATCTCGACTTGAGATGGGGTATTGAACAGCTGTGGAAGGTCGGAAGGTCCACGGAAAAAAAAATATTGTTACGAAGCAACCAATAGCCTCGGAAAGGACTGATATTATTGTTGACGACCATGCTAAAAAGGACAACGACGTTCGTATCTGCACCTCAGGAAATACGATGGGATGGGCCGGGCAAAAAGAGGATGAAAAACTGTGACATCTAATATGGACCGTGTTATAGTGAGCAGAAACAGCGACTATTTGGATGCGGATTAGTTATAGGTGCCAGAATTAGGCGCATCAAGGCCAAATTCGCCAACATAAGCCTTATATGCGCTCACGCTCCGACGGAAGAAAAAGATGATATTGCTAAGGATTGCTTCTACGAGCTCCTCGACAAAACCTATGAGCGACTACCGAAGTACGATGTTAAAATCGTGCTGGGAGATTTTAACGCAAAGGTAGGAAGAGAAGACATCTTTAGCAGTACTGTCGGAAAACATAGCCTTCACGACAACACGTCTGGTAACGGACTTATGCTAATTGACTTCGCTACGGAACGAAATGCCACTATGGCCAGCACACGGTTTCCTCACCTCGATATCCACAAGGGGACATGGCCGTCTCCAGATCAACGAACAGTCAACCAAATTGATCACATTGCGATAGACAAGAGGCACGCATCCAGTATTTTGGATGTCCGAACAATCCGAGGGGTCAACATCGACTCGGACCACTACCTTGTTGTAGCCAAAGTAACCAGAAAAAAAACAGAAATACTGTATAAAAAATTTAATGTCGAAAGACTGCAATCGCCAGAGACCGCCAAGACCTTCGCGCAACGCGTATCCCTTAACCTCTTGACTCACAACATACCACCAGCATCTAATGTCGAAGAACAATGGCAACGATGCCAAAAAGCCATTAGATCAGCCGCAACTGATGTGCTAGGTTTCTCGCGACCACCAGCAAGAAACCCCTGGTTTGATGAGGAATGCCGACAGATGCTCGCAGCCAAGAACGAGACCTACAAGACTAAGCTGCAGGTGAAGACGAGAGCTGCCATTGAGCTCTATAGGCAAAGAAGAAGGGAAGAACATCGGCTTTTCAGCAAGAAAAAAAAGAGCAAGAAAAGCGCACGATCGAGGATATAGAGAGGTGCCACTCCAGGAACGATGTTCGCAAGTTTTCCCAACGTGTAAAACGTCAAAGCCAAGGCTACAAGGCCCGAACAGAATCCTGTCGTGATGAACAAGGAAATAACGTAGTTGGGACACAGTCGATGCTGAGGATATGGAAGAACCACTTCTGCAGACTGTTAAACGGCGATGACGAACAACATTCCGCTGTCAGGCAGAACGGTCCATTCAATATTGGCAACGACAGCGAAAACTGCCAACCACCCGACCTAAGTGAAGTGAGGATAGCTATATCTTAACTCAAGCTTAATAAGGCCGCTGGAAATGACGGCCTTCCCGCTGAGCTTTATAAAGCTGGCGGAGATGACTTGGTAAGCAACATCCACCAACTCATAAGCCAAATCTGGTCGGTTGAAAGCCTGAAGAATGGAACCTCAGCATCGTTTGCCCGATCCACAAAAAAAGGAGACCCGCTGAACCGCTCCAACTACAGAGGCATAAGTCTACTCAACATCGCTTACAAGATCCTATCTGCCGTAATATGTGAACGCTTGAAACCGTTTACCAACAACCTGTTCGGCCCTTATCAGTGTGGGTTTAGGCCAGGAAAGTCCACAATCGATCAAATTTTCACACTTCGGCAGATCCTGGAAAAAACCCAAGAAGTCCAAATCGATACCCACCACCTATTTATCGATTTCAAAGCCGCATACGACAGCATATATAGAGACGAACTATACAGAGCCATGTCTAGTTTTGGTATACCGCCCAAACTCGTCCGTTTGTGTAGGATGACAATGGAGAATTCTTGCTGCACCATCAGGGTCGGAAACGACCTCACCGACACATTCGATACCAAAAATGATTTAGGCAAGGTGATGCGCTGTCAGGTGACTTTTTCAATTTGATTCTTGAGAGGATTGTGCAAAACTCCCGAGCCAAAACCCGAGGCACAATTCTCCAAAAATCGGTGCAACTACTAGCATACGCCGACGATATTGACATCATTGGTAGGACTCAACGTGATGTCATAGCCACGTTTGCTAGTATAGAGAAGGAAGCGGAAAAAAATGGGCTTAGCAGTAAATGAGGGTAAGACAAAGTATATGCTGTCAACACGAAAGGACACACAACATCGACGAATTGGACAGAACGTCACCATTGACAGATATAACTTTGAGGTAGTACGGGACTTTGTCTACCTCGGCTCCGCTATTAACTCTGACAACAACATCTCGTCAGAAATTAAACGAAGAATTACTCTTGCCAACCGCTGTTTCTGCGGGATAAGAAGGCAATTTAGTAGTAAAGCCCTCACTCGAACTACTAAGGAAATCCTATATAAGACCCTGATCATCCCAGTCCTGCTCTACGGCGCTGAAGCATGGACCGTATTAAAAGCGGATGAAGAAATCCTTGGTCGATTCGAGCGAAAAATTCTTCGGAAAATCTTCGGTCCCGTTTGCGTTGACGGGCTATGGAGACGAAGATTCAACCACGAACTATACGAGCTGTACAGCGACATACCCCTAGTCAAAAAACTCCGCATTGGACGTTTAAGATGGCTAGCACATGTAGAACGAATGGACACCAATACTCCGGCTCGCAGAGTCTTCGATTCCCAGCCAGACGTCGGACGCAGTAGAGGAAGACCTAGCCTTAAGTGGCGCGCACAAGTAGAAACCGACCTGAACCAACTTGGAGTACGCAACTGGAGGCAGTTAGCTAAGGACCGGGCTAATTGGAGAGGCATGTTGGTTGAGGCCCAGGTTCATCCCGGACTGTAGCGCCACTTAAGTAAGTAAGTAAGTAAGGTCGTTGGTGGCAGAGAACGAGAGAGGGGAAGGACTATCCTCTCACTAAGGTACTCACTATCTACAGCTCCAGTTAGATCGAACTGGTAAGTGTATGAGCTGCTTCGAAATGAACACCAGGTCTATAGAGATTTCCAATACTGAGCCAGGGTGTTGTAAAGGAGTTGGTGGCGGAAGAGCCCTCAATGGGTCTACGGCAGCACTCATATCCCAGAATGGGTTGCTGACATCGGTATTTCCGGCTGCTGTCCAAGGGTCAAAACAAAGCAAAAAGAAACGGAACGTCAATGGACTATGATATGAGGGTATGTAACTGGAATTTACGAACACTCTACACCCCGGGTGCTACTCAAAAACTTGAATCTGTCCTCACGCGGTAAAAGGCAGATATAACAGCAATCCAGGAGAGACGATGGATAGGATCAGATATAATCAATTTTTCTAGAATCATTTTTAGGCTTTGTCTTGCTGATTCTGCTTTTCGCTGATGAAGTTCTCTTTGGACCTCCAACTCCTTTTTGATAGTTTTATTACTTGCTCCTCCAATTTTCAAATTTAAGTCACCACCCGTCTTACAAGTGTCTTGTCGCGGTACTTTAAAATGAAGATTAAACTTAGTATTATTGTGTTAGTATGTTCATATAATTATTTAGTTTTTTAGGTTCAGCCCCTTCATTAGCACACTTGTCCTTATAAAGAGTGTGCATTTTAGTTATAGTAAGCCCAGGATTTAAATACTATCTGTTTGGATTACTTTTTCGTGTGTTACTTTCAATGTGGGCAATTATATCTGAATCATCAATCTTTCGTGAGCTAGTTGTGCCTCGTTTACCCGTGGATTGTGATACGTAATTTTAACAAAGGCATCGATATAACCTTTCATTACTAACTTGAAATGTTTTAAGAAAATATTTCTTACATACTGCGTGTGTTTTGTCGGAACTTTGGATGTACTTGAACGATCCGTTTTTTCCTGCAGGTGACCGATCTTTTGGCCGTTTTCTGTTGACAACTTTTGTCTGCACTAATGCATACAGATATAAATTCTGCGCATTGAAATTTAAGATTCCAAAACGAATCAAATAATTCACGTCTTTTCTGTTTCTGTGTACAGAGTAACACAAATTTTCGAATCAGTATTTTCGAAATTTTGTTCATCTATCTTGTTCTTGTGTGAGGATACGTTTTTTTATGACGGCCTGCTATAGCCGCTTATCTATGTATCCTCTGCACAATCCTCTCAAGGATCAAATTGAAGAAGTCGCATGACAGCGCATCGCCTTGCCTAAATCTTTTTTGGTATCGAGTGTGTCGGTGCAGCGAGAACTCTCCATCGTCATCCTACATAAACGGACAAGTTTGGGCGGTATACCAAAACTAAACATGGCTCTGTATAGCTCGTCTCTATAAATGAAATCGATAAATAGGTGGTGGGTATCGATTTGGACTTCTTGGGTTTTTTTTCCAGGTACTGCCGAAGTGTGAAAATTAGATCGGTTGTGGACTTTCCTGGCCTAAAACCACACTGATAAGTCCCGATCAGGTTGTTGGTAAACGGTTTCAGGCGTTCACATATTATGGCAGATATGATCTTGTAGGCGATGTTGAGCAGACTTATGCCTCTGTAGTTGGCGCAGTTCAGAGGGTCACTTTTTTTTACCGTTACTTACCTTTTTTATTAGTTTTGAGATGCTCGGCGGTGTTGCTGTCCGTATGTAGTAACGTGTGGTTACATTTTAAGAGCTGATGTTGAATGTAAACCATTTCATGCATTTCATTCAACATTTCTCAATTTCAAACAAACTCAATTTGAACCATGGAAAGATACACAATCAAGCAGCGCATTACAGTTTTTTAGGCTTATTATGAAAATGGGTGTTGAAATCAAAATGCATATCGTGCACTTCGTGATTTGTGTAGGACACCAGTAAATGCTCGTACACATCGTACTGCTGAGGTGTGGCTGAAGAGCCGTCCACCTCAACTCGTCGTCGTGCCCAAAAATTGCACCTCTCACGCTCGTCGTTGATGAACATATGCATAAAGACTTGCATTTACACGCTTACAAGGTGCAATTGAATTAAAGCCAAGTAAATGGTCAGAATGGTGGAATGAAATGGCAACAGTGGATGATCAATTTTCGAAGAAAATCATCTTCAGTGATGGGGCACATTTTCACCTCAGTGGATTCGTCAATAAGCAGAATTGCCGCATTTGGGCGACTGATAATCCAAGAATGATTGTGAAAAACCAATGCACCCACAAAGAGTGACTGTTTGGTGCGGTATATGGGCTGGCGGCATCATCGGGCCGTATTTTTTTTTCCAAAATGAGGCCGGTTAGGCAGGTACTGTGAATGGTGTTCGCTATTGTGAGATAATAACGAACTTTTTTATAGCCCGAATTAGAACGATATGTGTTTTCAACAGGACGGTGCTCTTTTGGCTCTTTTGCGCGATCAATTCAATGACCGTGTTATCTCACGTGGTGGCGATGTCAATTGGCCGCCAAGATCATGTGATTTGGCACCGTTGGACTTCTTCCTTTGGGGTTATTTGAAAGAAAAGGCGTATATCGATAAGCCAGCAACAAGTCAAGAGCTAAAGGATGAGATAATTCGACAAATCAAAGGCATAGAATCTCAATTATGTCTCACAGTCATTATGTACCATCGGTTAGAGGTATGCCACCGATGCCGTGGCGAGCATTTGGGCTTCTTCATATCTATTTATATGGCTTCATTTAACTGAATAAGCTTGGCGCTTAGCTTATTAACAAATATCGTCGAACTATAAATTTGGATGCATGTGCTTTCTACTTTTACACTATTGTATCCTAGACCCCAAAAGTTGCAAAATGCAGCCTTAAGTTAGTCGTCGTTCTTATAGGATAGTCTTTTTGTGAATAAGTTTTATTGTTTAATGTTTTTGGTTCTTAGTGACAACTATATCACCGACCTTCTAGCAATGTGAAACCAACACTTATATGCATTTACAAGAACAACTAATGATGCACGGTCAAATTTAATGCATTCTATGCACTTTTTCGCTATTTCAGGTATTAGAGAATTCACCCTCTTCAGTGGTCATCAATCGCAAACAGCAATGGAAGCTAAGCCGACTGTAAAAAATCGTTCCTTTTAAATCGGGATCACTATTAAAAGTCAAACCCACAAATCATGCCCAATATTTACATACACCGAATGCAAAGCTTAAATATCCGCAATCAGCCTTCCTAGAAATTCATTTGGCATTCCCGATTGTACAGTAGCTCAGTCTTCCCAATAACCGCAATTAGTTTGTGTCAATGTGTATCAAAAACCTAATACTTCATTTTTACCTAATTGCAGTCTAAACGATACCATAAATACTTTCCTTTCATAAGCTTCCCACAACCGGCCATTGAGTTTTACTCCATTATCCTGGCCGTTTATTCAATTCGCCCATGTTCCGAGGATCACCGTATCCACTCATATTTCTATACCATGATTACAAATCAAATCGCTATCCATACCAAAAAGGACGAGGACACTAGTCCTCTCCCAATGTTGTGTAATCATTTTATTGCTTAGTCATCATTAAATTTTGCTCTGCTTCGGTTCGAATGTAATCGAACTATGATGCCATTGAATCCCTTCGCAATGGCCATGGAGTTCGACTATAAAGGAGAACATGCAAAAACGAATGTCCCTACAAAGGTATTTATAGCGTTTCCACATGCCGATTCTTCTAACAACGTGTTCGAAAACGGTCCCCAGAATGTATCGAAATAATTCCCTGCAAATATCTGATAGGTTTGGGTTGGGCTGCTATGAATGAGTCAGTGAACAAAACCGGAATACTCTATAGAGGCAAATAAGAAAAATCGAAGGGAACTTTGAAAAAAAATTGATTTGTACTCAAAAACTGAGCTTTACATGGAAATGCTGATTTGGTGGTGATTTCGACATTGACATGACCGGGGTTTAAAATTTCAGACGAAATAATGCGTAATGCCTGTTAAACCAAAAGGCGAATTTTCTTCTTAATCAAGTAACTGACAAATTGCACTAACGTCAGGTTATGAAATATCTCGAAATACGAAAACTTCTCATGACCGTCAGTATGGTTTACGCAGCAACAGGTCCCCTCATCGAAAAGTGCAACCAATCAATCCACCATGATGGAGAAAGCAAGATTTTGGCTCTTGATATTTTAAAAGCATTTGACAGGTTTTGGTAACAATCTCTATTGTCGAAAATACGTGCATTTGAAATCGATGAAAAACATCTGCTATAGATTAGAACTTATCTTTCGAAATGTTCAAGTTCAAGTTTAAAGTCTTCAACTGAATAAATGCTGTAGTTTTCCGGTTTTATGCCGACTCCGAACGACTAAGTTGAGATAAGTTTTTCTTGATAATTGAAACTACTCGGAGGATTTGTCAGATCATCACGAGAGGACGGCCAAAAATCTATGCTGAGGTGCCTTTCTTCAGGAATACTTTCCAAATTTTGCCAATGAATTGCTGACGTGTGTTCTTCTTCTGTGTTCTGGATTTCTTCATCCACTTTTAATACAGTCCATGATTTAGCTACGTAGAGCAGGACTGGGATGCTCAGGATCTTATATAGGATCTCCTTAGTAGTTCGAGTGAGGGTTTTACTACTAAATTGCCTTCTTAGCCCGCAGAAACAGCGGTTGGCAAGAGTAATTCTTCGCTTGATTTCTGACGAGATGTTGTTGTCAGAGTTAATAGCCGAGGTAGACAAAGTCCCGTACTACCTAAAAGTTATATCTGTCAATGGTGATGTTCTGTCCGATTCTTCGATGTTGTGTGCCCTTTCGTGTTGACAGTAAACGTTCTAGTAAACGTGGCTATGACATCACGTTGACTCGTGCCAATGATGTCAATATAGTCGGCGTATGCTAGTATAGTTGTACCGATTTATGGAAGATTGTGCCTCTTGTGTTGGCTCGGGCGTTTTGCACAATCCTCTACAGAATTAAATTGAAGAAGTCACATGACAGTACATCGCCTTGCATTTGGTATCAAATGTATCGGTGAGATCGTTTCCGACCCTGATGGAGCAGCGAGAATCCTCCATCGTCATCCTGCACAGACGGACGAGTTTGGGCGGTATTCCAGGATCTACGATGTGTGAAGATTCGATCAGTTGTGAATTTTGCTGGCCTAAAACCATACTGATAAGGGCTGATCAGGTTGTTGGTAAACGGTTTCAGGCGTTCACGTTTTAAGGCAGATAGGATCTCGTGAGCTTTGTTGAGGAGACTTATGCCTCTGTAGTTGGCGCAGTTCAGAGTGTCTCCTTTTTTTGTGGATCGGGCAAACGATGCTGATTTTATATTCTTCCGGCATACTTTCATTCGACCAGATTTGGCTTATGAGTTGGTGGATGTTACTTAAGGGTTTATAAAGCTCCGCGGGAAGGCCTTCATTTAAGGCAACCTTGCTTGAGTTTAGATATTGCTATCCTCACTTCATTTAGGTCTGGTGGTTGGTAGTTTTCGCTGTCGTTGCCAATATTGAATGGTTTGTTCTGACTGACAGCGAAATGTTGTTCGTCATTGTCGTTTAATTGTCTGTCAATGACTGTGTCTCAACTACGATATTTCCTTGTTCATCTCGACAGGATTCTGTATTAACGCTGTTTCATTGGCTTTGGCATTTAACTTTTGGTAAAACTTGCGAACATCTCTATATCTTCGACCGCTCGTTCTTCTTGCTCTTTTTTCTTCTTTCTGAAAAGTCTGTGTTCTTATCTTCTTCTCTACCTAGCCTTGTAGGCCTCGTTCTTGGCTGCGAGCATCTGTCGGCAGTCCTCATTTAACCAAGGGTTTCTTCTTGCGGTTGATTTAAGGGCTTGTTGTCATCGTTGCCATTGTTCTTCGACATTCGATGATGGTGGTAATCGAGAGGTTAAGGGAAACGCGTTGCTTGAAGGCTGTTTGTTATTTACCAAATAATCGATATAGCTCGGCGGGAAGGCGGTCTTTCGTTGGCCTAATTGAGCTTAAATTTAAATATTGATTTAATAATTTAAAAATTGCTACTGCTGGGAATCGAAACCAGAACTTCTGCGCGGTAGTTCACCTCACTACCCATCGCGTCAATGAGCTTGACAGTGCAAGATTTTTCGTCATCGCTGTCTGCAGAAGTGGTTCTTACACATTCTCAGCATCGACTGTGACTCATCTTTAGAGATGTCTTGTTTTCCTACATTTGTGTCAAAACCTCCCATCATGATTCTTATACGTTTTGTCTATCAGTTTTTTTTTTGCCTTTTTCCTTTATCCTCCATTTGCAAATCCCATCCCATCGTAATTCCTGGATTGCAATAATGACAGTAATGTCAGCTTTGTGGCAACATAGGGCTTCCGTTAATTGTTTGGCTGAACCTTTTCCCATAAGTGTTCTAATATCCAGGTGCAGAAACAAACGTCGATGTTAGTTTTTCGTTTAACATGGTCGTGAGGCAGCCTTTTTTTTCAAATCTCTTGCATTATTCTTAACAACATTTTTTTTTACGGAATTGCGTAGTTAACTATAAGCACAATGTCCAATCTTTAAGCCTAGGGCCTGGGGGTAGGACATTACCGGAATGAGCGGTGCCATTGGCTTTTCTGCTTATCTGCCATCATTTATATTCAAGTGGCCTGACTAACGCCTGAAATTCCTATATAGCCTATTCTCCTGATATTTTACATAAGCTCGTAAAGGTTTTTTACTTGTCCAGCCGAACTGGGATAGTGGACCCTATCCATGATTTTATCGTACAAATTCTTCCTCTATCGGCTAGGTATAGCTTTGTTTTATCCCACATCCATTAGTTGTAGTTTGAAACAGAGGTATAATCTATAGATAGACGTATTGTCAAGTATCGAGTCAGAACCGAAGTATAAGGCGATCTATCCATGTCTGTCTGTCCGTCCGTCCGACTATGGGTCACCGATTTGTTTGCCTTTAAGTTTATCTATGGCTATTAAAAATGATATTAGAACTATCTGCAACGCCCATCGCCTCGTCCACTTAAAAAATACGCCCATTTTTAGTTTTCATAAAAAAAAAACATTTTCAGAAAAACATTTTAACCACACCTATTTTTTGAGGATAATCGATTAACACAGCTGATTGTAGTCTTCTCAAATGTTCTTTTTTGCGACCTTACCTCTATCTTTGGTCTGAATATCATTCGTCTATTCACCATCTGAGGACGTGTTCGATGAGTGACTATGAACCAATACGCACAAATCACCGTTGAGAGAAAAAGCTAGGCTCTGGGATTTTGTGTCCCAAAAATGGGCTTTTAATGTTTTTATTTGGTAGCATTACACTTCTACTTACCATATAACCTAAAAAGGATTTTTTATATATTTTTTTATTTCGTTTTAAGTTAACAAATAAAGCTTATTGCCGCACAATTTACATACAGAGATATGATACAATATATCTTTCTACTGGGGAATAATTAAATATTAATATAAACATTTTTATACTATTTTGAAGAAAACAAATCTTTGAGGAAACAACGAAAAGAAAAACCTCAATTAAAACAAAAAAAAAAAAAAAAAAACAAATGAATAAATAAATAAATTAATAAATGAATAAATAAATAAATAAATAAATAAATAAATAATATAAATAAATAAAATAAAAAAAAAAAAATAACCTAAAAAAAGACCAAAGAAGACTTTGTGTTACTCTGTCAAATTAGCAGCTGTATACTCATGCCTATACAGTTGGCATGCAAAATGCCATGCAATAAAAAAAAACACACACACACAACAGAGAACCAAGTGAATTTGTTCTGTCCACACTTTCATCCAGGACATACAGGATTTTCCTGTAGATATGAATTTGATTTTTAGTTTTACCATGCAGAATAAATTAAATTTCTTTCGAATTACATGTGAAATCATACACTGGACATACATAAGACCACTTCTCACTTTGGTCCTGCATAGAGTAGACATTTCCCTCTGGGTTCTTCCTTTTTGTGTCGGTTGGTTGTGATGTGTTTTTTTCCTCGATTTGACATTGAACTATTCGGACTTTAAAAATTGAAATTTAATTAAAATAACTGTGATGCCACCATTTTCCTCTGGGCGAGGGTTCACGGCAGTAAATTAATTGCAATTGGTGCATCTGAAGGTCAACGGTGCTGCGCATACAAATGCAGAGCCAACACAAAATAATATTGCACCGCCAAACACACTGGACCTGGACCCTATAATTGAATTGAATGTGACCAGAATGACCACTTAATGTACAGTTATTAAGTTTACCGCACCACACTGGCTGTGGGTGCAGAACTAGCTACCGGAGTCTGTTGGGATAACAGTATATTTTCCTAGGATATGTGTCCAGGCCAGATGCCATTCGGAGATAATTTATGATTGCGAACAATTAACACAAAAAGTTGTCACAACAAAGTGTTGTGCTGATGCTTCTGTATTGGTGGAATCGGTACTCTGTTTATTCGAATATGAAAATTGGGTTTACCGATTCGGGAATGTGAGTTAAATTTTTAGAGATATATTTTAGAATTACACCTATTGATAAATTTGTATAAAGTTAGGACAATATTGATAAACAGAAAATATTATTTCATTTTGTGTTTTTTATAAATTTTGAAAATGTTCTCTAAACATCACTTGGCTGCGATCTGCAACATCAGTCTCATATCCCCTTACTGACGAGACGGCAGACCGGAGGAACTTTAAACCCCTTGGACGGAGCCTGTCCGGAGGTTGTCTGGGACTTCAATATTTAAAAGGATGAAATCTTTGGCAGAATTAACAGCCTTCACGAAACGACCAGAGATAACAGTTTCCGAATAACAGGCTTTGCAGCCGCATGTAATATTATGTGGTGCAGCAAAAGTTTCGTTGTGAAACCACAAAGCGACCTTCTCCTACTTCCAGATGGTCGAACCGCCAGCTAAATCTACCAAGTAGTTGTAGTCGTATGTGTAAGAAGCACATTGAAAATCCTGACCATTAACACTTAGCAAACCAAATTCCGAACAAGAATTTCTATCGAAATTGAAAAGGAGACTTCACATTGTTCTCTTAAGTGAATCCACCAATAGCGGATACAGTATGTATAGCGATATCATCAAAAAAGTAGCCGAAACCATCATATATGCGAGTTCCAAAAAGATGTGACAGAAAGGGAACATGTAAAAGCACTAAAACGCAAAACCCGGTGGCGTGGGAAGATTATTTTCAGGGGCCTCCCAGCTCAGGGAAATCATAGAGTCTCGCGATAAGAAGAACATTCGTAAATTCCACAAAAAAAGCCTAACAGCAACATGCAGCTGACTTCAAAATAGGAACGGAGGCTCTTCGAAACAACAATAAGAACATAGTTACGGGACCCACATGGTGATTTTGATGCATCCAGCGAGGATTGCGAGCATCCGCTTAATGGGCATAATATTCAAAGACTGATAGCGCAGACACTGAATAGTAACACTCCCCCAGTCTTAAACAAGACAGCGCAGCCATCAAATCAACAAGACAGCCGGTTTTGATGGATTACCAGCGGAACTCTTAAAATACGAAGATGTTGCCATAGAAATATTCATGCACCATATAAACATTTAAGGCCGGATGGGTGAATGGACATAGTCATGCCCGATGACTAGAATATCGGCCTCCAACAACTACAGAGCATCCCAATGAGCGTTCTGTGTGTACGTTGGAGCCACACACTTACCGGCACTTTTCAGTTTTTTCCGGAAAATATTCTTGAGTCGAGATGCATCATCTTATCATCGACTTAAAGGTCGCGTATGAAAGCATCCATTGTGGAGCTCTATAGCGTGATGACGGAATTCGGGATTCCATTAAGATTTGTACATATGAGCAACCTAACACTGGAGAACACACGATGTAATACTTACTTACTTAAGTGGCGCTACAGTCCGGAATGAACCTGGGCCTCAACCATCATGCCTCTCCAATTAGCCCGGTCCTTAGCTAACTGCCTCCAGTTGCGCACTCCAAGTTGGTTGAGGTCGTTTTCCACTTGTGGGCGCCACTTAAGGCGAGGTCTTCCTCTACTGCGTCCGACGTCTGGCTGGGAATCGAAGACTCTGCGAGCCGGAGTATTGGCGTCCATTCGTTCTACATGTCCTAGCCATCTTAAACGTCCAATGCGGAGTTTTTTGACCAGGGGCATGTCGCTGTTCAGCTCGTTTAGTTCGTGGTTGAATCTTCGTCTCCATAGCCCGTCAACGCAAACGAGACCGAAGATTTTTCGGAGAATTTTCCTCTCGAATCTACCAAGGATTTCTTCATCCGCTGTTGATACGGTCCATGCTTCAGCTCCGTAGAGCAGGACTGGAATGATCAGGGTCTTATCTAGGATCTTCTTAGTAGTTCGAGTGAGGGCTTTACTACTAAATTGCCTTCTTAGCCCGAAGAAACAGCGGTTGGCAAGAGTAATTCTTCGTTTAATTTCTGACGAGATGTTGTTGTCAGAGTTAATAGCGGAGCCGAGGTAGACAAAGTCCCGTACTACCTCAAAGTTATATCTGTCAATGGTGACGTTCTGTCCAATTCGTCGATGTTGTTAGTCCTTTCTTGATGACAGCATATACTTAGTCTTACCCTCATTTACTGCTAAACACATTTTCGCCGCTTCCTTCTCTATACTAGCAAACGTGGCTATGACATCACGTTGAGTCCTACCAATGATGTCAATATCGTCAGCGTATGCTAGTAGTTGCACCGACTTTTGGAAAATTGTGCCTCTGGTGTTGGCTTTGGAGTTTTGCACAATCCCCTCAAGAATCAGATTAAATAAGTCACACGACAGCGCATCGCCTTGCCCAAATCCTTTTTTGGTATCGAATGTGTCGTTGAGGTCGTTTCCGACCCTAATGAGGCAGCGAGAATTCTCTATCGTCATCCTACACAAACGGACGAGTTTGGGCGGTATACCAAAACTAGACATGGCTCTGTACAGTTCGTCTCTATAAATGCTGTCGTATGCGGCTTTGAAATCGATGAATAGGTGGTGGGTATCGATTTGGACTTCTTGAGTTTTTTCTAGGATCTGCCGAAGTGTGAAAATTAGATCGGTTGTGGACTTTCCTGGCCTAAAACCACACTGATAAGGGTCAATCAGGTTGTTGGTAAACGGTTTCAGGCGTTCACATATTACGGCAGATAGGATCTTGTAGGCGATGTTGAGGAGACTTATGCCTCTGTAGTTGGCGCAGTTCAGAGGGTCTCCTTTTTTGTGGATCGCCAGAACTATCGTTCGGTTATCCTGTCAATCCGAAAGTTGTTATGACTCGCTGATGCTACAACGATCTGACGGTTAGCATTAGGAATTCATCTTCGCATGCAAGATATCCGATCATACAGCCCTAGATATCATTTTAGTACTAGTACTGTGGTAGTACTAACTAATAAGAGGCATCCATCCATCTGAAGTAAGTGGACTTTTCCACGCTAGTTTAACGTCTACAAACCATTCTTAGATAATTGTAAACCCCTAGCTGCGTGTCATCGTAAAATATCATCTAACGCACTTATAGTTCATTAAAGAGGATAATAGTTGTATCACGTTACGGATGCACACAACCATAACAAAACTACACCCGCAATCATGAATCAGAACTCGCACATTTAATGAGGTTAGGGTGCCATGAATTCGAAATATCTTGGCTCTTGGCTTTCGCGCATCTATCCGTCCTCATTGAAGGAAACGCATTAACACTCAATCAAAGTGCCAGACGTATCAGTGAAATTGCTATTGGAATGCCATGTGCATGAAATGGTAATCACGACACAAGATTGGCTGTGATAAGATTATGGCATAAACCTAGTTTATAGTACGTGAAACTCCTTGCGCGAATTGCCAGCATTTCGGTGTGGTTGGGTGTCCTGGAGAAAAAGTAATTTTCTTCGCGGCCTGCATACAAATTGGTGTCATCGCCATTGCCATCGTATCATCTTTGCCGTTTTGACAATCGATAATCGCATAATACCGTATTTTTATAGCTTTGATTAAATTTTAATTTCCAATCGCGTGAACGACATGTGAAGGCGTTTGTTCTGTTAAGGGAGGGTTGCAGTTTCTATTATCTCACAGCTCATTACATATGTATAGATTTTGATGGGTTTTATATTTTTTTTGTATTTACAAAAATTGCAAATGGGCGCTTTTTACTACTAGGGGAGTGCCTAAAGCATCTGCTGTTAGCGATCAAAGGACTTGCTTTTGTTGATATAGGCCTTCACAAAGTGGAATTGCAACCAACAAAGGTAAAATATGCAACGATCTTGTAGGTTGAAGTGGATATTAGTATGAAACAATGTCAAGGGAATATTAGGAAGTTACTACAAGGTGGCTCAAAAGTTGCCACCCGATGTTCCTTGGCTGTAATATTTTTATTTATTCTGGAAAAAAAACGAAACCTTATCAAATCATTAGCCATTGGAGCTGGTTTAGGTACCAAAAGCAAATATGGGCACTTCTGCTTCAGATCAGATGTTGTGGATATATGTTCTAAGATTTTCCGAACTCCAAATCAAATTCTTTATTTCATTTACTAATTTCTTAAAGAAACACCACATAGAGCAAGAAAAGCGCGAGATCGAGGATATAGAGAGGTGCCACTCCAGGAACGATGTTCGCAAGTTTTACCAAAGTGTAAAACGTAAAAGCCAAGGATACAAGGCTCGAACAGAATCCTGTCGAGATGAACAAGGAAATATCGTAGTTGAGACACAGTCGATGCTGAGGATATGGAAGAACCACTTCTGCAGACTTTTAAACGGCGATGACGAACAACATTCCGCTGTCAGGCAGAACGAACCATTTAATATTGGCAACGACAGCGAACCACCCGACCACCCGACCTAAGTGAAGTGGGGATAGCTATATCTAAACTCAAGCTTAATAAGGCCACCGGAAATGACGGCCTTCCCGCTGAGCTTTATAAAGCTGGCGGAGATGACTTGGTAAGTAACATCCACCAACTCATAAGCCAAATCTGGTCGGTTGAAAGCATGCCTGAAGAATGGAACCTCAGCATCGTTTGCCCGATCCACAAAAAAGGAGACCCTCAGAACTGCGCCAACTACAGAGGCATAAGTCTACTCAACATCGCCTATACAAGATCCTATCTGCCGTAATATGTGATCGCCTGAAACCGTTTACCAACAACCTGATTGGCCCTTATCAGTGTGGTTTAAGGCCAGGAAAGACCACAATCGATCAAATTTTCACACTTCGGCAGATCCTGGAAAAAACCCAAGAAGTCCAAATCGATACCCACCACCTATTTATCGATTTCAAAGCCGCATACGACAGCATTTATAGAGACGAACTATACAGAGCCATGTCTAGTTTTGGTATACCGCCCAAACTCGTCTGTTTGTGTAGGATGACGATGGAGAATTCTCGCTGCACCATCAGGGTCGGAAACGACCTCACCGACACATTCGATACCAAAAAAGGATTTAGGCAAGGCGATGCGCTGTCATGTGACTTCTTCAATTTTATTCTTGAGAGGATTGTGCAAATCTCCCGAGCCAACACCAGAGGCACAATTTTCCAAAAATCGGTGCAACTACTAGCATACGCCGACGATATTGACATCATTGGTAGGACTCAACGTGATGTCATAGCCGCGTTTGCTAGTATAGAGAAGGAAGCGGCAAAAATGGGTTTAGCAGTAAATGAGGGTAAGAAAAGACACACAACATCGACGAATTGGACAGAACGTCACCATTGACAGATATAACTTTGAGGTAGTACGGGACTTTGTCTACCTCGGCTCCGCTATTTACTCTGACAACAACATCTCTTAGTTCTTCGGGCTAAGAAGGCAATTTAGTAGTAAAGCCCTCACTCGAACTACTAAGGAGATCCTATATAAGACCCTGATCATCCCAGTCCTGCTCTACGGCGCTGAAGCATGGACCTTATCATAAGCGGATGTAGAAATCCTTGGTCGATTCGAGAGAAAAATTCTTCGGAAAATCTTCGGTCCCGTTTGCGTTGACGGGTTATGGAGACGAAGATTCAACCACGAGCTATACGAGCTGTACAGCGACATACCCCTAGTCAAAAAAAACTCCGTATTGGACGTTTAAGATGGCTAGGAAATGTAGAAAGAATGGACACCAATACTCCGGCTCGCAGAGTCTTCGATTCCCAGCCAGACGTCGGACGCAGTTGAGGAAGGAAGACCTCGCCTTAGGTGGCGCGCAATTTTGCTTATTGACATATCCATTGAGCCAGAAATGGGCCTCAGCACTGAACAAAATTCGTTGCGAAAACGGCGGATTTTCATTGAACTGTTGCAGAATCCATTGACTGAAATTTAAGTAAATTTGCTAACGTTGTTCAGGTATACCGAATGTATACATGGCCACTTGACACGACTCACCCGTCAAAAGAATCCCTTTAGAAAAAAATACCTCTTGATCGGGTTATCAATCAAGAGGTATATTTTTTTAAATAATTTTGTATAATGAAATTTAAAAAAAATACAATTTTTTTGGTAAAAAAAAAACATCATGGGCATAGCTATTAATAAACTTTTTTGTTTTTTTAATACATGCGCATTCAAATGTGCTACAAAAATTATTCATTTATGATTCATTCATTGTGATACACGCACACAGAAGTTCGCCATTTAATCAATGATTACTTTAAAGCGACGACATCACTTCGGAAATTTATTGAATTGTTCACTTCGAAGTTGTCGAGAAAAAATCTTTTCCAAATATAAATGTTAGGATGCAGTATATAGCTACATCTGTATAAAAGAATGTTTCTCCTATTATTTTACTAAAGGCATCTGTTTGCACTTGTTAAGTGGAATGTTTGAAGAGCAGTTCGAAATTGAGTGTCACTTGTAGAGTAAATGGTTTTAACATTTCTTTTGATCCAACAAACATTCTCAGTGATCTTGAGAACGATCAGTGGAACTTTGTATTAGATCGTGAACGGGCGACATCAAACAATAGTACTTCTCCGAGTTTAAATTTATTCCGTTATTGATGCTTTTTGTATCTGGCGTTTGTTCAATATAAATGTTGCAGTTTATTTAATAATATGTTCTTTGTTGCCGGTAAATATTCAAATTAAATTTGTTTTCTAAGAGTGAAAGTATATTTTGATACTTGTAAGTGTTTATAAAATAAATAAATTTAAGTCTTTGGATTTATTGTTTGCGGCTTTGTGTTCATAGCATTTGTATATCTAAATGGTATGAGCACAAAGTGCTATGAACACGGGTGATTTTTTAAGCGTAGTTTTTTATAAAAATTCGAATAAAACACTCAAATTTGCATCAAATATTTAAAAAAAATTATTGTAATCGATAAATAGGCCTTTGCCATTTACATTTCACAGACAACTTCATGTGTAAATGTTGTCCGCTGCTCCGTTTCAAATGGTCCATTCGGAAGATCCAATTTTGCGTCACTTTTTCGAGTTTTTCGGCCTGTATTCCACGAATTACGCTTGTTTATTAACTTTGTAAGGCTTCAAAAGTATTCGGCATGTCCACATAGACTAACGACTTTACATAACCCCACAAGAGGCGTTAAATCACATGATCTTGGCGGACAACTTATAGGGGCATTTCGAGAGATAAGCTGCTCACCAAATTCATCCTTCAACATTTCCATTGTTTAACGAGCTGCATGTGGCACCGTCTTGATGAAACCACATGTCAACCAAGTTAGCCAACTGGGGTAAAAAAAAATGTTGATTCACCAGGTCGATAATAACGGCCATAATATGGTCGTAACAAACGGTGCACATTTTTCACAGAGCACGAATTTTGATAATAAATTTCAATAATTTGCAATCGTTGCTCGTTTGTAAGTCTTTCCATGATTAAATGCCAGAGTATACTGAAAACTTTTCACTTTGACAGATGTCGTTTAGGCACCAGTGCTGCCAACCAAAAAAAACTAAACTCAATAACAAAATAAAAAATATATAACGGGTGATTTTTTAGCTGGTTTGGTTTTGGCAACACTGGTTTTGACAGCTGACGTGTGTTTAGTACCTTGTGTCACTGTCAAACAGCTTCAGTTTGGTTTGCAATTTAACCATGGATCGTCTTACAAATGAACAACGCTTGCAAATTATTGAATTTTACTATCAAAATTCGTGCTCGGTTCGAAATGTTCATCGCGCGCTGCTTCCATTTTATGATCGGCATTCTCGACCTTCTTAGCAGTCTATTCGGAAGATTGTGACCAAATTTCGCACCAAATTTACTTTGTTGGACATTAAACCACCAACACGTTTACGTACTGTGCGTAGTGAAGAAAATATTGCGGCCGTATCAGCTAGTGTGACAGAAGACCGCGAAATGTCGATTCGGCGCCGTTCCCAGCAGTTAGGCCTTTGTTACAGCACTACGTGGAAAATTTTGCGGAAGGATTTGGGCGTAAAGCCTTTTAAGATACAGCTGGTGCAAGAACTAAAGCCAGCCGACCTACCACAACGCCGAATTTTTGGTGAATGGGCTCTTGGAAAGCTGGCCGAGGATCCGCTTTTTTATCGAAAAATTGTGTTCAGCGATGAGGCTCATTTTTGGTTGAATGGGTACGTAAATAAGCAAAATTGCCGCATTTGGAGTGAAGATCAGCCAGAAGCATTGCAACAGCTACCAATGCATCCCGAAAAAGCCACTGTTTGGTGGGGTTTATGGGCCGGCGGCATTATTGGGCCATATTTCTTCAAAGATGATGCGAATCGCAGCGTTACTGTCAATGGTGAACGCTACCGAGCGATGATAACAAACTTTTTTTTGCCCGAAATGGAAGTTCTTGACTTGCATGATATGTGGTTTCAACAAGACGGTGCCACATGCCACACAGCACGCGAAACAATGGCGCAATTGCGAGGCGAGTTTGGTGAACAGTTAATTTCACGTTTCGGGCCGGTCAATTGGCCGCCTAGATCGTGCGATTTGACACCATTAGATTATTTTTTGTGGGGGTATGTCAAGGCTAATGTCTATAGGGACAAGCCCGCTTCGATTGACGCACTGGAAGCGAACATCCATGCATTCATTCGTGAGATACCGGCCGATATGTGTGAAAGAGTATGCCAAAATTGGACTCAGCGGATGGGCTACCTGAGACGCAGCCGCGGTCAACATTTGCATGAAATTATCTTTAAACATTAAATTGCAAGGTTCAAACTATCGATTCAAATAAATATTTCATTAATTTTTTCGAATTTTTTGTGTTTTTTTTTTAAAAAAAAGTTCTAAAACTCTTAAAAAATCACCCGTTAGCATTCTTAATCAACGCTTGTTTGAAAATGGAATATTTCCCCGTAGCAAACTAGCAAAAGTTGTGCCTATCATAAAAGCTGGCAAGCCCAGAGAAAACCCTGAGAGCTATAGGCCAATAAGTTTGCTAAGCAACCTAAGCAAAATTTATGTAAAAGTGCTAAAGGAAAAAATAACAAAATTTATATGTGACAATGACATTTATCCATTAGAACAATTTGGATTTAGGCATTACCACAGTACTTCCCACCAAGTGCTTAGAATTTGCAAATATATAAAGCAGAATCGTGCAGTTAAAAAAATCGACTGGTATGATTTTACTTGACATTGAAAAGGCTCTTGATACTGTCTGGCATGCTGGCCTTATATATAAGATGATAATGTTAAATTTTCCTCCTTATATTTGTAAAATAGTCCAAAGTTTCTTATCTTGTCGATGTTTTAAAGTCCATGGTAATAGTGGTGTATTTAATCTAATATCGTTCCATTCTGGTGTCCCGCAAGGTTCTATTCTTGGTCCTGTACTGTACAATATTTTTACAGCAGATTTCCCAAAACTGCCTAATTGTAATGCTGCTATATTCGCAGATGATACTGCAATATTTTCATCTCATGAGTTCGCTTTTACTATTGAAAGGGATTTAAATAATGCGATGAAAATACTTGAAACATACTACAAAATGGAAAATAAAACTGAATAAAACTGAATTCAAGCTATTTTTTTTACACGAAAAAGAAAGTCTTCTTTCCTACCTAATAACCCAATTCAGGTAAATGGAATAGTCATTAGATGGGAGCATTGCGTAAGATATTTATGTATTTACTTGGACACGAAATTGACCTTTAATGAACATACTACAAGAACACTAAAGAAAATATCAATCGCCACTAGAATGTTGTATCCATTCATCAATAGAAACTCATTGCTTTCTACAGAAAACAAAATAATAATCTTTAAGGTAATTTTTCAGGCAATTTTTCTTTATGGATGCCAAGTATGGGGAAACTGCTCTAAGTGTCACTTAATAAAACTACAAATAGCTCAAAATAAAATTCTTAAATTAATGCTAAATTACCTTTGACACCACTCAACCAAAGACTTACATAGAAAAGCGAATGTTGACTTGATATATAATAGAATCGCGAAACTCCAAAGAAATTTTTTAGAACGTTGCAGTTTTGCTGATAATCCCTTAATAAATGCTTTGAACTCAAATTAAAAAAAAAAAAACAAAAAAAATATATATATACAAGGTGGCGCAAAAGTAATCCTCCTATCAGAAAATGCTAAAAATTTTGCAATTGGCCCCTAATGTCAGTTCTGTTTTGACGTTTGTGTAGTAAACACATGCGAAATACACGTTAATAAACAATGTTACGCTACACTGCTCCAGAACGCGGAATATTGGTGACTATTTATTTGAGCAATAATCGGTCGGTGACTGTGGCACAACGTGAATTTCGTCGCAGATTTCCTAGCCATCCAACGCCTACTGGTGAAACACTGCGACGTTTAGCCACTCGCCTCGAAGAAACTGGCGCAACACGAGATGCTGCCCGACGTGGCAGACCCCGGAGTAGCCGTTCTGCAGAAATGGGTATCAGTCGATGGTCTTTACAGCGAATTTTGGTACAAGGTTTGAAGATGTTTCCGTACAAAGTCCAGACGGTGCATCAGCTGTTAGCTTCTGACCGCCAATCGAGTCTAACATACGCTCAAGCCATCCTTAATCACCACCAAGAGGAAGATGATTTTTCATCAAAAAATCACCATTTCCATCTTAGCGGGTACGTAAATAAGCAAAATTTACGCTTCTGGGGCACTGAAAATCCGCGTGTAACCCACCCGCTCAAAGTCACAGTTCCAACAGGACGGTGCAACGGCACACACTGCACGTGCCATAACCGATATGCTGAAGGATGCATTTCCCGGGCGCCTAATCTCCCGTTTTGGCGATTTGCACTAGCCAGCAAGATCGCCTGATTTGACCGCTCCAGACTTCTTTTTGTGGGGCTTTTTGAAGTGGCGGGTTTATGTCAACAAGCCTCAGACTCTTGCAGCTCTTAAAGACAATATCCGTCAAGAATGTGAGGACCTATCGCCGGAAGTTTTGGCCAAAGTGATGGAAAATGCAATAAAAAGGGCTCAAATGACAATCAACTGTGGCGGCGGCCATTTACATGACATCATATTCTCGACTTGATGCAAAAAAAAATTAACAGACCAAATAAAAATAATCCACAAGAAGAATCAAAGTTTTTCATTTTTTTTAAATTACAGCCAAAAAACATCGGAAGGTTATTTTTGCGCCACCTTGTATATGTAAATATATATTTACATATCTATGTACATAAATAAATTCGTATCTGTCTTTAATGTAATTTTAAATTTTGTCTTTGTTTAAGCTACTTAATTTATTTAATTGTTATTTATTAAGCCTATGGCAATAAACGCTTTGAGTTCAGATCATATTCCGATAAACTGTGATATTCTTCTGAAGAGTAAAATAAAAGATGTGCAATATTTAGATTTTAAGAACGCTAATTGGGATAGATATAGAGCAAAAATAAAAAATCGCCTTAGAAATACACCCTGTGATATAGATAGTATAAGTAGTTACCTTCAAATTGATAAAAATATTGAATTTTTTACAAATACCTTAAATGAAAGTGTCAATGAGTCCGTTCCCAAAAAATCAAAAGCGACAAGAACAACTGTTCTTCCCGATTACATTTTAAATTTGATCAAGCAGCGAAATAAATCTAGAAGTCAGTGGAAAAAATATAGACAGGTTTATGATTTCAATGAAATGAACATATACACAAAACAAATAACTTTTGAAATTTCAAAGTTCAGAAACAAGGCTTGGAACGAAAAACTTAGTGCTCTTGATCCAAATTCCAAACCGTTTTGGAAAATTGCAAAAGTTCTTAAAAATAAAAACAAATTTATTCCTCAATTAGAACACAATAATTCTTTGATTATTACTAGTGACGAAAAGGCAGAACTCTTTGCAGACTCATTTGAACAAAATTTTAATAATCCGTTGATTAATGAAATCAGCTCAATGGACAGCGTAGTACATGAGTCTATTAATGTTATAAATCGTTCTAATGAACCTTTGCCCCCTGATGTCCTTGTTTCAAACGAGGAAATCAAAAATATTATTCAAAATATGCATAATAACAAAGCACCAGGAATAGATACTCTTAAAAACATATATTTCAAAGAGCTCCCGATCATTGGAGTAACTTTTATATGCTCTATTGTAAACACTTGCATCAAATTACAATATTTTCCAAGCAAATGGAAAACCGCAAAGATTATACCAATTCCCAAACCTGGTAAACCCCCAAATAACCCCAGTAGTTATCGCCCAATAAGTCTTCTCAGTAACCTAAGCAAAATATTTGAAAAAGTTTTAAAAATAAAACTTCTAGATTTTCTGGAGTCCTCCAATGTTTTGCCAGATCAACAATTTGGATTTAGGCAAGGTCATAGCACTAGCCACCAAGTTTTAAGAATCTGCAAACATATAAAAGAAAAATTTAACGCAAAACAGTCTACGGGTCTTGTCCTTTTGGACGTTGAAAAGGCTTTTGATAGCATATGGCATGACGGTATTCTTCATAAATTGAAATTATTTGGTTGCCCCTTATATCTTATAAAAATAATACAAAGTTTTCTCTGCAACAGACAATTTCAAGTTAATTTAAATAACATGCACTCAAATTTAAAAAAGATAGCGTCGAGTGTACCCCAAGGATCAGTTTTGGCTCCATTGTTGTACATAACATACGTTGCTGATTTTCCACAAGTATGGAACTGTGAAATAGCAATGTTTGCGGATGATACTGCTATATATAGTTCAAACGATTTTGGTCATGAAATTGAGAGCGACTTACAGCATGCGTTAAACAAAATTTACGATTATTTCATTCGGTGGAAGGTAAAACTAAATGCTGACAAAACTCAGGCCATGTTTTTCACCAGAAAAAGAAAAGCATGTGCCTTACCAGTTGGTCAGCTAAAGATAAATCAATGTGATGACCCGTGGGTAAGTTCTGTCAAATATCTAGGTGTATATTTAGACAAGACATTAACTTTTCGTGACCATATCACAAATACCCTAAACAAAATAAGCATAGCTACAAAAATGCTATACCCCCTAATATGTAGAAAATCACCTCTGAGTAAATTTAATAAGATTATAATATGTAAAGTAATTTTTCAAGCCATAATTTTGTATGCATGCCCAGTATGGGGAACTTGTGCAAAATCTCATATCAAAAAATTACGAGTTTCACAAAATAAAACTTTGAAAATGATGGCAAATTTACCTTGGTTCTATTCCACTCTACTTTTACATGATCAAAATGGTATACATCAAGTTGCAAGAAAAATTGAAATTCTCAATGAAAGATTTAATTTAAGATGTAGTGATTCCAAGAACATATTGATAAGAGAATTGATAAATCAATAAACTTTTTAAGTATATATATTCTTACTTCATTTCATTTTTTCTTACCTACTTATTAATTTATTTATGTTGTTATTTATTTATTTATTTATTTGTTTGTTTATTAATTTATTTATTTATTTGTTTGTTAATTTATTTATTTATTTGTTTGTTAATTTATTTATTTATTTATTGATTTTTTTTGTTTGTTTATTTATTTATTTATTTATTTATTGATTTTTTTTGTTTGTTTGTTTGCTTATTTATTTATTTATTAATTAAATTATTTATTTATTTATCTATTTATTTATTTATTTATTTATTTAATTAATTATTTATTTTTTTAATTTGTTAATCACAATCTAATTATTGATATATTGTCTTTTTATTTTTCTTTCTCTAGTCACTTTTTTTTTTTTTTTGTTTTTTTTTTTGTAAAATACTAAAATTTATTAAATGAAGGTTTTTAATCATAGTTTTCCTTCGATCGTTATTTAATATAAGAATTATTTAAGAAATGTTTATAAAATTTTTCAGTTGTAAGATATAATTTAAATATCAAATCTCTGAGCAAGCTGCGTAAAATACAAATTTTGTAAAGCCATTATCTATGAAAATAAATATATTTATTATTATTGTTATTTATTAAAATGTCATTTATTTTTATTGTTATTTATTTAATTTTTATTTAGTTAATTGTTATTTACTTAAGTGTTATTTATTTATTTTTTTTTTGTATTTATTTTTTAACTTTCTCTTACAAAGAGAAAGATATTGTTTTCGTGAAAATTTTCGACCTCGAGATTTTGATTGATTCTAACATTACGATGATAGCGGAGCCTAAAAAAGTGGTTTTTGGAATTCCGTCCGTCGGTCCGTCGGTCCGTCTGTCCGTAATGGTCTCCCCAGCCTAAACGGCTTGACCGATTTTCTTCAAACTTCGTATCCAAGCTTGTTTTGGTCATAATTCTAGGCAATTTTTTTTGTTTGCTTTTAGCCATGTTATTAACGGTACCTGCCATATAAAAATTACACATAACCTCAATTTTCTCGAAAACGGCTCTAACGATTTTGATTAAACTTTATATATACTATAAGCATATTAGTTCCAACAAAACTGCATACCCAGTTTTTTCGAGAAAATCCATATAACGGATTTTGTCATTTAGGCCATATAATGAAAATTGTTAATTTCTCGCAAACTATTTTGTCAAATTGAATGAAATTTAATATATATACTACTATTACAGCTTGAAGCAATTCCATATAATTAGTTTTAGCCCAACTATCACTTAACGGAATTTTCAGTTTTGGCCAATAACGGAAAATCATTATTATTCACATTGACATCGATTCCTTCAAATTTCGAAGTACACATTCGTATAAATACATTTCGACATTACTTATATCACTTAAGCATCCATAATCAAAATGCTTATGATATGATCTAACGCCCAACTTGCTGTGAAAGAGAAAGTTGCGTACGACCCAGTCGTGCACCCACCACTCGTTTTTTTTTTTTATTTATCAATTCATTTATAAATTTATTTATCTTTTTTTTTATTACATATTTCTTATTTATTTAATTTTGCTCATATAATCTTTTTTTTTTTCTCTCTTTACATTTGGAGTTTTTGTTTGTAATTTTCTCCAAGCAACAATCTTATATCTAATATCTAATAATCAAATATATACAATGTTTCAAAAGAAAAGTACTTGTTATCAAATCTCTGTGTAAAATGTGCGGTATTAAACCTAATGTTAAATTATATACAAAATAAAATAAAATATCTATCTATCTATCTTCATCGGTTAATTGTTTTTAGAACATGAATTTTTCAAACTCCTTTGTACACCCATCACAGATATATTTTAAGTCTAAAATGCATTAAATCAGCTTGGTCAAAGTGAAGCTCCTTCTGTCAGATCCGAACTCTGCTGTCTTTTATTTCGTTTGCATGTTCCTTTACAATAACGTACATCCTTTTCTAGGTTATTGCTTACATCGCCACAATTTCAGTTTGCATCATACATCTCTGCGAACAGTAAATAAGTGGCTGTATATTTTTTTAAGTGTAAGAGTAACTTCTTACACAACTCACTACATTAACTAAAGTGGATTAAAAATGTTAAAAGAGTAAACAATTCTCGCACACTATACCAACACCAAAATCCTATATATCCATCACTTTTATTACTTAATTTAAATAAACACCAGGACTACCTCCTTCGACGACCCAAAATGAAATGTAAGAAAGCACAAATAATAGTCCTGCCATGACCACGCACCACCAGCACACTTAAGGGATTTTCGTTCCTTGGGGTGATGAACGTTATTTCAACCATGCTCTCAAGGCTCGATGTTCGAAGAAGCCCAGTCCACGCCCAAACCGAAAAAGGCCAAAATGTAAAATGTAATTGCGCGGAATGGAATGTTAATAAAGTTCTGTGTCTGTGTGTGTGTGCATTATCCAGATTCCTCTATTAATTCCGGCAAAAATAACTCAATTTTGTGCGTTGACTCCTTTCGCCCGTATTCAAAGCGATTTAGAATATTTTTTTTCGCTAGAGTTTAAAGAAAACGCAATTATCCGACGGAAATCATGAGCATGACCGTGCCTTGCTATTACTATTACTACCAACATGGTTGCCGGCCGGTGAGTGTTGACTTTGCTTAAAACAAATGCATCCTCGCTCATACGGCAACAAAAGTGAATTGTCACACACGACCACTAGAATATGCCGACTCGAGAGTTCACAGTCAGGGTTCCAAGGATCTAATGTATTTGGTACACATTTTAGCTAACAAGTTCCTTTACGATGTTCTCATAATAGTTCTCATGTCCTCGTGCTCGTTCTGGTCTGTACCGCCAGTCCTTGGTCACGGTTAATGTTTGCATTTTGCCTGCGCCGATGTTCATTTTAAATCACCGAGTGTGCTGGAGCTACTTAATTTTTTTGGGGGGCAGTCACACCTAAGCATCGTACTGAACGGTGAATGTGAACACCAGCAAATGAACATAAACGTATATCTACAACGGCCTGGTGTAACGTTGGCCGAAAACAAAAAACAAAAAACACTGGCATTGGAATTGAGATTGGGATACAAGCAGGATACAAGGACACTCGATTTAATACAGTTGTTGGTAGTTAACTCTGTTTCGGAATTTTGTCTGCTAGGATCCTTGTTACATTGAAAATGTTCTAGTATGACTGGATGAGAGGGTATCACAAAAGCAACCACCACATGAGCGCGTGTGTATGTGTGATGTGTTTGCAATTTTAATCCTTTTTTGGCCATGTGATAACTCTAGCCGAGGATTACATGCAGATCATTTGTTTTAATGAGAGTTAGAAGAGCTACAATGGAGTAGGCTTGTATTTATTAAATAAATGTAGGCTAGGCACTAAATGGAAAGTGACTAGTAGTCCAGGACTATGAAAATAATGGACTTTCAATGAGCACTGGATTGGTTTCGATTAAAAAAAGGGATATATAACTAGTAAGCTATAAAGCAGGTATTGCAGTGATTGTGTTCAGAGAGAAAGTTACAGCGACATTTTTATGTAACAGGAATCAAACT
Organism: Rhingia campestris; assembly: GCA_932526625.1. Classification (NCBI taxonomy): domain Eukaryota; kingdom Metazoa; phylum Arthropoda; class Insecta; order Diptera; family Syrphidae; genus Rhingia; species Rhingia campestris. Next base: position 42,023,593 of record OW052184.1, on the reverse strand, counting down.
TAACTTTCTTAGTCGAATTCAATAAATTTCAATAATCGCAGGGATTTATAAAGGTTTTTTATGTTGACGTTATTACAAATCAGAACGCCCATCATACCATCGAAGAACGTAACTCTTTTCTTTTCTGTTGCCCTGCGCCAATTAAATGAGAAAATATCGTAATATCGTAAAAACTGGATTTACCTAGTTTAAATATTATAACTAACAGCACCTTTATACAGTTTTTCGTAGACCCACTACTTGCGAAACAAGCAAATGAGAAGCCTACAATCCGCTGTGCGAATCTTTAATTACGATATCCCATCCTCCTCAAATTAAAAATCCCCAAAAAGTCCGTGTGGTATTTTGATCCTAGTGATAAACGAAAACACCCCCACCCCATGAAAAGGGTGTAGCTAAAAACTCCACATAAATGAAATATAGAAAATCCAAATTTTTTGTTAAGGCCTTTTTTTTTAAATTTCTTTGACCATAAACGAAATTTTTTCTGAAAATTGGGTATGACAGTGGGCGGAATTTAAAAATTTTGATCTTTTGTTAAAGAGCTAATATACCAAATTTCACTATCCTAGATCAAAATTATACACCTCTAAACCTATGGGATAGGGTATAAGAATGGATTTTTTTAGAAAAACGGCAAAAAATCCACCAAATGAATCTAATCAAATTATTTTCTTATTTAAAACTTACTTAAAAAACCCTCAAATTGTAAAAATATCGTTTTCAGACACTTTTTCAAGATTTGTTGCAGTCTGACAGAAAGCCACGTTTTTCTAAAAAGCGGGTGGATTTTGAAATTCATTATACTACGCTTTTAGTGTAAAATAGATAAGTAGCCTACATACCACATTTCAGTATCCTATCTCAAAAATGTAAGGCCTTAAAATCGGTGACGTACAGGCGGACGGACAGACAAACATGGGCCAGCTAGCCATTCTGAGTTGATCCTTTACGGTATCTAATATACCCCTATGGGACACATATGAACTGAGAAGGTAGGCTTTGTTTGTTTAATGTGAAATAATTCAACCGTACCAATTGTCAAGAAAAAAGGAGACCCTCTGAAATGCGCCATTTATAGTCTTCTCAACATCGCCTTCAAGATCCTATATGATGTAATATGTGAACGCTTTAAACCGTTTTTCAACAACCTGATAGGCCCTTATCAGTGTGGATTTAGGCCAGGATAGTCCACTGCCGATCAAATTTTCACACTTCGGCAGATACTTGAAAAAACCCAAGAACTGCATATCAATACCCACCAACTATATATCCATTTCAAAGCCGCATATGACAGTATTTATAGAGACGAACTATATAGAGCCATGTCTAGTTTTGGTATGCAGCCCAAACTCATCCGTTTGCGTAGGATGACGATGGAAAATTATCGCTGCTCCATCACGGTCGGATAAGACCGCACCGACACATTCGATACCAAAAAAGGATTTAGGCAAGGCGATGCGCTGTCACGTGACTTCTTCAATTTGATTCTTGAGAGGATTGTGCGAAACACCAGAGGCACAGAAATCGGTGCAATTACTAGCAAACGCCGACGATATCATGATGTCATAGCCACGTTTGCCAATATAGAGAAGGAAGCGGTAAAAAGGGTAAGACAAAGTATATGCTGTCAACACAAAAGGACACACACACGTCGACGAATTGGACAGAACGTCACCATTGACAGATATAACTTTGAGGAAGTACGGGACTTTGTCTACCTCGGCTCCGCTATAAGCTCTGCCAACAACATCTCGTAAGATATCAAACGAAGAATTACTCTTGCCTTACTTTCTTCTTCAGGCTTAGAAGGCGATTTAGTAGTAAAGCCCTCACTCGAACTACTAAGGAAATCCTATATAAGACCCTGAGTCCTGCTCTACGGCACTAAAGCATGGACCGTATCAAAAGCGGATGAAGAAATCCATGGTCGATTCTGGAGGAAAATTCTTCGAAAAATCATCGGTTCCGTTTGCCTTGACGGACTATGGAGATGAAGATTCAGTCACGAACTATACGAGCTGTACAGCGACATGCCCCTACTAAAAAAAAAATCTCTCCGCATCGGACGTTTAAGATGGCTGGGACATGTAGAACGAATGGACTCCAATACTCCGGCTCACAGAGTCTTCGATTCTCAGCCAGACGTCAGACGCAGTAGAGAAAGACCTCACCTAAAGTGGCGAACACAAGAAGAAAACGACCTCAACCAACTTCGAGTGCGCAAGTGGAGGCAGATAGCTAAGGACCGGGATAATTAAAGAGGCATGTTCATTGAGGCCCAGGATCATATTTGTAACATGAATAATCGACAACAATGATGCCTGTTCTTGCCGAAAAACTCGTTGGAATTACTGTTCTAAATTTAAATACCTAAATAAGAGGGCGGCTGAAACCTACGCTACTTCACTGACTTAAGACTTTGTCTATGTCTTTGGTTTTGCCATCATTGTAATATTTGTATTTAAGTGGCCTCTATTTTATGAAAATAATGTCTCAAGGAATGAGAGGATACGAAAAAAAAATCGAGTGTGAGTTCATACGCGGTAGAAGTGAAAATGAGATCGAATTACCACATCAAATATCGAGTTAAACCTCGTGACTGAGAAATGTTGTTTTGGTATGATCGCATACGAGATTCGAGTATCGGATTTTTGGTATTCTGTAATCAATGATCGAGTATATATTCATACTCCATTTAAAATTTAAGAATTTTTAAGTACACCAATTTATTTTAATTTTTTTTTTTGTGGGGGTTCGCTGGAAGGAAAAATCATCGAAAGACATTGCAGAGGTTTTATCGCGAGAAAACCTTCTGCAATAGTGAGGGACTTTAACCCGATCTAAAAAACCTCCCGAAGACTGACTTTTGTATGTCTTCAAGGAATCGCACCTAGTCGTTAGACTAATCAGCAATTTATTTTTCACATGTATTATATTTTATCTATCTATATAAAAATGAAACCCGTTTTCCGTTGTCACGACATAACATGAAAACGGCTTGACCGATTTGGCTGATTTTTTTTTGTAGTTTTCTAATACTCTGTACAAGGTTCTTACGGAAAAAAATATTGAGAAAATCTCTCAGGTCAGCTTTGAGAAAATAAATACTACTAACACTAAAATACTATTACGGACCCTAAAACGAAACAGTACCAGGGCGAAGCTAGTAAAAATATAAAATTTAAAAGAAACTCCGACGTTGGTCGGATTTCTATGAGTTTTGTTTGAAATTGTACTTAAGTTTCAGTATTTATTTTTTTTTTATATATAATATATCTTTAGCTACATAGATCAAGGGGTTTAACCCGTCTTAATCTCCTGACTATATTGTCGGTTCTTAAAAGCTGTGCTATTTCTAAATTAACATGGCTGAGAAGCCTATCTTCTCAGGTTGGGTGCGGTAGAACGAGGGTAGACTCTGATTGGCGTTAACTTGGCAATGCCCAGTGTTGCAACTCTGACTACACATCAAATGTGCTTATCTTTACCTCCAAGTGGTAACCATCGGGTACTGGTCTCATCCAACCGGATTTGACTTGCTAAACGATAAGTGCGAGTGTTGATAACACGACGAAAAACAGCAACACTATAAACACCCTGGTGAGAATGGCACGGATGAATACCCGGCCTGCTGTCCCAGGCGAACCTAGATGAGCTGCTCTGACATATTCGGACAACAGGTTGTCTAGGAATTTCAAGGGTTAGTCAGGCCCCTTGAACAGAGATGGTGGCGGATGAACCGAAAGGCCAACGGCAGCGCTCAATCCCGTAGTGGATACTGATGGCCCCGTGTCCTAGGGGTATCTAATAAATTGGAACTGGCCCTCCAGGTTGGGGGTTGTGCTTTGGGTTAACTACCCACCCACAGAAAAAAATCATGGTTACGAAGCAACCAATAGCCTCGGAAAGGACTGATTTTATTGTTGACGACCCTGCTAAACGAAAAAAGGACAACGACGTTCGTATCTGCACCTGGAATGTGAGAACATTAAACAGGAGAGGTGCAGGCGAACAACTAGCGGAAGCCCTAAACTGCTACAAAGCAGACATTACTGCCATCCAGGAAATACGATGGGATGGGCCGGGCAAAAAGAGGATGAAAAACTGTGACATATACTACGGACCGTGTTATAGTGAGCAGAAACAGCGACTATTCGGATGCGGATTTGTTATAGGTGCCAGACTTCGGCAAGAAGTCTTATGTTTCCAAGACATTAGCGAACGCATAGTAACGATCCGCATCAAGGCCAAATTCGCCAACATAAGCCTTATATGCGCTCACGCTCCGACGGAAGAAAAAGATGATATAGCTAAGGATTGCTTCTACGAGCTCCTCGACAAAACCTATGAGCGACTACCGAAGTACGATGTTAAAATCGTGCTGGGAGATTTCAACGCAAAGGTAGGAAGAGAAGACATCTTTAGAAGTATTGTCGGAAAACATAGCCTACACGACAACACGTCTGGTAACGGACTTAGGCTAATTGATTTCGCTACGGAACGAAATGCCACTATAGCCAGCACACGGTTTCCTCACCTCGATATCCATAAGGGGACATGGCGGTCTCCAGATCAACGAACGGTCAACCAAATTGATCAAATTGCGATAGATAAGAGGCACGCATCCAGTATTTTGGATGTCCGAACATTCCGAGGAGCTAACATCGACTCGGATCACTACCTTGTAGCAGCCAAGGTTAGAATGCGGATATCCACCACGCCACAACAATCCAGAAATACTGTGAAAAAATTTAATGTCGGAAGACTGCAATCGCAAGAGACCGCCAAGACCTTCGCACAACGCGTATCCCTTAACCTCTCGATTAACACCATACCACCAGCATCGAATGTCGAAGAGCAATGGCAACGATGCCAACAGGCCATTAGATCAGCCGCAACTGATGTGCTAGGTTTCTCGCGCCCACCAGCAAGAAACCCCTGGTTTGATGAGGAATGCCGACAGATGCTCGCAGCCAAGAACGAGGCCTATAAGGCTAAGCTGCAGGTGAAGACGAGAGCTGCCATTGAGCTCTATAGGCAAAGAAGAAGGGAAGAACATCGGCTTTTCAGCAAGAAGAAAAAAGAGCAAGAAAAGCGCGCGATCGAGGATATAGAGAGGTGCCACTCCAGGAACGATGTTCGCAAGTTTTACCAAAGTGTAAAACGTCAAAGCCAAGGATACAAGGCTCGAACAGAATCCTGTCGAGATGAACAAGGAAATATTGTAGTTGAGACACAGTCGATGCTGAGGATATGGAAGAACCACTTCTGCAGACTGTTAAACGGCGATGACGAACAACATTCCGCTGTCAGGCAGAACGAACCATTCAATATTGGCAACGACAGCGAAAACTGCCAACCACCCGACCTGAGTGAAGTGAGGATAGCAATATCTAAACTCAAGCTTAATAAGGCTGCCGGAAATGACGGCCTTCCCGCTGAGCTTAATAAGGCCGGCGGAGATGACTTGGTTAGTAACATCCACCAACTCATAAACCAAATCTGGTCAGATGACAATATGCCTGAAGAATGGAACCTCAGCATCGTTTGCCCGATCCACAAAAAAGGAGACCCTCTGATTTGCGCTAACAACAGAGGCATAAGTCTACTCAACATCGCCTTTGAAAGATCCTATCTGCCGTAATATGTGAACGCCTGAAACCGTTTACCAACAACCTGATCGGTGTGGTTTTAGGCCAGGAAAGTCCACAATCGATCAAATCTTCACACTTCGGAAGATCCTGGAAAAAACCCAAGAAGTCCAAATCGATACCCACCACCTATTTATCGATTTCAAAGCCGCATATGACAGCATTTATAGAGACGAACTATACAAAGCCATGTCTAGTTTTGGTATACCGCCCAAACTCGTCCGTTTGTGTAGGATGACGATAGAGAATTCTCGCTGCTCCATCAGGGTCGGAAACGACCTCACCGACACATTCGATACCAAAAAAGGATTTAGGCAAGGCGATGCGCTGTCATGTGACTTCTTTAATCTGATTCTTGAGAGAATTGTGCAAAACTCCAAAGCCAACACCAGAGGCACAATTTTCCAAAAATCGGTGCAACTACTGGCATACGCTGACGATATTGACATCATTGGTAGGACTCAACGTGATGTCATAGCCACGTTTGCTAGTATAGAGAAGGAAGCGGCGAAAATGGGTTTAGCAGTAAATGAGGGTAAGACTAAGTATATGCTGTCAACACGAAAGGACACACAACATCGACGGATTGGACCAAACGTCACCATTGACAGATATAATTTTGAGGTAGTACGGGACTTTGCCTACCTCGGCTCCGCTATTAGCTCTGACAACAACATCTCGTCAGAAATTAAACGAAGAATTACTCTTGCCAACCGCTGTTTCTTCGGGCTAAGAAGGCAATTTAGTAGTAAAGCCCTCACTCGAACTACTAAGGAGACCCTATATAAGACCCTGATCATCCCAGTCTTGCTCTACGGCGCTGAAGCATGGACCGTATCAAAAGCGGATGAAGAAATCCTTGGTAGATTCGAGAGGAAAATTCTTCGAAAAATCTTCGGTCCCGTTTGCGTTGACGGGCTATGGAGACGAAGATTCAACCAAGAATTATACGAGCTGTACAGCGACATGCCCCTGGTCAAAAAACTCCGTATTGGACGTTTAAGATGGCTAGGACATGTAGAACGAATGGACACCAATACTCCGGCTCGCAGAGTCTTCGATTCCCAGCCAGACGTCGGACGCAGTAGAGGAAGACCTCGCCTTAAGTGGCGCGCACAAGTGGAAACCGACCTCAACCAACTTGGAGTGCGCAACTGGAGGCAGTTAGCTAAGGACCGGGCTAATTGGAGAGGCATGTTGGTTGAGGCCCAGGTTCATTCCGGACTGTAGCGCCACTTAAGAAGAAGAAGAAGAGAAGCCTATCTCTGTGTCTTAGAGCTACTTTTCTTTTGTAGAACCGTCAAAGTTTTTTGTAAACAGTTTGAACAATTTGTTGTCACCATGTCATTTTCTTTATTTTATCCACATCGTGTTTTTAGCCATGTCCACTTTTTGGGGATTTTAGTTTTACAGATAGGATGGGATAGGGTATTCAACGATCCGCACAGTGGATTGTAGCCTTCTCATATTTTAGCTTCATCTTCAACCATTTCAATATATAGATCTCTATGTAGATCGGTGTTCCGTATGTACCAGGGTGCGTTAACTATGCTCCGTAGTACTTTGTTTTGGAAGGTTTGTATTCTTAGTAAGTTTGTCTTGCATGTGCATGCCCACAGCTGGAGCCCATAGGTCCATACTGGTTTAAGAATTTGCTTATATAGCAATAATTTATTGTAGTTGGATAAGGGTGAGTATCTCCCAATAAGCCAATACATTTTACTGTAGCGGATGTTTAACTCATCTCTTTTTTTTCTTTACATGTGCTTTCCAGCGCAGTTTGGCGTCTAGAGTCATCCCTAAATATTTAGCTGTATTTGAATATTCCACTACATTACTATTTATGTATACTGGAATGTGTGGTACATTTTTTAACGTAAAATTTATATGAACTGACTTCAGGTCATTTAATCTGATCTGCCAATTTTTAGTCCATTTTGAGATATTGTTTACTGCCTTTTGAAGCTTTTTTGTAGCTATTTCGACAGTTTCTCCTACAGAAAGTATAGCAGTATCGTCTGCAAAGGTAGCTAGAGTGATTTCGTCACCTAAAACACTGCCTTGAGGTACACCAGCCTTAATTTCTCTTAATGTTGAGTACGTTGTTTCTTGTTTAATTCTGAAAAATCGCTGTAGAATATACGACTCCAGTATTTTTGAATACTGCTTCGGCAGTTACTTTTGTAATTTATGGATCAATCCTTTGTGCCATACTTTGTCGAAAGCTTGTGATATATCAAGAAATACTGTAGAGCATACTTTTTTCTCTTCAAAAGCATTTTCAATTTTATCAGTGATTCTATGCACTTGGTCAATTGTTGAGTGTTTATTCCTGAACCCAAATTGATGGCTCGGTACAAGCGATTTGTCTACAATAATATTTTGCAGGCGTTTTACCAGAATCTTTTCGAATAGCTTGGACAACATTGGTAGTATCGATATTGGCCTATATGAGGTTACTTCGCTAGGTGGTTTACCTGTTTTTGGAATCATTATAATCTCCGCGACCTTCCATATGTTTGGCACATATCTTAATCTAAATACAGCGTTTATGATCTGCGCTAGATGTTTCAGTATTTTTTTTGAGAATTGTTTTAAAATTTCCCCCGTTATTAGATCAAACCCTGGGGCATTTTTTATGTTTATACCTTCTTTTATTTCTTTGGCAAGTTCTTTAGACGTAACCGGTCGAATTGGTACATCTTCCTGGCACGCTTCTTCCATTCCTTGATAGTCTTTATCTTCATATGGTTGGAAGACGCCTTCAAGATGCTCAGTATTTGCTTTTTCTTGACTGCTTTTTGCCCAGTTTCCTTCTCTGGTTTTCACTGGTGGGATGTGAGCTGTTGGCCTGTTCATTTTCTTTGTTGCCTTCCAGAGCGAGTAGTCAGTACTAGCATCATTTGTTAGGCCTGTAAGGTATTTTTTTAGTGACTCATTTCTGAATTCAATTATTGATTTTCTGAGTTTACTATTTAGCCTGTTTAGTTTGTTTTTGTCAATTGGCGCCCTTGTTTGTTGCCAACGTTTTCTAGCTTTTCTCTTTTCTGCAATAATTGCACATATTACAGGAGGGTATGAATTTTGTTTTATTTTGTTTTTTATTTTTGGAGTTGCAGCCCATGCAGCTTTTTGTATATTGAGTGTAAATAATTGCACTGCTTCCTCTATTTGCTCTTCTGTTTCAATAGCTATCATTTGGGTATTTTCTTCCAACTTCTCTCTGAAGTAGCTCCAGTCAGTTAGCTTATTAACTAGTGTTGGACTTTGTTCTTCATTATTATTTTATCGCCAAGTGTGAAAAGTATGGAAGAGTGATCTGACTGTAGGTCTGGCCCTTCTTCCACATTTATATTATTTGAGGAGATATTTTTTGTTATAAATAAGTCGACAAGATTTGGGGTTTTATTCCTATCTGTTGGCCAGTAGGTAGGTTTTCCCGCCGAATGGTATTTACTGCCACATTCTTTAAATGTTTCAAGTAAAGCTCTTCCTCTAGTATTTGTTAGTCTAGATCCCCAATACTTATTTTTGGCATTAAAATCTCCTCCCGCAATAAATCTATTGTGAAATATTTCTAGAAGACTTTTAAAGTCATTTTTCTGTATTCTATAGCTAGGGGAACAGTATACTGATGCACATGCAACTGATATCTGCCCACTGTTCGTTTTTATTCTTATGGAGATCCCTTATGTTCAATCTCGTTTTTTATTAAGACTGCAGCCCCTCCTTTTGCACAATTGTGAGGATGTGGGGTGTGATATAGTTTATATCCTTGCAGTTTAAAGTCTGTAGATAATTTTAAATGAGTCCCTGAGATGAGGCATATATCGATTTGGTTGATATCGAGTATTATTTGAATCTCTTCCTTGCGATTCTCGATACCATTAGCATTCCATTCAAGGATTTTTATTTTATCCATCATGTTTGTCTTTTGGGTACAGCTCTTTTGTTGCTGCTCTATCTCTCAAGAATAGATATTCTTTCTAACGGGTGATTTTTTAGCTGGTTTGGTTTTGGCAACACTGGTTTTGACAGCTGACGTGTGTTTAGTACCTTGTGTCACTGACAAACAGCTTCAGTTTGGTTTGCAATTTAACCATGGATCGTCTTACAAATGAACAACGCTTGCAAATTATTGAATTTTACTATCAAAATTCGTGCTCGGTTCGAAATGTTCATCGCGCGCTGCTTCCATTTTATGATCGGCATTCTCGACCTTCTGAGCAGTCTATTCGGAAGATTGTGACCAAATTTCGCACCAAATTTACTTTGTTGGACATTTAACCACCAACACGTTTACGTACTGTGCGTAGTGAAGAAAATATTGCGGCCGTATCAGCTAGTGTGACAGAAGACCGCGAAATGTCGATTGCCGTTCCCAGCAGTTAGGCCTTTGTTACAGCACTACGTGGAAAATTTTGCGGAAAGATTTGGGCGTAAAGCCTTTTAAGATACAGCTGGTGCAAGAACTAAAGCCAGCCGACCTACCACAACGCCGAATTTTTGGTGAATGGGCTCTTGGAAAGCTGGCCGAGGATCCGCTTTTTTATCGAAAAATTGTGTTCAGCGATGAGGCTCATTTTTGGTTGAATGGGTACGTAAATAAGCAAAATTGCCGCATTTGGAGTGAAGATCAGCCAGAAGCATTGCAACAGCTACCAATGCATCCCGAAAAAGCCACTGTTTGGTGCGGTTTATGGGCCGGCGGCATTATTGGGCCATATTTCTTCAAAGATGATGCGAATCGCAGCGTTACTGTCAATGGTGAACGCTACCGAGCGATGATAACAAACTTTTTTTTGCCCGAAATGGAAGTTCTTGACTTGCATGATATGTGGTTTCAACAAGACGGTGCCACATGCCACACAGCACGCGAAACAATGGCGCAATTGCGAGGCGAGTTTGGTGAACAGTTAATTTCACGTTTCGGGCCGGTCAATTGGCCGCCTAGATCGTGCGATTTGACACCATTAGATTATTTTTTGTGGGGGTATGTCAAGGCTAATGTCTATAGGGACAAGCCCGCTTCGATTGACGCACTGGAAGCCAACATCCATGCATTCATTCGTGAGATACCGGCCGATATGTGTGAAAGAGTATGCCAAAATTGGACTCAGCGGATGGGCTACCTGAGACGCATCCGCGGTCAACATTTGCATGAAATTATCTTTAAACATTAAATTGCAAGGTTCAAACTATCGATTCAAATAAATATTTCATTCATTTTTTTGAATTTTTTGTGTGTTTTTTTTTAAAAAGTTCTAAACCTCTTAAAAAATCACCCGTTAATATTGTTTTATTACATTTCTCCATGGAATCCATTCTATTAAGGATTTGTCTCATTAGGGTTTCCATTGGTTTTATATTATTTTTTTCTGTTTTGTCAGCTGGTTTCCTGTGGTTTTTGATGCTACTTGAGCATATGCTATTTTTGCACCCGTAGTTGGTTTTAATTTTGGGTATTTTAAGACTTTTAACTCTTGGGTATTGATTTTTGTTTGGGTGCTTTGTTGTTAGTCCCTTTTGACTCTAGGTGCGTCCATATTTAGTCTGTTGTGAGGCTTCTTTTGCCTCTTGTCTTTAGCAAGTTGGATTTCTGTTGCATGGATGATTTTCGTTGAAATTCGCACATTTTGGCGGTTCATCTTTTTTTTCATGCAGTCTTTAGTATGGTGACTTCCCGCGCATTTTGAATTTGCGCTGCAGTATTTTTGTGTGTGACCATACTTTTGTCAATTTTTGCATTGTGGAACGAGTTTAGATATCCTTAATGTGTGGATTTCAACTTTCATTCCAAGTATGTCTTTTATTCCGTAGATTTTTTTTATGTCTTCGTCATGCTAAAAACTTAGCATTAAGTTTGGAAGTGGTACTTTGCTTTTAAATTTAAGCATATTGACTACTTCTATTATTTTGAACTTTTTCTCTTTTAGGTCTTTTTTAATGCTTTCAGGCGAGCATGAGTAGTGTACTTTTTTTACTACTACCTTTATAGGCCAGGATTGCTTACTTTCATAAGAGTACCATTGCACTTTTTTTTGGTTTAGTATTTTGGTGAGGTTTCTGTACGTTGCCTCTTCAACCACATTAATTTTTATATCATTATTATTAATAAGGGTTGTGCTTGCTTTTATTTTATTTATTTTAATAACATTTACAGAAAAATAATATATTTGACATTGTTAGCCATCTAACATCAATGTAGCAGCATATTGCTAGAACAATTGGTAAAAGTTTAAATGTGCATTCGATACCATTCGGTATGTGATCATCCCAATGTAGTTACACCATCATTCACTTACTCTGTAACTGATGTGGTAATTCGACCCCTGTACTCTGATTAATTTCTGTCTCTCTCTCTGGTTACCATCTCTATAGTGCATTTCATTCGAGATGAGTTTACCTGACATATTGATATTTAATTGACTTAATTGGTGAAAAATGTATTTTGATTAGTTTTCAATCTTATTCTACCGCACAAACTCGGTTGAAGCATTTCAACTATATTAAACCCCGAAACTCAGTTCCCTCGCCAACAAAACATTTTTTATGAAAGTTCAACTCATCTCATTCTCTTCCAATAAGTAACAACACGCGGTATTCCTATCTAGGTACTAACCTCAACCGATGCACGCTGCTCGGTTGCGATGATCAGACGACAACCGATATTTTGTTTGATCTCTTTTTTGTTACACTTTTTCGTTTCATTAAATCGAATTCACAACGTCCCAAAAGAAGTTTCACTTCAAAAACACAATCATATTTATAAAAATCGCCATTAGTCAATTCTGCGAGATCTCCTGATATTCTATTTTCATTTTAAGCACATAATCCAACGCTCCACCTTTTGGAAAGACTCCCAGATATTGATTAAACAATCAAACTTTTCGAATCTCTGAGACTGAACTGAGTGGAGAACTTTTATCTTTTGGCTGGAGATTTAAATTCCAACCACGAAGATTGGGGAAATCAAATACAAAATCCTCGGGGTAACCATCTATACAATTGGATGGTCCACTACAATGTTGAATATAGGATCGACATTCTCGCCACAGATAGCCATCGTTTCCGAGAAGCGGTGCTTTTCTGGGTTTTTTCCTGCGAGACACAAGACTGACTGTTACTGACAAAGTAGGTAAACACCCGCGAAACTGTTCACAGACGATCGAGTACGACAGTGATGACTGCGGACTCGCCGCCGTAATACAGCTTCCGAATGAGCTTGTGGCGTTTGAGGAGTATGTGCCTGTGCATTCTTACAACTACGGTAAGATGCGCTGGCCACGCTTTACCAACGCCTTATCAAGAGAACTACGTTCGAGGGACATACTACGACCAAATAACCGAAACCTGACAACCAACGACTAATTACAACAAATGGACGAATCGATCCAAAGAACAATGAACAGGACGATTCCAAAATACAAAGAACGTGACATAACGTCTTCGTACAGAAACGCGACCATTGACGCACTGCACAGACAAAAAAGCGGACTACTGACAAGACTAAAAAACTTGTACAGACGACTGACAAACCCACGTGACCCGGAGATTAGAATACTGAGGGCGTCGATCAAAAATATCAACCAATTGATCAAGGAATAACAGAATTCGGGTCGTAAATTCCAGCGACCCGAGTATGTTTCCACAAATTAATAAGATCTTTAGGAGGAAAGGTCATAACGACCTTCCGTGTATTAAGCTCCAACGAACAACTGACAATACAAACAAACTTTTGACAGCAGGAATCGATCCAGGGGAAGCCGTCTTCAACGACGATTTCTATGTTATTGAATATCCTCAGGAGAAAGTGGAGGCAGTGGGGGCTGTTTTTCAGGAAGTGTATAAGGTGAATGATATCAGTCGCCCGAACCGCATCCTGGAAAACAATGCCCTGCTCCATCACTTCTACCTCCGAAATGACATAACGCAATGCCGATCTAAGAACTCCGGTTTCACGAGGTTCGATGACGAAAACTTGGCAAACGCCATAGTCGCCGAGCGAAGTGGGTCTAGTCCCCTGTTAATTTCGAAGGTGGAACTCCAGACCATCTTCGATTTTATAAAGAAAAAGAAGTCGGCGGGAGTCAATGGTATAACCAACATTGTACTGCGACAATTACCCCCTGAAGCTGTGGACATTTATGACACGCTGTTCAACAACGCGCTGGATAATGCATATTATCCAGTGCGTTGGAAGACGGCGGTGGTTAATCCTCTCCCGAAAAAGGGAAAGGACAACTCCATTCCGGAAAATTTCCTCCTTCCGAGTATCAGCAAGGTATTCGAAAAGATTCTCAATCGGGCTCCGTTCAAGTGGTCTGAGGACAACAATATTATACCAGAGAACCAGTTTGGTTTCAAGGCCGGACATGACTGTATTCATGCCGCCTCCAAACTCGTCTCTGATATACAATGGAACAAAGCCAAAAAACAGTGCACATGCACCCGTGCACTGTTTTTTGGCTTTGGTCTGGTTGATTTGGAGAAGGCTTTCGACACCGTATGGTTAGAGGACCTCTATCTAAAGCTGACCAGACTTGGCAGAAGTAAACCACTACTATATACGCTTCATGACATGTTGACTGATAGAACTTTTGTTGCCAAAAGTGCCAATGTAACTTCCACCACCGAATTTTTCATTAAAAATGGTCTGCAACAGAGAGCGGTGAACTCGCCGATTCTCTTCAGCATTTACACCAGCGATGCGGACGATCTTATCGCGTACAGAACAGCACCTACTGTCGAGGTCATCCGAACACTTTTGCAGCGGGACTTCGACAAGATCCAGAGATATTGTGATGACTGGAAGTTGAAAATCAACTTTCAGAAATCGGAAACTATCCTGTTTAGGACACCGTTGTCTAGGGCCTCTAGGGATACGAGAAAGAACTGGCGCAAGCTGGTGATCGTTGGACCAAACGGACATCCACTGCCGAGTAAAAGTGTAGTAAAGTACCTTGGCATCTGGCTGGATCAGTATCTATATTTCGGAAGACATGTAGATGCTGTTCTGGCGAGAGCTAGGGGAGCATTTGCCCTGACAAGACGATTGTTTTATAGCAGCCGTCTTGACAGCAGGGTGAAGGTGATTTGCTACATGTCTCTTGTCAGGCCGATGATTGCCTATGGGTGCCCGGTGTGGTTCAACGTTCCCCCTTCTCAAATGGAAAAGATACGAGTGTTTGAGAGGCAGTGTTTGAGAAGCTGCCTTGGTCTTCACAGAACACCAGTATCTGACTACACAAAATATTATTCCATCCAGGTCCTATACAACGGGGCCAACACAAACAGGATAGACTCATTCGGTTTCACGCGGCAAGAGCGATGACCTCGAGCAACAGTCTCATCTTTGGGGCCTTCTACCCCAATGATGAATATTTTGAAAGTGTGCGTTTAAGCGGCTTTATTCCGCCTGAAGCTTTCCTATTTTTTGATAGTCGAGGGCTGATACAGGACAGATCGGCGGTTCCGCAAATTTACCACGTCTTAAGACGAAATGTGGATAGGCGGCTCCTGTACGACCGAGACGTAGTCGCTCAGGGCGGAGGAGAGCGCCTGCGGTTCAGCAGGAGTGTGTCCGATTGGGACCGTCGGAATAGATGGCAACAGGAAAACCTGTTGTGGTGGCTGCAAGTTTAGTTAAAGATAGTTGACTTTCATTTGGAAGTATGGCCGACTTGCATAAGTTTTAGTTAAGGCTAAGTTAGTAAAAACAGTCGTGGTGGCACAAAAAATAATACAAAAATATATAAAACGAGTGGTGGGTGCACGACTGGGTCGTACGCAACTTTCTCTGTCACAGCAAGTTGGGCGTTAGATCAAATCATAAGCATTTTGATTATTAATGCTAAAATGAAATAAATAATGTCGAAATGTATTTAAACGAATGGTTACTCCGAAATTTGAAGAAATCGATGTCAATACGAATAATAATGATTTTCCGTTATTGGCCAAAACTGAAAATTCCGTTTAGTGATAGTTGGGCTAAAACTAATTATGTGGAATTGCTTTAAACTGTTATTGTAGTATATATATTAAATTTCATTCGATTTGACATAATAGTTTGCGAGAAATTAACAATTTTCTTTATATGGCCTAAATGACAAAATCCGTGGATTTTCTCGAAAAAACTGGGTATTCAGTTCTGTTGGAACTAATATTGTTATAGAATATATAAAGTTTAATATTTAGAGCCCTTTTCGAGAAAATTGAGGTTATGTGCTTGCTATGGCTGTTCTAGTTTTTAAGTTATTTTTAAGTTGTTTTAATTTGTCGGTTGTGGTTAGTACTTGAATGGAGAACCGGATCAAAACATCGTCATCGTCATGTTATGTTTCATAAGATCCAATTCACACATAAGTTTCACTTCAAAAAAAATTACTGGACTTGCTTTGAGAAATCTCAATTGATCTGATTACTTATAGTTTAGATATATCTCAAGGTGTGCCCTTATTAGCACAATAGCTTGCATGCCACAGAAAACTCAATTTATTTTGTTTAAATTTTGTCTGTGTTTCGAAAAGACGACAGAGAGTCGAAATGATGTTTTCTTTATGGAAGTTGAGTGTATGCTTGTATTTAGGAGGCTAAACTGGACAGATTTCGAAATTTTCACGGCACCTAGCTGCATATAAAAGGAAACAAAAGGATATATTTTTATATATCTAAAGAATATCTTAAGGACGCGTGACAATTCCGGCAAGGTGGCACATCCCATACATAAAATTTTTGGAACTATACATATAATAGCCATAGTCTCCAAATGTTGTGCAAGTATGTATATTGGTTATAGTTTTGTGTGTTTTTACAAAAAATAGGTGGAATCCGATCTAACTTAAACAAAATATCTGGAGTACTATGAGGGCTTTTGACTTAGACTTTTAATATAAGCATCGATCGTAACAGAAAACATGTGACGATGCGCACCGGATATAGCAATCAAATTAACCAATTATTTACACGTTCCTACGCATTTCAGGACCCTTGACAGAACCTTCAGTCAGATGCTGAAAGAACGTCTGGAGTTCGTGGTAATTGACCGTAATGACCCGGATACAAATGGAGGAAGGTAGAGGTGAAACTTGCCTCCAACTTCCTCCAGATCCTTCGCGATCACCCGGGCACTGCACCCATCTGCCGCGACCTAGGCCTATACCAAAGTCATATCAAGAGGATTGCCTGTGCCTGTCAAGGTCCAAAGACCGCAGTGTCCAGGGCGGGGGAAGTCTGGCCTGGAGTACAACTGGAGGTAGTGGAAATGGACCAGATTCCTAACCGCCCTCGTAGTCGTGCGAGAATCCTGGTCGAACCCTCCGACCCAAAAGATATTCTGGACATTATCAAGTTCAGTAATCCGCTCCTTCCGACCCATAACTGGCGAATTGGCAAAGTTGAAGAGGCGAAGGGAGATTCTAGAAACGTTTGCATAATTGTGAATGAGGAATCCCTGGCCCCTTTAGCTGCTGCCGATGGAGTCATAAGTTATGGGTTCAGTTTCATCCTGCTGAACATCTACAGGTGTGACAAAACATCGCTAGCTCAGCCCCACCCCAGCACGGAACCACCTCAACCGTACTTTGACGATAAGTTGACGGACATTGAGATGGTAAGTGCGCAACACAGTTCTACGTCATCTCTATTGGGGGTCGACCAGAAGTCGACCAAATATCGGCGGACAGGGAGATGGCAGAAACTCCCCAACCTCTGGGTGCAAACCCAGAACCTCTAAATTCTCCATTCTCTGGGGTTGACTTTAAGTTAACAGACCTGGAGCTGGATAGTGTTACCGTCGAGCCTCTGTCGGAAGACCACCTTTTAGCGTCCGACTCTGACGACGCCAACAACACAGTGGTGAAGGTCTCTGTAAACAGTTCCGATGATGGAGCTCTTACAGATTAACCTTCACCACTACAAAGCGGCTTCTGCCGCCCTTCTTCTCCGACTGACCAAACACGGAGAAGATATGGTTCTGATCCAAGAGCCCTGGGTAGTCAACAACCAGGTGTGTGGACTCAGTACTCCAAAATATAAACTGCTCTACGTAAGAAACGATGGTAAACCCAGGTCATGTATTCTTGCTAAGAGCTACTTAAACATTTTTCTACTCTCTAATTACAGCAATCGCAGCCAATATTGAAACAGAAGACAGCAATTATTGGCTGGTATCGGCATACTTGGCTCACGACCATGTGGGACCAATTCCTCAGGGCAATCTAAGGAACCTGATTGCGGAAGCAGAGGTACACAAAACTGCCCTCATCATTGGATGTGATGCTAATGCATATCATACAATTTGGGGCAGTTCCAACATCAACGAACGAGGTGAGTTACTCTTTGACTATATTTTAGAAACTAAACTCCTCCTCTGTAACATGGGCACCGCCCCCACTTTCAAAAACAGAATCAGGAAAGAAGTGCTAGACATTACGCTTGCCTCCCATACCATAATTAACCTTATTAAGAACTGGAGAGTCTCTAACGAGTCTCAGACCACAGAAACATCCAATTCACGTTGGATGACTCTCTTCCGAACCCGAAGGTTTTTAGGAATCTCAAAAAAACTAACTGGTCACTTTACAGGGATATTTTAACAAATAAACTCCTCTCCGTTACCTTAGAAATACCGAGAAATAAAAAAGAATTGGATAGCCTAGTGGCTATCTCTCTCTCACGAGCCCTAAACGATGCAAGGTCATCAGCCTGCCCTATCCGAAGGCCTCGTGGGAAGGACAAACCTCCCTGGTGTAACTCCAATCTTGGCACTCTTAGGAAAAAATGTAGTCAACTATTCAACAAAGCCAAGAGCTCCAAAGAGACACTAGACTGCGGCCACTATAAGTCGTCTCTCAATACACACAAGATATCGCTGAGGAAGGAAAAGAGAGCATCCTGGCGTACCTTCTGTGGTAACATAGAAGAAACCTCAGAGACTACTAGACTCCGTAAAATCCTCTCCACCAATCAACCAAGGTCTAGCTACCTACTTAAACCAGACGGTCAATGGACTACATCCAGTATGGAAACCATTGACCTACTTCTGGACACAGATCTGTGAGTTGTGCCACCCCACAAGGTGGTGTTTTGTCTCCTCTGGAATCTGGTGGTCAATGAGCTACTAGTTAATCTGGAAAGGGAAGACTGTAAGGTGACTGCCTATGCTGATAACGAGGCAATACCTGTATCAGAGAAGTACCTTAACACCCTAAAAGAACTATTACAAAATGGTCTTTCAGTACTCTCCAAATGGGCCGCCAAATGTGGACTTGGTGCGAACCCTCAAAATACCGAATTGGTCCTTTTCAGTAGGAAATACAAAATCCCGCACGTCGACACTCCAAAACTCAATGGCGTCAGTCTCAAGTTTGTTCAATCAGCCAAGTACCTGGGTCTGGTCTTGGACAATTGGAAAGCCAACCTCCTAGAACGCGTTAAAAAATCCACCGTAGCCCTATACTCATGTAAAAAGTCTACCGGGAAAAAATGGGGAATGCAACCACATATCACATTCTGGCATTACGTGTCTATCGTTAGACCCATACTTCTGTATGGTGTGCTGGTCTGGTGGACTAATCTTAAAACAGCCTCAAACCGCAACCTTCTGGGGAAAGTTCAAAGATCCGCCTGCATCTGCATAAGTGGCGCTCTAAGAACCACCCCATCCGCAGCTCTAGATGCTATTCTACATCTAGTGCCCTTAGACATCTTCGGCAAACAGACCGCAGCTTGTGTAGCTGTGTGACTAAGAGCCTCGTCACAATGGACACCCAGTCAGCGTGTACACACAAAGATATTCAAAAACATTACAGAAAACAGCGACCACATCATTACCCAACTCATCTTCGATCATAACTTCCAGTCATCAATCCCCAGCCGACTTGATTGGGAACACGACTCGGTTGGATTGCACAACTCGATTCACATCACATTCACACAGATGGGTCTAAAACTGAAGCGGGGGTAGGTGGAGGTGTCTTCTCCGAGATGCTCAACCTGAGCATATCCTTTCGCCTTCCCAATCATTGTAGCGTTTTCCAGGCGGAAATCATGGCAATCAAAGAAGCCCTATCCTGGCTGAGGTGTAATTTAATGTCCGCGAAGAATAAAGGCATCTTCAGTGACAGCCAAGCGGCATTCAAATCCTTGAGATCTACCGCATTCACTTCAAAATCAGCCCACGAATGCCTACTGTCTCTTAACGAGATGGCAGAGATATTTACCATTCACCTATTTTGGGTGCCGGGGCACAGTGATATTCCAGGGAATTGTAGGGCGGACGAGCTTGGCAGAAGGGGTACCACGTTTGACATTCTACCTCATGTAGAAATGTTAGGCATGCCCCTCGCTACTTGTAAATCAACACTTAAACTAGATGCGATCAAAAAAACTAATTTTAGATGGCCAAACGGCTCAACGTGTTTAATATCCCGGAAAATCTGGCCCATATATAGACAGAAACGCTCCCTCAGTTTAATAATGCTGAACAGATTCACCATCAGCACCATCATTGGTGTCCTTACAGGACACTGCCCCATAGGCCTACATGCTAAAAGACTTGGCCTTTATAGCAACGACTTCTGCAGAAGCTGCATGGACGAGAAGGAGGAGGAAAGTATCACTCATCTTCTTTGTTCATGTCCAACGCTCTCCAACAAAAGAAGGCTCCACCTGGGAGACTACTTCTTCGACAACCTAGGTGACCTGATTAACCTAACCTACACGTTCCTTGAAATTCTATAATTAAATTTGCAATGAAGTAAACCTTGGCAAAACAGTAATTTAACTATATTTTGCATTTTTGAGCATTTATTTTATTATATAAGTATTGGTAAAATAAAAATTCCTTAAATTGTATGTATTGAGCAGATCCATTGCTGAAATAAATATAAAAATAAATAAACACTTAATATGCAGACCGGTAGGTATTCAATAAAGTAATGGCCATCCTTCTTATTGGTGATGAGATGCCGATGAAAATAATACCAATAAAATTCCGTATGCCGACACTGGCATATACGGAACATTCCCTCGAGGGGAATGTACAGTATTTGCGATAAGTATACCTACCAAAATTATATTCACATGACATCTACGAATTGATGTTTGGAACTTTCTCTTTAAAAAAAATATGAGAATTTTGAACTCGAGATTTTGATGGATTTCAACCCTTCTAATAATGGTAACATACATATAACGCTTTTACGTAACCACTAATTCCTTAAAAACAGCTTTAAATATTTGGATTAAAATGTTTTCGTAAACCAGTTTTGTTTTTTCGACAAAATCTTAATAACTGACTTATTATTTAGCCTAAATCAAGAAATTTCATGCAGCAAATATTGTTCAGTTGAATGAATTTTAATATCTAAATAAATATTAAGGTTTGTAAGTTTTTAAAGATACTTTACTTACTTAAGTGGCGCTACAGTCCGGGATGAACCTGGACCTCAACCAACATGCGTCTCCAAATAGCTGCACTGTTTTCACTATTTTCACTGCGGTTAGTATCCGCAGAGGGGCACTGCGGATACTAACCGCAGCAAAGATCAAAAGTGGCTTGGTTTCTCCAAATTTCGAATCGGCTATGTCGCGCAGAACTGCTGATTTCGACTGATAACCTCCAAACAATGGAAAACCGGTAGCACCAAAGTCAGTCACTTGATGCTCACTGCCTCCCGCTTATTAGTCCGTCCTAAAATTTTGTGGGTGAGATAATGAAATTTTGTATATATATATATATATCTAATACAAGCTTAAAACTTTCTAAAATCCGACCACTGCCACGCCCATTTCTCAAAACAACGTTGTTTTTGATCATACCGTAATGAATTTTGAAAAAAAAAAAATTCAAAGACCTGATAATGATGACCTGATCATTGATAAATCGCATTCACCGCAGAATATCCATTGAGCCATGTGCTGGGTTTCGATACATCCAGTTAGGACCACCAGGAAGTTTCTTATTAGTTATCATCGGTATGTAGGTCTCACATAAACAACAAAAGCAGGAGTTGTCCCGATGCAAAATTCGTCAAGTTAAATTCGCAGAAGGGCTAGATTTGATGAAAAGGGAGAACTTGACTGTCTTAAGTTTCTCGCACACTTTCAAATATAAATCTTGCGTTTCGGTGGTGAAAGGATCCATGTGTGATCACATCAATGTGATCACTTAGTCATGTGTACTTTGCTCTGCTTAAAGTCCTTGGATTCCAACCATAGTCGTATTCAAACGATGCATTCGTGTTCTTACATGTTAAAATATTGCTAGCAGCTAAAATAATCGGCCCTATCATAGTATCCGTTCGGAGAGTAATTTTCTACGCAATGCAAATCCAGTCTGAGGCTGATAGCGTTTTCGATTGGGATACCAACACTCATTTTTTACTCTAGAGCACTTTTGAAGAACCTGGATTCCAAGTGAGATTTACAACTAACGGGTGATCCAAGTAGAGATACTTTTTTCAATAGCCTTTTTTGACAGATCACGTGTGAGTCGTGTCATGCTGTCATGTTATTTTTGTTTAGTATTGTTTGGCATTTCATAATGGAAAGACTTACGCGTGAACAACGTTTACAAATTGTTCAACTTTATTATGAAAATTCACGTTCTGTGAGGAATGTGTTTCGTGCACTTCGCTCAACTTATGGTCAACATAATCGGCCTACTGAGCGTACTATTCGCAACACCATCACCCATTTTGAGACCCAGCATTCATTATTGGATAATATTCGACCGAATAGACCACGTCCAGCACGCTGTGAAGAAAATATAGCGGCCGTAGCTGAGAGTGTACACGAAGACCGTAGAGAGTGAATTCGGCGCCGTTCGCAGCAACTCGGACTGACGTATGGAACGACTTGGCGCATTTTACGTCAAGATCTTAAATTGAAAGCGTACAAAATACAGCTTGTGCAACAACTGAAACCGCTCGACCTTCCCAAGCGAAATCGCTTCGCTCTATGGGCTCTTGAAAAGTTCTAAGAAGATCCGATGTTTTCGAGGCAAATTTTGTTTAGCGATGAGGCCCATTTCTGGCTCAATGGGTATGTTAACAAACAAAATTGCCGCATTTGGGTGAAGAGCAACCTGAAGAGATTGAAGAACTGCCACTTCATCCAGAAAAAACAACGGTTTGGTGTGGTTTGTGGGCCGGTGGAATCATCGGTCCATATTTCTTTAAAAATTATGCCCGTGCGAACGTAACCATCAATGGCGACCGTTATCGTGCCATGATAACCGACTATTTGATGCCTGAAATTGAAGCTCGTGATCTCGGCGACATTTGGTTTCAGCAAGACGGCGCCACTTCCCACACATCGCATCAATCAATGGACTTATTGAGAGAACATTTCGGTGAGCACATAATTTCACGTTTTGGGCCGGTCGATTGGCCACCAAGATCGTGTGATATCACACCGTTAGACTTTTTCCTGTGGGGATATGTAAAGTCAAACGCTTATGCCGACAAACCCGCTTCGATTCAGGCCTTGGAGGAAAACATCACGCGTGTCATTCGCCAGTTACCAGTCGAAATGCTCGAACGAGTGGTCGAAAATTGGACTCAACGGATGGACCATCTGCGACGTAGCAACGGCCAACATTTGATAGACATAATCTTCAAAAAATAAATGCCAAAGAATGTTCTTTCAAAAGATAATAAACATTCTCCATTAAATTTGAATTTTCTGTGTTATTTTCTTTAAAAAATAAGGAACCTCGAAATGGATCACCCTTTATAATTCATGTAATGTTTAAACAATTTAATTGGTTTTACTTTAAAAATATTCAGAAAGAGAAGGAGATTAGCCCAATTTTTTTTTCAAATATTGCCGAATGCCACTCCCACTTAAAAAAAAAACAATTTGTTTTTGTTCAACCGTGGGAAATTTGGAAAATGTTCTGAATATCTGTATATCGCCAACACAAGGCATTTTGCTAAGCCTACTTTTTGAGGGCGTATTTTTTTTTAAAACTGTTTTCAGCACAATTTAAAGTAAATCCGAAAAAAAAAAATTGGGTAAAAATATTTTGTGAATAATACTTAGTACATTTCGTCTATAGATCATTTTAATCCACGCCCATTTTTTGGGGGCGAACGCATTATTCTGGCAGTTTCGGCTGGACAAGGACTTTTATTTTGTTTTGTTAGCTGCACCAGGTGTAACTGTCAAAATATTTCTCATTTCACTAATTCTCGGCGAAATGGGATCGCATTGGCCGTTGCATCACCATTGCAGCTTTATTGGATGGATCCAGAACAGCTCATTCAATATTTCAACTGCCTCTGAATATTCGAAGTAACCCAGATGAAGTAAGCAACAATAAAAAAAAACATTAGAGAGGGTTTTGGTAGAGGGTCAAAGGGCTGAAATGAAAAATTATCATCTGGGATGATGGCACACAAACATTCTCTTGAGGTATTGAACAGAACGTTATTCAACGGTACGCAGATGATTTTAGACAACCACTTTTCGACATTCCACGTTCAACGATGTTGAAAAAGTCCAGCTAAATATAAACATGCTTGTCAAAATGCTACAAAATCCATCCGCTGACACATTCTCGAAACAAGTATTAGATATTGGCGATGGAAAAGTTGCTGTCTATGAAAATACTGATTGCATGAAATTTCTCACCGATTTCTGCAAATAGTTGATACGCAAAATGCTCTCACTGGGCGCTTATTCTCCAATGTACACACAGAAAGGCATAAAGAGCCATTTTAGCAGCAAATTTAACTATGCGAACGAAGCTATAAATTATCCAGCAGAGTTTTTAAACTCACTGTATATATCAGGCACAACTTCTACGAAATTTGAAAGTTGGATCTCCGGTTATTTTACTTCGGAATTTGAACCCACCACGGGTTCATGTGTAATGACGCATTGGTCATTCACAAATTAATAAAAAAAACATTATCAAAGCCACCATTTTGAATAGCAAATTCCGAGCCAAAGATGTTCTGCTGACACGCATCCAATTTACTATTATATTGACAAGGACAACCGATGTCCGTTTGCGGCTTAGATTCAGACACTCCATGTTTTTCACACTGTCACTGTCTACAGCGCACAATTCCTCTTTCTGTCATAGGTCCCATCGAAACATATCCGTTTGATCTTCATTAATGGACCGTCATCATACTCGGGATACGGAAGACCATTTGCTTACTATGCAACGCCAACTAAGGCCAACCTTCACTTGTGCTAACGTTCGATTTCTTTGAGATCGATAAACGATCATTCTATTTTATCGATCACATTCGATCTATTTTATCCAGACATCTGAGTAATGCATTGGCATTGATAAAATCAATGCTAATGAAAAATAAATCATTAGCATTGAAAATAATAATGCTAATGGAAATAAATTGCATTGGCATTGACTTTTTTAATGCCAATGAAAAGTAGTAATTGTGAACGAAAACTATTTTCATTGAGTAATAAGGCATTTTTTATTTATTTTTTTTTAAAACCGCATTTAATTATAAAGGGTGATCCATTTCGAGGTTCCCTACTTTTTTAAAGAAAAAAACACAGAAAATTCAAATTTAATGGAGAATGTTTTTATCATTTGAAAGAACATTCTTTGGCATTTATTTTTTTGAAGATTATGTCTATCAAATGTTGGCCGTTGCTACGTCGCAGATGGTCCATCCAAGTGGCAGTTCTTCAATCTCTTCAGGTTGCTCTTCGTCCCAAATGCGGCAATTTTGTTTGTTTACATACCCATTGAGCCAGAAATGGGCCTCATCGCTAAACAAAATTTGCATCGAAAAGGTCGGATCTTCTTGGAACTTTTCAAGAGCCCATAGAGCGAAGCGATGTCGCTTGGGAAGGTCGAGCGGCTTCAGTTGTTGCACAAGCTGTATTTTGTACGCTTTCAATTTAATATCTTGACGTAAAATGCGCCAAGTCGTTCCATACGTCAGTCCGAGTTGCTGCGAACGGCGCTGAATCGACTCTCTACGGTCTTCGTGTACACTCTCAGCTACGGCCGCTATATTTTCTTCACAGCGTGCTGGACGTGGTCTATTCGGTCGAATATTATCCAATAATGAATGCTGGGTCTCAAAATGGGTGATGGTGTTGCGAATAGTACGCTCAGTAGGCCGATTATGTTGACCATAAGTTGAGCGAAGTGCACGAAACACATTCCTCACAGAACGTGAATTTTCACAATAAAGTTGAACAATTTGTAAACGTTGTTCACGCGTAAGTCTTTCCATTATGAAATGCCAAACAATACTAAGCAAAAATAACATGACAGCATGACACGACTCACACGTGATCTGTCAAAAAAGGCTATTGAAAAAAGTATGTCTACTTGGATCACCCGTTAGAAGAAACACAAGAAAACACAAAAATAGAGGACATCACAAAAGACGTTTTTGGGTCGCAGTACTCTGTTGGCCTTACATATGTTTATGGTATATCATCCCAATATCTTAAAAAAAAATTTGTGTAGTTTATTTTGTTCATACTCTTCATTAGCATTGCAAAATGGTAATGAAAATTGATTGCATTGAACATTTTCAATGGTAATGAAAAAAAATGTCATTATCACTGCGTTTCTCAATGCTAATGAACATTTTTTCATTGGCATAACTTTCACTCAATTCTAATGCTGTATTCATTTTCATTAGTGTAGTAATGCATTACTCCCATGTCTGATTTTATCGATCGTTAAATCATTCAAACACATTTACAACACATTCGTTATTATACCCTATCCCATAACATAGAGAAATAATTTAGCTAAATATACCTTAAAGCATATGGATCGACCCATTTAGCTATGTCTGTCCGTCCGTCCGTACGTCACCAGTTTGTGTCCGTAAAATTTTGAGTTAGGATGTTAAAATCCGGTACATGTACTATTCGTTGCTCCCAGCAGAGCATGTATAATAAAATTTTAAATCCGCTCACTGACACGCCCATTTTTCACAAAAACGTTGTTTTTGGCCAAACGGTTGATAATTTTGAAAAAGTGTTTGAATAATCTATTTCGTTTACATAAAATTTACCACGCCCACTTTTTGTGACGTTTTTATTAAAAATACTATTTTTAGTTAAATTTTAAAGAAATTCGAAAAAAAACTTTCGACCCAAAAATTATTGGTTATATTAATGTGAGCATTTCGTATTTAGATCATTTTAATAAACGCCCACTTTTTGGGGGCATTTTCTCATAAAATCGATTAGTAATGCAATATGCAATAGTTTTTTGTTTTTGTATTTCATACCATAAAAAGATGTCGATAGACTCTCTGAGCACTATATAGTGACAATGGCAATTTCTATGTACCATCTTCGTAAAGATTTTAGCCACGCCCACTTTATGGGCATGTTTAATTTAAGGATGGAATGGGATATGTTCTTCAACGACTCGCACAGCGGATTGCAGCCTTCTGATATGATTTTTTTATTTAGAAACCAAAATATTCACTAGAAATAATTTATATGCCAAAATAATGTTTGCCGTGTCAGCTAGTATTTTTTATAAAATAAATAATAAAATTAAAAAAAAAATATATATGTATTTTTTATACCTAATATTATTAATAAAAAAAACCAAATCAATAACATGGTCTGGCGTTTGTGTGT
This sequence comes from Rhingia campestris, assembly GCA_932526625.1. Classification (NCBI taxonomy): domain Eukaryota; kingdom Metazoa; phylum Arthropoda; class Insecta; order Diptera; family Syrphidae; genus Rhingia; species Rhingia campestris. Next base: position 41,996,330 of record OW052184.1, on the reverse strand, counting down.
GCTATTTTTTTTTTAATTACGAATGGCAGTCACAAATTTAGGCCGATTACTAGCGGGAAATTTATGAAAATTAACATACCTCATTTATACTCTATAATGTTCGTTAGACTTTTGAAAGATAAATCTTCAGTTAATTGTAAAAAAAAATAAGTCCCTAAAATGTTGTATCCTTATGAATAAATATTGCATAAGTCGACCACCAGTCAACATAATTATGGTAACCACTGTAAAAAAAAAACAGTATCGTCATACCATTGAAAATAAAATTAACACTCAAAATACAATTCAATTGAATTAAAGGCTTTTACATCAACTCCATACCACTGTGGTTCCCTAATTAATCAACTTAAGAACCGAATTACACTTATCATGCCTTCGCCACATACCAGTAAAACACATTCGTTCATTCTGTCCATATTCTCGCAATAAAAGTCACTTTGTGTGACAATATCACCAGTACACCGACAGGTCACTGGGGTCTTTTCGCTACTATCCCGCTAACCCCAATAATGCCATTGCAATTCCCCATTGAATAATTTGGGAACTGACTTTTTTTTGCAAGCACTCCTTGCTTACTCATAGAGATATGTACGTGGCTATAAAACGCCTCCAAGCGTTAGTGCATACCTTCAGACATTTCGCGTTCGCCAGCCTAGCAATACGCACCACAGGACAATGGACGAGGAGCAGCCCAACGGCAGACCATATCGGTCTCAGAGTATTCCATGGTAATTTAAATTTAATTATACAATTATTAAAACAATTACAAGTGATAACAGTGAAATTTATTGCGTTTTAGGAAAAGAGCAGCACTTTATACGAAGACTGTGAGTGCGTTTAAGGATTCGTTATCTATGAATGAGAGTGATGCAGGGTCCGAGTTTGATACCAGGAAGCAAATTAAGTACGGCACGAAATACCAGGCTGCATGGGGTATATTCTCCGAATATTGTGACAATAGTTCGATTCATGGCATCAAATATTTGGGCGAACAGAAACGACCGATACTGGAGAGGTGAGTGTGTTTAGTTTTTGAATAGTTTAAATGTATGGGTGGTGAGTGGTGATAGAATCTTAAAATAACCGTGAAAAAGAAACGCACCCGAGTGAAGTATACAAGCATATGTTTAGTTCTACCTTAAAGTTACAGTGAGAGATAGAAATTAATTATTTAACTATTATTGATTATTTTTTTAATTTTATTTTAAAGTTAAAATAAATTTAAAAATTGTAAGAATCCCGAAAAATTTTATCAAACTAATTTGTAAATAAAGTTAAATTTGAGATAATTTTTGAAAATATTTTCGTGTGGTTTTTCGAAATTTTGATAATGTTTGTGTAATGCTAGAAATATTGCAGATTAGATGTAAGAGAAGTATCGACTTTAAAGACCTGATTGTACATGGGATTTATAGAGAAGTAGAATCTGGGATGGGGTAAAATTTATCTTAGCTCGCAAAAGCTAACTAACTTTAGACGCTGCTGCTTTGACAATTGAGGCTACATGTTGTTGCCATGATACATCTGACCTAATTGTGTTGCCTAACAGATGCATGAATTCATTAACATTTTCGGAAATGTTGTCAAGTCAACATTTCTTGTAAATGCTGTATACTGCGTTTTCTCTGAGTTTTACTAAACTAGATTTCTTTGCTCATTGTAAAATATTTTTTTTAGATTTGTTCGCATTTCTGTTGGTGTGCAACAATATATAATAAAGGGTCCGCCAAATAACTTTTTTTGAATATTTTCTCAAATTTCTATTTTTATTGGAAAGTGCCATCCTTCCGGTTAATAATGGAAAATAATTTCATTCAAATGGCTGCCTCGGCTGGCCATGCAGTAGCCTACACGATCGGTCCAATTTTTAAGCACATTATCGATTGTGTGCAGCTGTATTTCACCAATGGTTTCACGAATATTGTCCTTTAAAGCATCAATTGTCTCTGGCTTGTCGGCGTAACACTTATCTTTTACGGCACCCCACAAATAATATTCCAACGGTGTCAAATCGCAGCACCGAGGTGGCCAACCGACATCAGCTCTGCGGCTGATAATGCGATCATCAAAAACAGGGCGCAAAACATCGAGTGTAGTTTCGGCTGTGTGGCACGTAGCGCCGTCCTGTTGAAACCAAATGTTGCCAATATCCTCCTCTTCAATTTTTGTGAACAAAATTTCGTTCAACATGGCCTGATAACGATCGCCATTGACTCTAACGGCCACTCCTTGCTCATTTTCGAAGAAAACTGGCCCAATTATGCCTCTGGACCAAAATCCGCACCAAACAGTGACTCGTTTTGGGTGTATCGGCTTTTCAATGTATACGTGTGGGTTTTCTGTGCCCCAAATGCGACAATTTTGCTTGTTTACATACCCGCCAAGATCAAAATGAGCTTCATCTGAAAAGATGATTTTTTTTGGCAAAATCGGCATCTTCTCTAAGTCGATCGCAGGCCCACTTAGCGAAGAGAAAACGCATTGGATGGTCAGTTGGCTTCAACTCCTGAACCAATTGGACTTTGTATGGCGTCATACCAAGGTCTTTATGCAAAATTCGTCTCAATGATGTCTCCGAAATGTTCAATTGTTGAGAACGACAGTGAATTGATGTTTCTGCCGCAGCAGCAATATTCTCGGGTGTACGTGGTGTACGCACTGTTTTTGGCTTTTCACGCTTTGGTTTATCGATGAGGATGCCAGTTTCTTTCACTTTTTTCAAAAGATAACGAACATACGGAGCTGATGGTGCTTTTCTTCTTCCAAAATCCGTACGCAATTTTCGCACACATTCTGCAACATTACCATGATTTTCAAAGTAATTGCGCAATATTTGCCAGCGTTGTTCAAGCGTATACGCAACCATATTCGTTCAGCGGAAGGATAGAACTAATTATCTGTCAAATCAGACATGAGCTAAGTGTTACCATTCACGAAATAAGCACTAATTTCAAAAAAAAGTAAGATGGCGGACCCGTTATAATAATAGCCGTGTGATTTGAGTTATTCGCTATCAGAGTACTGTCATCTGGAAAACTAAAAATGTGATTACTAGCTGTCCTCAAAAGATAAGTAAGGTGAGGCTGTGCTTTCCAACTCATCTTGCAAATAAGTTTTCCATACCGATTTTCGCATAGGAGTCACCTAATACAATTTTCACATCGTATTCTGGAAAGGCTCCGTACGAAGTTGTAAAATTCCTTCTTCTAAGGGTCTTCCCACTCAGTCCCTTATGAGGGGTGAGTGCACATATAAATCTTATGTTAGAGATTACAGTGGAAGTCCAGTATAACGAACACCCGATATAGGGAATTTGCAATATAACGAACGCTTTTTAGATTTACTTTAACATCTCTTAATAGCGAACGATGCTCACAAGTTGCTATCCGATATAACGAACGCATTCATAAATTGACGTAAAATGATCATCTTTTTGTTGGTTTTGTGATTTGTGTATCTGTTTCTCATGTCAACACGAATATTCTCTTATAATTGTTTGGCCCAAACAGATCAGAACTGTATCAAGCTTTGTTTTGCTTTTATTCCTCTTAAACGTCTCCTACTAATACATACAATTTTGTTTGCATTCTTTTATTTTGATTTGTCTGGCACTATGCAGTGCAGATGCGAATTTTACGGTCGCTCTTGCACACACACCAATAAATCTGTCGGTCATTTATTTAAAATCAAAAGTCGATCGATATAACTACTGCTCTCGATATAGAGAATGACCTCGAACATTATATCAATTCGTTATACTGGTCATCCACTGTACTTTTGACCTGAGTGGGTCTACAACACGAATCCGCCTCTTAATATGTGAATCCTTAGGTAGCAGCTGTAATTATTCTTTTATAAGAAAATTGTAAGAAAGTTACCCAGACGGCAGAATCCCCACCTTGGATTGTCAGTTCCTATTTGGTAGATACCCTTAGCAAACGTGCGTCGCCATCAAGCAGGCATCAGCTACGTGAAAACTCAAGATTTCATATAATTGCATTGACAACCACATGAATCAAGTTAAAAACAGTTCTCTTATTGGAGCAAACGCCCCCTTAGACCTGGCCATTTTGTTAAAGTGTAGAAAGTTGTCAAGCCAGTTTGGATTTCTCACCGCTTGTATATATTATGTTAAGAAATGTTGTGAAGTTTACCGCCGCGTTGTAAACCGTTTTTAATTTCAAAGACATTACTAGAAGTTACTTTGCCACTTTTAACAACGAACTTATTTCATACAAGCATTTCATAAATAATATACAGCTCAGCTCATAGTCTGGTTAGCATGCAGAAAAGCCCATCTAACAATGCGGTGTCGAAGGCGTTCTCAAAGTCAACCAGACAGGTGCTCATTTTTCTACATTTCATTGCCATAAATCCCACAATTTGAGGATACTAATATTAAGGATGTAATGGGATAGGGTATTAATCGATCCGCACAACGGATTTTAGCCTTTTCATATGTTCTTTGTTTAACTAATTCCATTGAATGACGAAAACCAGTTTCGGACAGGACATTAATAGTGTCATGCCTCGCTCGAAACTAAACTCATTTTCCAGAATAATTTTGTGTTCCTCGGGAATTGACCGAAGATTTGTAGGAATTATTGGTGTGGTTGTGGTTGGTGGTATATATTCGCCCTTTGTTCGGTCCTCTGTCGAGGACTTTTTATTTTTTAGTGATACAAAGAATTCAATGAGTTCATCTCATCTCATCACGAACATCATCAAGCAGTAAAACCGTGATTCTCAGATCGTCAAGCATAAATAATAAGTGTTTCAAAAGGCTATCAATATCGCGAGAGCAGAACAGGATTGTTCAACACATACACGATCTTGAAAAAAAACCTTATCCCATTCACCTTACTTTTGAGGATTTTCCATCGTGAAAAAAACGTTGCTCGAATCAACACTTTTTGGATTTATTCAAACATCCGAGAGTATCAGTCTGTTTTAAAAACAAAATTAATAAACAATGGGCCTTAGGAGCTATCTTGCAGGTCACTGGATGTTTCATTAACTTCTACAGAAGCTTAACCATTGATATTTAGGATTTACTTTCTGCTTCTTAAATAATTTAGAAATCACATAACCAGTGAATATGTTTTAGTCATCGATTTTCCCAGTAAAGTCTCCAATATAGCAGTAATATCTGCCCTGTACCACGTGAGGACAGATTCAAGTTATTGAGAAGGTACGTAGGTTCTAAATGCGGAATCATTACTCATTGTTTGTGGTCGTTCGTAGTCTGGGAGCATTACGTTTGGTTGAAAATCACTTTCCCGCGTAACGTTTCCCCGAAGTTTTTGCCCGAAGTTTTTTCCCGAATTTTCAAAGACTTAGTGCCCAAAATTAACTTCGGAATTGGCAATGTACTCCTATTTTTCGGGATAGACAATATTTTCTCAAAAAGTAGTGTTTCGTAATAAAAGTAACTATGAAACTTCAGTTTTGAGAAACCAATTTTTCACATTTTTCATAAACTGTGAAATAAATTTTATAAAATATGAAATTTTTGTGAGACGGATTTTTATATATATTTTTTTTAATATTTCATTGAAATTTAAATTTATCACTTTAAATAAACATTTTGAGTTGAGAACCATTATAACGAGTGGTGGGTGCACGACTGGGTCGTACGCAACTTTCTCTTTCACAGCGAGTTAGGCGTTAGATCAAATAGTACGTATTTTGATTATTTATGCTTAAAATGATATAAATAATGTCAAAATGTAATTATACGAACGTTTACTCCGAAATTTTAAGGAATCGGTTTCTATGTGAATAATTCGTTATTGGCCAAAACTTAAAATTCCGTTTAGTGATAGTTGGGCTACAACTAATTATGTGGAATTGTTTAAAACTGTAACAGTAGTATATATATTAAATTTCATTAAATTTGTCATAGTAGTTTGCGAGAAATTAACAATTTTCTTTATATGGCCTAAATGACAAAATCCGTTATATATAAAATTATAGTAGTATATATAGTATATAGTATATATATAGTATATATAAAATTTAATCAAAATCGTTAGAGCCGTTTTTGCGAAAATTGAGGTTATGTGTAATTTTTATATGGCAGGTACCGTTATTAACATGGCTAAAAGCAAACAAAAAAAATGGCATAGAATTATGACCAAAACAAGCTTGGATACAAAGTTTGAAGAAAATCGGTCAAGCCGTTTAGGCTGGGGAGACCATTACGGACAGACGGACCGACGGACCGACGGACGGAATTCCAAAAAACACTTTTTTAGGCTCCGCTATCATCGTAATGTTAGAATCAATCAAAATCTCGAGGTCGAAAATTTTCACGAAAACAATATCTTTCTCTTTGTAAGAGAAAGTTAATAATAAAAATTAATAATAATGAAAATTAATAATAATAAAAATTAATAATAATGAAAATTAATAATAATAAAAATTAATAATAATAATTTTAAAAAAACGGTGCTCAAAACCTGCTTAAGTACTTTTATCTGACGGAGAATTTTATTGTTCGTTCTCCGTGATTCTCATCGAATAAATACACTTACAAAAATGTAAGTAATTTGATCATTATGTTTAATTTCATAGACACAAAGTATATTTAAAAAGCAAATTAAATAATTGATTTTTATGTTAAATTTCATGGAAACTAAGTATGTTTAAGAGACAAATTTTGTATATGAAATTTTTTTATTTCGTAAACTGCAGACATAGGCGCCTGCCTCACGACTTTAGATACCCTGAGCTGAGCATCGAAGCTGCGTAATTAATCATTTGATCCCGCGAAGCTGCCCACCCAGAACAATCTTTCTAAATCATAATACATCTTTTATAAATTGTTGGTCGTCCTGAAAAGGACGGATTGAATCGAAATTGCTTGTCTACTTCAAACCAAAAATATTAACAGATTTATAGACAATTATTACGATTGTCTATTGCATTTGTAAGTAATTGAAATTAAAGATAAAACTCACCTCTTCAAATAGAATTTAATTACTTAAAAGTATTATTATTATGAATATTATTAACAACAAACAGTTTGCTTACAACAAAACGTAAAAATAGCAAAAAAGTTCGTCCTCCGTGATTCTCATTAATTGGCATACAATTCCATTTGGTTAATAAATCATCCGTATTGCCGTCTCTAGGTGTTTATTACTAAATGCGATTTTCGTCAACTGGAGCAACAAATCCATATGATTTGTATGTAGCCAATATTGCTATCACTTTGTATTAAAAAGGTAAGAAATTTTGGGCAAACGTTATTCAGGTGTTTCGAACTGAAGGGATCCGTTATGAGAGGCTGTTGTCTCTCTCATATCTACTGGATTTTTTATGATGTCAGAGCAGCTCATGTAAGTTGTTTACATTATTCATCCGAACTGGAACTGTGGATGCCACTGTTGATTTCATCCATTGAATTCTTCCGCAGCCGTCATGAAAAAGTAAGAGGTGTGAAGACTTCCTCTATGGATTATAAATGATCTGTAAAAACCACCAATTCAAGTTATTTCAGCAGGTTTTAAGTCAGGAACACACCGAATAATTGCCGATTTTGTCCAAGTCTTTGTTTTTTTCCCAATCTCTTTCCCATTTTTATAAATGATCACCTGTCTGTAACGTTTAATCCAATTCCTTCCATTATGCTTTACAGTCATCGTATCCCTGATTTTCTTTATGACAGTTTTTTTTACTGTAGCATCAGGCATTCAGGCCGTCAGACTGCGTCAGTTTAAAGTTAAATTTACATGAGTGGAGACGGTTTTCGTATAATATTTCTAAACTTACTCCACATTTTACGATTTTTTTTGTTTAGAACTATTTATTGCTAATAATAAGCTCACCATAGCAAGAGCGTCATCCGTAGATGCCATGTTTATCGAAAGATAAAAACACACACACTGATGTGCCTCACATATTTACCGGAGTGTGTGAATGCGCTATGGCGGTCCGGTAAAACTAAACAGGCGGCCTGAATAGGCAAACCGGACAGTTAAAACTACCTGTGTGTAGCCACCTTAACAAAGTCCTGTGCCGAATCGATAAATATCCACGGCAAAAGCTCTCGATTCTATTTAAGTATCTATGTAAAAAAAAACGCTTTTAAAAAAAATGATACTCAAGCTCCCAGATTGTCAATGTGATTACTTTCTAAGATGAGTAGTAGTGATAGTAAGCTACGGAGAGATTTTTTACGATACCCAGTTCATTCAAATTACTGCATACTTATTGAGACTTCTTCTTGTCAATATTAAGCTTCATAATGATACGTTGACCTTGGCTATCTACATCTAAGGTCAATTCATTTAGATTTTTCATGTGAGTATAAGTACTTGTGTACTTATTAACCAATACTTGCAGCACATAAATAAAATTTGAAAGTATCTAGCAGTTATGTGACGAAAACGCAACACAATCTGGTGACAATTCTCCCCTCTTTATATATATAGATACACATCGCATGCATCTAGCTAAGTATTTATTTATTAAATGCCATGATATGTGGACACTGCAATCATATAGATTGACATTATTATCACAGCTTATGAACTTGTCACTGAGCACAGTGCATGTTTTCAAAAATAAATGTATCAGTTCTTGAGCGACTTTCAGTAGGATGAAGACTCATCACTCCAATTGTAGTTGCCACAAGGTAATCGATACAAATGTATACCCAGAACGACCTAGTATCTACTTTAGGTTTGTGTTAGATCACTTGGCATTATAGACTTATTCTATGTTCACTCCTTAAGTCATCCTTTTTTTCATTTTCAGACTATTCTGGGTCTTTGTCTTTTGCTTGTCGATTTACGTCTGCAGTTCCCTGACGATGAACATTTGGGACAAATGGAATAACAACCCAGTGATTGTAAGTTTCGCCGAAAAATCCACACCCGTTTGGCAAATTCCATTCCCTTCGGTGACTGTGTGCCCAGAGACCAAATCCAGGCAATCTATTTTCAACTTTACCGATATGTTCTGGAAGCTTGCATCAGAGGAAAACATTACCAGCGAAGAGTAAGAATTACCACGCAAAATCAATCAACCAATCACTACTTTTGACACTTTAGAACGTTCTACATGGAGGCGGTGTCACAAATATGTTTGTCCCATCTGCTAGACGGATTTGGTTTTGGCAAAACATTTGCTAATGGATCTGATTTAATCTCGGCCATGGAACAAATAGAGCCGGCTTTTAATGAGACGTATTATTTCTGCAAATGGCGCAACTTTAATAGCTACTGTAATAAATTCCATAAAACCCTCACTGAGGAGGGTCTCTGTTATAGCTTTAATGCTTTTGACCCAAAGGACATCTATCGTGAGGAAGCGTAAGTAGGTGAATTTTCTCCCTCTTGACAGCTCATGTACAGTTTGTTACCCTTTAGCCTCGTTGATGATTTCATTTTTGATGGTGACTATAATGAGACTTTACAATGGAGTCTTGAAGACGGTTACAACTTGGATGCTGGACCAGATACGTATCCCTATCGAGTGCTTGGTGCTGGAGCAAGAGGCGGCCTTTTTCTGGTACTTAAAGGCATCGAATCGGATATTGATCAGTTGTGTCGCGGTCCAGTCGAGGGATTCAAGGTTCTGCTGCATACACCGGGGGAGGTGCCTAAGGTCTCGCAGCAATATTTTAGGATTCCCTTTGCTCAGGAAGTGCTTATATCGATCAAACCAAAAATTATCACAACATCGGATGGGTTAAAGCATTACGAACCAATGAGGTATTTCATAACGTTTGGTATAGTTGAATCTTTTGTTAGGAGTGTTTCATTCCAGGCGTCAATGCTATTTTCAAGAGGAACGGTACTTGAGGTACTTCAGAGTGTACACGCAGAGCAATTGTGAATTAGAGTGCCTGTCGAATTTCACCCTGCAGTCATGTGGATGTGTCAAATTCTCCATGCCTAGTAAATAACCGATCCCACCACCTTTTTGCATTTAATCATTTGACCACTTTTCAGGAACTGCAGGTAGTCCTGTATGTGGAGCGGGGAACATTGCATGCGTCGAAAAGGCAGAAGATGCTCTGCTATTGAGGGAGTTCAAACAAGGACTTTCAACATCCGCCGAGAATTTTCGTGGGCGAACCGATTGCAATTGCTTGCCAGCCTGCACTTCGATTTCCTACGAAGCAGAGATTTCACAAGCCGATTACGATTATTCTTCACAATTCCGCGCATTCAAGGAGGAGAGATACTTAGAGGAAAATCCCGGGTAAATAAAATCAAAAATCTTCGAATAATATTTGCAGCATTACATTTCTTTCATTTCAGTACTCGAATGTCCCGCTTGTCGATATTTTTCAAGGAGGCACAGTTTTTGACCTCTAAACGTTCCGAGCTGTACGGTACTACGGATTTCCTTGCCAATTGTGGTGGTTTGTTGGGTCTTTTCATGGGTGTGTCTACTCTGAGTTTGGTCGAGGTGGTGTACTTTTGCACCGTCCGGCTGTTGACGAATTTGAAAATGAGAAGAAGAAAACGCCTCGAAATGGAACGCTTGCAGAAGGCGAATGAGGAGGGTATTATAGATGACACTCAAGAAAAGGAACAATAGGAAACAAATTGTTGTAGATGCGTATTGCATTGTTGGTTTTTGTTAAACATAGATTTGGGATGAAAAATTATCCCTGTGATGGCTCATATTTCTATTTTGAAGCCTTTCTTTAAATTATTTATTTTACTTAAATATTTGTACGTACATTTGACCTAATGATTGTGCATTTCTAATTGAATCGCTAAAAAGTGGCCAAAAATAAATCCGTCTTTTTTTTTTTTGATAAAATAATTAGCAATGATCAATGTTATACTTAAGCCTACTCTAGAGAATGGGGAATCTGAAAATTATTTTGAATTAAGGTAGTTTCAGATATCTTTGATCTGCTAAAGGAACAAAAAACCCATATTTTTCAGGAGGGTTTCAAATTATTCCCTGCCCTGGAAAAGAAGCGAATATGCTAAGAAGGTTTGCCCTCTACACCTACACCCTTCACCAGCCGGTAGGAATTCTATGGTAAGTGCCAAAATTCGAACAGTAAAAGGTTATCTACTCAAAAACCGAATCCACTACTATTGCTGTGAAGAATTTCTTGATTGGTTTGGGCGTAAACACCCAGTAAACACAAGGACTTTGTGTTTCCAGTAGCGGAACCCTCCTAAGTTACACTCACAAGATAAAACTGATATTAGGCAACTTGAAGTGCGCAACTGAAGACCGTTAGCTAGGACCGCGCTTATTAGAGAGGCATGTTGATTGCAACCCACCTTCATTCCAGACTGTTGCGCAAAATTATATCCAAAATACAAAAGACGAAAGTGTATAACTGGCAGACATCTTTTAACGAGATTGTCCAGTAGAAAAATGTATCTCTATGTTGGATTTCTTGACAGTCAAACATTTAATTGAACTACACAGCTGATAAACTGGTCAAGGATCTTAAAAGATTAGTAGCAGACATAAAAAAAAATGTTCTGCTGCGAGGAACAAAGAGTACGTGTACCAAATTTCATCATTATATCACCCAATGTAAGGTCCGAAACAGGTGACATACGGGACGGAGGCACAGTCAGACATACACGGCCAAATCGACTCAGCTAGCGATTCTGAGTCGATCTTTGAGGTACATCTATCAAAATTATTTCTCTATGTTACAAACTTAATGTCAAAACTTATATATCTACCCCAATACTTACTTATACTTATATATCTTCCCCAATACTCCGGGATGAACCTGAGCCTCAACCAACATGCCTCTCCAATTAGCCCGGTCCTTAGCTAATTGCCTCCAGTTGCGCACTCTAAGTTGGTTAAGGTCGGTTTCTACTTGTGCGCGCCACTTAAGGTGACGTATGGCTGGGAATCGAAGACTCTGCGAGCCGTAGTATTGGTGGCCGTTCGTTCTACATGTCCTAGCCATCTTAAACGTCCAATGCGGAGTTTTTTGACCAGGAGTATGTCGCTGCACAGCTCGTATAGTTCGTGGTTGAATCTTCGTAACCATAGCCCGTCAACGCAAACGGGAACGAAGAATTTTTCTTTTGAATTGACCAAAGATTTCTTCATCCGCTTTTGATACGGTCCATGCTTCAGCGCCGTAGAGCAGGACTAGGGTGATCAGGGTCTTATATAGGAACTCCTTAGTAGTTTGAGTGAGGCCTTTACTATACTAAATTGCCTCCTTAGCCAGAAGAAACAACGGTTGGCAAGTGTAATTCTTCGTTTAATTTCTGACGAGATGTTGTTGTCAGAGCTAATAGCGGAGCCGAGGTAGACAAAGTCCCGTACTACCTCAAAGTTATATCTGTCAATGGTGACGTTCTGTCCAATTCGTCGATGTTGTGTGTCCTGTCGTGTTGACAGCATACAACGGGTGATCCAAGTAGAGATACTTTTTTCAATAGCCTTTTTGACAGATCACGTGTGAGTCGTGTCATGCTGTCATGTTATTTTTATTTAGTATTGTTTGGCATTTCATAATGGAAAGACTTACGCGTGAACAACGTTTACATGATAACCGACTATTTGATGCCTGAAATTGAAGCTCGTTATCTCGGCGACATTTGGTTTCAGCAAGACGGCGCCACTTCCCACACATCGCATCAATCTTATTGAGAGAACATTTCGGTGAGCACATAATTTCACATTTTGGGCCGGTCGATTGGCCACAAAGATCGTGTGATATCACACCGTTAGACTTTTTCCTGTGGGGATATGTAAAGTCAAAAGCTTATGCCGACAAACCCGCTTCGATTCAGTCCTTGGAGGAAAACATCACGCGTGTCATTCGCCAGTTCCCATTCGAAATGCTCGAACGAGTGATCGAAAATTGGACTCAACGGATGGACCATCTGCGACGTAGCAACGGCCAACATTTGATAGACATAATCTTCAAAAAATAAATGCCAAAGAATGTTCTTTCAAATGATAATAAACATTCTCCATTAAATTTGAATTTTCTGTGTTTTTTCTTTAAAAAAGTAGGGAACCTCGAAATGGATCACCTTTTACTTAGTCTTACCCATCAATATCGTCGGCGTATGCTAGTAGTTGCACCGATTTTTGGAAAATTAAGTCTCTGGTGTTGGATCGGGAGTTTTGCACAATCCTCTCAAGAATCAAATTGAAGAAGTCACATGACAGCGCACCGCCTTGCCTAAATTCTTTTTTTTATGTCGAATGCCTCTGTAGTTGGGGCAGTTCAGAGGGTCTCCTTTTTGTGGGTCGGGCAAACGATCCATTCTGTAGGCATATTTTCATCAAACCAGATTTGGGTTATGAGTTGGTGGATGTTGCTTACCAAGTCATCTCCGCCGGGTTTAAAAAGCTCGGCGGGAAGTCCGTCATTTCAGGCGGCCTTGTTAAGCTTGAGTTTAGATATTGCTATCGTCGCTTCACTTAGGTTGGTAGTTTTCGTTTTCGTTTTCGTTGCCAATATTGAATGGTTTGTTCTGTCTGACAGCGGAATGTTGTTCGTCATCGCCATTTAACAGTCTGCAGAAGTGGTTCTTCCATATCCTCAGCATCGACTGTGTCTCAACTACGATCTTTCCTTGTTCATCTCGACAGGATTCTGTTCGAGCCTTGTATCCTTGGCTTTGACGTTTTACACTTTGGTAAAACTTGCGAACATCGTATCTGGAGTGACATCTCTCTATACCCTCGATCGCTCGCTTTTCTTGCTCTTGTTTCTTCTTTCTGAAAAGCCGGTGTTCTTCCTTTCTTCTCTGCCTACAGAGCGCAAAGGCAACTCTCGTTTGCACCTGCAGCTTAGCCTAGTATGCCTCGCTCTTGGCTGCGAGCATCTGTCGGCATTCCTAATCAAACCAGGGTTTTCTTGATTGTGGTCGCGAGAAACCTAGCACATCAGTTGCGGCTGATCTAATTCGACATTAGATGCTGGTGATATGGAGTTAATCAAGAGGTTAAGGGGTATATGTTGCGCGAAGGACTCTTGCGATTGCAGTCTTTCGACATTCAATTTTTTCACAGTATTTCAGGTCTGTCGAGTCGATGTTAGCCTCGGAGTGTTCGAATATCCAAAATACTGGATGCGTGCCCCTTGTCTATCGCAATGTGATCAATTTGGTTGACTGTTCGTCGATCTGGGGACCGTGAAGAAACCGTGTGCTGGTTATAGTGGCATTTCATTACGTAGCGAAGTCAGTTAGCCTAAGTCCGTTACCAGACGTGTTGTCGTGAAGGCTATTTTTTCCGACAACACTGCTGAAGATGTCCTCTCATCCTACTTTTGCCTTAAAATCTCCCAGCACGAGTTTAACATCGTACTTTGGTAGTACCTCATAGGTTTTGTCAAGGAGCTCGTATAAGCATTCCTTAGTTATATCGTCTTTTTCCTCCGTCGGAGCATGAACGCATATAAGGCTTATGTTGGCGAATTGGGCCTTGATGCGGATTGTTACAATGCCTTCACTAATGTCTTTGAAACATAAGACTTCTTGCCTAAGTCTGGCACTTAAAACAAATCTGCATCTGAATAGTCGCTGTTTCTGCTCGCTATAACACGGTCCATAGTAGATGTCACAGTTTTTCATCCTCTTTTTGCCCGGCCCATCCCATAGTATTTCCTGGATGACAGTAATGTCTGCTTTGTAGCAGTTAAGGACTTTAAAAATAACTTATCATGCAAAAAATTCTTGAATATTAAGCGAGGATGTTTGTAAATGTAAATAATAAGGATATATGATCCATGTTACACTCCTGATTATCTCATTCTTACTTTAAAGGAGTGATGAGTGAACTGTATTAAAATCAAATATAAAAAAAACATGATTCTTTCAAGCGTAAAAGTCTTCAAAAATTCTTCTTTCCCATTCAGATGAATGTCCTTCAGAAGTGATGACATAACGACATAACCAAAAGCAATACACATTAGACGTCTAAAATGGTGAGGATGTGTAGACCGAATGAATACTGTTGATCAGGTATGCAGAGTCTTCGATTTTGATTAAGACCATAGGTTGAATAGAAATCAACTTCAATCAACATGAAGTTAAGAACTGAATGCAGTAACATAGGATAGAGATAGGCATAGGAGTCCTATGTAAAATATCAAGACTCAAAAAATCTAACGTTTGAAAATCTTTATTCATTTAAGAGTACTACCATTTGGGCATCCTTTTTTAAAATACCATAGTGACATTCTACTTTCCTTTCTTTATCGATAAGGTTATATTAAATTGTATCGATCAAAAATACTCTAAGCTAAAGTTATAGAATTAAATTCATCGCTATAGATACATTCTGCAATACTATCCACTATTACTCGGTAACAATGCAATCTGTATTGTGCAATTTAAAGAGCACTCGCATTCAAAATATCACGGTCCGGTATCCTTTCAAGTGACCATTGCCACAACGATTTACAATTTCATTTTCAATTTCTCTGACTACCTTTTCGGACGATTCCCTTTCAATAAAATTCATCTCCAATAGTCGTCAAGGTCCTTTGGTGCATTATTTCCGATTCGGCAACAGATAGAAACCCTTGGACATCTGAAGTGTTTATTGGAATTGATATTCGACCGGTGAGAGAAGTTTATGGTCAGTTGAGCAGAGAAGATATCGACAATTGTCGAAAAGAAAAATTCAATCTACTTTGCGATGGTTAGTTTGCATGGCATAACTATATACAGACACATCCTTTGAAGAGATCCTTTCACAAAGGCTAACCTGATGTTACCTGAAGGGAGACATTTTTCCTAATAAACTCAGCTTTGTCCTTGGGGTGGTAAAGTTTACACGCAATTATAAATAAAATTTCACTGTGACAACTAATTTCCAATGATGGCAACTAAGAGCAGAGAGTCCAGCCAGTCGCCATGTAGAAATCCTTTTTTGTTGGTCAGCAAATTATGAGAGAGCACACAGGGCAGGAGAAAATGTAAACATTATAACTTTATTTAATGAGGGTTGGCGAAGCTCTTTTTATGCTTGGTGCGAGGGTTGGAGGTGAAGTGGCACAGTCCGAAGTGCCCCAAAGTGACCATTAAGTTGAAAAATTAAAACCATTTTTTGGTTTCGGAACTTTTGCCATCATTAAAGGACTTGTGTGGCATGGGTGAAAGGATTCAATTATGTGGTGTCCTTTTTGGGCACAGAAGTAACAACTTTGCATATTGGAAAGGAATGGGGCATCCTTTCGAGATGAATGTGGAGGTTTGCTTTCTATCCCCAGTGTAATTCGATTATAAGCTAACCTTACGTCGGGCTTATGGTGATTTGGAATTACAAATAGCTGAAGGGAATCAGGTGAACTCATATTATGGTGAACATGTTTTGAACCTTTGATATTTGAATTTACCTGGTCTGATCATAAACAAGGCAGAGTGGCAGAGTGGCAATTCTTGAGCGAATAGTTGTGAAAATGTCTTTATCGAGTGCTGCTGCCCGATGTGTTTTACAAGATAGTCAATAAAACATTTACATTTATCTTAAGTTTAACAAAAAGAACAAGTACATTCGTATCTGCACCTTGAATCTGCATAGGAAGCTATAAACTGCTAAAAAGCAGACATTACTTCCATCCAGGACATACGATGGGATGTCCCGGGTAAAAAGAGGATTGAAAACTTTGAAATTGATCATATCGCAATAAGCAAGATACAAGGAAGGCTGCAAGTGAAGACGAGAGCTGCCATTGAACACTATCGGCAAAGAAGAAGAAAGTGACGAACACCGGCTTTTCAGAAAGAAGAAAACGTGCAAGAAAATCATGCGATAACAAGGCTGCAGAAAATGACGACATCCTGACAAACTTTATAAAGCCGGTGGATATTATTTGTTAAAAAAATTAATATAACTCATAAGCAAAACTTGGTCAGAAGAAAGTATACCCGATCTACAAAAAAGAAGATCCTCTGAACTGACATCTACAGAGGCGTAAGTCTCCTCAACATCGCCTACAAGATTATGTCTGCCGTAATTAGGGTTTTCGGTCCCGGTTTCCCGGGACGGAAATTCCCGGTTATGAAAGCGTTTTTATTCCCGGGAATAATTTTTCATAATACCCGGGTACCCAGTTACATTCAAAATTAATAATTTTCTTTGTGAAAACGATATTTAAAATATATACATATATAAAAATCTTAGTAGCCAAGGCGTTTAAATGCCATACAAAGTTTCGTCACCAGTGAATCTATGTTGTTAATGTTCAAAGTTTGTTAAAAGTTTTAGTTCTTGTTTTTGTGTTGACGTTCATTAGATCTGGTAAGTACATTTTTAATACTTCATTGATTGCTATTGCTATTCTCGTACATTTAAATTGCAAGTCTTATGAGATTCTTGTAAGTTATATAATATATTGCATTTTTTTATAATGCATTGAAAATTCGTTACATTATGTTTTGGTTATTGTTACTTTGTAGTGCATCATGGATAAGCAAACTTCCAAAGTCTGGAATTACTTAAAAAAAGAAACAAAAATTAATGAGTTGGCTCAGTGTTCACTTTGTCAAAAATGTTGTCTTGCAAAGGCTCGTCGACAAGTGGTTTAGTGAAATACATAGAAAAAGTACATAAGCTAAGAATATCACAGTTAGAAGCCGAAAAAAATAATTCACGACCAAGCGCTTCTATTATAGACACTGGCAATGTTTCTACGGTTACCAATAATGCGTGGCAAGCAAAACGACCTTAAATTGAGCAGCAAAATGTCAGTGCTTTTTTAATGCCTACTCGTTATATTTCCGAAGTTATAACTCGTTTGGCTGTTCAAGACGGCATATCATTCCGTGCTATCACACGCAGTGAATTCATTCGCGAATCTTTTAAGCAAAAAAAACTAGATTTACCGAAAAGCGAAGGCAAGGTTATGGAAATCATTATAGAGTTGTACGATAAAATAAAAACTGACATAAAAATACAACTGCAAAGTTTAATAAATATTGAAGAACGGCTCAGTATAACGTTTGATGAATGGACCAGATTAAGAAATAGGCGTTATCTGAATATCAACCTACACTCTACTGATGGAAGGGTATTTGCCTTAGGACTGGTGTTTATTCCTGGTAAATATGATGCAACTTAACGAATTCAATTTGAATATCGAAAACCACATTGTAGCTATAACATCTGATTGGGCATCTGTAATGAAGAAGTTTGGAAGAGAAAGTCGGTCAGAAACGTTGCTTTGCATCAATCACGCCGTGCTTTTAGCACAAGCTAAAATGCAAAATACAATACAATTCAAAATGAAAATGATTCAGACGCGGAGAACAACGATTTCGACACTGAAGACTACGAGCGTTCATTTCATTTTTTGACGATGAAGACGACCTTGAAGTTGCCATTCTTCCAGATTTATTCCATTTGCTAAACGAGGTCCGAAAAATCGTAAAAATGTTTCGAAAAAGTCCAGTAAAAAATACTCTACTTCAACAATTAATTAAACAAGAAAAAGGACAAGAAATGCAGTTGCTGTTAAATGTAAAAACTCGCTGGAATAGTTTAGTTACTATGGTAGCAAGATTCTTGTTGGTAAAAAAAAGTATTGAGAAAGCTCTCGTCTATTTTAACTACAACTGGAACTTGAATGAAAAAAATGAAGAAGAGTTGCAGAATTTGGTACAACTATTGAAGCCTGTTAAATTAGCGGTGGAAGCACTGATCAGAAAAGACCCAACAATTCTTACATGCGATGCTATTATTTCAGTTCTACTGAATGCAATCCGAAGACTTCAATATCCCTTTTTTAGAGGAGTTTTATTCAGCACTAGAAGAAAAAAATTTAGAAAGGAGAGTTGTCAGTCTTTTTGGCCTTTGCAAATATTTACATAATTCTGACACTAATACATCAAATTTCTTTCATTGTCTTTTTTCTGCTAATTTTTGTTACAGATATACGAGGCCACGAAAAAACGTACACCCAATTTGGATCTGCTATACAAATCCCTCTTAACAGTGAAACCAACATCTACAGAAAGCTAGAGAGTGTTTTCAATCGCTGGAAGCTTTGTGACCAAAGCGAGAAACAGGCTGTCCGATAGGTCCTTGAATGCTTTGGTATTCTTAAAGTCTTATTTCTCCGGCAACCAGACTCGTAAATTTTTATAATAAAAAGAAAATACTGAAAAACTAGAGTTTTTTATCTAAATAACTCATTCCGGGTACCCGGGAATTCCCGGGAATTAAAAATAATCGTTCCCGATTCCCGGGAATCAAAAAGAGCCGGGAACGCGAAAACCCTAGCCGTAATATGTAAACGCCTGAATGTGGTTTTAAGCTTCGGCTGATCCTGGAACGTTCTTTCTCATTCGTGACTATAAACAATTTTTTTTTGGCAATATACGTTAAATCAATGTTAAATATAAAATTTTAGAAACGCACATAATAATATCTTGTAAGAGGTAGTAAATATGTTAAAGATGTCCTAATATTTTATTTTAATTATCGGACAGGCGTTTTTCATCCTTTTTGCCCACCCAACCAATCGAATTTCCTTCACATTAGTAATGTCTGCTTTTAATATCTTACGAACTTCGCTTATTGTTCGGCTATCTTTTTAGTTCCCAGTGTACATAGTATAGGGATGTATTGTGATGGTATGATATTTTAACAAATACTTTTGTTTTATGGTTCCCGAGTCCAAAAAAGTAGTTTTAAAAAAATTACGGGATGCGCCATCTTTTACGTTGTTATATAAACATTGAGTAAATTTGAAATTTATCAACCGATTGACTTGAGTAAATATGTTTTTAAAATGTTATCTATTTAGAGGAAAGTAATCACTTTTGATGGCAGATACGCACTCATGGCCATTTTGCATAAATGAAACTAAACTTCTCCTCTTTCATTGTAAAGGGTAATCCATTTTGAGGTTCCCTTCTTTTTTAGAGAAAAAAACACAAAAAATTCAAATTTAATGGAGAATGTTTATTATCATTTGAAAGAACATTCTTTGGCATTTATTTTTTGAAGATTATGTCTATCAAATGTTGGCCGTTGCTACGTCGCAGATGGTCCATCCGTTGAGTCCAATTTTCGATCACTCGTTCGAGCATTTCGACTGGTAACTGGTGAATGACACGCGTGATGTTTTCCTACAAGGCCTGAATCGAAGCGGGTTTGTCGGCATAAGGTGTGATATCACACGATCTTGGTGGCCAATCGACCGGCCCAAAACGTGAAATTATGTGCTCACCGAAATGTTCTCTCAATAAGTCCATTGATTGATGCGAGGTGTGGGAAGTGGTGCCGTCTTGCTGAAACCAAATGTCGCCGAGATCACGAACTTCAATTTCAGGCATCAAATAGTCGGTTATCATGGTCCGAGTTGCTGCGAACGGCGCCGAATCGACTCTCCACGGTCTTCGTGTACACTCTCAGCTACGGCCGCTATATTTTCTTCACAGCGTGCTGGACGTGGTCTATTCGGTCGAAAATTATCCAATAATGAATGCTGGGTCTCAAAATGGGTGATGGTGTTGCGAATAGTACGCTCAGTAGGCCGATTATGTTGACCATAAGTTGAGCGAAGTGCACGAAACACATTCCTCACAGAACGTGAATTTTCTTAATAAAGTTGAACAATTTGTAAACATTGTTCACGCGCAAGTCTTTCCATTATGAAATGCCAAACAATACTAAACAAAAATAACATGACAGCATGACACAACTCACACGTGATCTGTCAAAAAAGGCTATTGAAAAAAGTATCTCCACTTGGATCACCCGTTATTTAACGGGTGGTTATCTACTTTTTGTCATTTATGTACATTTAACTTCAAACATCCTATAGAAACAAATCCAGTAGTACACCACATTACATAGGAGGCCTTTTCTGATAACCAAAACGAGAGGGTACCTAGTATAAATAGGTCTATTAATTATTCCAAAATGGCTAACCCAAAGGGAATTGAAAATAAATACACAATTGCAGAGTTCTCGGAAATTTTTCGAAAAATTGAAAATATCATTTCAGCCATATCCTGTTGAATGCGAATGCGAGTGTTTCCAAAGGACTAACAGCGGCTAATGAGCTGGTAAAATTATTTAATCTGCGAATGATTTATTTATCACGTGGTGTTTATGTTACATTCTGGTGGACACACGTGTTCAATTAGGTGGTGATTAAACCTTTAGATTTTAATGTGCTGCAGATTTGTAGATGAAAAGATAAATTGTACAAAATACACAACAAGGACAGTTAAGCGGATTTGCAGTGTACCGAAAAACAACCTACAAAATATACAGAATATTTATAGATAGAAAAGGCGCTGTTTAAATTTTCATTTCATTTCCACTTCTGTGCAGAATGTAATTCGGTTAAATAAAATACACAATAAAATAAAGCAATGCTCCATACCGCCCAAGGCACAATATCATTGGACCATTGAACTTTCCACAAAGAATTTGGCAGCCAAGGTGCTCTCAAACTTATAAAAAAAAATAATGAGAAGGCTACAATCCGCTGTGTGGATCGTTTTATAGCCTACCCCATCCCATTCTAAAATTTAATATTCCCAAAATGTGGGCTTTATGGTGATGAAATATAAGAAATGACATTGTTACTACATGTTGTTCAGACAGTTTTTCAAAATATTTAAGGGTTCCACAAAAAACAGCGTTTTTCTCCTGCATAATGCTATGGCGTGGGTTAAAATGATCTAAGGACGAAATGTTCATATTATCATCACCAAGGCTCGTGCATCGATTTTTTTAAATTTTTTTTCAATAACCAAGGTTCCTGCATCGATTTTTTTAAATTTTTTTTCAATTATTTGAAAAATGTATTGAAAAACGTTTTTTTTTACTAAACGTTTTTTTTTACTAAAAACGACCCCAAAAATCAAAATGTCCTACCGTTTGGCCAAAAACAACGTTTTTCTAAAAAAAAAATTTACACTTGTTCTGTTTCGTCGGACAGAGAGTCTATATTCCAAATTTCATCACTCTTGCTCAAAAGTAAAGGCCCAAAAATCGGTGAAACACCGGCGGACAGACGGACGGACGGACAGGCAGACATGGCTAGATCGACTCAGCTAGCGATTTTCAGTCTATCCGCGTTCTTTGAGGTATATCTAACAAAATACCCCTATGGGATAGGGTATAAACATATGAGAAAGCTACAATCTGCTGTGCGGATCATTGAATACCCTATCCCACCCCATCCTATCTTTAAGAATAATATCCAAAAATGTGGAAGTAGCTAAAAAATGACATTGTCACTGTGTTCACACAGTTGATCAATATCTTGTATAGTTAAGAAAACGCCCAATGAATTTGCATCCAAAGTTTTTTTTTTTCAAATATTTTAAAAAATTGACTGAAAATTGTTTTGTAATGAAAACGCCCCAAAATGCAACAAAATTTATTAAGACAAAATATAGATATTGAGATTGGTCCAAATATAATATTCAAACACTGTTTCAAAATTCCTTGCGGTTTGGTCAAAAGTTAAGTTAATCTAAAAAAGGGCGTGGCAGTAAGTGGATTTCAAAAATGTAGCACGTGCACCTAAGTTCATAATTTTAGCTCAAAATTTGAGGCCCAAAATCTGGTGACGAACGGACTAACGTTCGGAAGGACAGACATTGGTTAATCGACTCAGATAGCGATTCTGAATCGATCCCTTATTAAGGTATATTTAGCTAAATTATTTCTCTATGTTACAAACAATGTATCAAAACTAATATACCCCTATGGGATAGGGTATAAACATATGAACAGTCTGCAATTCGCTGTGCAAATCGTTTAATGCCCTATCCCATCCAACCGTTGGAATAAACATTCCTTTAAATGCATTGTTGTCAAAATGTTAATTTATTCTAATGAATCCAAGTTCATAATGTTTGAACAGACTTTATACTCCTATGTCATAAGCTAGAGCATGTGCCAAAAAATTAAGTAAAATGAAGTACCCTCGAGAAATACAAGATGTAGTCAGACAAAAAAAAGCTCGTATAAGATGCAACAAGCTCGTGTCCCGCAAGATAAAACACATCTCAATCGGTTGATTGAGTAACTTGCTATCAAATTCGATTAAAAATTGAAAAACCATGCAGTAGAAACTTATCTGCAAAGCCTAACCGCCAGAAACGAATCGTATTATTCCATCTGGAAAACAATTAAGGTCCTAAAACGGCCAAAAAATACTGTGCAACCAATAAGGGTTACTCAAAACTTTTGGACAAAAAGCGATAAGAAAAAAGCAGACGTTTTTGCCTCACATCTTAAGGAAACTATTAGGAAGCAAGTTAAACTTTTAAATTTTATAGCAATTCATTAAATTTTATTTATTTTTACTCTAAATTAACAATTATTTCTTACAAAATTAATTTATCAAATTTGAATTATAAGTGCTAAAAAAATTGTCTTCGTTCTAACTTTGCCGCCTTTTTTTCCCAAAAAGGCAAATCTTACATGCGGTAAGAAAGAGCAATGCCAAAAGATCAGACCGCAGTTAGATGTGTTTACAATGAGCGTAATTTAAAGTGTCTGCTAATAGATGGCACTATTTGATTAATTTTTAGGGCTGCCAGGTTTGGCAACAGAAACATTTAAACGATTTGAAGGTCCAGCGCAAAATGAAAACATTAATTTATCCGAGACTACAACCTACAATAATATAATAAGATATACAATTATTGCCGAGCTTAAACGGGAAATATATAAACTAAAGGCTAAAAAGGTTCCAGGTTATGAACTGATTACCGGAGAAATTCTTAAAATGTTGCCTCGGAAGGCCTTAACTACTTATCTACATTGTAAAGACAGTGGAAAATCGCGGAGTTGATTATAGTTCTAAAACCAGGAAAATCACCGAATGAAATAAAATCTTAAAGACCTGTTTCACGTCTTTCAATAATTTAAAATGTTTTGAAAGGATAATACACGATCGCTTATACCCCATTATTGATCAGAAACGCACCAAGCAGGTGCTTAAACCGCTTTGGAAATATGATATACAAATATGAGGTTGTACCAGTAAAACGAATCTAAACATTTTACAAACTTTTGAAAATTAAATGTTAAGATCATTCGTCAATGCGCCGTGGTACATAAGGAACAAGGATCTACGCAGAGATCTGGGCATTCCCGCAGTTAAAGATGAAACGAACAATTTTTTCACGAAAACATAAACAAACGTTTCTTAGGACACGTTAGCACAACGGTCCTTCAAATTCTTGACGAAACAAATTTATTGCAGCGTCTTCAAAGAACTAGGTCCTTGGATTTGGCCCGATAATAACAAACCGCGCTATGAATTTCGGAAAAAGCAGGAACTCTCAAAGTAAATCTACCTGCCAAACATTTCATTTCTTTTGATAAAAAAATTACTAGATAAGTCGTATACGTAGTTGCAATACAAATACAAACATATGAGAATGCTACAATCCGCTTATGCGGATCGTTTTATACCCTATCCCATTCCATCCTTACAATTAATATCCCCAAAATGTGGCCATAAAGCATGGCCATAAAATATTGAAAATGAGGTTATCACAACATATTGTTCAGACAACGTTTTTCTATTGCATATGCCTTGGACTAGGGCATAGAAATTGTTTTTGTAGGAAAACGCCCCCAAAAATTGGACGTGGGTTAAAATGGTCTAAGGACGAAATTTTCATATTAATTTTATTAAAGTTTTTGCATCAAAACTTTTTTTTCGAATATTTGAAAATTTGACAGATAAAGGTTTTTTTTTTACTAAAAACGCCCCCAAAAAGTGAGCAATGCAAAAAACTTTATATAAACGAAATATAGATATTAAGATTTTTTATATATGCTTCTTAGACACTTTTTTAAAATGCACGGTTTGGCCAAAAACTACGATTTTCTTAAAAGGTGGCGTGGCAGTGGCCGGATTTCATAAATTTCTACACTTGTTCTGCTCAGAGCAACAAGGAGCACGTGTACCAAATTTCATCATTCTAGCTCAAAATTTAAGACCCAAAAACTGGTGACGTACGGACGGACTGACAGACGAAAGGACAGATAAGGCTAAATCGACCCTGCTATCCATTCTGAGTCCATCCATATACTTTAAGGTATATCTAGCTAAATTATTTCTCTATGTTGCAAACTATGTATCAAAACTAATATACCCCTATGGGATAAGCATATAAACTGAATGTATATCCACTGCCATTTTGGACACTCAAGCATACAAAAAGGATTCATATCACTAAAGCAGTAGTTGTAAATTTACAAAAAAAAAATCACCCATCTGAAATATAATATTGATAACGGGATAAAGGATTCTAAGTGCGGGCACAAGTAGTGCAGTGATAATAACAATATTCTCAATATGTTAGCCTCGTACATTTAAAAGCCAGAATCTGAAACTAAAATCTTTACATAAATCAGTCTGCTTAACAGCTTGGATATGGATTATTTAAAAACCTGATCAAATTCTGAAGATTCTGACGTGTTAACTGAAAACATGGTACCGCAGCATTATTATTAAATACCATTGCCCGCCATCTTTCGAAGTAGATAATTTTGGGCCCGATTCTATCTCCGTCCATATGGATGGTTCTAAAATAGATTCTGAAGTGTTCTCCGAACGGAAATGTTCTCTGAATATTTAGACCAACTGATTACAATAGTGTCTTTCAGACAGAGATGTTCTCCGAAAAGTTAACGAAGGTATTCCGCTGTGAACCGCCAAGCTCACTGGGCATTGGGCAACCAGGTTAATAAAATTGTTGCTAAACTCAAAAAAAAAATTGCAGGACGGTTTGTCAACCAAACACAAAAAACTCCTATGTGAGCTAACATCAAGAACTTATTCGAAGAATCGGGAAAGAAATATTTTTCAACAGAAATACTGAAAAGTAATAAATGGAAAATCCATTTTATATAGATGATGACCTTTGTAGAGGCTGTAGCGATAAAGACACACACTAGGATATCCTTTACTTCATGTGGCACTGTCCAGGGCATAGTATATTAAAAAAAGACAATACATCTACGAAAATACTGTTTCAACAACACCCAGATCTACTCGAAATGTCCCTTGATGTGGGAATGATGTGGCACTGACTTGTTGAAATGATGTAGCACTGACATGTTGGTACCGCATGCTCGGCTCAATTGATCCAATTCGGCCACAAGAAAGTTTTCCAACATGTCCCGAAAGCGGCCACCAGTAATTGTTAGAGCATGCATGTTACATGCCTATGGCATCTTCAAAGTAATATGGCGCACCATACCAACGATGCTGTAGTGATCTTCGGTGTATTAATCGAGAGTTTTCAGTACCCCAATAGCGGCTATTCTAACAACAAAGCTTAGTCGAAATGTGCTTCATTGCTCATGATGGTTTTTTTCTCCGGGTTTTTACAATTAAACAATTATTTGAATAAAATGTTTTAAATAAAAACGACCTGAAACATAAAACACACCCTGTATAACCTCTTCATAAAACGAATTGCTAGATAAGGTGCATACTAAGTTAGTTGCATAAAAAATGGTAGTTAGTAATAATGTGAGCACGTGCCAGCGCTTCTCGTTGTGTCTTAAAGAAGGTTTTTACCAACCCGTGGAAAAAAACGTAAAGCTTTTCCGCCCTAAGATTAGAATCAACATTCGAGGATTTGAGTAAAAGTGAAAGCTGACTTTACCAATAAGAGTATTGTATGCCAGATTATTGCATGTACAAATCATATTTACAAGCAAAACGATGGTCTACTTTAGTAAATTGTTTTGAACACAAGTACTTCTTAACACTATTTCGCCAAACAATTGTGTTTATCCTTTTCCAAAACCCACAGGATTTAAAGAATTAAAATCTTCAACAACTCACTGCACGAATTTACCTCAACCGCAAACGAATTCCTTCCACATGACCGAGGCCACAACACTGTATCTAAGCACAGCGGATTTGAACACCGGCATCTTTTAATTCCATCATCACCATCACCGCATATATACACCCGAAAAAGATTGCAAATTAAATATTTATTCATCTCACATCCTTGTAATGGAATCACTCATTTCTTATCGTCCCGCAGGCACTGCACTGCACTGCCAGACCTAGCCGCTCGGAAGAAGACAAACACAGAGGCTGTGGTCGAGCATCAGCATACTATGGGTATGGTTTGGGTATCTATCTGTGGATGCCGCCATGACTAACCATTCCTCCGGAGGTAATTTTAATCTTCGATGTGCAAAGCCAACATATGGAAAATATTTGTAGTATTCCTTCACTATCTGGCTGCTATATGAATTTCTGTTTCCTGCTTTCCGGAAGGACTCCTTTTTCTCGATGATTCAACAGCGATGCTGTCGTGTTCTGCCGACACAGTGAATATCGTCGAGATTCGCGTGTGGTAGTTACAACAACATATCACAGCCTTCGGGTGAGGTTGATGTAGATTCGGAGTGAATAGCGCCTTGCATTTGGTGGGTTAAACTTTATTCTTTTTCTCATTCCGAAGGAAGATACGTCTCCAGGTAAATATTTGATTTTTGCATTAAAGTCAATTTGCTTTCATGATTTGGTAATGTTATCCTCCTGTGTTTCGAATCCGGAAAATGTTTAATTTCATTCATCGTTGGGTTAGTAATAGCACTTTGATTCACTTGAGAGATGTTGAAGGTCAGATTTTGTTTGATTTTTTGTTTTTTTTTTCTTAATTTGTTGATATATGCACATACGTATGTAGCCACCATTTATAAAAACCTGTGGATCATTTTTTTCAAACAAAAATGCCAAAAACGGAGAAAGTGGGGGTAAAGTGTCCTTTGACTTAGGCAAGTCTTTTCATTTGATCTATCTGAGAAAAGAATAAACTGACTAATTACCACACTACCCGCTCATTTTTGCTTGCCACAAGTTTCGAACATGTTTCGACCATTACGGACAGACGGACCAACGGACGGAATTCCAAAAACAACTTTTTTGGGTTCCGCTATCATCGTAATGTTAGAATCAATCAAAATCTCGAGGTCGAAAATTTCCACGAAAACAATATCTTTCTCTTTGTAAGAGAAAGTTAAAAACAGCAACACGGAATACCCGGCCTGCTGTCCCAGGCGAACCTAGATGACCTGCTTCGACATATTCGCATAACATGTTATTTAGGAATCTCAAGGGTAAGTCAGGCCGTTGAATAGAAAGAGATGGTGGCGGGTGAACCGAAAGGCCAACAACAGCGCTCAACACCGTAGTGGATACCCATGGCCCCGTGTCCTATGAGTATTAAATATGAAAATTGGAACTGGCCTTAGCTTTAACTTCCCACCCACTGAAAAAAACCATTGTTAACAAGCAACCAATAGCCTCGAAAACGATAGATTTTATTGTTGACGACCCTGCTAAAAGCAAAAAGAACAACGACAATCGTATCTGCACCAGGAATGTAAGAACCTCAAACAGGAGAGGTACAGGCGAATAACTAGCGAAAGCCCTAAACCGCTTAAAATCAGACATTACTGCCATCCAGGAAATACGATGGGATTGTCCGGGCAAAAAAGGGATGAAAAACTATGATATCTACTACGGTCCGTGTTATAGTGTGCTGAAACTGCGACTATTCGGATGCGGACTTTTTATAAGTGCCAGACTTAGGCAAGAAGTCTTATGTTTCCAAGACCAAATTCGCTCACATAGGCCTAATATGCACTTTATAAAGCCGTCGGAGATGACTGATGAATGCTACTTTCCATTCACCAACTCATAAGCCAAATGAAAGTATGCCTGAAGAATGGAACCTCAGCATCGTTTGCCCGATCCACAAAAAAGGAGACCCTTTGAACTGCGCCAACTATAGAGGCATAAGTCTCTTCAACATCGCCTACAATATCATGTCTGCCATTGTATGTGAACGCCTAAAACCGTTTGCAAGCAACCTGATTGGCCCTTAGCAGTGTGGTTTTAGGCCAGGAAAGTATGTGTCTCAAGGAGCTCGACAACACCAGAAGTGTCAGCCCACGAAAAACGAGACTCAGTGAAAAATAAGAGCCTAAAGGAAGAAAACGACGTTCTTCGAACAAGGCTTAACAATGTCGAACTGCTCTGCGAAGAGCTTCGTAAAGAAATTCTCCATCTAAAGGAAGAAAATATGACTCTGAAGAGTTCATTTAAAATACCAAAAACAAGTTCAAACGGCCCCGTGAATTCGGAATACCACACGGACGAAGAAGAACTCAGTCGCGAAACTGACTGGATCTTAAAGAAAAGACCAGTTAAAAAGAGGAAAGCTGTATCCTCTCCTGAAATAATAAACCGCGACAAAGAGATTATTAACAAAGCGAAACAGCTAAAACAACGTCCCCCACCGCCAATTAATGTGATCGGTATTGACGACTTTAACAAGTTGCATACCTTGCTAAAATCGTTGCCATTATCGGGCTACCAAGTAACTTCGCTAAGAAAAAATACATGGAAAGTCTGCGTTAAAGACCCTGAAAGTTACCGTCTATTATCTCGCAAGCTTAATATCGATAAAATAGAATGGTATTCTTTTGAAAATAAATCTGAAAGGCCTTTACGCGTTGTAGCTAGAGGGTTACATGCGTCGTGCTTAAAGGATGACATTGTAAATGATCTGAAAAACAGGCAATATAAAGTCATAGATGCCGTTAACATTGTCAAACGAGACCAAAAGCAAAAAGATGGCGAAGGAAATGTAATAAAACGCGGCCTTCCTTTATTTATACTCACTTTCGATAAAACAGAAAGTTTGAACAAAATTTATGAAATAAAAACAATACTTAATATTGTTGTAAAAATAGAGCCTATGCGTAAGGATTCCAAACTAGTTCCCCAGTGCAAGCGCTGCCAAGGATACAATCATACGCAAAGCTATTGTCAAAAAGAACCGCGGTGTGTAAAATGTGCCGGCAATCACCTGACGGTAGATTGTATGTCAGATAAGAAAGCTCTTGCTATCTGCATTAACTGTAAAGGCAATCATCCGGCAAATTATCGCGGCTGCGAAGTAGCTAAAGAGTTGCAAAAAAGACGGACGAAATTTAATAGTATTAATTCACAGAAATTAAATTTAAACAAGCAACAGCCTAAAATTCCGATTAAAAATATGTCGAAGAAAAAGCAGGCCATAATCGAAGAACCTAAATGTCCACAAACTACGCGGCCATCAGATATCCGTTCGGATCTTGTACATCCAAAACCAAATGTACAAACGTATGCTCAAGCTACAGTATCCAATAACGCCCAAAAAAATATCCCACCTGACCCAGTTTCAAATGTATTTTCGATTATTCTTTCAAAACTTGAGGAACAAAGCAAAACGAATAAACTTATTTTTGACAGGCTCGTTAAGCTCGAAAATAGTATTCGCAATAGAAGTACCCCACCTTTAACATGAATAGATTGCTTAAAATTCTTACGTGGAATGCCAATGGCCTTTGGCAAAAACTTGGAGAACTTGAATTATTTATGCAGGAAAAAGATATAGACATCTGTTTAATATCCGAAACTCACGCAAAGAGTAATTCGAACTTAAAAATAAAAGGTTACCTCGACTATCATGCTCTACATCCATCGAATAAGGCTAGAGGTGGAGCCTCACTATATATAAAAGAGTGTATCGAACATTCGATTGATCTTAAACTAGAAATCGAAACAATGCAAGTTAGCTCTATACAAGTCAAAAGCAGACAATCCTTTCTGAAGATATCGTCTATTTACTGCCCACCACGATGCAAGGTTGAGAAAATTGACTTTGAAAACTTGCTTAATTCCCTTGGACAACGTTTTGTCATCGGAGGGGACTTTAATGCAAAACATACATTCTGGGGATCTAGATGCATATCACAGAAAGGTAGGATGCTTTATGATATAGGTAGAAAGTACAATACCGAATTTCATTCTACGGGAAAACCAACTTACTGGCCAACTGATGCTAGAAAAATACCGGATTTGATCGATTTTTTCATTGTAAAAGGTCTGCCGTCCAATCGAATCAAAGTTGAAGAATGCTTTGATCTTTCCTCTGATCATTCTCCAGTCATTTTAACAATGAGCGAGTCACTGATTATAAATGAAAAACCACCCAGATTAACAAACGCGAAAACCAACTGGGAAGGTTTCAAAAACGATATTGAAAATAATATCCGACTGGGTGTATCGCTTAGAACCCCATTGGAACTCGAAGTCGCTGTTGACTCATTTATCAATACCATCCAAAAAGCAGCATGGAATAATACTCCTCAACAGAACAAAATAGTGAGCTATAGTAAAATTAAGTACCCCCGTGAAATACAAGATTTAGTAAGACAAAAAAGAAAAGCTCGTAAAAAATGGCACCAAACTCGTGCCCCGCAAGATAAAACACATCTCAATCGGTTGAGTAATTTGCTATCAAATTCGATTAAATATTTTAAAAACCATTCAGTAGAAACTTATCTGCAAAGCCTAACATCTGGAAAGGAATCGAATTATTCGCTCTGGAAAGCAATTAGAGTCATAAAACGGCCAAAAATCGCTGTGCCGCCGATTAGGGTAACTCAAGACGTTTGGGCAAAGAGCGATAAGGAAAAAGCTGACGTTTTTGCCTCACATCTTGAGGAAACATTTAAGCCATTTGATGGTCCGGCGCAAAATGAAAACATTAATATATTCGAGAGTACAACCGATAATAACATAGTAAGATATGCAAGTATTGCCGAGCTTAAACGGGAAATACAGAAACTAAATCCTAAAAAAGCTCCGGGTTATGACCTGATTACAGGAGAACTTCTTAAAATGTTGCCTCGAAAAGCATTAACTAAGCTTCTTTTTATTATAAATGCAGCAATCAGATTAGAATACATACCAAGACAGTGGAAAGTCGCGGAAGTGATTATGGTTCTAAAACCAGGGAAATCACCGAATGAAATAAAATCTTACAGGCCTATTTCACTTCTTCCAATAATTTCAAAAGTTTTTGAACGGATATTACTCGGTCGCTTACACCCCATAATTGAACAGAAACGTCTTTTACCTGACCATCAATTTGGGTTTAGAAGTAAACATTCAACGGTGGACCAAGTACATCGAATTACAGATGTAATTGAGAAAGCTTTCGAAGAAAAGAAAATTTGTTCAGCCGTATTTCTTGACGTGTCGCAAGCTTTTGACAAGGTGTGGCACAAAGGCCTTACTTATAAACTAAGTCAAGTTTTGCCAGAACAATTATATAAAATCCTCGTGTCGTATCTTGAGCATAGACTCTTCCGTGTGAAACTTGGAAGCGAATATTCCGAGTTCAAAGAAATAATGGCAGGTGTACCGCAAGGAAGCGTCCTTGGACCAATCCTGTACCTCATATTCACTCGTGATATCCCACAAACAAACGATACAATAGTTGCAACGTTTGCTGACGATACTGCTATACTAGCAGTTGCCACAACAATAGAGGAAACAAATATTAAATTACAAAACGCTCTTAACGAGGTTAATGAATGGACTAAATCCTGGCGGATTGCACTTAATGAGAGCAAATCGATCCATGTAGATTTTTCGTATAAACGGACAAACAATTTGCCTGTATTTCTAAATACGGTTCGAGTCCCGTTTGCAAATGAAGCGAAATATCTCGGTATGACACTCGATGCAAAATTAAAATGGAAGTCGCATGTAAAAAAGAAATGCGAAGAACTTAAGAATAAATACAGAGAACTGTACTGGTTGCTCGGAAAATATTCGAAGCTTAACCTTGATAACAAGCTGCTATTATACAAGCAAGTGCTAAAACCGGTTTGGACATATGGTATACAACTATGGGGTTGTACCAGTGAAACGAATCTAAACATTTTACAAACTTTTGAAAACAAAATGTTAAGATCATTCGTCAATGCGCCGTGGTACATAAGGAACGAAGATCTACGCAGAGATCTGGGTATTCCCGCGGTTAAAGATGAAACAAAAAAATTTGCACGAAAACATAAAAAACGTTTATTAGGACACGTTAACACAACAGTCCTCCAAATTCTGGACGAAACAAATATATTGCGGCGTCTTCAAAGAACTAAACCCTTAGATTTGGCCCGATAATAACAAACCGCGCTATAATTGCGGAAAAGCAGGAACTCTCAAAGGAAAGTTACCTGCCAAACATATTATATAATCGTGATAAAAAAAATTGCTGGATAAGTCGAATACTTAGTTGCAATAGAAATACCAAATGGGTGGTGGTTTTAGTGAGTAAAAATCTCACACTACTTTGGGCACGTGCTCATCGTGTCTATGAAGATTTCCACCAGCCCACGGAAAAAAAAAAAAAAAAAAAAAAAAAAAAAAATGTCTGCCATTGTATGTGAACGCCTAAAACCGTTTGCAAGCAACCTGATTGGCCCTTAGCAGTGTGGTTTTAGGCCAGGAAAGTCCACAACCGATCAAATCTTCACACTTCTGCAGATCCTGGAAAAAACCCAAGAAGTCCAAATCGATACCCACCACCTATTCATCGATTTCAAAGCCGCATACGACAGCATTTATAGAGTCAATGTCTAGGTTTGGTATACCGCCCGAACTCGTCCGTCCGTGCAGGATGATGATGGAGAATTTTCGCTGTTCTATGAGGGTCTGAAACGACCTGAACGACACATTCGATATCCAACAAGGATTTAGCCAAGGCGTCATGTGACTTCTCGAATTTGATTCTTGAAAGAATTGTGCAAAACTCCCGAGGCAACACCAGAAGCACAATCTTCCAAAAATCGCAGCATCGATATTGACGATACGTGATGTCATAGCCACGTTTGCTGGTATAGAGTTGGAAGTGGCCAAAGTGGTTTAGCAGTAAATGAAGGTAATATCAAGTATATGTTGTCAACACGAAAGGACATACAACATCGACGAATTGGACAGAACGTCACCATTGACAGATATAACTTTGAGGTAGTACGGAACTTTGTCTACCTCGGATCCACTATTAACTTTGACAGCAACATCTCGTCAGAAATTAAACGAAGAATTACTCTTAGCAACCGCTGTTTCTTCGGGCTAAGAAGGCAATTTAGTAGTAAAGCCCTCACGTGAACTACTAAGGAGATCCTATATAAGACCCTGATCATCCCAGTCCTGCTCTACGGCGCGGAAGCATGGACCGTATTAAAAGCGGATGAAGAAATCCTTGGTCGATTCGAGAGAAAAATTCTTCGAGAAATCTTCGGTCCCGTTTGCGTTGACTAAGAGACGAAGATTCAACCACGAACTATATGAAGTGTGCAGCGACATTCCCATGGTCAAAAAACTCCCCATTGGCTTGGACATGTAGAACGAATGGACACCAATACTCCTGTTCGCAGAGTCTTCGATTCTCAGCCAGACTTCGGACGCAGTGGAGGAAGACCTGGCTTAAGTGACGCGCACAAGTAGAAACCGACCTCAAACAACTTGTAGTGCGCAGGTATTTAACCGGACCGGGCTAATAAGAGAGGTTTGTTGGTTGATGCCCAGGTTCATTTCGGACTGTAACACCATTTAAGTAATTAAGTAACAGTACACGAGTAAAAGCGAAGCATTTTATTTCCCATGGTTTCCAAGAACTTCTCTCTTCTGCGTCTTCAATTTGGGTCTACAGCGGTACGAAATTCAATTGACCCAGGGTCTTAACGTCTTAACGTAAACGAGTAGGTATGAATCGTGCTTTTATGGTACTGCCACTATTGTTGTGAAATGTTATTTAGTCCATCCTATGGTGCCATCGTAAGTAAAACTATGACGGCTTTTTAAGGGTTTAGATTAGTGGTTCAGATCACATCCGCATCTGGCTATTTATTCAGTTTTTACACTCTATCCCTTGGGTGGAAATTAACATAGAGAAATTTTTTATATGGATATACCGTTAAGTATATGGATCGACTCAGAATCCTTAACTAAGTCGATCTACCCAAGTCTGCTTGTCTGTCGGTATGTACAACGTCACTGTTAGGCCTTAAGTTTTGAGTTAGTATAATGAAATTTGATATATAGGCTGATTTTCCATGCCTACGGTACACGTTTAAACATTTTCATAATCCATTCACTGCCATGCCCAATTTCCAATTTTTTTTATCCAACTATAAGGAATTTTGAAAAAAATGTCTGAAGAGATATTTCGAAA
Organism: Rhingia campestris; assembly: GCA_932526625.1. Lineage (NCBI taxonomy): Eukaryota > Metazoa > Arthropoda > Insecta > Diptera > Syrphidae > Rhingia > Rhingia campestris. Next base: position 41,961,309 of record OW052184.1, on the reverse strand, counting down.
ATATAGAGGCAACCACAACCAATTTTTTTGAGAGCGTTTTCTTAAGAAAACTATTTTCGGTAAACATTTAAGGAAATTAGAAAAAAGAAATTTGATGGAAAATCTCGCTTATATTCTTGTTACTTCCACCAACGCGCTACTCCAAAGCTGCAGGATTTTTTTAGGGGCTACCTAATCTATGCATGTAGCGGAATGTGGGAAATGCAAGATTGCATATGTCGTACCTGCATATGTAGTGGGCACGGTATAGTTGCACTTCTCAATTTTACTTACATTTATATTACTCGATAAATTTAATTTAATGAGTATGCGTAATTATATTTAACGGTAAACAATAAAATAAAATCTTGATGCTATGTAGCAAACACACCACATTGTCGTGGCATACAAAGTCCAATGAGTAGCCAAGGTCCTAGTTCGACTCTAGCAGAATTAAATTTGCACACATGGTTCAGAATTTTATTGTTGCTGTGTTTGTTGTGCACTCGAAAATGCTGCACGAAAATATTCGTCCTGGGTCCTTACTTAAATGCATATTGCCCCCGCACGATATGATGTTTGCATGACTGATAAGAGAACGCCAAACACAGGATTGTTGGCTCTTTGGAGGCAGAGTCCTCTCCAGGGTGGCATGGTTACACTGTTTGGCGGAAAAACTCGTTAACTGAAACAAGGTAATCGGGTTGAAGCACACTGCCACGAAAACCAAACAAATTTTCGCATCAATTTGATGACGCTCACGTGCACTTTTGGCAATGGACTGTAATCAAGGATCATTGTGTGCAACTATACACACTATATGTGTGGGTAAATACTTTGCAGGCGGGTAAAGTAGGTATGTGCCTGCGAAAAGGATTGCGCAGTCATGGGCTTGTGCCTTGTGATGAATTTGCTGATTCTTCTAATTGTGGAAATATAATTAACCTTCAAACTGCTCCAGGATCTACCTGTTACCGCTAATGAAACATAAAAATAAAAGAATAAACCCAACTTATCCATCCCGCTAAAAGAACACTTTTCGAAGAGGACTAATTTTCCACATCGAACAGAGAATGCAATTAAACTTTTCGAATTGGATGCGGAAAACTTAATTTCAAGTTCTCGCTATGGCTCATGTCACGAGACGGATGGATCCCTTTTATGTACACTTTTTACCAGGATACTTGATGTACGATATACCAACCCTTTTGAGTGTGTTTTGTGACGTTTACTCTTGTTGGTGCAGTGGGCAAAATGCTTGCTTTGCCGTTCATCGTAATCGGTGATTGCAATCCAACTCCTTAAAGGATTTACGCGGAAGTGGATAAACTTTAAAAGGGGAAACCACACGACTTTGTATGTGGCGCATTAGATGGGCTTTTTGATTCTGCACCTGCTGTTGAGTGCTAGTGTTCTCAAAGTAAACTGCAACGGCAAGACGGCGGCATGCAGTGACAGGCAGTACCGGCTGCGTCACTTGGGTAAACAAAAGGTTGAAAGGAGTTGGTATTCATTACGAATTATACCTTGAACCTGGCGTATCACCGGTAAAGTATTTTAAAAGTCATTATAAACTTCGTTGAACTCACTTGGTTGATTGTGGAGTGTAAGTTGTTTTTCAAGTGGAGCAGGAGAGGAATGTCGTGCGCAAATTTTCCCTTGCTTGGGATTTACATTTTATGTTGCGTTAAGTGACCATGATTCAATGCGGTATCATATTATATGCATATATATACAAAATGGTATAATGTTGATTTTTAATAATTTACATCCAGCATTGAGGATTTTGCACATAGTGTGAAGACTCATTAATCCGAATGAAAGGAAAAATCATAATCGGATGGTAGTCCACCAGATATGCCATAAGTATTTGGCAAGAGCCTATTACCTTTCGCAAAAAAAAAAAAAACTCGAACTAGAAGGCATTCGGATCATGATGAGTGTCCGTGAATTTCATGAACTTTTTACAATATGTCTCTTAATGAACGGTAAAAAACGTAGAGAGATCCAAACTTTTGCAATTCAGAAGTCCTTTAAACGTCATCATTACACTGTGTTTAGCAAAAATACCATAAGCTGCGCCCCTAGTTAATTCATCAACATGCCTCTCCAATTAGCCCGGTCCTTAGCTATTTGCCTCCAGTTGCACACTCCTAGTTGGTTAAAGGCGGTTTCTGCTTGTGCGCGCCACTTAAGGCGAGGTCTTCCTCTACTTCGTACAACGTCTGGCTGGGATTCGAAGACTCTGCGAACAGGAGTATTGGTGTCCATTCGTTCTACATGTCCTAGACATCTTAAAAGTCCGATGCGGAGTTTTTTGACCAGGGATATGTCGCTGTACAGCTCGTATAGTTTGCGGTTGTATCTTCGTCTCCATAACCCGTCAAAGCAAACGGGACCTAAGATTTTTCGAAGAATTTTTCTCTCGAATCGACCAAGGATTTCTTCATCCGCTATTGATAAGCCTCAGCGCCGTTGAGCACGACTGGGATGATCAGGGTCTTATATAGGATCACCTTAGTAGTTCACGTGAGGGCTTTACTACTAAATTGCCTTCTTAGCCCGAAGAAACAGCGATTGGCAAGAGTAATTCTTCGTTTGATTTCTGACGAGATGTTGTTGTCAGAGTTAAAAGCGGAGCCGAGGTAGACAAAGTCCGGTACTACCTCAAAGTTATAACTGTCAATGGTGACGTTCTGTTCAATTCGTCGATGTTGTGTGTCCTTTCGTGTTGACAGCATATAACTACTTGTCAATGATGTCAATATCTTCGTTGGCTCTGGAGTTTTGCACAATCTTTTCAAGACTCAAAATGAAGACAGCGCATCGTTGTCATTGTTCTTCGACATAAGATGTGATATGGTGTGAATCGAGAGGTTAAGGCGTTGTGCGAAGGTCTTGGCGGTCTCTGGCGATTGCAGTCTTTCGACAGTAGATTTTTTCACAGTATTTCTGGTTTGTTGTGGCGTGGTGGATATCAGCATCCTTACCTTGGCTGGAACAAGGTAGTGGTCCGAGTCGATGTTAGCCCCCGGAATATTCGGACATCCAAAATACTGGATGCGTGCCCATTGTCCATCGCAATGTGATCAGTTTGATTGACCATTCGTTGATCTTAAGACCTCCATATACCCTTATGAATATCTAGGTGAGGAAATCGTGTGCTGGCTAGGTTTTGTCAAGGAGCTCGTAGAAGCAATCCTGTTATATCATCTTTTTCCTCCGTCGAAGAGTGAGCGCATATAAGGCTTATGTTGGCGAATTTGGCCTTGATGCGGATTGTTACAATGCGTTTGAAAATGTCTTGGAATCATAAGACTTCTTGCCTAACACATCGCTATAACACATTTTTTCATACTCTTTTTGCCCGGCCCATCCCATCGTATTTCCTGGATAGCAGCAATGTCTGATTTGTAGCAGTTTAGGGCTTCCGCTAGTTATTCGCCTGCACCTCTCCTGTTTAATGTTCTTACATTCCAGGTGCAGATACGAACGTCGTTTTCCTTTTTTCGCTTAGCAGTATCGTCAACATTAATATCAATCCTTTCCGAGACTATTAGTTGATGGTTTTTTCCATGAGTGGGTAGTTAACCCAAAGCACAACCCCCAACCTGGAGGGCCAGTTCCAATTTATTAGATACCCCTAGGACACGGGGCCATCAGTATCCACTACGGGATTGAGCGCTGCCGTTGGCCTTTCGGTTCATCCGCCACCATCTCTGTTCAAGGGGCCTGACTAACCCTTGAAATTCCTAGACAACCTGTTGTCCGAATATGTCAGAGCAGCTCATCTAGGTTCCCCTGGTACGGCAGGCCGGGTATTCATTCCGCGCCATTCTGGCCAGGGTGATTATAGTGTTGCTGTTTTACGTCTTGTTATCAACACTCGCACTTATAGTTTAGTAAGGCAAATCCGGTTGGATGAGACCAGTACCCGATGGTTACCACTTGGAGGTAAAAAATAAGCTCATTCGATGTGTAGTCAGAGTTGCGAGCACTGGGCATAGCCAAGTTTAAGCCAATCAGAGTCTACCCTCGTTCTACAACACATAACCATCATTTAATTCATTTGGTATAAGAATTAAACCCCCAGGGTACTAGTCAGTTTTTCGATTCATGTAAATGTTGTCCGGGGCTCCGTTTCAAATTGTCCATTCGAAAGTTCCAATTTTGCGTCACTTTTTCGAGCATTTCGGCCTGTATTCCACAAATTACGCGTGTAATGTTATCCTGTAAGGCTTCAATTGTGTTCGGCTTGTCCACATAGACTAACGAGTTTACAAGAAATAATCAAGAGGCGTTAAATCGCATGAACTTGGCGGCCAACTCACAGGGCCAATTAGAGAGATAAGCTGTTCACCCAATTTATCCTTCAACAGGTCCATTGTTTCATGAGCTGTTTCAACACAGCCAACTGGGGCAAACAAAAGTCATGGTATAATGGCTCGTCAACGGCGAACGATGTTGACGGTAACGTTTCTTCAATGGTCGTCTTTGAAGAAAAATGGACCGATGATGCCACCAGCCCATAAACCACACCAAACCGTCGTTTTTCGGGATGCATCGGTAATTCTTATATGGCATGTGGCTGTTCATCACTCCAGATGCGTAGGGTTTTACTTATTTACGTATCCGTTTGGCCAAAAATGAGCCTCATCGCTGAACACAATTTAACGATAAAACAGCGGATTTGCACTTTATTCACAGAGCACGAATTTTGATAATAAGTTTCAATAATTTGTAAGCGTTGCTCGTTTGTAAGTCTTTCCATGATTAAATGACAGATGACGTTTGGGCGCCATTACAAACCAGTGCTGCCAACATGAAAAACTTAACTCTTAATAAATCACCAGTTATTTCTGTTGTAATCATCCCTCATCAATTTTAGCCCAAATGCATTTAACGGATTTATTTAGTTTTTCCAACACTCTTCAAATTTTATATTAAAAGTTCATAAAATCACAGGTCCTGAAAAATTTAATGTTTTATTTTTATCTTGATTTTTTTTTTTTTTTTGCCACAAGTGGTATTTGAACGTAACCTTACATGGCAGTGAAAAAGAAAGTTACTTACGGTCCAGACCTACACATATTTTTTATTTTATATACATACCATTCACCTTGAAATAAAACGCACATATTTACATAAGTGGAGGACATTTATTGTAGAGTATTAGCAACCTTAATATAACATTTTCCACATTTTACAATTTTTTTTAATATAATAATTGTATATTTCTATAATTTTGTTTTTTAATTTCTTCTTAATTAAAATAATAGATATCTTTGTATTTAAATTATATTCAATTTATTTTAACGTAAAAGATTTTATAAAACATTTAAGGCTTTTCTTAGCTTCCGTCAGAATTTATACAAACAAATAAACAAAGAACAAACTGAAACAATAAATTCCTTTAAGAATTTCTTATATTAAATTAATACCATTTTATTTGTATTTTTGCATTAAATTTTATATTTATGTTAATAGTATATATAAGTTTTCTTGATGTTGTTTTTTATTGCCTATAGTAGTATATAAATATAACAATATTATTTTCTTTATAATTGATTAATATTTTTGTTTTAGTAAAATGATATGATTACGTGGTGAGTGTGTTTTATTTTTCTTTTATTTATCTTCTAACTATAATTTTGAATTTACTTTTGAACAATATTTATTTTCTTTTATATACAAAGCTCGTTATATATTGACTTTTCTTGATGACTCGATTCATTTCTTTGGTCACTTTTTTTTTTTTCTTTGATTAGAAATTAAAATTAAAAAATGTTATTATATTTAGCTAAGAGTACAATTTCATTGTTTTCACTTTTTGTTTTGAGTTTTTTTTTAAACTTAAACATTACAAATACGTAATTGATATCTATTTTGTTACAATAATTAACTGATATGTATTTACATCGATAACGTTGTTAATATGAGAAGATTACATATATGGCACAATAGCTGTGTTTTTTATCTTTTTTGTTTTTGTTTTATATATTAACATAGTTTTTTTTTTTAAATTAAAGAAAATGTTGGTTATAAATTTTTAATGTTAAGTAAAATTAAAATTTAATTATAATTGGAGAAAGGGATTAGTAGAAGGAGATTAAGACATATCTTCTTTATTGCTGCGATATACAGGTTGGTACATAGCATGACAACCACACCCTAGGCCTAAAATATTTAAGAGCGAAGAACACACCTAACGGGTATGCAACAGAAAGAGGTAATGTTGTAAATAAATAAATTTCAAAATAAATTTTTATGGGCGAACTTTTTTATCTAGTCGAGAAATTCCTAGAATAGAGGCAACGGTTACATCTAATTGAGCTCATCAAACATATTCGAACACTAGGAGTGAGATAAAAATAGTCCACCTGGTGTATATATCCGCTGAAAAAATATAAATGGACCTCTAGTATCAGATAATTTAGAACAAATAAACAATTACGGGAAAGTCAACATCCTGATATATTGATAACAAGTCCGTAACTCCCTTGGATATCGATCAACGAGTATTCAACCAGAACATAATCATACTAAGGACCCCATATGATAACTCAAGTCATGATTCTGTCCTCGTGTCCGTAAAGGGCGTTTCAAAAACTTCGAGAGACATAATCATGGAAACAAAATAAAAAAAAAACATATGAGAAGGCTACAATCCGCTGTGCGGATCGTTGAATACCCTATCCCATCCTATCCATAAAACTAAAATCCCCAAAAAAGGGGACATGGCTAAAAACACGATGTGGATAAATAGAAAAAATGATATAGTGACAACAAATTCTTCAGACTGCTTACAAAACACTTTAACGGTTCTACAAAAGACAAGGTTTTCTCTTGCATATGTTATGGGGTAGTGTATAAAAATGGTTTTTATATAAAAACGCCCCCAAAAAGTGGGCGTGGGTTAAAATGGTATAAAGAAGAAATGTTCATATTAATAATGTTAATGATTCTGCATCAAAATTTTTTTCGAAAAATTTAAAATTTGACCGAAAACAGTTTTTTATTGAAAACGCCCCCAAAACGTGGGCGTGGCAAAAAACTTTATATGGACGAAATATAGATATTAATATTGTCTAAATATGTTGTTCAGAAACTTTTTTAAAATTCCTTACGGTTTGGTCAAAAACTGAGTTTTTCTTAAAAGGGGGCGTGGCAGTGGGCGGATTTCAAAAATTTTTACACTTGTTCTGTAGGCAGAGACGAGGATCCTATATACCAAATTTCATTATCCTAGCTCAAAATTTAAGGCCTAAAAATCGGTGACGTACAGACGGACGGACGGACGGACGGACGGACGGACGGACGGACGGACGGACGGACGGACGGACAGACAGACATCGCTTAATCGACTCAGCTAGCGATTCTGAGTCGATCCATATACTTTGAGGTATATGTAGCAAAATTATTTCTCTATGTTACAAACTAAGTATCAAAACTAATATACCCCTATGGGATAGGGTATAAACAAAGCGCAACGCACATCTGCAGTCTACGTTTCATTGCGATGGGTTGCATTTTTTGCATCTGTTTTTGACAGACACATGTCAATTTCTCTTCGCTGTTCTCCGACATTTATTCGTCGCGGAAATATTTGTTAGTGCACAAAATGTAGGCAATAAAATAATTTTATTTAAGTTTTCTTGTTGAAAACTGGTGTTTTAGGCAAAATTCGAATGAAAAAACATGCAGCAAACAATATAAGCGCTTGGCAGAATTTCACCAAGAGCAAGAGGACACCAAAGAGGTTGTGCTGATTTTTGCTGATGTCAAATGAATGCGTTGTTGCAACTTCGGAAAACGGATAATGTGAACCAAAATTCATAGCGTTTTCGATTGGGATTTTCAGATTTGCTCTAAGATTTCAGATTTCACCCGTCCCAATCGAACATAAAAGAGGTTAATCTGGTTTTGAGTGTGTTTTAGTGTGCCATTTGCCAGCTTATAGTTTATCTTTAGGCCGCACTTATAGCTATTAGTTATCATTGAAAGACATCATTTGAAATTTTCTTTTACTCATTGCGGCTTTTTTATAAACTCAACCATTGGCGAGTTGGTGTCAAAACAAAGCTTATGCATTTTTGAACATGATTATCCAAAAATATTTTAGTTTCTAATTATAGTTTTCGCAGAAATAACAAAAAACACAAATCAAACTGCAAAATGCAAACTTCAACCTGACATAAGTCAGATGTTAAATGTTTTTGTGTTGAAGCATGTAGTTGTAAATCTCACTTGGAATCCAGGTTCTTGAAAAGTGCTCCAGAGTAAAAAAAAGAGTGTTTTTGGTATCCCAATCGAAAACGCTATCAGCCTCAGACTGGATTTGCATTGCGTAGAAAATTACTCTCCGAACGGATACTATGATAGGGCCGATTATTTTAGCTGCTAGCAATATTTTAACATGTAAGAACACGAATGCATCGTTTGAATATGACTATGGTTGGAATCCAAGGACTTTAAGCAGAGCAAATACACATGACTAAGTGATCACATTGATGTGATCACACATGGATCCTTTCACTGAAACGCAAAGTTTATATTTGAAAGTGTGCGAGAAACTTAAGACAGTCAAGTTCTCCCTTTACATCAAATCTAGCCCTTCTGCACTTGACGAATTTTGCATCGGGACTTTGGTTCGGTTTCCATTCGTATAAATTTCAACTAAAACGACCATTGACAACTCCTGCTTTTGTTGTTTATGTGAGACCTACATACCGATGATAACTAATAAGAAACTTCCTGGTGGTCCTAACTGGATGTATCGAAACCCAGCACATGGCTCAATGGATATTCTGCGGTGAATGCTATTTATCAATGATCAGGTCATCATTATCAGGTCTTTGAATTTTTTTTTCTTTTTCAAAATTCATTACGGTATGATCAAAAACAACGTTGTTTTGAGAAATGGGCGTGGCAGTGGGAGGATTTAAGAAAGTTTTAAACTTGTATTAGAGGCATGGACAAAGATCTTATATACAAAATTTCATTATCTCACCCACAAAATTTTAGGACGGGCTTATAAGCGGGAGGCAGTGAGCATCAAGTGACTGACTTTGGTGCTACCGGTTTTTCATTGTTTGGAGGTTATCAGTCGAAATCAGCAGTTTCATGCGACATAGCCGATTCGAAATTTGGAGAAACCAAGCCACTTTTGATCTTTGCTGCGGTTAGTATCGGCAGAGGAGCACTGCAGTGAAAATAGTTAAAACAGTGCAGTTAAGCGCCACAAATTGGAGGATTACATTCGGTTCAGACGGGCTTATAAACCTCTATGCCTATGGCATATGCTATAAAATAGAGTATAAGAATCGACTTTTGTTCATAACAACGCCCATAAAAAATGGGCGGCGGTTAAAATGAATGATCTATAGACGAAATGTTTATACCAAAATTCGCGAATTCTGCTCTCTTCAAAACTTTTTTCGAGTTTTATTAAATTTTAACCGAAAATCGTTTTCTTAAGAAAACTCCACTAAAATGTGGGCGTGGCTAAAAACTTTATGTGTAGTAAATATAGGTAATCACATTGTCTAAATATCTTGCGAACACATTTTTTTTTTTCAAAATACCTCACAGTTTAACCAAAATTAAATAACGTGGCACTGGGTGGATTTTAAAACTTTTTACACCCGTTCTGCTTCATCGAATTTTTTCATCAATCTAGCTCAAAATTTAAGACCCAAAAATCGATGACACACAGCCGTACAGAAAGACATGGCTAGATCGACTCAGCTGAAGATTCTGAGTAGATTCATATTCTTTATGGTATATCTTTCGAAATTATTTCTCTATGTTACAAAACTTAATGTCAAAACTAATATACCCTAAAGGTTATAAAAAACAAAGGAAAAAATTAATCCGCTTTAAATGATCAAGAGGTTTCAATTCTTGAGTAAGTTTGTTCTTATTAGGGTGTAGACCAAAATCTTTTCAAAATTCGCCACAATTTGGACTAAGAGATCTCGAAATAATATGGAATCGACTGATTTTGAATTAAGGAACTTACTATACGGCACCTTAACCGGTGCGATGTCTCACTATTACAGAACCATGAATAGATGAATATATTGAGTCGAATTAAGAGCACGCACAATCAACCAGTGTTAACAACCGAAAATTGGAATAAGCCAACATAGAATCTCGGTTGCTGATACGTCAACCTTATATTGATAACAATGTAGGTATATCTTGACTGATGTTTTGACATTGGTCAATCATAAAAAAGGTTTAAGATTGCGATAGAGAATTATTATGTTCCTAGTGAAAAACGGGATACAAAAAAGCCGATCCCATGTCTTGCTCCTAATATCAAGCTAGAAATGCTGCAACATTTGGCTCAGGGAAAACTTGTAGGAGATCTGTTTCTTTATTACAGGTATTACAATGGCTGATGTTCGGGGAAGCTTAGAGAAATCATCCGTAGACTAGTTGAATTTCAACGACCTTCAAGAAAAATAGTAGCAGCTTGCATCAACACAGTATCAAACCTGTCTTTGTTTTAGAACGAACTTTAAGAAGACGTATTTCTACTAATACACAATCTACAAAAATCCAAGAGCAGCTTCAATAGACATCTTCAAGCATAATCTCGGTTTCGAGGGGTTTAAAGAGGATAGAAGGCTTCCTTGACTTGACAGAAATACTAAATGATAGGTAGACGTGCAATCACCAGAGACCGCCAAGACGTTCGCGCAACGCGTATCCCTTAAGCTCTCGATTCACAACACACCACCGCAGCATCTAATGTCGAAGAACAATGGCAACGATGCCAATAAGCCATTAGATCAGCCGCAAATGATGTGATAGGTTCTCGCGTCCACCAGCAATAAACCCCTGGTTTGATGAGGAATGCCGACAGATGCTCGTAGCCAAGAACGAGGATTACAAGGCTAAGCTGCAGGTGAAGACGATAGCTGCCATTGAGCTCTATAGGCAAAGAAGAAGGGAAGAACATCGGCTTTTCAGAAAGAAGAAAAAAGAACAGGAAAAGCGCACGATCGAGGATATGAAGAGGTGCCACCCCAGGAACGATGTTTCGCAAGTTTAACCAAAGTGTGAAACGTCAAAGCCAAGGATACAAGGCTCGAACAGAATACTGTCGAGATGAACCAGGAAATATCGTAGTTGAGACACAGTCGATGCTGAGGATATGAAAGAACCACTTCTGCAGACTGTTAAACGGCGATGACGAACAACATTCCGCTGTCAGGCAGAACGAACCATTTAATATTGGCAACGACAACGAAAACTGCCAACCAGCCGACCTAAGTGAAGTAAGGATAGCAATATCTAAACTCAAGCTTAATAAGGCCGCCGGAAATGACGGCCTTCCCTCTGAGCTTTATTAAGCTGGCGGAGATGACTTGGTAAGTAACATCCACCAACTCATAAGCCAAATCGGGTCGGATGAAAGCATGCCTGAAGAATGGAACCTCAGCATCATTTGCCCGATCCACAAAAAAGGAGACCCTCTGAGTTGCGAAACCTACAAAGGCATAAGTCTCCTCAATATTTCCTACAAGATCCTTTCTGCCGTAATATGTGAATGCCTTTACCAAAAACCTGATCGGCCCTTATTAGTTTGGTTTTAGGCCAGGAAAGTCCACAGCCGGTCATATTTCACACCTCGGCAGATCCTGGAAAAAACCAAAGAAGTCCGAATCGATACCCACCACCTATTTATCGATTTCAAAGCAGCATACGACAGCTTTTATATAGACGAACTATACAGAGCCATGTCTAGTTTTGGTATACCGTCCAAACTCGTCCGTTTGTGTAGGATGACGATGGAGAATTCTCGCTGCACTATCAGGGTCGGAAACGACCTCACCGACACATTCGATACCAAAAAAGGAAAGGCAATGCCTTGTCATGTGACTTCTTCAATTTGATTCTTGGGGGACTTGTGCAAAACTCCCGAGCCAACACTAGAGGCACAATTTTCCAAAAATCGGTGCAACTACTATCATACGCCGACGATATTGACATCATTGGTAGGACTCAACGTGATGTCATAGCCACGTTTGCTAGTATAGAGTAGGAAATGGGTTAGCAGTAAATGAGGGTAAGACTAAGTATATGCTGTCAACACGAAAGGACACACAACATCGACCATTGACAGATATAACTTTGAGGTAGTGCGGGACTTTGTCTACCTCGGCTCCGCTATTAACTCTGAAAACAAAATATCGTCAGAAATCAAACGAAGAATTACTCTTGCTAATCGCTGTTTCTTCGGGCTATGAAGGCAATTTAGTAGTAAAGCCCTCACTCGAACTACTAAGGAGATCCTATATATGACCCTGACTATCCCAGTCTTGCTCTACGGCGGTGAACCATGGACCGTATCAAAAGCGGATGAAGAAATCCTTGGTAGATTAGAGAGAAAATTTCTTCGAAAAATCTTCGGTCCCGTTTGCGTTGACGGGCTATGGAGACGAAGATTCAACCACGAACTGTACTAGCTGCACAGCGACATACCCCTAGTCAAAAACCTCCACATTGGACGTTTAAGATGGCTAGGACATGTAGAAAGAATGGACACCAATACTCCGCTCGCAGAGTCTTCGGTTCCCAGCCAGACGAGAGCCGCAGTAGAGGACGACCTTGCCTTAAGTGGCGCGCACAAGTAGAAACCAACCTCAACCAACGTGGCTAGGACATGTATAACGAATGGACAGCAATACTCCGCTCGCAGAGTCTTCGATTCCCAGCCAGACGTCGGACGCAGTAGAGGAAGACCTCGCCTTTAGTGGCGCGCACAAGTAGAAACCGACCTCAACCAACTTGGAGTGCGCAACTGGAGGCAGTTAGCTAAGGACCGGGCTAATTGGAGAAGCATGTTGGTTGAGGCCCAGGTTCATCCCGGACTGTAGCGCCACTAAAGTAAGTAGGTAGACCGTTTGATAAAATGAGATTAATAAGGTCAACAATCTCTCTCGGAAGTCCAAATGTTTAATCTTGGCAACCTAACCTTACTATTTCTACAGCTTCGAGAGATGGATAATAAGAAGAAAATCAATTCAAATATTAGGCACTTTCGAAATAATTTTTCTTTGAATATTTTCTCCTGTATGATCTGTACCATGATATGGACGATATAAGCTCGCCAGACGGACAATGATGCCTTAGCCAAATGAGCGCATGGACTGAATAGCTTGCATCCAATGATCAGGGTTAAGGCTGCAATATCTTCACTGTATTCGGTCGGCAACATTGAATAAGTATACAATAATCTCCTAACCAAGAGAATAAGCTCCCTGCATTTTAAGAATAATAAAATGATCGCTGATGCTAGAGGTCTTCAAATGAATAACTGGTAGCCATGGATCAAAGATGTTGAAGGCAGTATTGTCTCAGGTAGTTTTTAACCCCTTTAAATAAATATTCAACGGCTTTGCCTTTCATTCATTCATTTGATATTAAGCCAATGAAGCCATACATTCTAAATGATAACCTGTTCAACCTATCCATTACAACCCTGCCCATTTCGACACCACCCCCATTAACCTTTTTAAATGCATAACACCGAGTAAAAAGTTTAATTAACGTCTCCAACCACCATTGCGATTGATCTTTGCCATGTAATCCTTTTTGTTATGATTGTCCGTGGACCGGCTTACCACCACCATTCGATAAATAGTATACATAACCAGGTTACACTACACCATCCCGATATGCATGCATTCTGATTGATAGCCCTCCTGCCACAAGGAACATATCCAATTAAAAAAATAAATCCCCAATCGATAACCATTCCGACAAGCAATTAAAACAAACAAAAATAATTTCACAAAGGATCCAAACAGGGCTAATGTTAAATAAAAAAATAAATTATTAACGCAAAGTACTAGGGAACAGCAAAAAAAAAATAAAAACAATAAAACAAACGTAAGACTATCAACAGGATAACATTTCAGTGATAATTGCGGGAGCACATACATTTATTTAATAATATTTTTGTATCCTTGCCCCACCATGTGAATTGAGATATATATTCCGTTATTTTTTTTTTTTTATTTGTTTATGTTAAATAATCTTTATTACGTATCTGGTGTGTTCGGGATACTCGGATTTGATGTTCGCGCTGGCGGCCGTCTACTGTGGTGATACGGTTGCTGTGCCATTCGTCAGGCTTATAGCCAGACTAGTGGTCATTATACCAAGAGCTGCTGCAGCGCTGTTGGGTGGGCTTGTGGCTTCCTTTAATGAAATAAATTTAAACATTTTTTTTTTCATTATTTATATGAAACACTCTTAATTGCAAAGATATCATTTTTTTTAATTATTTTCTAAAATATTTTTTTTATATAGCTACATGCGACAGGATATATTAGTTATACTTACAATGCTTAGTGTACGAACGATACAGGCGCGTGGATGATCCTCGGGCTCTAGTGCTGGAGAACTGCCACGAGATGACAATGATCCATTTAGTTTCATGTCGTCAGAGTGATGTGTGGGCGATGAGATTGACATTCGTCCGTCCAGTGATGCATCATCGGCATGAATGTCCTGCAAATTTATAGGGAAGCAACATTTTGAAAGAGAAATTAGTTAAATGACAGGATGAGGATAAAAAAAAAAACAAAATGGAAATTGATTTAAGGGTTATACGCGACGGGATATAGAATAGGAAGAGATTGTCATCATCAATCATTCGTAATTACTTAACGCCAACGCCATGGAGGAGCGTGCAAGGGTAATGAGAAAAGTTTGTCGCCTTTAATGAATTTGCAAACGAATATTTTAACGGAGTCCTGTGCGGTGGTGACGAGATGGAGAGTCATTTAGTGTAATGTTTCAATTAGGCTATTAAATTAATCAAGACTGTCCGCAGTCGAGGATTTATGGTTGCAGGCATAACAAAATTGTTTGTATCACATCTTTTAATTGAAGGATGGTCAACTTGTATGATTGTTATTAAGATCCGCCAGTGTTCCTACACTATCGCTGAATTCGCAGCTTTTTGAGCATGTAAACGTTCTTGTACAGCAAGTCAATCTTTCTTTCTATATTTCGTTGACAGAACATGGATCAAATATCAGGACTGATTACGATAAGTTCAAAATCAAAATCGAAAACATCATGACCAAAACTCACCAAACCGAAATACATCAAAAAGATATAACGGGTGATTTTTAAGAGGTTTAGAAATTTTTTTAAAAAAAAAACACAATAAATTCGAAAAAAATGAATGAAATATTTATTTGAATCGATAGTTTGAACCTTGCAATTTAATGTTTAAAGATAATTTCATGCAAATGTTGACCGCGGCTGCGTCTCAGGTAGCCCATCCGCTGAGTCCAATTTTGGCATACTCTTTCACACATATCGGCCGGTATCTCACGAATGAATGCATGGATGTTGGCTTCCAGTGCGTCAATCGAAGCGGGCTTGTCCCTATAGACATTAGCCTTGACATACCCCCACAAAAAATAATCTAATGGTGTCAAATCGCACGATCTAGGCGGCCAATTGACCGGCCCGAAACGTGAAATTAACTGTTCATCAAACTCGCCTCGCAATTGCGCCATTGTTTCGCGTGCTGTGTGGCATGTGGCACCGTCTTGTTGAAACCACATATCAAGCAAGTCAAGAACTTCCATTTCGGGCAAAAAAAGTTTGTTATCATCGCTCGGTAGCGTTCACCATTGACAGTAACGCTGCGATTCGCATCATCTTTGAAGAAATATGGCCCAATAATGCCGCCGGCCCATAAACCGCAACAAACAGTGGCTTTTTCGGGATGCATTGGTAGCTGTTGCAATGCTTCTGGCTGATCTTCACTCCAAATGCGGCAATTTTGCTTATTTACGTACCCATTCAACCAAAAAATGAGCCTCATCGCTGAACACAATTTTTCGATAAAAAAGCGGATCCTCGGCCAGCTTTCCAAGAGCCCATTCACCAAAAATTCGGTAGGTCGGCTGGCTTTAGTTCTTGCACCAGCTGTATCTTAAAAGGCTTTACGCCCAAATCCTTCCGCAAAATTTTCCACGTAGTGCTGTAACAAAGGCCTAACTGCTGGGAACGGCGCCGAATCGACATTTCGCGGTCTTCTGTCACACTAGCTGCTACGGCCGCAATATTTTCTTCACTACGCACAGTACGTAAACGTGTTGGTGGTTTGATGTCCAACAAAGTAAATTTGGTGCGAAATTTGGTCACAATCTTCCGAATAGACTGCTCAGAAGGTCGAGAATGCCGATCATAAAATGGAAGCAGCGCGCGATGAACATTTCGAACCGAGCACGAATTTTGATAGTAAAATTCAATAATTTGCAAGCGTTGTTCATTTGTAAGACGATCCATGGTTAAATTGCAAACCAAACTGAAGCTGTTTGACAGTGACACAAGGTACTAAACACACGTCAGCTGTCAAAACCAGTGTTGCCAAAACCAAACCAGCTAAAAAATCACCCGTTACCTGTCAAGGATTTTGTTTAAATAGTTGGAAATTATTGATTTGTGAAATTTTGAAAATCTGGGGCTTAAAGGGTGTTGGGATTTAGGGTATGGGTGATATGGCTATCCCCAAAAACCGTTATTAAAGTAAGCGAAGTTTCGTCACTGAATTAATGTTAAAAGCCATAAGGGCTAATCGCACTTTTTTTCTAGATCTATCCAAAATTAGTTTTTTATATGCTCAATTTAATAATGGCGAATTGAACTAACATGAGGACTACTCTTTCAACACTCTAGACTAGAGTTGGAAATCCAAAACAACCTCAGTTACAAATATTTCGAGGAAGCTCATGTAAGGATAAGGATTTCTATGCCAGCATTGTCTAAATCCGCTGCATGTACTTGTCTTTTTCTTTGAGGGTCCAATACGAAATTTCTAAGACGCCTGAATGAGTCTCTGATTTTGATAAATCTTTATAATTGTTAGAAACTCATGTATATAAGTTTATCAAGACTGATACGGTTGGTCTAGATCAGCACACGATATTAATAATGATAAGGGACTGCTGAAGGTTTAAGGGTTTTCATCAAGTGAGAGAATTGTAATGGAAAAAAGAAAAAGTCAGGGTCATGTTATAGGTTTATTTAAGTCGCCATTATCCAATTAAGCTTATGACAATAATTAAGGAAGCATCCAGAAACAAAACACGAATGACGCTTATTATGTATTCACATTTCAGTCTGTAATATTATATTTTAACTTCGAAAGACTATATTCGTTTTCTACTATCCTTTGTGTTAAAAAAATTACAATTACTAGTACCATCCTTTAGCTATTAAAATAATTTAACTCTATGCCCAGTTAATCCGCAAATAAAGCTCAAGAGCATCGTTACCAAGCGATGGATCCAATGAACATCCAAAATACAATTGATGACGAACCCCACCCCCAACGACGTCAGCATTATTGTAACCCGAACCACTAGACAGCACTAAGTTACAAAAAAAAACCCAATCCCAAAGTTACCTCTACCGTCTATATTTCCACTTACCTCTTTAACAATTGAACCATTCGGGCTGCACATCATGCCTCCATTGATATCTAAACAAGGTTCAACATCGCTTCCATTTCCGTCACCCGAAATGCTATTGTTGCAGCTACCAACACCGCCATTTAGTGTTCCATTGACTTTTGGCGGCAAAAGCGGTGATGCCACTAATTCGACAGCACCACCCTCTGTTGAAATGCACCCGTCATTGTCATTTACAGATGCAACTGTACCATTCATTCGGGCCGTTCCGTTCTTGTTGATACTGTTCGAATTGTTGTTGTTGTTGTTGTTGTTGGCATTAGTGGTAGATGCCGGCTCATTGCCCAACTCATAGATGTTCACCATGTGGGCGGCCTGAGCATGCACCATCAAATCCCAGGGATTTGTGAACGCATCCTTGCAGACGGCACACAAGAGTTTCGCACCCGCCATTGGAATCTCTGTAAAATAGAAAAAAAAATGAGAAAAAAATATTAAATGCCATTCAGAATAACCACCCTGTGGATGAGATTCTGAGCACATCCTATCAAAGAACATTTCTTTCAAAATGTGTCATCTCCAAAGAGATCCAACGCCCAGGATATGCCCAACACTCATCTCCACTCGGTGCTGAAAATTATAATAAATTAATTACTTGATGCTAACGCTGTGTCCTGGCACTTGCATGTAAACCTTAATTTACAGTAAGTCCTTTTGTGGTCCAATAATTCACCGAGGTCGGAGAAGCATTCTCTGCAGTTGCCACAAATTAATGTGTCGGGATTACCTAGAATCAACAGAAGAAAAAGTCCGAATAAGATACAGAAAAACAATTCCGTTCCAGCTAAAGCGGCATGGAGCATGAGATGGCGAAAAAGTTGTATGCACTCTAGGTGGCACATGTAAAGGAAAGGACACATTTGGCATAACTACTGTCGTAAGCACTTTGGCAAACAAACAACAGATTCATTGGAAAAGGACTGGTCCAGACCGGCGAACTCTTTCTCGTCGTCGTGTGTTTTCGTCCTGGAGTAGTAACAATGGCTTGTGTTTGCGGTGCAGAGGACACGCACCGACCCTCACTCCTTTGGTGTTGGTTAGTTTGTGCAATTGTGGCAATTGTTTATCCATTATCCCCTTATATTCATAAATCACAAGGTTTGTGAACTTTTCATATTAGGTATACGCAAGTGGAGGAGCGAAGGACCGGTTGATGCAATTGTTTAGTGAATAGTTTTAAGGGATGCTGACAGATGGTTGTTGGTAGAGATCGGGATACATGTTTGGGGCACGTACCATACCTAACGGAAAACATGTGCAACAAGGTTTTTTTTCGAAAAAGTTTGTGTAAACAAATTCAAAGAGGGTTGACAATAGCTTTTGCTTATTTTCGAAGTGCACAAGGACACGGCAAAATTGAATCTGGGAAATCGTGAGATTAACTAGGTTACGACGGATTGTTGCAAATTGGAAAATGGAAAAATATTTGGCACAGTATTATTGATTAAGGGGGAGAAGATGGCGGAAATGCCTTGCAATGGTATGCCTCGAAGGTTTTAGAAAGGGATCATAAGTCGAGTTAACCTGAATTTGACTGAACAAACTTTTTTAAAAAAAAATACAATTTGAATATCAGGTAGGGAACGGGGATTAGCATATGGAAATGAGAAACCTCCTCTGCTAAGTAAAGAGTAGATGGGGTTAGCCCATTCGCGTGGCCCGCACAATGGTCCAAATCAAATCCAAGGCACTTTGTTAACTTAACCTAGACAGACTGATCTGATGCTATACAGCCTGTCTATACAGCTGATACAGCCACAAAATGTTCTGTGAGACTCAGAGATGCTGGGAACCTAAAAATAAAACCTATAGTTTGTAGCATAATACCTAACTTCGATCTCGATAATAAGTTCGTGAATGGTCATCAGGTGACGTATTATCCACCATGGATGGATCAAAGTAAGTTATGGACAGTCACATTTTTTTTATGCTGGCAAATTCAAATCACGTCTTTGAAGCTGAGATCCTAGCTATACATGAAGATTTCGAACAGGTATTGGAATCAGAATCAGTCAGAACATGGTCTTATGATCTGGTTGCCAAATATGGAAAAGTTTACGAACTATACACTGTGCGGTTCTTTGTCAAATCAAAAAGGACGATAGCTATAAATATAAGTCTTAAGGCAGTAGTGAACAGTTCTGCCAATGAAGCGACTCTGGTATTAAGGAGGACATTTTTATTATTCAGATATATCAAAAAAAACATAAAGGGTGTCATAGGTCTCTGTACATAGGTCTCTGCTAGCTTGGCAGTTCAAGAGTACCAATCCACTGCAGAGGTAGGTAGTTTAATATTTTGTTTTTCCAAAAGGGTTCGGTGTTACTAGGTTCAGGCTGTGAATAGGTTCAGGCTTAGAGTTGTGTTTTCGTTAATCATTCAGAAACGTAAAATAATAATTTGTATGATGCAACCACTAGACTTGGAATAGATGGATTTTATTGTTGACCACCAAGATAAACAAAGCAAGAACGACTACTTGAAATATTATTTAACAGAAAGCGTCCAACTGGCAAAGACTGTTAAGAGTAGAGATCACTACAGACAATAAGGAGGAAACATTCCACTTGAACGAAATTAACAGAGGCGTTTTTACAAGCCGCACCCGGGCCACATTCGAAAACATAAACCTTAAATACAGATGACACCACTGAGGACTGATTGTAAAAGCCCCTCGACCGAAATTATGAGTGACTATCTAATTTAAGATGACTTGGTAAGTAACATCCACCAAATCATAAGCCAAATCTGGTAGGATGAAAGTATGCCTGAAGAATGGAACCTCAGCATCGTTTGGCCGATCCACAAAAAAGGAGACCCTCTGAGTTGCGAAACCTACAAAGGCATAAGTCTCCTCAATATCGCCTACAAGATCCTATCTGCCGTACTATGTGAACGCCTGAAACCGTTTACCAAAAACCTGATCGGCCCTTATCAGTGTGGTTTAAGGCCAGGAAAGTCCACAACCGATCTAATTTTCACACTTCGGCAGATCCTGGAAAAAACTCAAGAAGTCCAACTCGATACCCACCACCTATTTATCGATTTCAAAGCCGCATACGACAGCATTTATAGAGACAAACTATACAGAGCCATGTCTAGTTTTGGTAAACCGCCCAAACTCGTCCGTTTGTGTAGGATGACGATGGAGAGTTCTCGCTGCTTCGTAAGGGTCAGAAGCGACCTCACCGACACATTCGATACCAAAAATGGATTTAGGCAAGGCGATGCGCTGTCATGTGGCTTCTTTAATTCGATTCTTGAGAGGATTGTACAAACTCCCGAGCCAACACCAGAGGCACAATTTTCCAAGAATCGGTGCAACTACTAGCATACGCCGACGATGTTGACATAATTGGTAGGACTTAAGGTGATGTCATAGCCACGTTTGCTAGTATCGAGAAGGAAGCGGCGAAAATGGGTTTAGCAGTAAATGAGGGTAAGACTAAGACACGAAAGGACACACAACATCGACGAATTGAACAGAACCTCACCATTGACAGATATAACTTTGAGGTAGTGCGGGACTTTGTCTTCCTGGGCTCCGCTATTAACTCTGAAAACAACATCTAGTCAGAAATCAAACGAAGAATTACTCTTGCCAACCGCTGTTTCTCGGGCTAAGAAGGCAATTTAATAGCAAAGCCCTCACTCGAACTACTAAGGAGATCCAATATAAGACCCTTATCATCCAGTATCAATGGACGCATGGACCGTATCAAAAGCGAATGAAGAAATCCTTGGTCGATTCGAGAGAAAAATTCTTCGAAATATCTTCGGTCCCGTTTGCGTTGACGGGCTATGGGGACGAAGATTCAACCACGAACTATACGAGCTGTGCAGCGACATAAACCTGGTCAAAAAACTCCGCATTGGACGTTTAAGATGGCTAGGACATGTAGAACGAATAAACACCAATTCTTCGGCTCGGCTCGGCTTTGATTCCCAGCCAGGCGTCGGATGCAGTAGAGGAAGACCTTGCCTTAAGTGGTGCGCACAAGCAGAAACCGACCTAATTAACTTGGAGGCACAGCAAAATGCCAGAAGAGCAAACACACAGCTTTCCTACCTTGATATCGATTATGGGACATGGCTGTCTCTTGATCAAGAAACTTCATATTGACCACAAAGAAAAAAACCAACCATTCATTGCTTTGAAGGTTTAAAAATTCCCTTGACATTAATTGCACCACTTCCTTCTTGCATATAAAGCACTAGTTTTGGAACCAATTCCATTTAAATGAAGCAAGCAATTCTTGGAACAACAACACGTGTAGTTGTAGTACTCGGATTATCTAGCTTTATGAGGAACAATAAAACTAACTTTAGTGATGCTGGGACTATGGATCCATCTCAAAACATCTGCGTGGTTGTTGTTTATAAACACCATATCATGGATACTTTGGCCAATATATGATAAGAACCGAATCAACAAACTTTTACTTCATTATCTGTGTTAGTAGGGGTACTCACTGACCTTAAGAGAAACAACTAAACGATAATAAATCTCAATAATAACGACATCTATAGAAGCTGCGGGGACGAAGAGAGTTTTCAGAGCATAACCCACTTTCTAAGGCACTTTTCTATTCATGCTCAACTTAAAATTTTAATGATGTACCTAAGAGCCTCACCCGAGCAACAACAACTCATCAAACCTAACCTCTCATAACTTTCTTTGAAACTGTCCCATTTTTTGTCAATTAAGTTGATTTGGAAGCCATTATTTCAAAGACAACCAATAACTTTAAAAAAAAAACTTAAAACACTTTTTTACAGTTTCTGGGGAGGTAGTGTTTAGGATATTCTCCTTGATTGACCCTTAAACTTCAGCCAACCAAACGAAACTAACCCGATCTGTTAATTACCGAAACTGCCTTCAGCCTTGAATATAATAAGATTTAAGATTTTGGATAGGAGAAACTAGGAAAAGCTCGATGTCCTATATGCCAAAACTCTACTTATATTCACATCCGAATCTTAAATTGATGAAAGACTGCGCTGCGGTTTTCATAGCAGTCAGCCAACGTTTTTTTTTTTCAGGCTACTACTTGTTTGAAAATGAATCCGTTACGTAGGGATATTGCGATCTTTATCAATATTTTAATTTCCATCTTATCCCAATACCCAACCCGTTATCCTCAAAACGAGGCAAGTGAAGTAAAGGACAAAGTTACGCGTCACGAAGTTGAGTTCCGATACTCTTTGAAATTCAAGGGTTCCTCCTAACCTACACCCCCAAAATGTGGGAGTAGGTAAAAATGATCTACAGACAAAATGTTTATTATATCATTACGGAAGTATTTGCATCAAAAGTTTTTTCGAACTTTTTTAAATTTGGACAAAGATCGTTTTTACTAAAAACGCCCCCAAAAAGTGGGTGTAGCAAAAAACTTTATATAAACGATATATAGATTTTCAGATTGTCTTAATAAGTTGCTTAGAAAGTTTTTTTTTTAAATTCTTAACCGTTCAACCAAAAAGAACGTTTTTCTAAAAAGTGGGTGTGGTAGTGGGCGGATTTTGAATTTTTTTACATTTGTTCTGTAGCCTCGCACAAGGATCCTATATACCAAATTTCATTATCCTAGCTCAAAATTTAAGGCCTAAAAATCGGGGACATACAGACAGACGAACGGACGGACAGACACACATGGCTAAATCGACTCAGCTAGCGATTCTGAGTCGACCCATATACTTTGAGGTATATTTAGCTAAATTATTTCTCTATGTTACAAACTATGTATCAAAATTAATGTACCCCCCTATGGGATAGGGTATAATGAGGCCTGATATTCCCTTTAAACTAACCAACATCATCACGACGCAGCGTATCCTTGCCCCACAAGTTTTTTTATTGGATTTCGCCTGCACTGATAACTACGAAGTCGAAGAGAGAATGGGCCTTTTTCTCTGCATATATCCTCTCTCAAAAATAAAAAAGCCATTTTCGCGTAAGAAATCAATTTGGTTTCAGGATGAAGATCTGACAAATCATCCGAGAAGTATCAATCACCACGAAAACTTGTGTCAGTTAATCCATTCGGATTTCGCACACAACTGTAGACCCCACCATCGTGTAAGAATGATTGAATGGTTATAAGAAAGAGCTTTGTCCTAATGTATCTGTTGCGGAAAGAATTTGTATTTGGGAAATAAACCCTGTCACTAGTAGTAGTATCACATTGGTAGGTCCATGTGTCTCTTCTGATGAGGGTTCGCTCGAAAAACATCGTGGGTTTCAAAGATACAAAGCTACACGCCTAGTTGGTCTCCTATTTGTCCCTCGTTTTACCAAATGGCCCTTCAGGAGATAAAAATATCCTTTCACCATATAACCTAGAATTTAACAGTGGTTTCAGCAAAATAAAAACTTACTGTAAAGCTTGAATGGACCCAAGTGCGGCTGTTGCTGCTGCTGTGCATTTACCTGCTGCAGCAAATGCTGATGAAACATTTGTTGTTGTTGATTTGTCTGCTGAATCAGTGGTGAACTGTTTGCACACAATGTTGACATTTGTTCGCAATTCGCCATCGACGATGTGGCTGTTGTCGTCAACGAATTGTTCGAGATACATGACGATTGTGTGGATATGGCTGCAGCCGCTGCGGCAACTGCTGCCGAAGTTGACTTTAAATTAAGTCCTGCGAATTGATGCTGTTGTTGCTGTTGCTGCTGCTGCTGTTGTTGTTGGATAAACGCACTCAGACTATGATGTGACGTTGTTCCAGAGCCACCACCACCACCGCCCACACCATTGACCATGCCATTAGCTCCATTCGATAATAAACTTTGCTGATGCAGGATTAGCTGCTGTTGCTGTGGCAGTAGATTTGCCATGGCAGCCATGGCAGCGGCAGCAGCATGCTGTTGCTGGTGCTGTTGTTGGTGTTGTTGTTGCTGCTGCTGTTGCTGCTGTTGGGCGGCTGCGGCTACGACAGCCGCATTGAGACTTCCATTATTTACCGAATCGGTCAACATTCGGGCTTGTGGTGTCATTAAACGTTTGCGCTTCTTTGGACGAGCGCCAGCAGCCCGGAACAAGGTGGATGAGTAGTAGCTGAAAGGGGGGACAATGGAATTAGTGATGGGAAAGGGTTCGTTGGCAGTCAAGCCTACCTGTCGTAGTAGTAGTCCCTAGAAAGAGAAAAAAAGGACAAATTAAAAGTTGTGTTGTGAAAATTGTTTCCCCCCGAGTCATTCGACCCCGAAAGGATTTATGTGAAATCATTCGCAGTGCCCTTGCCAAAGAGAAAGACAGCCGAAGGACACAAAAGGACGAAACGAAATTTCTTGTCAATATTTGATTTGGAATGATTTTTTTTTACCCTTCTCACCCTCGATTAACTTTTTTCCGGGACGCGTTCACACAGATTGATATAAATTACGGAGGTCGCCCGCAAGCTGGTAGTTAGTGGTTGAACCGTTCACCACTCCTTCAGGAATCACTTCACACTGAGGCCGGTGGTTGTTTGGTTTTGGGTTTACGGTTTTCGGTTATTCGGGGGGTGCGAAGTCAGTTTTACCTTAAAAATAAATAAAACTACATCCAGTGTCAACAGATGGACATTGCTGGAGAGTACATCCTAGAGTTGGGTCCGGTTGTGGGAGTCACAGAGAGTTCCGGAGGTTTGGGTTCATGACAACTGGACAAATTCAGTGTGGTATAAAAGTGTCGGTCACACACAAACTTTCGTAACTCCTCTCGAGCTGTGGCGTGTGGTCATAGTGTCGGGCTGCGGGTATTTACCCAAAAAATTTTCCACTTCAAAGGGTTTGGGAGTCCTTTATTATTTTTTTTTTTTAGAGCTAGTGACTGAAGTACCGGAACGAAACGAAGAAAAGTTACAATTTATTTCCGGTCGCTTGCATTCATTTTGTTCAGCAAATTTCCACTCTGCTGTTGACTTTTACAAAACAGCAAAGTGGACAGCAACCCAGTTGGCGTAGATAGCGCGCCGCTTTGTAAATTGTTTACTATGTGACTGTTGGGTATAGTGTCAAGGACTAGAGCATTGAGCTCAATCATCAACACACCAGTTTCTAGGTTGGTGGTGGTGGCGGGTTGTTTGGGATGGAATCGCACGTTACAGTGCTTGAAAGGATGTGCACGACCGGTACGACATTTAAGTGATGAATTGATGTTATTTGTGAAGGGAAAATAAAATAACTGTTAAATGGAATGTAAATAAAATAAATGAGTGTCGTGTCGGCTCGAAGACAGAACAAAGTTTAACTTTTCTAAAAGATAAACGAATGAGTAACTATTTTGACCTGTGGGCCATCAGGAGGGGTTCACTAATAATATATAGGTATGTCCGATTTAATTTGAATGACAACATTTGAGTTGTTATTCCTAAACTTATACTTTTTTCCACTGAAACAATTTGCAACAAATCGGAAATATTGAGAAATAAATAGATATTAGGTATGAATGACTCTAAAACGGGGCGGTCTGAAGCATGGTTTCTGAATAAATGTCTGTGCGCGAAACATCGGAGCTGTTTAGGCCGAAAATTGAAAGGAGATTTGTAACGCCCCGCGGCGATGTGAATTTCACACCAAGATCTTTCGATTTGACACTATTGGATTTTATTCTTTATGGGATTTTGTGAAGGGGAATTTATGAGTTTATAATTCAACAACAATTTCTGAACTGAAAGACGACGCGGCAATATTGATGTTAAACCTTCACTATATCAAATTTCCTTAAAGGGCCAATGAATGCCTTCGGTCACGAGTTTAAAAGTTTAAGATTGGTGACAGGTCGATAATGAATGTGGCGAAATATTATTAAACAACGCTCGTAATAAGAAAAGTCTTATCGTAGCTATAGGCTGCTGCTGTAATGGCACATTTGGCTGCAATTTTATTGGAAAGCGGCAAATTGTAATTCTATTTTGACATTTGTGAAGTAAACAGATACAAAATATACGTCAAGACATATCATTGTCTAAAATTAAAGGAATTCAAAGACATATCCTCGCAAAAGTCTTTTTTTTTTTTAATGAGTAGGTATCAAGGCCAATTATAAAAAAAAAAATATATATATGTTATTTTAGGTCCACTTTGGTACCACGTGGATCTGTCGATCTTCGTTTCTCTAATTCAACCATTCATTATTACATTATTATTATTATTAGAAAGCTCACCGATATTGTCAAAGAAATAGTCTCTTAGATGGAGTTTTCTTTTGTTGGAGAGAGCTGGACAAGAGCAGAGGAGGTGCAGAGGAGGTGAATACACTCCTCATCTTCCTCGACAATGCAGCTTTTGCAGAAGTTATTGCTAAAAAGGCCTAGTCTTTTTGCATGTAGGACTAGAGGGCATTGACCTGTTAGGATATCGATGATGGTACTGATGTTTGATTTGTTCAGCATTATCAAGCAGAGAGAGCGCTTCTTTTCATAGTTTGGCCGCTTTCCGCTTGGAAAACACTAAAAAAATCAGGAAGGCGAAATGATATGCTTAAGTTAAGCATCTCGGTTTTAAACCCATCCGTGTAGATATGAATTGAAATATTGTCTGCATTCATACCCGACTCCCATTCGAGGCGACGCGACTGGTAATGGTTGACTGTTACCATGCTCAATTATTTTATTTATATAACAACTTTTTTCCATTAGCAATTCCTCACTTCACAAAGGCGATGAGCGTTTCATATGCAAACATAATGTTTGACAAATTAAGATTTATATACGGGTTACTCCTACTTATCATTCTGCACCTATAAAAATGTTGATTATGACCATTTCTCCCACGCTCAACGTCGATTTATATCTCAAGACTGTCCATACCAAGGTCAGGCACCCTCAATAATCATTATAAATCTAATAGCAGATCAACGTTAGGCCCACAAAAAAATGCCACTGTTATCCATTTAACATAATTAATAATGCCACACCCATCTAACAAGGCAAAACTAACACCTATTTCCAACATGCAACACATTTTGCAGCGACAAAATGGAAAGAAACATGCAAACCTTCCGCACACAAATGCATCGCATGTCCTGGCCATCATCAACAGCAGTGGTTGTCCTTTTTGTTATTACTATGGAATGCCACTCCCGAAAAAAAAAACACTAGGGTGAAACAAAAGTCAAGAGTCATACCCTGATAACCGACACGAAAAATCGTCATTTTGGAAACCAGCAACGCCAAGATACTATCAACCTTTGGCCGTAAGCCAAAACGGACATCCATTTCATAAGCGACATGACATTTAGAGGATCAATGTGCTAAATGTCAAGCTAATGGCATAAGGGTGGATGAGGTTTGAATATAAGAGTTTCCTACAAATTAAGCATTTAGCGCCATCAATCATTCGTCTAGGTTTCAACTAGTAGAATTATTCAGGACAAGGTCCGTGAAGACTGCTTTCTCTTGGAATTGGTAACCTGAATTCATTTAAAAGGCAAAACTGCTCATTAAGTTCAAACTTACCAGTCATTTCCGGTTTTGGTTACGTTTTGTCGTTTTCGTCCGACTTGATGTGGCTTCGGTTCAGCTACCATGTTGACATCTGTCAAAGAGAACAAAAAAAAACGGATTTTAATATTTTCGAACTAAAGCAGGATTTATGAATCGATAAAGTATTCTATTTGTTATGGGGTACTTGGGGTACTTTTTTTTAGGGATATAGAACTTCCGATATTGATAACTGTCAAACTTGCTGTCATA
Organism: Rhingia campestris; assembly: GCA_932526625.1. NCBI lineage: Eukaryota > Metazoa > Arthropoda > Insecta > Diptera > Syrphidae > Rhingia > Rhingia campestris. The sequence continues at coordinate 41,933,134 of OW052184.1, read as the reverse complement.
CTAATGAAGTGTGTTTTACTTTTTTTCAGCATACTTTGGCAAATGACCATGGAAAGACTTAAACCGAACAACGTTTACAAATCGTCGAAATTTATTTCCAAAATTCGCACTCTCTTCACCAAACTTATAATCGTCCATCTGAGTAGCTAATACCAAAGATAATGAATTCTATACAGATGACGCACTCCATATAAGAAAAATTGTTCTATGGCGGGTCGTGCTGGCACAGCCCGCCATATGTTTTTGTTCTTGTTTTTCATGTGTTTTCATGCACACCGCCCGCCCGTACCTTGAAGCTACTGAGCAAAAGTTTCTGTTTTTTGTTCTCAATGCTTCATCTGTATAGAATTCATAATCTTTGCTAATACGCAATACAATGATATCGATTCATGACCACATTTACTCTTTTTGATAATATTGATCGGAATCGAGCCAGTACCGTGCGTATAGAAGAAGGCATCGCCGCTATAGACGTGAGTGTGTCCTTAATTCCAAAACATTTAGCAACGTGATTATTTTATTCCTCATGTCATTGGAAATCAATTGGAGGAGAAATGGTTTCAAAAAGATGGCGCAACATGCCATATAGCGCGTGCAACCATGACTTTGTTGAGCCAAACGTTTGATGACGGAATCATCTCAAGAAATGGATCTGTGAATTGTCCATATTTTGATTTGACAACTTTGGACTACTTTTTGTGGGAGTATGTCAAATGTCTGGTCTATGCTGATAAACCAGCAACGATTGATCATTTAGATCCCAACATTCGAAGCACTATTGACGAAATAAGACCGGGTTTGCTCGAAAAAGTGGTGCATAAGGCGCAGTCGCGGAGGTCTTATGTCAGAACTTATTTTAAAATATTAAATGCCATGAAATTTGTGAGCTCATAAAGCCAAAATTTTAGTCAATCCATCGAATTTGTTGTGTTTAATTTTTTTTCAAAAAAAGTTCTATGCATCTAAAAAAACACTATATGGAAACCATTGTAATAAAGATGAGAAAACATACATTTTTCAACGTTACCTTCTTTTACCAGAATGTGCAGATTTTTTCGCCATCGCTCGCTACTATTTTTAAATACTTAAACACCTACAAGATTGCAGAATGGACATCTTAGTGTCAAGAGAGAATCTTGTAAGATCGTACCAAATTCTAGACATATGATGCAAATATCGCTCTGGCAAAGGCTATTATTAACGAATATCCCAGAATAAAGGAAATTATGGCTGATGAACTGGGTTTGGTTGCCGTGGCTTATCAAATTTATTTAACCATCACATGAGCTTTTCGAAAAAGTGATGGGTTTCGAGCATCCCAGCAAATGCGGTTGTACTCTGCTCGTCTTAGAAGAACAACTGTCAAGCTCCACAATATTGATCATATTTTGGTGTTGTTCAAAGCAAGCATACGTACCTATTGCTTATATAGAAACAAGTTGTACCTCGGCCGCTTTCTTTGAATCGATCAAATGTTCACACGGAATAGTCTATGCTCTAGATACGGCACGAGGATTTTTTTATAACTGTTCAAGCAGAACGTGTCTTAATTTGTATTGAAGGCCTCTATGCCAAACCTTGACAAAAGCTTGTCGCGTAGTTTTTTTTATCAATCACTCAACTCTTGGCATTATTAGGTAGTCTAGTATGAATCATACTTCTTCATGAAAAAGTACAAAAAAAAATCAATATTCGGAACCCATTCGTTTGTTATCCAGAACCTAATCTACCTATCATTTTCGAGTTCTTCACGTTTTATGCATGATGATTCTTCCAGAAATATGAGAACGGATAAAGGTGGATTAGAAACGCAAGTTTACTGCATTTTCGAAAAAAAAAATAATTAATTTGCGTTGCTTTAAAAATACACATCATGACCAGAAAAAAAAAACCTCTAAACGCATTCCATTCACACGACAAATATTTCGTCAGAAGACAAATCATCACCAACATCATCACAATCCACTAAAACGGTCTGCACATGCTAATTGACTGTCATCAACGGTATAACAAATCGTGAAATATACGAATACCATATGCATGCATGCCGAAAGCGTGACGTGTCTTGAGCGCGCATTCAACCAACCAGCTAGTCAGTCAGTCAACCAGCCATTCAGTCGGTCAGCGGAGACCGCTTCTAGTGCAATTATATGACGAAAATACGTCCGCGAGAATCTATCTAATTTTCGCGGATGGAAAAATTAATTTCATTTTATTCCGAGTGAGAATGTGCACAGGACTAGAACCACCTCATCAGCCATCCCCTCCATTCGCGCATTCACCCTTCGTTTCACTAACATGCGCCACAAACGATTTGTCTGTCAACAGACAACACTGCACACAGAGAATGAAAGCGCACACATATCGCACACGAAGTTGGGCCGCACCATGTATCTGGTGCTCGTGTGTCATCCCCGTCATGCGAGCATGTAAGCGTGCGAAATTTATTCAAATTTTCAAATTGGGAACATTTTCCGCTTTTCGGAAAACATCTTAATGCACTTAGAGACTCTAATGAAATTTCCTTTTAGTGTTACAGGGACATATCCTGCAGTTGATGTAGATATATAGGTATGTGTGAGGGGTGGTTCAGCAAACTTTACACTCTATTCATCCCACCGAATGATATCTGCAGTAAAATCTCAAAAATGTGCATTTAATTAAAAATAAATATCAAGGACGACAAACACCCGAAAATCTAACAATATGAGGACGGGTATTATAGTACTCGCAATGTTTTGACAGTACCACCACAGCGGCATTCATCTGCCAACTGTTGAATGATGATTAAGCTGTGGCATAAACACCACATTAACTCATTTGTTCAACAACATCAAACTCGCGAAGGGTTGTGAATTATTAACACCACCCCCATCCACCATCCACCCCCATTCAGTGTTTTAAACGAGATGAGTGCTCGTACACAAACCAAGCGAAGGGATTTTTGAAGGTTGAAGTTTTGCGGCAAAATCCCCGCCGCACCACCAGACAACAAAGCGTTGGCTTCATCTTAATTATGAAAAAAAAAATCTTTTTAACGTATTAAGTGACTTATTTGGCTGATGTTGTTGTTGTTGTACTAGCGGTAGCTGTGTGCTGGCATTGTTTTGTAAAATTAAAGTGGAAGGACTTACAATTTTTTCCACTTTCAAACGGACTGCTTGCGAACACGACTGTGCATGAATTAAAAGAATGGCCGAAAACTACCCCTTGGGTGGGGGTGAGAAGGAGTGAGATTAAACCAAAAACGAAAAGTGGATAATGGCTTGATGAATAACACTCAACAAGCAGTCGTCGTGTGTCCTGATGGTGTTGGACAGACACTGTCATTCCATGGACTCTTTGGGGCTATTATTGTTTCAACGTGATAGAAGGCAACTTGAGTTCGTTTGTCGGAGCCTTTGCGGAGTTTTGCTTTGTATATAAATCTTTCGTTCTGAGGCCGGAAATTAACATCTTTTCGGGGAGCTAGAGGATATAAAAAAGGAATTCTGTGCAACAATAAGAATTAGGTTTCCCATTGTCGAGGAAAATAAACGGTCCTAGAGGATTAGGACAAACTTCTTCAGATATTTAGAGTTTCGACAGGGCGACTGCCGCTTGGGTGCCTTGTATATTTTTACAAACTATTAGCGGCATTAGTGTCTAGAGGAAATGTGTCCTTTCACTAAGGCCCACTTAATTAAGTGGATCATCATAGTCCAAGATGAACAGGGCCTCAACCAACATGTCTTCAATTAGCCCGGTACTTAGCAACCGGTTGAGATTGGTTCTTATTTGTTTGCGTCGTAATTTTGCTAAGGTATCTCTTACTTTTTTTCCGAAAGACAGCATACGAAGTTCCAAATTGAAGTCTGCTGTCAGGCATACAATTCGGGTCAGAGTGGATAAAGTGAGGAACGATACGATACGAGCTGCTCTAATTTGTTCGAGAAACAGGTCATTTAGGGTTCTTCTCTTTATGAGAGTGTCAACGATTCCTCTAATATGTAAAACAGATGCGGAACGAAAATGAATATAAGCGCAGGCACCTGGAACGTACGTATACAATGTACACATCGAATGTTTCTCGAAAGCTTGAATCTCTACATACATAATACATAACAGATATAACTGCAATTCAGTAAATAGAATAAAATCTATCAGGAACACAAAAACGAAAAACCTCCGACATTTATAACAGCTGCCCTCAGCTCATGATTGGTTGGGGAAAGCCGGTTCAAGTCATGAGTAAGTACTTTAAGGGGGCTTGTGTTAACCTGGGTGTGAATCATATCAGGGTGAAGATTTTTAAGATTTTTAATATAACGACTGAAGACGAGCCTGAGGAACCAAACAAGGTTCGATTTTATGCCCCACCGGTTTGAGCCTTTGGACACTACGGAGCATATTCAAAGTGCAACGTGAAAATCTTAATCATGAACATTGGAATGTTCTTTGTCGCCTTGGTAAAATAAAAATACAATCCCTGGTTAGGGAAAAAGTTGTTTCAATAATTATACAGAGAACTGAACGTTCAATAATTAGTGACACTATTAAAAGGAATCTGATGAGGACACTTGGTAATATGCGAAATAACTATAATTCTAAACAAATACTGTTGTTGTATACAAGTAGTTGTTGTAATTTCAATCATTCAATTGATAAATGACTAAAATTCCCCAATAGAAATTGTCAGGCGCTGCCCAGCTTAGACTTCGAATCGTAGTTACTCCTAACCAGAGTATGTCTACTTACGTAAGTAGATATACTCTGCTCCTAACTCACCAACGACCAAAATACGTTGGTATTGGTTGACAAAAAACAAATCTTTGGAACGAATGATTTTCATTTGGATGGAATCCGAAGAAATATTTTTGCTAAACTTGTTTTTAAATTCATGAGTTTTATGAGTCAATTTATAAAAAAAAGTCGCAAAAAGTAAAGGAAATTTTCCAATGAGCTATCGGGTTTTTCAATAAGAGCGCTACAAAATGTTTTTATAAATAAAACAAAAACGGTTTTGGATATCAATGATATTCTTTATTCCTGTGAAAGTACGTTCGATGCCATTATGTATGGAACTCGATTTCTTTTGCATGGCCACCACGGGCACGTTTGTAGAAGTCCCTACGCTGAACCCAATTTTCGACGGTTTTCAAGCATAAATCGGCCGATACTGCTGCAATTTCACGTTCGATATTCGTACGAAGTTCATCAATCGCCGCTGGCTTGTTGGCCTAGACCATAGACTTGACGTAGCCCTACAGGAAATAGTCTAAGAGATAACACGTTCTCCAAACTTGGTTTCCAATAAATTTATTGTGACATTCGCTGTGTGGCTTGTAGCGCCATCCTGTTGGAACCACATGTCCTCCAAGTCCATATCATCCAATTGGGGCCAAACATATTCGGTTATCATTGAACGGTAGCGATTCCCATTCACAGTAACGTGCCGGTCTTGATCATCACGGAAGAAGTACGGCCCAATGACGCCGCCAGCCCATAAACCACACCAAACCGTAATTTTTTTCGGGATGCAATGATGACTCATGGAGTACGTGTGGATTGCTGCCTGACAAATACCGCATATTTTGTTTATTGACGAAGCCATTCAGCCAGAAATGAGCCTCATCGCTGAAGATGATTTTTCGATGAAAATCAGCCCAATTCAAGAACATACGACGCTTCTGGTGGTCAAGCGGCTTCAGTTCTTGCGTCAATTTAATCTTGTTAGGATGTAGGCCAAGATCTTTTCGCAAAATTCGCCACAACGACGTCACAGAGATGCTCAACGCTTAAGAACGACGTGTGAGAGACACATTTGGGCTTTCTTCAACTGAAGCCTCAGCGGCAGCAATATTCTCGACACTACGGGCACTTTTTTGTCTCACTGCCACGGGAAAATTTTAAACTGTGCCTATGGATTCAAATTTTCCGCTAGACGCTCAATTGCTGATCTGCTAGGACGATTATGACGACCATAAATTGGACGTAGCGCTCTTAACGTTGAGGCCACTGACTCCGAATTTTGGTAGTAAATTTTAATAATTCCGACTCGTTGTTGGCTCGTATATCTTTCCATCATGAAATGGCAAACCTTACTGAAGAGAAATGCCAAAAGAGCGGCAAGAAATATGGCGTCGTTTGCTGTTCCTGTCGCTCTACTTTTGTAGCGTCCCTGTTAAAAAAAAAACCCTTTATAACTGGACCCTTAATCTGTTACGACTAAAACATACACAGAAAAGAGTCTTGGTAGCGTGTATACATAGCTATTTATGTACTTTTGGCAAAAGATCAGTCCTACAACCAAATTCGAAAATTTAAGTTGCTTAAAGTTTAAATCTTAAAAGCGACAATACCTAATTATTTCTTACTGCTTTGGGAAAGTTTCACAAACAAAGGCATTTTTTTTACATAATCGCCACAGAAAACCAAATTTTAAAAAAATACAATCTACCTACAGTTTTTCTCCCCGTATGCTGGTGAAATCTTCATAGACACGATGAGCACGTGCCCACAGAAGTGTGAGATTTTTACTCTCTAAAACCAGCACCCTTTTTGTATTTGTATTGCAACTAAGGACTTATCTATCAATCGTTTTATTACGTATATAAATAAATGTTTGGCATGTAACTATCCTTTGAGAGTTCCTGATTTTTCCGCAATTTAAAGCGCGGTTTTTTATTATCGGGTAAATTCCAAGGTTTTCGTTCTTTACAAAAAAATTATTTCGTCAAGAATTTGGAGGACCGTTGTGTTAACGTGCTTCAATATACTTTTTTTAATTTTTTAGTGCAACATTTTTCATCCATAACAACGGGAGTACCCAGATCTCTGCGTAGAACTTCGTTCTTTATGTACCACGGCGCATTAACGAATGATCTTAACATTTTGTTTGGAGGTACAAAAGTGGTACAAGGGCGTTTCCTTGGGGTACTCCAGTCAAAATTTTTTTTTTTATCTCTGAATATTCGTTTCCATGCTTCACACAGAAGAGTCTGTGCTCAAGATACGACACACGAGGATTTTATATAATTGTTCAGGCAGAACTTGTCTTAATTTGTGTTGAAGGCCTCTATGCCAAACCTTGTCAAAAGCTTGCGAGACGTCAAGATATACAATGCTGGGTAATTTTCTTTTCTTCGAAAGTTTTCTCATTTATCTACATAAGTAATTCGATGGTCCACAGTTTACTTCTAATCCCAGATTGATGGTCAGGTGAAAGCGTTTCTGATCAAAAATGGAGTGCAAGCGATCGAGTAATATCCTTTCAGACACTTTTTAAATTATTGGAAGAAGTGAAATAGGTCTGTAATATTCAATTTCATTAAGTATATGGATCGACTAATAATCGCTAGCTGAGTCGATTAAGCCATGTCTGTCAGTCCGTCGTCTGTATGGCACTGATTTTTGGGCCCTAAAATTTTGAGCTATAGTGATGAAATTTGGTTTATAGACTCTCTGTTCGACGAAGCAGAACAAGTGTAAGGAATTTTAAAATCCGCTCACTGCCACGCCCTCTTTTCAGTAAAACGTTGTTTTTGTTCAAACGGTCAAGAATTTTAAAAAGTGTTTTAATAGCGTATTTAGACAACGGCAATAACTATATTTCATCCATATAAAGTTTGTTGCCATTCATTTGAAGGAAGGGATGGGATAGGGTATTCAACGATCCTCACAGCGGATTGTAGCCTTCTCCTTTTAGAACCATAATCACTTCGGCGACTTTCCACTCACTTGGTATGTACTCTAATCTAATTACGGGAATAACAATTTACAATGTTCAGTGCTGCCAGACTCTAAGAATTAAGGTGTTAGTCCTATAAATTACATGGACGCAAAGGAATGCGTTTCTGCCGCACTTTAAGTATTTCTACGAATGTTCCCTTTCTACAGAACAATTTTTAAAAAGTGTGAGCGAGACTAATTTCAAAACTTTCCTTCATTCCAAAGCTATTCGAACATATTATTTGTGATAAATTGGTCTTACTTAGTCGAAACTTTATGGCTTTGTTAAAAACTGAGCTTTTGTCACGAATCTTTTAACATTTTTTTCACCATTCACCATTCCAAAAGTAAAACGGAAAAGTAATTGAGTGTATATGTATATACACAGAATTATTCTAAAGCATTTTTCCAGTTATCACATAACGTCATAAGTTTTATGATTACGGTTCTCCAGGATTTATTTGTTGAATCTTATTTATCTAGTAAAATTTAGAGCTTCCATGTCGAACCCCTTCATTGCCCAATCTTGAGAACCTCGAGAAGTGTAGACTGTTTTAACGACCTAGGAGAGTATGTTGATCCCAAAATGGAGTTCAATAAGAACATTTACATCATCGTCTATAAATCCAGTTCTATGTTAGGATTTTTAAAAAAATTGGTCAAAAGAGTTTCTTGTCCTTTTGGACGTTGAAAAGGCTTTTGATAGCATATGGCATGACGGTATTCTTCATAAATTGAAATTATTTGGTTGCCCCTTATATCTTATAAAAATAATACAAAGTTTTCTCTGCAACAGACAGTTTCAACATGCACTCAAATTTAAAAAAAAATAGCATCGGGTGTACCCCAAGGATCAGTATTGGCTCCATTGTTGTACATAACATACGTTGCTGATTTTCCACAAGTATGGAACTGTGAAATAGCAATGTTTGCGGATGATACTGCTATTTATTATTATATTTATTATAGTTCAAACGATTTTGGTCATGAAATTGAGAGCGACTTACAGCATGCGTTAAACAAAATTTACGATTATTTCATTCGGTGGAAGGTAAAACTAAATGCTGACAAAACTCAGGCCATGTTTTTCACCAGAAAAAGAAAAGCATGTGCCTTACCAGTTGGTCAGCTAAAGATAAATCAATGTGATGTCTCGTGGGTTAGTTCTGTCAAATATCCAGGTGTATATTTAGACAAGACATTAACTTTTCGTGACCATATCACAAATACCCTTAACAAAATAAGCATAGCTACCAAAATGCTATACCCCCTAATATGTAGAAAATCACCTCTGAGTAAATTTAATAAGATTATAATATGTAAAGTAATTTTTCAAGCCATAATTTTGTATGCATGCCCAGTATGGGGAACTTGTGCAAAATCTCATATCAAAAAATTACAAGTTTCACAAAATAAAACTTTGAAAATGATGGCAAATTTACCTTGGTTTTATTCCACTCTACTTTTACATGAACAAAATGGTATACATCAAGTTGCAAGAAAAATTGAAATTCTCAATGAAAGATTTAATTTAAGATGTAGTGATTCCAAGAACATATTGATAATAGAATTGATAAATCAATAAAGTTTTTATGTATATATATTCTTACTTCATTTAATTTTTTCTTACCTACCTATTAATTTATTTATTTACTTATTTATTTACTTATTTATTTATTTATTTTTTTGTTTGTTAATTTATTTATTTATTTGTTTGTTAATTTATTTATTTGTTTGTTAATTTATTAATTTATTTATTAATTAAATTATTTATTTATTAATCTATTTATTTATTTATTTATTTATTTATTTATTTATTTATTTATTTATTTTATTTATTTATTTATTTAATTAATTATTTATTTTTTAATTTGTTAATCACAATCTAATTATTGATATATTGGCGCAAATTTATAGTCAATCGATGTTTAAGGGTTTAACTCCACACTAGTTATCAGGTACTTTAAATTAAAAGCTTGCTTTAAAATATTTTCAATAATAGACAATTTTTTAACGTGGCGCTAATTAGTGTATGCTAATGGACATTCCCCTGAGGCCTCTAAATCAAACTCACCTAAAAAGTGACAGAACGCTAACTCTTTATTAAATATTTAAAGTGAGGTTTCGGTTGCTTTAATGCAGAGTGATAACGCTAAAGTACACTTTTTGACGACTATAATTATCAAAACGTGTTAGTATCTACGTAATAAAATAATTTTAAAGTGTACTCTAAGCGACTATAAATGTGCGCCATTGTCTTTTTACTTTTCTTTCTCTAGTCACTTTTTTTTTCTGTAAAATACTAAAATTTATTAAATGAAGGTTTTTGATCATAGTTTTCTTTCGATCGTTATTTAATATAAGAATTATTTAAGATGTTTACAAAATTTTTAAGTTGTAAGATATAGTTTAAATATCAAATCTTTGAGCAAGCTGCGTAAAATACAAATTTTGTAAAGCCATTATCTAGGAAAATAAATATATTTATTATTATATTATTGGTCAAAAGAGTTTAATGAATGTTATGTCTCTATTTGATTATATAGCTGTCTCGCCCGTCCTCATTTTGAGTGTGCTTCACAAGTTTGGATACCATACTATGACGTTTATTCGTTAGCAGTCCGATGTAAGTGCATTCGATTTGCCTTAAAAGGACTCCCATGGGATGATCATAGTTTAGCTTGTCTTTATTAATATCATAGCATAGCTTTATTGATGTCGAAAACCATATTGAGCCTGTGGATGCATTATGATATTCTATGACAAAGCTCTGCTCGTGGATGTTGCTTGTATTAAGCACTCCACGCCACAAATCTGATTGTGTGAACAAATTTCCAAGTAGAGAAGGTTAAAAAAAAAATAAACAAAGTTTGCAAAAGAATTTGACATATGCACCGATGCAACGGCTCCAAAATGGACTACGATTTCATTGCAGGTGTTAGCTCAGATTCAATAAAACTACAAAAATTGTTTCACCCTCCGAATTCCTTGAGGCGTTATTACTAGCAACTAGGGAGGCACCCTACGCGATAAGGCACGATAGTACCTCGCAAGAAGATATCGCTATTTTTGTTGATAGTCAAGCCACTTCTTAAGCCATTATTTTGGCGTCGTCGTCATTCACACTAGTAATTGAATGATGGAAGGAACTGACTTCAGTCAGTACAAAATCACTAAATTGTGGGTTCAAGGTCATAGTGACACAGATGGTAACGATTAACCTGACGCTCTAGCCAGTCAGGGTTGAATTTCATGAATTTCAAAATAGACGAATACAAATGCGCAAGGACAACCAAGGTTAAGCTTTCGAAAAAAAGAGATACATATCCAAACCGATAATTTGTTCTTCAGACCCTTTTAATTGTTGGCCTCCACAAATCCCATTATTCGCAACCAATTTAACACTCACACCCGTGTACAGTTTAGGAATCCGCCCTTGACATTACATGTCAATTTTCACCTCTAACATTTCTCAGTTGCGGTATTTCTTTTCCTTGCTAATTTCTCCATCACCCTTGAGCCCTTTTTTCACATCGAACTCGAAAGTCAATACAGAAAGAAGGCTACGTCTCAAGGGAGACAAAAGCCAACTGGCAATAATTTATCGTCTCGAAATTAGTCGATATAAAGACAGACAACTTCGACAGGCGATAAATTCACAAAAGTGCAATGCACTAAAACGGAATTCCTCACTCATAGAAGCAACTCCAGCAAACGACGAAGCCGAAGTTGTCGACGGGCCATATACGACCAACCCTCACAAGAAGAAAATAGAAAAACATTCATTCAACCATTGGCACTAAAGAAAAACACACCACCAAATGGCCGCTCCTGCATTAATACCACCAGTACAACTCAAGTTAAATTGGTTTTTACTACAAGTCTTTCCGAGCCATCCGGTGGGCGCTAGTCCTGATGGTAGTTCTTGGCCAATACTCCGGAAGTGAAACACTGCAAAATTATCGTCTCTCGTCGAGTAGGTATAGACCAAGCATGTGGCAGCGTGTGTCTGTCTAAGGATAACATCCCCAGAACACGAAACAATAAACCGACAACGAGTTCTTAAGAAATGTGCACCACGCCCACTTAAGGCTGAAATGAATACATACGACCAACCAACGAAAAATATAAAAAAAAACTTTCAACATTTAACTCACCCAAAGTTTGGCTAAGTACCGTCCGTCCATCCTCGCCGTGGCAGGCATTCCGAGCATCGAACGGATTTGTGAATTGTACGAATGCATATCCTTTGTGCATTGAGATTCCTGCAATGGCATGAGAACCGCTCATAATCAAATAGGTCAGCAGGCAAATAAAATCGAAAATATCTTTTAATCTTATTAAACGAAGCAAAAGTACAACAACAAAGAAAAATAAACAAACAAAAAAAGGATTTTGGGTTATACAGTATGACATACCTGCCAATCGGCCATATATCTGAAACATACGTTCCACATCCGTTTTGGAACACTGAAAAGTATTCAAGTTACCAACGAACACACGTGAGTTAACCGCCTGCGGATCCTGTGAGTTGGTCTGGTTCGATAGCTTTGACATCTTCATATTGGCAGGATGCGAATTGTGAACGTGTGCCAGTGTATATGTGTGAGTGTGTGTTTGTGTGACCGACGAGTGTATGCACTCGTTAATCCCTTCCTTGAAATTGAAATTCCACTAGCACAATCGATTCGCTGCCGATGATATCCTTATGTGTGGTTACCGGTTAAGGATTAAATGCTCTTCGCTCTTGACAACTTGACAACGACAACCCGTACGATAGTAACGATGACAATTCTGGTTCTTGACTGCCGCTGCGTCGAATATTATTACAACGATGACGACGACGACAACGACGTCGATGGTAACGATGAAAAGATTCTAGCTTCGGACAGGACACAGCAGATTATCCTGGAAAATAATAAAAGCACTTGATGAAAAGTGAGTAAGGACAATACAACAACAAAATGGGACAACAACGAAAAGTATTTAGTGAACTCGTAGTCGGATTTACTTTTATTTTTCGACTCGTTTGCCTTCATCGCCAACAACAAAAAGGATACAGACTGATCCGATACGATGTGGTATGAGATACTATGGAAATATCCATCATTATTTGGAATGAAATCGCCGAGTTTTTCCGCTTTAAGTCGGCTTAAGACTGCAAAACAAACGCACACATACCCGTCGGACCGCATGCACGGACAATAGACAGGCATAGCTTAACCGCAAATACCACTATGGGTAGGCTCACGTTGGGCGCCATTTGCACTCACATTACCGTCATCTTTTCCAACTAAATTGGGAGAGCCCAGTCAGATGGAATATGCGGAGCAGAGCAATTGAAATAAAACGGGAGAACTCTATGGAAATTTATTGTTATTATTATTTTTCCTTTTTTTTTTTTTTGATTGTGTGACGTTGTTGTTTTTGTAGGGCTTTAAGTACGCGGAAAAGGATGAATACGGATGGGATTTTTGGTTGGTGGTGATGGTGAGTATATTGTTCTGTTGTAAGAGTGCAGGATGAATGGCTGAGCGCGCCAGTCCGTATATGATGAATTTCACTCAGTCGGTATTACTTCATTTAAACAAAATTGTTTTCTTTGTATATGTGGGTTTGTTTTTTTTCCTGCCGCTTTAAGTCCATTAATCGAAATTTTAATCGCTTTTTGAGAATTATAATGAAAATCATCATCATAAGCTATCTGGCAAATGGAAAATGCATTTTTTTATCGAAATAAATGGATTTTTCTGTAGCTTGTAAGCTTTATACGAAGATGAGAAAATCGGAAGCGGGAGGACTTTTAGCATTGGTTCTAGGAATATAATCAGGGTAATAGATTAATCATGGTCGTAGACTTGATGAACAGACTATTTGGTGTTTTCGAAATGTTACTTTTTCACAAATTTAAAGATATGAACCTAGTATTTTTGTTTTCAGATCATTTCAAGAAGAATCGACTTAGACCGTAAAGTTCATTAGGAACCTACCGAGAACTTCTTCTAAGTATTGGATAAGTTATTCTCCTAGGGTCTTGAATCTACATAAAATGTGTGGCCACATTAAAACATACGTACTATCCGAAAAAAATATCTTCCCGTACCTCAGTATTTTTCCACAGTTGGGCAAAATTCTCATCTTTCAGTCCTTCTCGCGGGCGCCCACATGAAAATGACTAATCACCATGCCTGTTTAGGGTCAGCCAAGGGTCCCACTTGGATATTGACCGTGCGCTGTAACACGTTGCAACGCACGATCAATGTACAAGCGGGAACCATAAGTTTGAGGTGGGAGAAAACCCTTAAACCCAAATCCAAGGTGGAACAGCAAACGCCGAAGGATGCATGGCTAAAAAGGGAGTTTTAAGCCGCTAGTTTGCGAATTTCGGATACCGGGATACCTCCGATCTCAAGATAGCCTTCCTGTGGTTAGACGGGTAGACCACGGGCGACCAATAAATCCCGCCTACTCGTGGGAAAAATTGAAGTACCAATAGAAAAAAATATAGAGAATGATGCTTCTACAAATGCATCAACAACTAGGGATGTTTCAGAACACCCTGTCGATACCGACACGACACCTGCCAATCGGGAAGGGTCACAAATCAGTGATTTCGAGATGATGAGCCTAGAAGAGAAATTGTCTCATCTGAGCGACTCAGCCTCGGAATCAAGTACTGTATACAGCATCAGTATACTCTAGGATGAATTGCATCCGGAATATACAGAAGCGCCAGGGACCCCAGGCAAAACGGCTCAAACTGATTCCAAGCGTATCAGGTTCACGCCAGCGGAACAGCGTCGTTTCAACAGAGCGCTGAAACAGGGTAGCAGCATAGAGCAAGCCCGCATCTTTGCAAAAACAAAAGATGATGCCAAAGAAGCCAAACGCATGAGATCTGAGGACAACACACCACCTCAGTCCGAAGCGAAACGAGCTCGCACTGGGAAAATAACCTCTGACAGAACCACCTATAGAGATATAGCGAGCTATATTTTGGACTATTCATTGGACCTGAACCCTTCTGTGCAATCCCAAATCAGCCATAAATCTAGTCATAAAAAACTGGGAACAAAACAGATGTGTTTCATACTGGGGAAACATCCCAGGCCTAAGACAGGCCAAAAGAGCTATTCAGCCCTTCAAATCAGATGCCGACAAGATACTAAATCTTCGCAGGCACGATATCAAAAATTTAGTAGGCTACCTAACTGGTCATCACGGTCTGCGATATCACCTAAACAAAATGCGTCTAGTCGACTCACCGGAGTGCAGACTATGTCTAGAAGAAGACGAAACAGCCGAGCATATCATATGTGAATGCCCGGCCCTTTACGGTATGAGAAGAGAATCTTTCTTCAGGGAATTCTTAAGTCCCGAAGAATTGAGGAAATCTTCGGCTGAAAGTATTATCAGCTACATTAGAAAAGTAGAAGCGCTACTAACCTAAAACGCATCTGACGCAAGCACAATAGATCTTTTAGGTCGATGTGTTAAAACATACGTACTATCCGACAAAAATATCTTCCCGCACCTCAGTATTTTTCCACAGTTGGGCAAAATCCTCATCTTTCAGTCCTTCTCGCGGGCACCCACCTGAAAATGACTAATCACCATGCTTGTTTAGGGTCAGCCAAGAGTCCCACTTGGATATTGACCGTGCGCTGTAACACGTTGCAACGCACGATCAATGTACAAGCGGGAACCATAAGTTTGAGGTGGGAGAAAACCCTTAAACCCAAATCCAAGGTGGAACAGCAAACGCCGAAGGATGCATGGCTAAAAAGGGAGTTTTAAGCCGCTAGTTTGCGAATTTCGGATACCGGGCTACCTCCGATCTCAAGATAGCCTTCCTGTGGTTAGACGGGTAGACCACGGGCGACCAATAAATCCCGCCTACTCGTGGGGAAAATTGAAGTACCAATAGAAAAAAACATAGAGAATGATGCTTGTACAAATGCATCAACAACTAGGGATGTTTCAGAACACCCTGTCGATACCGACACGACACCTGCCAATCGGGAAGGATCACAAATCAGTGATTTCAAGATGATGAGCCTAGAAGAGAAATTGTCTCATCTGAGCGACTCAGCCTCTCAATAAAGTACTGTATACAGCATCAGTATACTTTCGGATGAATTGCATCCGGAATATACAGAAGCGCCAGGGACCCCAGGCAAAACGGCTCAAACTGATTCCAAGCGCATCAGGTTCACGCCAGCGGAACAGCGTCGTTTCAACAGAGCGCTGAAACAGGGTAGCAGCATAGAGCAAGCCCGCATCTTTGCAAAAACAAAAGATGATGCCAAAGAAGCCAAACGCATGAGATCTGAGGACAACACACCACCTCAGTCCGAAGCGAAACGAGCTCGCACTGGGAAAATAACCTCTGACAGAACCACCTATAGAGATATAGCGAGCTATATTTTGGACTATTCATTGGACCTGAACCCTTCTGTGCAATCCCAAATCAGCCATAAATCTAGTCATAAAAAACTGGGAACAAAACAGATGTGTTTCATACTGGGGAAACATCCCAGGCCTAAGACAGGCCAAAAGAGCTATTCAGCCCTTCAAATCAGATGCCGACAAGATACTAAATCTTCGCAGGCACGATATCAAAAATTTAGTAGGCTACCTAACTGGTCATCACGGTCTGCGATATCACCTAAACAAAATGCGTCTAGTCGACTCACCGGAGTGCAGACTATGTCTAGAAGAAGACGAAACAGCCGAGCATATCATATGTGAATGCCCGGCCCTTTACGTTATGAGAAGAGAATCTTTCTTCAGGGAATTCTTAAGTCCCGAAGAATTGAGGAAATCTTCGGCTGAAAGTATTATCAGCTACATTAGAAAAGTAGAAGCGCTACTAACCTAAAACGCATCTGACGCAAGCACAATAGATCTTTTAGGTCGATGTGTACATTACTGCTTAGGCTTAGGTCAGAATTAAAAAAAAAAAAAAAATTCCACATATATTCTTGCATGCAAAAACATAAGGTGCGCCAGTTTGTATGTCGGTATGTGAATACTGAATATCTTTAATAAAAAGACAAATAATTTCCATACATGAGGTATTTTTATTTATCCTGATATTTACCTTTTATTTGGACTGGTTTTTGAATACAACATCAATCAAGTAGGCACCTCTATTGTAGTTATAAAGCAAAATGTACGCTTTTTGCAACGTTTTGCATAATTTTTTTTCGATCATCTCGGGCGATATAGCTATGATATCGTCACGAGCCACGAGCTCATCAAGGTTTCAGGTTTTCTGGAGTACATTTTGATTACTTATTTAAACCTCAAAAAGAAGTCCGGGGAGGTCCAATCTGGAGATCTGGAACTCTGCTCTACTCTACTCAAAGTCGATTTTTTTTTTAATTTTTTGATTCGAACGACCGTTCGGCCGTTTTCCAATATTCTTTGAGTAATGTGCACTTTATAAGGAAAAAGTTGCAACGTCTCTGGCGTTGATGAATTTGTCGATTATCTCCCACATTTTCGTGCTAAACAAAATTCGACACCAAACGATGAATAGTGTTGCCAGACGGTGCTTGTTGGTCACGATGTTTCGACGGCATGCACATAAAGTTACTGATGCCCCGTGTCCTAGGGGCATCTAATAAATTGGAACTGGCCCTACAGGTTGGGGGTTGTGCGTTGGGTTAACAACCCATCCATGGAAAAAAGAACTGTTACGACGTAAAAAAGAGCCTCGGGAAGGTCTGATTTTAAAAAAAGGACAACGACGCGACGTTCATATTTGGAATGTGAGAATATTAAACAAAAGAGGTGCAGGCGAACAACTATAGGAAGTCCTTAGTTGCTACAAAGCAGACATTACTACCATCCAAGAAATACGATGGGATGGGCCGGGATAAAATAGGATGCAAAACTGTTACATTAACCACGGACCGTGTTTAGTGAGCAGAAACAGCGACTATTCGGATGCGGATTTGTTATAAATGCCAGGCTTTTGCAAGAAGTCTTGAGTTTCGAAGACACTAGCGAACACATTGTAACAGTTCGCATCAAGGCCAAATTTGCCAATGTAAGCCTTGTATGCGCTCACGCCCCGGAAAAAGATGATATAGCTAAGGATTGCCTCTACGAGCTCCTTGACAAAACCCATAAGCGACTACCGAAGTAGTAGGTAGGAAGACAGGACATCTTTAGCAGTATTTTCGGAAAACACATTCTACAGAACAACACGTCTGGTAACGGACTTAGGCTAATTGACTTCGCTACGGAACGAAATGCCACTCAAGCCAGCACACGGTTTCCTTAACTCGATATCCATTAGAGGAATGGCGGTCACCAAATCAACAAACGGTCAACTAAATTGATCACATTGCGATAGAGAAGAGGCACGCATCCAGTATTTTGGATGTCCGAACATTCCGAAGGGCTACCATCGACTCGGACCACTACCTTGTTGCAGCCAAGGTAAGAATGCGGATATCCACTACGCCACAAAAAAACAGATATACTGCTAACAAAATTTAATGTCAAAAAACGGCAATCGCAAGAGGCCTTCGAATGTCGAGGAACAATGGCAGCGATGTCAACGAGCCATTAGATCAGCAGCAACTGATGTGCTAGGTTTCTCGCGGCCATCAGCAAGAAACCCCTGGGTTGATAAGGATTGCCGACAGAAGCTCGCAGCCAAGAACGAGGCCTATAAGGCTAAGCTGCAGGTGAAGCCGAGAGCTGCCATTTAGCTCTATAGGCAGAGAAAAAGGGAAGAACACCGGCTTTTCAAAAAAGAAGAAAAACGAGCAAGAAGTGCTCGTCATTGAGGATATAAAGAGTTGCCACTCCAGGAACGATGTACGCCAGTTTTACTAAATTGTAAAACGCCAAAGCCAAGGATACAAGGCTGGAACAGAATCCTGTCGAGATGAACAAGTAAATAATTGTAGTTGAGACACAGTCTATGCTGAGGATATGGAAGAACTACCTCTGCAGACTGTTAAACGGCGATGACGAACAACATTCCTCTGTCAGGTAGAACCAACCATTCAATATTGGCGACGAAAATGAAAACTACCAACCTAAGTGAAGCGACGATAGCAATATCTAAACTAATGCTTAACGAGGCCGCCGGAAATGACGGACTTCTCGCCGAGCTTTTTAAATCCGGCGGAGATGACTTGGTAAGTAACATCCTCCAACTCATAAGCCAAATCTTGTCGGCCTAGGATGTCGGATGAAAGTATGCCCCAGCATAATTTGCCAGATCCACAAAAAAAGCAGACCCTCTGTACTTCTCTAAATGCAGAGGCATAAAAGTCTTATCAACATCGCCTACAAGATCCTATCTGCCGTAATATGTGAACGCCTGAAACCGTTTAGGAACAACCTGATCGGCCCTTATCAGTGTGTTTTAGGCCAACAAAGTCCACAACTGATCAAATCTTCACACTTCGGCAGATCCTGGAAAAAACCCAAGAATTCCAAATCGATACCCACCACCTATTTATCGATTTCAAAGCCGCAGACGACTGTATTTACGGAGACGAACCATACAGAGTCATGTCTAGTTTTGGTATACCGCCCAAACTCGTCCCTCTTTGCAGGATGATGATGAAGAATTCTCGCTGCTCCATGAGGGTCGGAAACGACCTCACCGACAAATTCGATAACAAACAAGGATTGAGGATTTTTGATATGATTGTGCAAAACTCCCGAGCCAACACCAGAAAGACAATCTTCCAAAAATCTCAGCATCCGCCGACGATATTGACATCAGGACGACTGTAGCGCCACTTAAGTAAGCTGTCACATTAATTGTCCAGTTATACCTAACATTCTAGCAAGCCTCATTGGAGATTTTCTTTGAGTTCTTGCTGCTTTTTTTATAAATGCAATCATTAGGAGCAAACGAAGCTTTTGAATTTTTATACAAGACTCTCCAAAAATATTTTAATTTCAATTTTTTTTTGCAAAAAGTAAATTTTTGTTTTTCAATGATTAAAATTTATTTTTCTGAAGTAATGTTTTCCATTCCACCCAAATGAAACACAATTTTCAAATGATTCCTATAACCAGCTACCAAGAACGAGGCCTATAAGGCTAAGCTGCAGGTGAAGAGAGCTGCCATTTAGCTCTATAGGCAGAGAAAAAGGGAAGAACACCGGCTTTTCAAAAAAGTAGAAAAACGAGCAAGAAGTGCTCGTCATTGAGGATATAAAGAGTTGCCACTCCAGGAACGATGTACGCAAGTTTTACTAAATTGTAAAACGTCAAAGCCAAGGATACAAGGCTCGAACAGAATCCTGTCGAGATGAACAAGTAAATAATTGTAGTTCCGACACAGTCTATGCTGAGGATATGGAAGAACTACCTCTGCAGACTGTTAAACGGCGATGACGAACAACATTCCTCTGTCAGGTAGAACCAACCATTCAATATTGGCGACGAAAATGAAAACTACCAACCTAAGCGAAGCGACGATAGCAATATCTAAACTTATGCTTAACAAGGCCGCCGGAAATGACGGACTTCTCGCTGAGCTTTTTAAATCTGGCGGAGATGACTTGGTAAGTAACATCCTCCAACTCATAAGCCAAATCTGGTCGGATGAAAGTATGCCTAGTGAATGGATCCCCAGCATCGTTTGCCCGATCCACAAAAAAGGAGACCCTCTATACTTCTCTAAATGCAGAGGCATAAAAGTCTTATCAACATCGCCTACAAGATCCTATCTGCCGTAATATGTGAACGCCTGAAACCGTTTAGGAACAACCTGATCGGCCCTTATCAGTGTGGTTTTAGGCCAGTAAAGTCCACAACTGATCAAATCTTCACACTTTGGCAGATCCTGGAAAAAACCCAAGAATTCCAAATCGATACCCACCACCTATTTATCGATTTCAAAGCCGCATACGACAGTATTTACGGAGACGAACTATACAGAGTCCTGGTTAATTTTTGTATACCGCCCAAACTCGTCCCTCTTTGCAGGATGATGATGAAGAATTCTCGCTGCTCCATGAGGGTCGGAAACGACCTCACCGACAAATTCGATAACAAACAAGGATTGAGGATTTTTGATATGATTGTGCAAAACTCCCGAGCCAACACCAGAAAGACAATCTTCCAAAAATCTCAGCATCCGCCGACGATATTGACATCAGGACGACTGTAGCGCCACTTAAGTAAGCTGTCACATTAATTGTCCAGTTATACCTAACATTCTAGCAAGCCTCATTGGAGATTTTCTTTGAGTTCTTGCTGCTTTTTTATAAATGCGATCATTAGGAGCAAACGAAGCTTTTGAATTTTTATACAAGACTCTCCAAAAATATTTTAATTTCAATTTTTTTTTTGCAAAAAGTAAATTTTTGTTTTTCAATGATTAAAATTTATTTTTCTGAAGTAATGTTTTCCATTCCACCCTAATGAAACACAATTTTCAAATGATTCCTATAACCAGCTACCTATGAAAAATTTCGATGCCATCATGTTTTGTGTTCCAATGAAGTTTCAATGATAGCTATAACTGCAAACATCCCTGCATGCTTATCACTCTGATTGCAGTGATGAATTGAACAGATTGATTTTAGTTCTTCCTTCTATTAAAAACGTTATTGTGTTCGACCTTTGCTTCAACCCATTAGATACCAACCCCCTTTTAAATTAGGACAATTAAAAAACCTTTTCAAAAAATACAAAGTTTAAACATTTTTTTTTTCAACTTTGGGTTTTAGAGTACACTGGTCAGATGTGTGCAAATTTTTATCTTAATTATGAAATATTTTAAAGCATTCTTTTTCGATGCAAAGAGTAATTTGGCATTTCTCGCATATCCATCGAACTCTGCTGTGACATATTCTGCATCGTAACTGCTTTTGTATTTTTTTGGGGAAATGCCCCCCTTCACTGCGAACCAAAGATTTCGGAACATTTGGTTTATTTTGCACTTTTACTGTAGGCCCTGAACGTAAATAAGTCCTTGCTATGGTCCGTACAAAGGAAAGCAGATTGCGATTTCCATTGGTTTTCAAACAATGGAGTCGCCAAGCATTCACCACCATTGAGTTGATCATATGTGTAAACAATGGCCACCACCATTTCTTACCCTTTATTTTTATTCTGTAATTGTTTACGAATTGGTCATAAAGGTCGACCCCACCCATGCCCTTGTTGTAAGCAACCAATGGTTTTGGCTGAGGAATGACTACTTTTTGTTTTTGGGTTGTTGACCATCTTTTGACTTTACCCAGTGGTTCCAAGGTGTCATAATTAGTTGCAATGGTAACAACAGCGTTATCCTTCCAACGCGCGAACAAGATGTTATTGTTTTTATCGAATTTGTGATGGAAGTAACCACGGTTGGCCTTCATTATCGTCTTCAAGGATTTGAGTGGACATTTTTTTGTTCTATTGTCTCTAACCGTTCCTGTTGCGCGAAATCCTTTTTTACGTAAAGTTGTCATGAGGTCATGGCTGGTGAAATAATTATCAAAAAATACGCTGTGATCACTTGGCGTTCTTACTACACCCAGCAAATCGAGTACCACACGCGATCCGAGAGGTAAGCACTTATTCGTTACACTGACATTTTTAGCACCTCAATATGCATCGAAATTATAGCAATATCCATCACTACTGCAAAGCATCCACTCCTTGTATCCAAAACGAACAGGATTTCCACGTATAAATTGCTTTGCGGAGTGATGACCAAAGTATTTAACCATCGCCCATTTTTGATAATTATTACAAATGACTTTCATCAAAGGTCGAACCTTAGCCATTTTATCAGATCTATCCAGAGAAGAATTGTTGGCCAGATGAAGGAAGCGCTTGATTTCTTTGAAGCGATTTCGGGACATGGCATTATCTACCAATGGGCATCTAGCATCTTCGTCTAGGCACCAGTACAATGATTCTTGAGGCAACGTGTGGTATTCAGAAAAAAGCATTATACCAACAAACTTTTTCAAGTCTTCTTTCATAAATTGGAATGTGTGGCAGTTTTTGTCGAGTGCGTATATTTGGCTTTGCTCTACAATTATATTCATCACATCATCATCGAAAAAAATTTCAAAAATTTGAATTTCGTCTTTCAATTCCAACTGTTCTTTAACTTTGGCCAAATTGTCCAAATAACAAAACGTTTCATTAATTTCAGTAGTATAAACCACATGATTTGACCATTTTGGAGCATTATTTTATGACTCACCACTGGCTAAAAATTCTTCCCTTATATGAGCAAGTGTAATGTCGTCTTCGCTTTCAAACCCATCGTTGATTTCAATCTCTACCGCTCCAGGAATGTCAACAGGAATATGGGAATCAAACAACTCATCCTCACATATATCCTCTTCGTCGGTTTGGATATCAACATCCGGCGGAATCACTACTACGTCTATTTCATTTCCATCATCTGGGATATCATCAACAGCCATGCAGAGGTTTGGATAGCGCCTACCATAAAAGCTGGTGCAGTTAATTGTTGAAAATTCCATTTTTCTAATAATAATAATCCGAAAAAAGAAAAAAATATTTAGCACAGTTTTGGCCAGTGTACTCAATTGAGTACACCATCTTTGGATTCCACTTACCATGGACAACAAATCATTTTTTTTGTGAAGTTCGTTTGAAAGTTTGTTCTTTGATAACAAATCAAACCAAACCAATAGATTATTAACATGTAAGTCAAAAGTGTAAGCTTTAGCAATTTTTTTATTTCCGGAAACACATAAAACTGCTTGAAACAAAAAACAATGGATAATAAAGTTATCCGAAAAAAAACTTGAAAATGACTTTTAACCTCAACAAGTTTATTCCAAGTGTCAAAACACATGTCTATGCTTGATATAAATTCGAAAGAAATTTAAATCAAAGCCTATTTTTTGAAAAAAATCAAATTGAAATTTTCGAAAATACTGTACTCAATTGAGTACAATGGCAGGTAATGGGTTAAAAGGTCCTTGCATAGGGATGTACTATATGAAGTTATAAATAGTTTACGTGGAAAAGGAGTACCTAAATACAAAAAATTGAAGACATAAATCCCTCATGTATCCTTTAAAATCATTTAAATAGGATAATTTTTTAATAACTTCTTTCCATAAACAGAACAATGGCTGATAGATAGATAGATAGATATTTTATTTTGTATATAATTTAACATTAGGTTTGATACCGCACATTTTACACAGAGATTTGATAACAAGTACTTTTCTTCTGAAACATTGTATATATATTTGATTATTAGATATTAGATATAAGATTGTTGCTTGGAGAAAATTACAAACAAAAACTCCAAATGTAAAGAAAAAAAAAAAAAAAAAACATATGAGAGGCTACAATCCGCTATGCGGATCATTGAATACCCTATCCCATCCCATCCTTTAAATTAATATCCTCAAAATATAGGCCTTATGGCGATGAAATACAGAAAATGACATTGTCACAATATATTGCTCAGACAGTTTCTCAAAATCTTGTGTGGTTCGACAAAAAACAACGTATTTCTATTGCTAATGCCTTGGGATGGGGTATACAAATGGTTTTTGTAAGAAAACGCCCCCAAAATGTGGGCGTAGGTGAAAATGATCTATGGACAAAATGTTTATATTACCATTGCGGAAGTATTTGCATCAAAAATTTTTTCGAAAGTTTTAAAATTTGGACAAAAAGCGTTTTTTACTAAAAACGCCCCCAAAAAGTGGGCGTGGCAAAAAACTTTGTATGAACGAAATATAGATATTAGGATTGTCTAAATATGCTACAAAGACACTTTTTTGAAATTCCTTACGGTTTGGCCAAAAAATAAGTTTTCCTTAAAAGGAGGCGTGGCAGTGGGCGGATTTCAAAAATTTTTACACTTGTTCTGTAGGCAGAGACGAGGATCCTATATACCAAATTTCATTATCCTAGCTCAAAATTTAAGGCCTAAAAATCGGTGACGTACAGACGGACGGACGGACGGACGGACGGACGGACGGACGGACGGACAGACAGACATGGCTAATTCGACTCAGCTAGCGATTCTGAGTCGATCCATATACTTTGAGGTATATGTAGCTAAATTATTTCTCTATGTTACAAACTAAGTATCAAAACTAATATACCCCTATGGGATAGGGTATAAAGATTATAAATAAAGGAATAAAACAAAAAAAAAGGTTATGACTAGTAATATGAGCAAAATTAAATAAAAAAGAAGAAATATGTATAAATAATTTATAAATGAGTTGATAAATAAAAAAAATAAATAAATAAATAAATAAGTAAATAAATAAATAAATAAATAAATGAATAAATAAACAAATAACAATTTAAATAAATAACAATTAAATAAATAACAATTAAATAAATAACAATTAAATAAATAACAATTAACTAAATAAAAATTAAATAAATAACAATAAAAATAAATGACATTTAAATAAATAACAATTACATAAATTAAGTAGCTTAAAGAAAGACAAAATTTTAAATTACATAATAGACATATACGAATTTATTTATGTACATAGATATGTAAATATATATTTATATATATATATGTTTTTTTTTTTTTAATTTGAGTTCAAAGCATTTATTAAGGGATTATCAGCAAAACTGCAACGTTTTAAAAAATTTCTTTGGAGTTTCGCGATTCTATTATATATCAAGTCAACATTCGCTTTTCTATGTAAGTCTTTGGTTGAGTGGTGCCAAGGGTAATTTAGCATTAATTTTAGAATTTTATTTTGAGCTATTTGTAGTTTTTTTAAGTGACACTTAGCGCAGTTTCCCCATACTTGGCATCCATAAAGCAAAATTGCCTGAAAAATTAACTTAAAGATTATTATTTTGTTTTCTGTAGAAAGCAATGAGTTTCTATTGATGAATGGATACAACATTCTAGTGGCGATTGATATTTTCTTTAGTGTTCTTGTAGTATGTTCATTAAAGGTCAATTTCGTGTCCAAGTAAATACCTAAATATCTTACGCAATGCTCCCATCTAATGACTATTCCATTTACCTGAATTGGGTTATTAGGTAGGAAACAAGACTTTCTTTTTCGTGTAAAAAAAATATCTTGAATTTTATTCTCGTTCAGTTTTATTTTCCATTTTTTGTAGTATTTTTCAAGTATTTTCATCGCATTATTTAAATTCCTTTCAATCGTAAAAGCGAACTCATGAGATGAAAATATTGCAGTATCATCTGCGAATATAGCAACATTACAATTAGGCAGTTTTGGGAAATCTGCTGTAAAAATATTGTACAGTACAGGACTAAGAACAGAACCTTGCGGGACACCAGAATGGAACGATACTAGATTAGATACACCACTATTAACATGGACTTTAAAACATCGACAAGATAAGAAACTTTGGACTGTTTTACAAATATAAGGAGGAAAATTAAACATTAACATCTTATATATAAGGCCAGCATGCCAGACAGTATCAAAAGCCTTTTCAATGTCAAGTAAAATCATACCAGTCGATTTTTTAACTGCACGATTCTGCTTTATATATTTGCAAATTCTAAGCACTTGGTGGGAAGTACTGTGGTAACGCCTAAATCCAAATTGTTCTAATGGATAAATGTCATTGTCAGATATAAATTTTGTTATTTTTTCCTTTAGCACTTTTTCATAAATTTTGCTTAGGTTACTTAGCAAACTTATTGGCCTATAGCTCTCAGGGTTTTCACTGGGCTTGCCAGCTTTTATGATAGACACAACTTTTGCTAGTTTCCATGCTACGGGGAAATATTCCATTTTCAAACAAGCGTTGCTTAAGAATGCTAGATGTCTGATTCCAATTTTTGGCAAATACTTTATGTAAAGATTTTTTATGAGATCAATGCCCCCAGCTTTTTGTAAACGTAAAGAATTGACAAAGAATTTTATGTCTTCTTCATTAACGTACGTAGCGGAAGGAGCTTGATTTGAACATTCTAAGAAGAATGTTTGAATCGTATTATTGACTAATGTGGTTGTTTCACTATCACCTAAGTTATCTGAAGCAACATGATTATTTGCGAAAGTCAAAGCAAATGCATTTGCCTTCTCAGTGTCAGTGAAGAAATTTTGTCCTGAAGTCTTGAGTACAGGAACTTGTCTTTTTTTATTTTTTACTATCTTCACTAAATTCCAAAATGGTTTTCCATTTTTATCCAGGGCAAGTAATTTTTTATTCCATGATTTATTACGATGGTCCGCGATATGTTTGGAAATTAGCTTATTAAAATATGAAACTTCTTCTTTATATATTGGTTGACGATATCTCTGCCAATCTCTTCTATACTTATTTCTAATTTTAATCATTTCCAGGATATAAGAAGGAAGTTTCGTCGAAAATGTAGCTTTTCGAACTTTTGGGACACTTACATCTACTGCATTTAAGATATGTGCTGAAAAGTTAGTTAGCATAGAGTCTACGTCATCTTAACTCGTAACATTTTCAAGGTTTGAGGGTTCATTGCGCAGACTTAAATTAACTGTAGAACGAAAACGTGACCAATTGGCATTTTTCCAATCGTTTAAATATTGCACTCTTTTTTTCCCTGACCAAAGAAGTCGACAAAAAACTGGATTATGATCTGAGCTAAGATCATTTATAGAAATTGGTTGTGTTATAAAACTAGCAACATTAGTCACGAACAGATCATGTACAGACGGACTACCACGAGAACTACATGGAACAAAAGTGGGATTAGGTGGAAATAATACAGAAATTGGCATTACGACATTTAGACTAGAGAGAATATTTCCCCATGAATTTGCTTTCAGACAACCCCAATCTCTGTGTCTGCAGTTTAAATCCCCTCCAATCAAAAACTCATCACCAACAAAAAATAATCTTCTAAGGTCATTTTTAAATGTTAATCGTTTTTCATCTGTTGCATTCCCGCCCGGAAAATATACACAGAATATTTTGATTCTTTTTTGATTATTTAAAATTACCTCAACACCAATATTTTCAACATATTGAGTTCTAACAATAGGCAAAACCGAATGCTGAATTGATCTTCTTATCAAAATTGCAACGCCTGCTCCCCTTCTACCGATTCTATCATTTCGATAACATTTAAAAGCAGGTGAGGATAAATTGAAATCATTTTTTATCAAAGTCTCCGTAACTAAAGCAACATGAATATTGTTAGTACTTAAAAAATTGAAGAATTCTGCAGTTTTGCTGCGGATACCTCTCGCATTCCAAGTTATTATATTTAAATATTTATCTGACATATTACTTAGCATTAGGATATAGAAACTTAGTAGCTAAATGTGCGATAACATTAAATTGTTCGATTTTAGTTTTACATGTTGATAACTTTGTAATCATCTCCATAGCCAAAGAATTAAGCTCTTCAGCTGAGAAAAGTATACTGGAAGTGTCGCAACAATAAGTGTTGATGGGAATGTTGCTAGGATTTACAGTATTGCTGGAACCACAGATGGGATTTACAATAGAACAAGTTTATTCCAAGTGTCAAAACACATGTCTATGCTTGATATAAATTCGAAAGAAATTTAAATCAAAGCCTACTTTTTGAAAAAAATCAAATTGAAATTTTCGAAAATACTGTACTCAATTGAATACAATGGCAGGTAATGGAAGGTCCTTGCATAGGGATGTACTATACGAAGTTATAAATAGTTTCCGTGGAAAAGGAGTACCTAAATACAAAAAAATTGAAGACAGAACTTCTTCCCTACATATCTCATTTATTTTTAAATCCCTCATGTATCCTTTAAAATCATTTAAATAGGATAATTTTTTAATAACTTGTTTCCATAAACAGAACAATGGCTGATGATTTCGAATCAACATCCTTGACTGCCAAACATACTATAGCTGCATTTGCAGTTGCAAAGCGTTAGATATTTTCTACTCACTCCGATTATAGGCATTGTGTCCTCGCCTATACCCAACACAATACGGTATTGTCCTTGTAAATGATACGTGCTCTCATTGTTGTTTTTTTTTATTATGGAATTGCGTCCTCCTGTCGAGTACTCTCTGAAACCCTTTCCCTTTCTCACTGAAGTCTCCTTGTGTGATATCTCAAAAAGGGGTGTTTCTGGTAAACAAACAATTGAAAAACAAAAACGTTTCGAAAACATTTTCTCCTTTTTTCAAATCATTATGCAAAAACAAAAGAAAATTGTAAATACTGTTGAGAGGGGGTGGAGCGGTTGGGAATAACTTTCCGACAATAAGTTGCCGTTAATTCTTTTGTTGTGTAATGCACGCGTTTACGGTAATGAGTACCATTTCCCCCCCTCGAGACACTTAACTTATTACATTTCCATATTTTTGTTGGGTGTTTTGGATTTTTTTTGTTGGAAATTACATATTGCTTGGCGGTCTGGACTGGAACTGCAGTAGATATTTTATCTACGCTAAAAGACTTTGGAAATAAATGAATTAGAGGACCGCACATGGTGCGGTATCCTTTGACTTGACAGCGTGTCTCTTACACATGGCTGGTCTGGGTATATGTAGTTGATATTAATTAATGCACCATCAGCCCCACGGGCCGTGTTGTAATACGCGTATGAAGCTCGGAATTGTATACAGTTTTGCGGTTTCACCCAAAGGGATGGAGCACTTTCTTTCGAGGACACCGCATTCATGCGTTTAATGTGGGAGTTGGATTGAATCGAATAGTAATACTATTGGGATGCCACTTAATTTACACTCGTTGTGTATGTGCATAGAGATAGAGACTTATTCACTTATTTAGCGGTGTTCCATAGTACTGTCAACTACTCGCTTGACAGAGAAGCCATATGGAGACTCAGCTATAAGGAATTAATTAGATTATTGAGATACGCCATGCGGGAATGTTTTATCGTATCGGGTAACAAATGGCAGCGAATAATTAATGGACTGCGAATGTCACACAGACCATGGCAAGAATGGTTACCATCGATTAGATTTTGTGGGTCTGCACTTGACATGGTGTTTATTGTTAGGTTTCGGTTCTAGTGGAGGACCACTTGATCCTTCTCATTGGGTTTGGGGATTATTGCTTTAGTGATTTTTTTTATATATAAACACAGTCTCTACATGTGAGTTTACATTTGTTTTTACATGGCTTGTCATCCTCTTAAACCGCTAGATTATTACACTATTTTTAACTTTTCTAGTCTATATGTAACAGTGCTTGTTAAGTCCTCGTATTTTGGATTAAAGGAAAAGCCCTATTGTAAGGCTTTAGTGTTGGTCTCTTGATATCTTGAGAAGAAAAACAGATTGGTCAGACTCTACCCTACACAATTGATATATGTCTTGTCATGGCATACCACCTTTTTCGGTGTACATCTCAAATATGACAAGATCCTGGTAAGGGTATTTCCCAATCCGCACTACCTTACAGAAGAACTGTTCCTTCATGGCTGAAACTTAACGCCGAGGATGTTAAGGAGCAAATCAAGAAGTTGGGCAAGAAGCGTATGACCTCACCCAAAATCGGTATCATCCTCCGTGATTCATACGGCGTTGCTCAAGTGCGTTTCGTCAATGGAAACAAAATCCTCCGCATCATAAAATCGGTTGGCTTGAAACCCGACATCCCAGAGTATTTGTACCATTTGATCAAGAGTGCTCCGCAAGTATTTGGAGCGTTCTCGTGAGCAAGTTCCGTCTCATTTTTGTCGAGTCAAGAATCCACAGGCTCGTCAGGTACTACAAGACCAAGAGCGTTCTCCCACCAAACTGGAAATACGAATCCAAGACAGCATCTGCTTTGGTTGCTTCAGTTCAGAGATAATAACGTGGAAAAGTGTATCTTTGTTTTTTTTTATTTTTTTTAAACGTTAGTTACAATATTGCATAGGTCAAATCAAATCGTATGGAATGTGATTACATGAAAATACAAGACCGCTGGGCAGCTAGTACCTTGGCCGTAGATTGAGTCTATATATTACAAATCAATAGACAAATTCTTCTAGATCCAGTTGGCAACTAATGATTTTCTAAAAGTTGCCGTTTGGTCTACCTTTACTTTTTTTAATCTATGGCCAATAAAGACCGATTTAAGCAGCTTATTTTGTCTACGGTGGATAGGTCATAGAGGTCAGAGTTTGTGCTTTGGGTTAACTATCCATTTACTTAAAAAGCATATTTTATCACGAAGCAGCCAGAAGCATCGGAAGGGTTAATAATTAGTGTTGACAAGGTTAACCAACAAAAAATATATCGACTTTTTGCATCTGCAAGAGGAGAAAGCGCCGGCAAACAATCATGCGAACCCGCAACTGCTCCATGAAACACAAAGGGCTTAAGTGATGGCTAGTAAGAAGTATTTTGGATGCCTTATAATTGCACAATGACGGGGAAATATGTTAAGGAAATTTTATATCAGTAACCCCCAAACTCTTAATTGGGCGATACTCTCTATTAGCCTTTAGAAAATACGTGTTTGGATTTACTAGCCGCTATGCTTATTAACAACGCTGGGGAACGGAATCTGAATACAATTGACCTATCCAGAGGCTATAGCAACAATGAGGTGAATGAGGATATAAAATAAGGGATCCACACAAACCAAAAGCAGACCTGCTTATCAATGTCAACCCTTTAAAGCTTATCTAACATTACCTTAGATTTATCAACAACTTACACAGATCGACATCTTTGGAAAGTACATCAAAACCAGACATGCCTCTGTAGGCGATATTTTAAGCGGCTTTAAAATGGCCAGCCAGAGTGTAAATCTATAATTTATTGATGAATTTCCTGGTCTAAAATTACTGAATGTGGTCTGGCATATAGCCTATTAAAGTAAACATGACCAAAGATTTTCCGGAGAATTTATTCATCCGCTATAGATATAGTCTAGGACTGGGATTATTAGGGGCTTATATAGAATCTTCTTACTAGTTCGAATAGGGGATTTATTGCTAAATTGCCTGAAGCAAAAGAGGTTGGCAAGACTATTTTTTCATTTGATTTCGGACGAAGTGTCGTTGTCAGAATTAAGAAAAAATAATGGAGACCTAAAAGTGACACATTCAATTCGTGGATGTTGTGTGTCGCCGTTTCTTGACAACATATATTTGGTCTTGTCCTTTTTTTAAAGCTTAACCTATTTAAGCCTCTTCCTTCACTAAACTCACAAATGCGGCTGTGGCATTCCATTGAGTCCCTAAGCAGGGCTTGGGAGTTTTGCATTATCCTCGCAGGAATTACATTAAATTGCGTAACAATGCCTTAATTCATTTTTATTATCAAACGTTGCAAAAGCAAACCTAGAATTCTCCATCGTCAACCTGCAATGATGGGCAGTATTGTTATTTATACCAAAATAAGACACAGTCGTGAATAGTTTGTCAATATGCTATTCTATGCGTATTTTTAAATTCAAGGTTTTATTTCTAAGATCTGCGAAGTGTGAAAATTTGATCAGTTGGGGACTTTTCTGGCCTAAAACCACATTGAGAGAAGCCGATCGGATTGTTGGTGTATTACGGTTTTAGAAGTTCATATATTACGCCAGACAGGATAATGTAAGCGTAGCACATCAGTTGCTGCCGTTCTTATGCCTTGTTAATTATGTCACGGTCCAAAGCTTAACTCCCTACCGAAAAATAGAGTTTTATCGGGCTCAGTCATCAGTGGCGCTATGGTTAGTGCGATGAACTGCAGCGCAAAAGGTCTGGGTTCGATTCCCAGTCGTAGCAACATCTAAATGATTTCCTCCTCTCGTGATGATCTGACAAATCAACCGAGTAGTATCAATTTTCAAGAAAAGCTTACCTCAAATTAGCCGTTCGGAGTCGGCATAAAACAGGAGGTTCCGCCATCGTGCATGAATTAAACACGAACACATGTATGGTTGTGCGAAAACTAGGCCCTGGGTACTAACGATCCCGCTGCTCCAAAAATATGTATTTTTGAAGTGAAACTTCGTAAAAATTCGTAAATGTGAATTAAATTTTATGAAACGAAAAAGTATCAGATTTGCGAACAACACCGGTGTTCCCAACCGGTCCTCCATCCAAGTACTAATCGCAACCTACGTCGCTAGATGTCAGTGATCGCGTGTTGTTGTTTTATTTTGTTTGTTTGAAGTGAAACTTCTTTTTGGACGACTGTTGTTGTTGATGTTTAATCGTGTGTACTGAATGGATGTACTTGTATCTCAGGCAACACGCAAAAAATGGGATCGTTTCGTGTTGGCATGTTGGTTGTAGAAAGGACGTTAGCGCACCGGCATGTACAGAGAGAGTGTGGTGCCTGTAAATAAGTAAATTTGGGTACGTGGGATTGTGTGAGCAAAATCAAATTATGAAACTCATCGGTGAGTCCAGGAAGTACTGCTTTCCATTGTTGTATGGAATCGAACGAAAGTTGATAGGTATATAGATGCGACATTTGGTAAGATGTAGGTGGCTAAAATTATTATTTTCCTCTGAATTTTGAAATGACAGCTGATCGATAGTTCTGGGTTTCCTTTTTTGGTGTCATAAATGTGTTTTAGCGAAGGTGTGTGTCTGGTGTCTGGAGTCTGTAACTGAAGCTTGAATCC
Organism: Rhingia campestris; assembly: GCA_932526625.1. Taxonomy (NCBI): domain Eukaryota; kingdom Metazoa; phylum Arthropoda; class Insecta; order Diptera; family Syrphidae; genus Rhingia; species Rhingia campestris. Next base: position 41,899,923 of record OW052184.1, on the reverse strand, counting down.
AAACAGGTAGATTTGATTGAGTTTTTCGATGTGTATGTGATTAGTGGTAATGAAGATGTATTTTTGGAATTGGAGTGTTGACTTCAGGACGGTGTTTTTCATATGACGACATTTTTTTAAAACAATATGCTTTCGGGAACGACTCTAACGTTTGTGGTTGGACAGATTGGACGAGAGAGGTTGCAAGATGAAGATGAAAATTGGTATGTGTTCAGATTTGATGATTTATTCAGTTGTATAGCGGTACTTTTTGCTAAGATTGCCTTTTGAATGTAAGACGGTTTAATCGATATTTCGGAGTCTTTCCAAAACGTAGAGCATGTAGCTATGGTTGGATCTTATGAGGTGCTAACACTGGAAATCTTGTAGAAGGGACCAATGGCGATATTTGTATGATTGTCGCTTTGAAGTCAAACTTTTTTGGGACGTTATGAATTCTATTTAATGAAACGGTTACTCAATCCAAGTTTCGTCGGTCGCGGTTAGTACTAAGTACGTGGGAACGCTTGGGATCACCGCTTGTTGTTGGTTATTGTAAGAAAAATAACGGGTGATTTTTTTAGAGTTAAATTTTTCATGTTGGCAGCACTGGTTTGGAATGGCGTCCAAACATCATCTGTCAAAGTGAAAAGTTTTCAGTATACTCTGCCATTTAATCATAGGAGGACTTACATTGCAAATTATTAAAATTTATTATCAAATTAGATCCACGAAAATTCGCTGTTTTATCAAATGTTTTTGTTTTTAATTGTGTTCAGCGATGAGGCTCATTTCATTTCTGGCTCAACGGATACGTAAATAAGCAAAACTGTCGCATCTGGAGTGATGAACAGCCACATGCAATACGAGAATTACCGTTGCATCCCGACACTTTGTTGTGGTTTATGGGCTGGTGGCATCATCGGTCCACTTTTCTTCAAAGACAACAGTGGAAGAAACGTTACCGTCAACGGCGAACGATATCGAGCAATATACGCAACTTTTTGCCCCAGTTGGCTAAGTTGAACTTGGTTGACATGTGGTTTCATCAAGATGGTGACACATGCCACACAGCTCGTGAAACAATGGAAATGTTAAAGGATGAATTTGGTGAGTTGGCCGCCAAGATCATGCGATTTAACGCCTCTTGATTATTTCTTGTAGGGTTATGTTAAGTAGTTAGTCTATGTGGACAAGCCGAACACGATTGAAGCCTTACAGGATAACATATCACGCGTAATTCTTGGAATACAGGCCGAAATGCTAGAAAATGTGACGCAAAATTGGACCTTTCGAATGGACCTTTAAAACGTAAATGGCCTAGGCCTATTTATCGATTACAATAAATTTTGAATATTTGATGCAAATTTGAGTGTTTTTTTTTTCGATTTAAAAAAAAACTTCGCTTAAAAAATTGCCCGTTATTAAGTTTCGTATAAGCAAATGGCCTTCAATGCTAAAGTTGAAGAAAATAAGAGTTTTCCATATTAAGACAAACTCACTTTTATTCGCATATCCTCATATTTCTAAGTTAATCACGTAACTACATTTTTAAAGATTTTTTATCACTAAAAAGAACTCTTAGGAAAGAAAAAATATGTAAACATAGAAGTATTTCAATTAATATTATTTTAAAGAAAATTCATTTTCCTTTTATTTAATTCAAATATTCAATTTAGGGAAAATCTGAAATTTCTCAAAAGAATTGAATAAAATTTGCTCTTGCAGATACGTTTTTTTTTGTTTTTTTTTGTAAACAAAAAATAAAAACAGGAAGAATATACATAGCTCCAAAATATTCCCCATGCTGAGATCCTAAATCCTCGCTTGACATTCTGCTATGTTACGTCCCGCAGATACTTCCTATCCTTATTCCCAAGTATCGCTTTTGAAGCTAGCTTGCCCAAAATGTTTTTCAATTCTGCCAGTTTTTGTTGGTGGGTCACAGTATCGCTGAATTTCCCAAATAAAGCAGCTTTCTTTTAATTGGAGAAACATGTTGGAGGCATGTTGGTTGAGGCCCAGGTTCATCCCGGACTGTAGCGCCACTTAAGCAAGCAAGCAAAGCAGCTTTCTTTTCCCGCACTAGAGAAGCAAAAAAAATATTAAGAGTTTTGTCCATCTTCGACCTTAGTCTAACGAGCTTTACAAGTTTGTGAGAAAAACTTGTTGTTTACAAGAAAAAAAAATTGTTGAAATGGTAACTCTTCAAACTTGTTGTTTTCAAACGTTAGTTGTATTTTTTTTCCAATAATCACAAATCTGTGATTTTTGTGAAACAGAATTCCATTTTACAAATTTGTACTTGTGATCTACAAGGTGGCGCAAAAGTAATCCTCCTATCAGAAAATGCTATAAATTTTGCGATTGGCCCCTAATGTCAGTTCTGTTTTGACATTTGTGTAGTAAACACATGCGAAATACACGTTAATAAACAATGTTACGCTACACTGCTCCAGAACGCGGAATATTGGTGACTATTTATTTGAGCAATAATCGGTCGGTGACTTTGGCACAACGTGAATTTCGTCGCAGATTTCCTAGCCGTCCAACGCCTACTGGTGAAACACTGCGACGTTTAGCCGCTCGCCTCGAAGAGACTGGCACAACACGAGATGCTGCCAGGCGTGGCTGATCCCGGAGTAGCCGTTCTGCAGAGAATATTGCTGCTGTAGCCGAAGATGTCATGGAAGCGCCGTCGACATCGACCAGACGACGTGCCACGCAAATGGGTATCAGTCGACGGTCTTTACAGCGAATTTTGGTACAAGATTTGAAGATGTTTCCGTACAAAGTCCAGACGGTGCATCAGCTGTTAGCTGCTGACCGCCAATCGCGTCTAACATACGCTCAAGCCATCCTTAATCACCACCAAGAGGAAGATGATTTTTCATCAAAAATAATCATGATTGATGAGGCCCATTTCCATCTTAGCGGGTACGTAAATAAGCAAAATTTACGCTTCTGGGGCACTGAAAATCCGCGTGTAACCCACGAAGAGCCATTACACCCGCTCAAAGTCACTGTTTGGTGTGCTGTTTTCGCTGGAGGAGTCATCGGACCTTTTTTCTTCGAAGACGTCGCGGGCCAAACGGTTACTGTGAATGGTGAGGGCTACAGAGCAATGATCAACGAGTTCTTTTGCCGCAACTTGATGAATTGGGATTGGAAAACATGTGGTTCCAACAGTACGGTGCAACGGCACACACTGCACGTGCCACAACCGATATACTGAAGGATGCATTTCCCGGGCGCCTAATCTCCCGTTTTGGCGATTTGCACTGGACAGCAAGATCGCCTGATTTGACCGCTACAGACTTCTTTTTGTGGGGCTTTTTGAAGTCGCGGGTTTATGTCAACAAGCCTCAGACTCTTGCAGCTCTTAAAGACAATATCCGTCAAGAATGTGAGGACCTATCGCCGGAAGTTTTGGCCAAAGTGATGGAAAATGCCATAAAAAGGGCTCAAATGACAATTAACTGTGGCGGCGGCCATTTACATGACATCATATTCTCGACTTGATGTAAAAAAAATTAAAAGACCAAATAAAAATAATCCACAAGAAGAATCAAAGTTTTTCATTTTTTTTTTAAATTACAGCCAAAAAACATCGGAAGGTTATTTTTGCGCCACCTTGTACAAGTTACAAATTTGTGCTTGTAACTTGTAGTTGGTAAAATATGGCCCTATCGTAAGATCGTTTCTCATGCTACCTAGATCTTGCCGTTTATCTCTAGGAACAACTTGATCTGATCTAACAAAAGTACCTACAAGTGCAAATCCTGTTAAAGGAACCTGAATCCAATTCAATTCCTTTGGGTGTATAGATTTTTTTTACCTTGCCTTCATTAAAATCCAACGATTTTTTCACCTTATTCCAACCTCCACCGTTAAATGCCCTACACATGGCATGCTCTGCAGTTTGCAACACATTTTGCCACTTTGGTTTATTCGATTGTTAATTGGACACCCTTAAAACCGCCGTGATACGCCACAACCCTCTGCTGATGTTATTGTTACCGACGATATTCACCAGAGTCAGCCTCAACAATGATAATACTCTCGTTCAGTTCTACTCGTTGCCAATGATGATGATGCTGTTGCTGCAACTATATCGTCTGACTATGATGATGCTGATGCACGAGGTTGAATGGAATGCATGCCCCAGCCCCACACACTCGTCTGGCTGGCATTCCAGCTGAGGAGGTGATAAACCGTGGTGTTGCCCTGAAGAGGCACCCAATGCAAATTGTGTTGATAAATGAATCGATTGAGGTTAAACGTTTGAGTTCAGGGAACCCCCCACCAACCCCATTCATGAGACAGATCACACGCATTGCATTTCAAAGCACCAGCCGGACAGACAACCAGCCAAACAAACAAAAGCACGCACAAAAAATAATTGCATTTCCCGGAACCGGCTTAAACAGTCCCTACACCCGGGTGGGTGTAGCCTGGGGTGCGCGGTGCGGTTTTGGCGTTAAACTGTTAACTGACGAGCTGGGATTTTGCACTCGAACATTCCGATTGACGATGGAATCCCGACGCATGGTTGCACATGTGAAAATACTTTTGACAATGATTTATTGTTTGGCACAAGTGAAATTGTGTAAATAATTAATTCCACCATTTACTGTTATGATTATAAGTTGTTTCGCGTGTTTTTTTTTTTTTGTTTTTGTCGGATTGGAAATTATTTGCATGGTCAGTTCATGCCCGTGTTATATGGGGTGTAATTGAGCAATAAATTTTAAAAAGTCAAACATAGCCCCGATGGTTGGAGGACAGTTGAGTTGAGTCGAGTGTGTTATATAGTGCAACACATTTTGACATTTGCATGAATAAACTTTAATATGAAATTCAAACAGCTGTGTGACAGTTTTGTGGTTTGACAGTAGTTGTTTTTTTGTTTCTCATCTGTATGGTGTAGGTGTAGTCTAGCATTTCCAAAGAGCCTTCCCAGTGTAGTGGTGACAAGTTTGGTTTTCAGTTGAAATGTTCCACTGTGAGTACCAAAGAGTTGAAGGGTTTGAAGGACTTTTCAACATAATAGGTATTTGATTCAGGGCTCCTGCAAAAAATGTTTTCAAAATCTACTTGACTATTTCACACCGAATATAACTAGGTTTCGTTGAGTTTTCAAATAACAACAATAATGCACTGCACATATACTGTAACTTTGGTTCTCCGGGTCACCAAAAGAGATAGTCATTCCAGTCCGATACTTAACAGAAGTGGATGATCTGGACCTTGGGAAAGTTTGCCAGATCCAGTACATGGATGAAGTCGTGGCAGCCTAGAAATATTTCTGTTGCTTATCTTTGGGTGGTGACACATGATATCTTCTTCTACCTCAGGGCCGCTAAAATTTTTTGCATAGGTATGATGCATATGTAACAAGGTCATTGAACTAAAGTGCATACCCAACAGGTTCTAAGTTGGGATCACTCTTACTAACGGGCGATTTTTTAAGAGTTGAGTTTTTCAGGTCGACAGCACAACTCATAAGCCAAATCTGGTCGGTTGAAAGCATGCCTGAAGAATGGAACCTCAGCATCGTTTGCCCGATCCACAAAAAAGGAGACCCTCTGAACTGCGCAAACTACAGAGGCATAAGTCTACTCAACGTCACTTACAAGATCCTATCTGCCGTAATATGTGAACGCTTGAAACCGTTTACCAACAACCTGATCCGCCCTTATCAGTGTGGTTTTAGGCCAGGAAAGTCCACAATCGATCAAATTTTCACACTTCGGCAGATCCTGAAAAAAACCCAAGAAGTCCAAATCGATACCCACCACCTATTTATCAATTTCAAAGCCGCATACGACAGCATTTATACAGCATCTATACAGAGCCATGTCTAGTTTTGGTATACCGCCCAAACTCGTCCGTTTGTGTAGGATGACGATGGATCAGGGTCGGAAATGACCTCACCGACACATTCGATACCAACAAAGGATTTAGTCAAGGTGATGCGCTGTCATGTGACTTCTTCAATTTGATTCTTGAGAGGATTGTGCAAAACCAGAGGCACAATTTTCCAAAAATCGGTTCAACTACTAGCATACGCCGACGATATTGACATCATTGGTAGGACTCAACGTGATTTCATAGCCACGTTTGCTAGGATAGAGAAGGAAGCGGCAAAAATGGGTTTAGCAGTAAATCAGGGTAAGACTAAGTATATGCTGTCAACACGAAAGGACACACAACATCGACGAATTGGACAGAACGTCACCATTGACAGATATAACTTTGAGGTTGTACGGGACTTTGTCTACCTCGGCTCCGCTATTAGCTCTGACAACAACATCTCGTCAGAAATCAAACGAAGAATTACTCTTGCCAATCGCTGTTTCTTCGGGCTAAGAAGGTAATTTAGTAGTAAAGCCCTCACTAGAACTACTAAGGAGATCCTATATAAGACCCTGATCATCCCAGTCCTGCTCTACGGCGCTGAAGCATGGACCTTATCATAAGCGGATGTAGAAATCCTTGGTCGATTCGAGAGAAAAATTCTTCGGAAAATCTTTGGTCCCGTTTGCGTTGACGGGCTATGGAGACGAAGATTCAACCACGAGCTATACGAGCTGTACAGCGACATACCCCTAGTCAAAAAAAAACTCCGTATTGGACGTTTAAGATGGCTAGGACATGTAGAAAGAATGGACACCAATACTCCGGCTCGCAGAGTCTTCGATTCCCAGCCAGACGTCGGACGCAGTAGACGAAGACCTCGCCTTAGGTGGCGCGCACAAGTAGAAACCGACCTCAACCAACTTGGAGTGCGCAACTGGAGGCAGTTAGCTAAGGACCGGGCTAATTGGAGAGGCATGTTGGTTGAGGCCCAGTAAGTAAGTAAGCACTGGTTAGTAATGCCGTCCAAACGTCATCTGTAAAAGTGACAAGTTTTCAGTATACTCTGTCATTTAATCATGGAAAGACATACAAACGAGCAACGATTGCAAATTATTGAAAAGTGCTCTGTAAAAATGTGCAAATACGCTGTTTTATCGAAAAATTGTGTTCAGCGATGAGGCTCATTTCTGGCTCAACGGATACGTCAATAAGCAAAACTGTAGCCTCTGGAGTTATGAACAGCCACATTCCATACAAGAATTACCGATGCATCACGAAAATACGACAGTTCGGTCTGGTTTATGGGCTGGTGGCATCATCGGTCCATTTTTCTTCAAAGACGACCGTGGAAGACACGTTACCGTCAACGGCGAACGTTATCGAACCATGATACGGGACTTTTTGCCCCAGTTGGCTGAGTTAAACTTGGTTGACATGTGGTTTCATAAAGACGGTGCCACACAGCTCGTGAAACAATGGAAATGTTGAAGGATGAATTTGGTAAGCAGCCATTTCGAGAGATATCGAAATGGCCCTATCAGTGGGGCGCCAAGATCATGCGATTTAACGCATCTTGATTATTTCTTGTAGGGTTATGTAAAGTCGTTAGTCTATGTGCATAAGCCGAACACAATTGAAGCCTTACAGTATAACATAACACGCGTAATTCGTGGAATTCAGGCCGAAATACTCGAAAAAGTGACGCAAAATTGGACCTTCCGAATGGACCATTTGAAACGGAGCCGTGGACAACTTTTACATATAAATTTTGAATACTTGATGCAAATTTGAGTGTTTTATTCAATTGTCAAAAAAACTACGTTTAAAAAGTCACCCGTAACCATATAACTAGATTCCTCTTTTCGGTTTATCACACAAGCGATTTGGCGCCGTTTTTATCGTCCAGAGTGATTTAGTGTACTTAGACGTTCTAGTGTTGTGCCATCTTAAAATATCACATTAATCTGAAGTTCTTTGGAAAGTCATTTGACATGCTTCTGTTTTAGCATTATGGCATAAATTGCTTTTGGGATCACCTAGCGGTCAATGAATTAGGTAAAGTCATCATCCGATATCGTCCTTAGGATTCCTGCATTCAATTCTAATGCAGTACTCTGAGAGTCTCATTGATAAAGACATTTTAATCTTTGCTGGCGAAGGGTTAGTTAAAGTTTGTTAAGTCTAAGTTTGGTGTACCTACATCATTTGCAGGATAAGTTGGGTTGTGGTATTCCAGGCACTGGATTGACAGAACAGAATAGACTTTTTCAACTTACTAAAAGTCCCGATTTAGGAATAAAAATAAAAATTATAAATTGAAGGTGAGTAGAAATAAATAAAATAAGAGTTTACGACCCAAATAGGAGTTGACTTTTCTCAACCATATTATACGACCTTAAAACTGTCACTTAACGATGGAAGCTCTGCTAAATTTCACAGTACCTCCCTACACCATAGTGCACATATGTTGTTTAACTCTGGAACTGCTCACTTACGTTCGGGATGAGGGCACACTCGAAAGTCTACAATTTCTGTATTCAAATATCGGAATAAATTAAACAGCTCATCTGCACGTTCCATCTTGAAGGTAATTACTTCCATAATGCCTCTGTTTATGAATTTCCATGGCATACACTCGAAAGCCCACACTCCATACCAACCAAAGTGGCAACAGTATCCCTATAGCGCCTTATCACAAAAAACGACTTGTAAACATTTAATTCATATGAACATGGAATTTTTTTTATGGACGCAGGTCCTTGCTACATGCATTAATAGTCTGCGAACACATTTAATTCCAATTTAGGTTAACAGGATGAAATAAAATGGATCAGCAAGATGAGTGTTGCGGTGTTTGGCTGTATCACTTTTCAACATATGAATGGTAGAAACGGTAATAAAAACGGAAGCACAAGCATCCAAGTACTACGTCTTTTCACATATTCGTATCGTATAGTATGAATTAACTTGTACTGTATGCCATGTGTTGGTGTATATGGCATCCCTAGATTCACAGATGACTCCCTTTTCTTCGATTAAGGATGCCATAAATATGCCCGCACATATGGTAAATATTGTCTTAACCTAAAAGTTTGCATGCTGTGTCCCGGTTTTCCTACTCTTTTCAACTTTTCAACTGCAAAAGGACATAAATGTTGGCGTGTGCTTTGAATTTCACTTTCTGGTTGGTCCTTGTACACTGGCTTTCTGTGAAGTTTCAAATGAATCGCATGGTTTTTTTCGGGATGGTTGGAGTAGGGTGGTTTAAAGTTGTTCTTTTTTGGTTTAGATACTCTTTCTTCAGAAGCGCATCGTATCCTTGTGTCGCGGCGACAGACGTATCCATGTGGCTTTAACTCAATACCTACTTAAAGCAGGAAAACCTAGACTTGCTAGATATGCTCGTACAGTATTTGGTGTGGGCAAATAGATGATGGCCCAAATGTGGAATGATATTTCCATTTCGGTTATCACATACGGCATACGAAAGTAATATTTTCCATTTCTCAAATTTCCAATTGGAAAATGTAGGTGGGGTGACTTCAGTAAAATACCCGCTGAAGTCATCACAAGTTCACAGGCGAACAATGTGTCAAACAAGAAAGGATGCACGCAACGAATGTCCTTTAAAAAGTTCTCGATTTATAGACCCAATTGACGTTTTTTTTACTGCTTCATAGCAAACCCTGAGTTATTAACAAATTCTAGCGTTCCACTCTTTCCCCCAAGAAACAGAAGAGCTTAGATTTGCCTATTGGCTATGGAATAAACAAAACCATCCAATATTTCTGCGTTGATTAGAGCAGACCATGCCTTCTTAAACGGACTATTGCTTTGCTGCACTGATAACTGGCTTATCATCCGTTGATATTAGTTCAGGGATGATATTTAAGTTCAACTGAGCTGATGCTAATTTTTATGTATTATTTATTGGAACTATTTAGAACCATAAAGATAAGTTCGTCAGATATTTTCGATTGTGATGGGAAAAGTCAATTATTGGTTCGTATAAAAGCCCTTACTCAAACTATTAGGGATCTCGTATCTTACTCGTTTATTTCAGATCTCCCCTTCATGTAGTGTACCAGAAGCAGACGCTGGATGTTTTCATCGTAAAGTTCTTAAAAAAATTTAGAGTCTCGTTTGCGTTTAGGAACTCTAAATACACAGAGCTGGTAAAAATTGCACCTTTGAGATATTAAATACATGAGAGTAAGATAGCAAAGGCATGATTTGGGGTTATACAAGTCCACGGTAGAAGTGAAACTGTATTCTGGATACTCATTCCGTACGTTTAAAAACGATTATCGTTTACGATCGTGTAGTAGACTTTCTAAGTACGTAGCGTGCAAGTTTGTGTGTGTGCACATGTGTACAAATTACACGTTAAGTCGATACCCAGAAAGTCTCCTTCACTATCGCCAACGAATATCGTTTTGCAAGTTACGGAATGAGTGAGGTTAATTTCACTACATCTCTCTCTTTCCATTTCTCCCTCAATTATTTCTATGTTTACCACTACTATAGTGTATTCCTTGGTTTGTGTTAGAGTTATTTGCAACTACATTGATGTTGACTGTTCGACTTTTAAAACGCGCATTAAAGCTGAATGACATACATACTTTCAGGCCCAAAATGGTGAAAAATGTGTTTGGGTTGGTTTTAAGCCTTGTTTTACCGCACAAACTCGTTTGATGAATTTCAAATATTTCATAACGCAAAACTCAGTGGCAGTTGAACTCATCACGTGGCACTTTTTCGTTTCATAAAATCGAAACTTAAAAAAATATGATAAATTAAAATTATAATTGGTCCTTCGTAAAGAACACCATTCAGCACCGCAAGGGTAAACCTCTAAAGCACGGGTAGTACGACTTTGAGTAAACCTGGTCGGAGGGAGGCATCTGTGCAACGGAAATCAGTCAGAAGCCAGCTAAATGCGAATTTGTTTCAAAAGGAACAGTAAAGGGATTGACTCTTATGCTTTGATTAAACCTAGACGCTGGTCAAGAGATACATTCACACCCTCTAGCGCGAGTAATTCATCCACTATACTGAAACTCTACCTAGACGGCTTTACGAGGTACACTTTAGTTCACCTTTTTGGTCTTCTTTTCTTTTACAATATTTGATCAAAGCGGAGCGAATAGTCGGAGCGAAGTCACCCGGACTCTGCTACGATCCGTCACGTTCTATGTCTCTATCAGACGCACAAAAAGCGGTTTACTTACGCCGTCAACTGTAGCAAGGACCAAAACTAATGGTTATAGAATTGAGCCAGATTCCTTATATCCTTCATACTTGTTCAAGAATCCTGGATGAATGCTACAACCTTAAAGAGATTTTTGATGCAATGAAGCATAACAATCAACTCCTTCCAACTTATAACTGGCAAATTGGAGATAAACTTGATAATGGAACATTTGCATCACTGTAATCGAGGTATCCTTGGCTCCTTTAACAGCTGCCGATGAAGTCGTAAACTATGAATTATTTTCACCATTCATTTGTGTGTGCGAAGGTATAATTAGGACACTGTCTCAGAAAGGCAGCAATTATTGGCTGGTTTCGACATATTTGCTTCATGATCATATATTGGGTCAATTCTACAGGCTTACCCAATCTACTTGGGGGGCGGTAAACTGACCTTAATACTAGTTGTATGCCAGCACACATCACAAAGTCTGGGTAATTAAAAAACAAATTTCCTCTTATGTAACCTGGACTTCGTCACCAATTACGTTATTTAATTTAGAAAGGAAGTCTTAGATATAACTCCTGTCCCCTACAATATAAATAACCGTATCCAGGAATGAAGAGTTTTGAACGAGACTCTTTCTTATTTTACCGTTAAATATAATTGCCCTGGTGAACTATACTTTAAATCTCAAGGTTTTCAGGGACCCTGAAAAATCGTCCAGTAAATCTAATAAACTTTTCTCCAACTCTCCTTAGTTAAACCGTGACAACCCTTTCATAAAGCTTACATGATGCATGCCCTATCGGGAAACCTTCTGGGTGAAACTTCAAAACCGGTGCAATTACAAAATTTAGGTAGCTATTTAACAAAGCCGAAAACTGTAAGCAGATTTCAGGCTGAGACCAAGACATATACAGTTTTTTTGATGAGGCATACCCGGTCGATCAGATTGTAAATTCAGTAGGGCTTCGGAGAAGATTTACTTTTATAATCATCTCCATCTCAACCTTTTCGAATTTTCGATTTCTGTAAACTTTCTTTCGCAACAAACTGTTGACTAGTTCGACTCTTCTTTGCATCGTCAATATAGCCAACAGTTTATTAGCGCTTTGTCGAAGTTGGTTAAAAAATGAATGGGTTACTTGCTCCATTCATATGGGATGAGGATGAGGGTCCAAATAGACAGCCAGAAAAGACACCATAAGTAAATATTCAGTTTTCCATTTCGAATAAGATGATGAAACCAAATGTACATATTTTTCATTTCGCTTCTTTTATTCCGTTTATGGAGAGCCTAAGGATGATGTGCATCCAATGAAGGTGTCCCCTCACTGTATACTGACTCTTCACCAGACATCATCGTATTCATCATCATTCTTGAGTTAGATACCATCATCGGTGTCGTTGTCGTCATGCTTATACCACCCGTTTAACTTATTTGCCATCAGGATATTTATATTCAGGATATTCCAGGCCTACAGCAGTCTTCCTACCTCATTCAACATTGAAAAGAACTTCCGGAGAAGAAAAAGTGGTAAAAAGACACAGAAAAAAAGAACGCCCTGTTTATATCCTTTGACATAATATCAGGGCGACCTATTGACTAGGCTTACCGTGAATGTGTTGCACATGTTAAGGATGCTTAGACGTGATGGCAGAATGCTATTCTAGAGTCCATGGTAAATTAGAGAAATTCTTATCTGCATGATGTGGTTGTACATTACCTACCATTACATTGGGTCGTTTGTCTGTGGCTCATAGTGGGGCTGTTGTTGTTGTTTTTTTTTTCAACCATACGATGACGCGATGTTTGCGAACTTTCAAGGGAAATGTGCTCACTGTTGGATATGGCAATGTGGGAAAAACCTTTTCATTTGGGTATACTTTTCAAGTCGTTTACCTGGTGAATAGTAAGCACTTATTATGTAAAGGAAAATATTTACATTTTTCTCTTGAATATCATGTTTAACTTTTTTTCGAGCCATAGAAATGCGTATCTTGAAAACGCATAGATGAAAAACACACGCAGACAGGATTAAAAAAATGTTTATGAAAGAGGATTGATTATGAAAAAAAAAATATTTCTTTGATTTCTAGTAAAGATTATCATTCGTGGAATATGTGCGATCTTCTTGAAAAAATACGTTATCAACAGTAATTCTTAAGTGAACATACCAGTGGCGTGGGTCAACATTTTAATGACTAGGAGTTTATTTAGTGAAAAAAGAATTCGCAGTTTGACTTTAAGAAAACAAATATTCCATTCCAGACGGAAGTGGAAGAAATTCAAAGATAGAGTCAACGGCGCCGTCTACAATCTCAGTGATGATGGGCGGACATTACCGCGATCTAGGAAATACGTTGGACAGGATCAGGAATACACAAACGAAAAAATGCGGAATTTATTATTTATTAAGAATAATCGACTTTAAGCCGGTTAATGATCGCCTGGCTGTGATCCACATCAGAGAAACGTTTTCCAACATCAGCCTTATATGTGCACACGCCACTACCAATGATACTAAAGACTGTATCAAGAAGGAATTTCCTCGTCGAAGCTAAGTTTAGAAACCGACTTTCCAATGAGAAGAAGCTACGGATGATGCTATGAATGTTTACGTTGGTCGCCTAATTGAGTCGGAGTTTGCCAGAGTCTACAAACAACAACAGAGTGTGAGATTCCCTGCTGTGCCCTTATCATCCACCTATATAAACACATAGTAGATATAGTATCGCAATATCATCAAAGAATAAGCTGAAACTGCCATAGGCTACCAGCCACCCCCTCCCAGTGTTAAAGAAGTTAGAGCAGCCATAAAAAAAACTTATGAACAACAAGGCAACCGGTTCGGTTGGATTACCAGCAGAACTCTTCCAATACCGAGGTGTTGCTATAGAACAAATTCTGGATCGAAAGCATGCCCGATGAATGGAATATCAGCTCCATATGTCACATCTACAAAAAAGGCGGTCACTTGTCTTGTAACATAACTATCGGGGCATATCCATGCTGTCACTTCGAAACATCGACTTCAAGGCTGCGTATGATAGCACCCATAACCTAGAGCTTTAAAAAGCGATGGCGGAATTCGGAAACCATCAAAACTGATACCGCTGTACATTAAAGGACACGCGATGCAACTTTAAATTTGGAAACAACTCATCTGTAATTTTTCAAACTTTTCGACGTGGAGATGAAGGAGGAGGAGCATGATAGTGCATGTGAATATGCTGTTTCTTCGTGCTAAGAAGGTAATTTAGTAGTAAACCTCTCACTCGAACTACAAAGGAGATCCTATATAAGACCCTGATTATCCCAGTCCTTCTCTACGGCGCTGAAGCATGGACCGTATCAAAAGCGGATGAAGAAATCCTTGGTAGATTCGAGAGGAAAATTCTTCGAAAAATCTTCGGTCCCGTTTCCGTTGACGGGCTATGGAGATGAAGATTCAACCAAGAACTATACGAGCTGTACAGCGACATGCCCCTGGTCAAAAAACTCCGCATTGGAAGTTTAAGATGGCTAGGACATGTAGAACGAATGGACACCAATACTCCGGCTCGCAGAGTCTTCGATTCCCAGCAAAACAAATGGTATAAAAACTCTTTACCCGAATGTCCAAATGTTTGCTCTACCGGAACCTAATCCTACCAGTGTACTTTACGGCCCCGAGTGCTGGACAAGAAGCAGGAAAGCGAAGCAAATATTAGCCACTTTCGAAGGGAAATTCTTCGTCGAGGTTTTGGTCATTCATGTGAGGAAGGCGAATGGAGGAGAAAAAATTAAAGCAAACATTATGAGCTATTCAAAGATGTGAATGTAAAGGTAAAACCACGTATACTACATTCGCTAGGCCACATCGAGATAATGAACAATAATGCTCCAGCCAAAAGAATTTCCAATCCCAGCCTTCAGGTTCGAGGCGAAAAGGAAGACCAAACCTCCGGTTTCAGGATCAAGCGACCGCAGATCCTAAAACAGGATCGAAGAGGAAGGCTGCCTTGTCTCTAGCAGAGACCCAAAAC
Organism: Rhingia campestris; assembly: GCA_932526625.1. Taxonomy (NCBI): domain Eukaryota; kingdom Metazoa; phylum Arthropoda; class Insecta; order Diptera; family Syrphidae; genus Rhingia; species Rhingia campestris. The sequence goes on along the minus strand of OW052184.1, from coordinate 41,884,856 downwards.
GGGTCGGAAGCCCGTTAGGTAAAAGATAACTGATAAAGTGTAGATGTCGTTAGTTCTGCACTTTGTCCTGTAGAGTGTATAAAGAAAAGTCTGAGACTAAAATATTTAGTGTCAGCCCAATTATTGCGCACGGTGGTGGTGTAAATTGGTAAATAAATTCATTTTTATGGTGGAGAGAGCTGATATTGATGCGGTTCTAAGAATTTTTCTTCTGTCTTGAGGTTTTAAAGCGGTTTTTGTCCCTCCCTTGTAATTTTTTCCTTATGAGGCACTGTCTTGTATATAATTTCTCACAATACTGTCACTTTGTATCATTTTTTGACAATACTTCTCATGGAAAACCCTTCGGAATGCAACGCGTCAATTTTTCCTTTTTCTATCCCTGTTAAAAAATTTTCTTCCTCATTTTGGATAAGAATCAGTGGCAACTACTTACTGATTAAACTTTAAAAATACATCAAATCCATGTAGCAGATCAAAACCAACTAACTAATTTAACGTGTGCGTCTAATCATGGGAACAAAAAAAACTATATGTACACTTTTTCTTAGCGCATAGGCAAGAACTTTATAACGTTTCTAATAAATGTAATTTTTTGATAATTGTTGCACACATTTACACGAAAATTAGATTTTTGTAAAAAAAAAAATTGGTGCGTCTAATCAAGTGAAGAGCACTGTATGTTCGTGCACCATAACACATACCTACAAGAACATTCAAATATTCCTTGCAACGATTTCGGAAACTCAACGAAAACTTTTTCTTCATACAAAAGTACCCACTGGCAACGCCTAACCACTGACACGATCAAATTGTGTTTCCATTTTCAAACGTAAAACAGCGCCGCGCACACATCACCATAGGTTGAGATCACACAGAGTTCAATTATAAAAACATAAGAAATGAGAAAACCAATTCCGCGTTTATTTACATCGACACTGCACAGAAAGAGACGCATCTACAATGTTGGTAGACTCCTCAAACGACAAAAAGTATCTATAGCTAGCTCATTTGTGGGTGAGTCATTTATATTAATGGCCATAGGGGCATGTGTGCACTCACACACCCACAACGATCGTTGACATTTCCACTCACTATCAATTAACCCCGAATGAAAAATTCCTCACGCCAGACTGCGACAGTCGCGCGTCCAAATACACTTGCCAGAGCAGATGCGATCTACAGCAAACAAACGATCGCTGATCTCTCCTCTCTCTATCGGGTGTGTTAGTGTTCGAATTAATTGCGATCAGTTTGGGTGTGTTTTCCCATGGAGTAACTCGTTTTTGTTTTTTTTTTTTTTGCGAAAATATATTTTAATTAGAAATTTGGAATTCGTTTTCGAAAATATAACCAATTCACCGATACCTTTGTTGTGTTGTGTGTGTTCAGATCGATATCGTTTTGTGATATCTCATTGCTGTATTGTGTAATCTTATCTCGATTGAGTGGTGGTGTTGCATCTATTTATAATCAGGAATAACAACTGGACTCTTAAACAGCAACAACAACAAGCACACATCGAAAAGTGTAAAATCGCCCTCGCTTGCCAAAAGTGTATATACCTACATAGTAGATACGTATTCGGATCGATTGTGACATTGAAATTCCTGGAATCCGTAGGCAAGCAGAATGCAGGCAATCAAGTGCGTTGTTGTGGGCGATGGTGCCGTGGGTAAGACATGTCTTCTGATCAGCTACACAACGAATGCCTTCCCCGGGGAATATATCCCGACTGTGTTCGACAACTATTCAGCGAATGTTATGGTCGATGCGAAGCCTATCAATTTGGGACTCTGGGATACAGCTGGACAAGAGGACTACGATCGATTGCGACCATTGTCCTACCCACAAACAGATGTGTTTCTCATCTGTTTCTCTCTGGTGAATCCAGCATCGTTTGAGAATGTACGCGCGAAATGGTATCCAGAGGTACGTCATCATTGTCCAAGTGTTCCGATTATCTTGGTCGGTACTAAGTTGGATTTGCGCGACGACAAGGCTACAATTGAGAAGCTGAAGGATAAGAAATTATCCCCCATCACATATCCTCAGGGTTTAGCCATGGCCAAGGAGATTGGTGCTGTTAAATATTTGGAGTGTTCGGCGCTGACGCAAAAGGGCTTGAAGACGGTATTCGATGAGGCTATACGATCAGTTTTGTGCCCAGTGATGGGTCATAAGTCGAAACGCAAGTGTGAACTTCTCTAAGGAGAAAAAGCGAAAAGGAGATGGGGTTTGCTGGGGTTCTATAGTGTGGAGGGGATTGTAGCAGTGCATTTTTTGTATTAATATTGTATTTGGTTTTCTTGTGATTAGAAGAGAGGGTTTATTTTTTTTTTTGGTTCGTTTTAATGTTACATATTTGGAAAGATACTGAGATAGCGATATCAATTCGTTGGGAAAGGGTGTGACTAACATTTATCATCGATGACTTAGTTGGTTGGATTATATAGATAAGTATGGTGGATAAATAAAAACACGCCAAAAAAAAAATTGGCAGGGCATAGACGCGAAATCATTAAGGTCGTGCGGTAGTAAATTATTTTTGTTCAAAAGTAAAAAAAAAACTTAGATATCTACGTGAAAACAGAACTCAGATTTTTTTTTCGTTATTTTCTTGATACTCACCGCCTTAGCAGGTATACCTACGTTCCTAGTTGAGATGGTTCAAAACTCATAACATTTTCCAAATGATAGATTCTTGGAATTTTTGCAACTTTTTGTAGCTATTTGTGAAAAAAAAACTTAGATACGTGAAAACAGAATTCAGATTTTTTTTTTTGTTATTTTCTTGACTACTACGTTCCTAGTTGAGATAGTTCAAAACTCATAACATTTTCCAAATGATAGATTCTTGGAATTTTTGCAACTTTTTGTAACTATTTGTGAAACCTACTTCAGCTAAGTGCGTTATATATTTCGTATGTAGGTACTAGGCATCGATTTTAAAACTTGCAACTTTAAAACTGAATTCTTTTGAGAATATTTCTAATACATTACAGTTTTACGGGAACAGACATGTATATAAACATTTTGACATTTCAAATGTCGTTTTCGTGTGGGCGAAGAGCCCTTTTGATTACTACTAGGGAATCCCTACTTCAAATCCCGAAAGTGGCAACGCCTAATTTTTAATATACACTGCCCACCTTTTGGAAAAGTCAGCATAAAAAGAGCAAAAAACTGTCACGAGAAGCTTCTCAAATTTGCCATTCGGAGTCTGTCCCAAACTTGGTGGCAAAAAAAAATAAAACTTCGCACACACAAATTAATTCAGACACTAGGTTTGAGGTCCTGTAAGGGATGTTAATGTCAGATATATTTTTGTTTCATTACCAATTTTTAGACATACATCAGCTAGTCATTGACCTTCATTGTTATAAAAAATGCAAAAAATACATTCAAACGGAAACATTTTTATTTTCACATCGGAAATAGAGTTTATTCATCAATTCGACTTTGAATTTTGCGTCTATTTATTCAAGCTGGCCCAAAAATTATCAATCTGTCGGAAGATCCTCTCATTGTTGCTATTGGAATCTTATAGGTTACCATTAGTGAGGACTTTTGCACCAACTTCTCGGTTCTTATGTCAAATATGGATCCTCAAACAATCTATGGGTTTGTTTAAATATTTTACAAACAATTTCATTCCACTAATTGCCTATATTTTTTTTTTTAGATAATCTAACTTTGCGAAGGTCTCTATTGCGCATGCGTCGAACACTTCATGTGTCTTGTTAATGAGCCACAGTAGAAAACCCATATTCCCAATTTAAGAAAAAATTGCAAGGCGGTTGAATATATCAGGATCGTCAATAATTTGACATCCGTTGAACTCTGCAGTAAGTTATAAGAAACATAAATAGCATCGTCAAAATACTGCCGTCAAGAAATTGATTAAATTGTCATATTCGTCATGTATTTTTTGATGGGATGCCCTCGGTAAACAAATGGGCTCCAATCGTGAAATTTTTAATAACTCGTTGGTGGGACTGAACAGGATCGTCAACATTTCCATCTACAGCTATATTCAGCAGTTCTGTTAATTATATTAAGCATTCATAACATCGCCAAAACGATGTCAGCTAGACCATGATTAAATGATAAAACTGAGTGTAAAACGATGTCCGGTCAGAAACGAACATGCTCACATTTTCAGACATCGTTTTATTATAAGGCATTTATGTTCGGCTTCCAAATTCGAGGTTTTTTTTAAATTATTTGCAAAAAATACTCCCTAGTAGTCTTCCTATGGACTTTTTATTTCCAATAATGCCATTCCTGACACTATTCAAATGCTGATGATGTTACCTTTGTGTCATTCAGGGGCTTTTGGACCTTATGCGTAATTTTATGGGAATGTTATAAGCCGACGCCTTTATGAGTTATTGAATTCTTTCAATTCGGTGCATAGACTACTCCATGTATTCAAAAATAAATTTACTAAGCCTGTTCCAACTCAAACAAGATTAATTTTGAATTTCAAAATTCACTAAGTCGATTTATTTACCTACCTATATAATATGTCGATGTTATAAATATAAATTAAAAACGCGATCTTAATTAACTAATTTTAAATTATGTGTAAGTAAAAGTTCAAAAACTTTTACGCTCGAATTTCAATTTGCGACATGTGTCATATGAATGGTGCATTTTGGACTTTTAAAATATACTTTATGAATATATTGGCTCCATTTTAAAAATTAGCATGTTTCCCCGCCTTATCAGCGATGTTATGAACAGTAAATAACCTTTTCTACCTTTCTTAAACCGATCACCCAGAATAAGTAATTTTCAAATATAATAAAGTTACCAATAAGTTAAGAAAACATTTGTTTTCTTAATTGTTTAAAAATATTTTCAACATTAATTGTATTTGCTATATGACAGCTCCCCCTATCTAATTGATATCACTACCATGTCACTTTTCAAATATAAGAAAACAAAAACGTAACTATTCTCTACAATACGCTTCTTTGCTTGTGAAAAAATAATAAATTCTTGCTGATATTGTTTTAATTGTATAACCCTAAAAAACCGAAATTTGCCGTTTGCTATTTATAAATAAATAATAATTCTAAAATATACATAAAAAAATAATAAAAAGAAAAACATAGAAATATATGATTTTGCTTTATATAACGCACAACTCTTATTTAAACTTAGACTAAATAATTATATGTATATCTATGTATGCAACTAGTATAACATTTATGTTTATGTCTTCCAACAGTGTTGTGTTAAAAACGAAACAAAAAAAAATTATATAAATTTTAAAATAAAAAAAAATTAATAAATTGATAAGGTACATGATGTATTGACACTGTGATGACAGATGAACTATTTTTTTTATCGCTACTAAGCAGAAATAATATCTGAATACATTTTATTGTAGTAAATCAATGAAAAAATGTTCTTTTTGTTTTATTTGAATTTGTTCATTTCTTAGGAATTAATGTCAGGTGGATGCAGTTGGCTAGTGGTTGTGCGATGGACTACTTAGCGTGGATTTCCATGATTAAATCTCAACAGAATCAATATCTAAGATTTTTAAATACCTACCCAGCAGTTTTAAAAGTCTAACCAACATCTAAGACTTTATAAATATGTCATGGGAACGTTGCCAAATTTCTCGTTCGGAGTCCCCGTTAAAAAGTAAGTTCCATTCTTTGTAACATAATTAACAATTGAATGACGATACTTAATATATATCGGGTGTCCCAAGATTCACGCAAAATTTGAATTTTGTGGAAAATAGACATAACAATGTGACAGCTGACAGTTCGGGAATAGTAAAAATGGAGCACTGTACGAAGGAACAACGCATTTTCATTGTTAAGCAATATTTTATTGCTGATTTGGTGGTTTTGCAAAATTATCTAATGGGTGTCCCATAATCCACTAGTAATGGGTAGGACACGGATTTTTAATGAGTTTGTATGAGGTACTCCTTTTTCGAAATGAGGTGGTACATTGTCCCACTTCAAATGTCCCAACAACCTCAAATTAAACTGTCCACCCGACGACAAATGGAACTTTTTTTTTTGATCGCGACGCTGTAACAAATTTTGTCCCCTCCGCAAATGGTTTTGAATTAATTCTTTTTTTCTTAAATGACGTTTTCCATTGCTAAAAATTCAATCTGTTTTTTATCTAAATCTGTAAAAAGATCGATTTTGACAGTTGTCAGATCTATTTTGCAAATCTGAATTTTTCGGCAAATTTACCGCTCCTTGCACTAATAGAAATGATAGTTGTCTCCACTAAAAAAACTATATGTAGATACATACATCATACAGAGGCATTTTTTTCTTCTAAAAAGCATATTTTGTTTTAACAGTTAATGCAAATTATAAACAAAATATTCACATCATAGCTATACAAAATATTTTTAGAGCGCAACAATAAAGAACATTTTTTTGCAAGAAAATTCAATTTTCGTCAAGAGCAATAACAACACTTCACTTTGGCCAGATATGGTTTTCTAAAACATGAAGTACGTCTTTCAGGACTAATGGAAGTATAGAAGGAAGTCCAATAAACTGCTCATTTCTCACACTCAATTGATAGAATCATATCACAGAATTGTACTTCGGTCATCAGTCGAACAATCACCCCTATCGAGGTATCTGTTCGGAAGAAAATTTTCCGATCGCCGATATGTAGGTATTAAATTAAAAATTTTTGACAGCTACTCATTGAATCTTTTCCGAAGTTGTCCAACGAAGAAATGCTGCGAAATCAAACGAACGCGATTGTATGCTATTTTTATTTTGTTCGCAACGGATATTTTGAAAGAAAATTGGGTTCCGATTGGAACTGACTTCCATTTCGAAAATGGTTCCGAACGGATACCTCGATAGGGGTGAATATTTGTAACACATGCATTTTTTAAGGTCCAGTAATAGCTATTATTGAAAAGCCTCATTGGAACTGAAATTTTACCTCCGTAGTTAATTATAGGAATCATTGGAAAATTCTGTTTTATTTCAGTTACTTCAGAAAAAAAAAATCTTGATCATTGAAAAATTATGAAAAAAATAAGTGATTTTCTGCGAAAACTTCCATCAAAAAATTAAACATTTTTGGATAATCATGTTCTAAAATTCATAGGCTTTGTTTCAACAACACCTCGCCATAGTAAAAGAAAATTTCCACTGATGCTTTCCAATGACAGTTATACAAGGTGGCGCAAAAGTAATGCTCCTATCAGAAAATGCTATAAATTTTGCGATTGGCCCCTAATGTCAGTTCTGTTTTGACATTTGTGTAGTAAACACATGCGAAATACACGTTAATAAACAATGTTACGCTACACTGCTCCAGAACGCGGAATATTGGTGACTATTTATTTGAGCAATAATCGGTCGGTGACTTTGGCACAACGTGAATTCCGTCGCAGATTTCCTAGCCGTCCAACGCCTACTAGTGAAACACTGCGACGTTTAGCCACTCGCCACGAAGAGACTGGCACAACACGAGATGCTGCCAGGCGTGGCAGACCCCGGAGTAGCCGTTCTGCAGAGAATATTGCTGCTGTAGCCAAAGATGTCATGGAAGCGCCGTCGACATCGACCAGACGACGTGCCACGCAAATGGGTATCAGTCGACGGTCTTTACAGCGAATTTTGGTACAGGATTTGAAGATGTTTCCGTACAAAGTCCAGACGGTGCATCAGCTGTTAGCTGCTGACCGCCAATCGCGTCTAACATACGCTCAAGCCATCCTTAATCACCACCAAGAGGAAGATGATGTTTCATCAAAAATAATCATGACTGGTGAGGCCCATTTCCATCTTAGCGGGTACGTAAATAAGCAAAATTTACGCTTCTGGGGCACTGAAAATCCGCGTGTAACCCACGAAGAGCCATTACACCCGCTCAAAGTCACTGTTTGGTGTGCTGTTTTCGCTGGAGGAGTCATCGGACCTTTTTTCTTCGAAGACGTCTCGGACCAA